>RDRW01000048.1:0-600000 GCA_007896445.1 Puccinia hordei
TCATTCAAGGGTCGTTGGGCATATTGCTATTTTGGAGAATGAGGATGGGAAACGTTTGGTGTGAACAAGAAAACGATCTCTGCAGTGAGCCTGGGGAATGTGGTATGTTTTCCATGATTTGTTTGTGTTGATCAAAAATGCAGGAATTAATTTGTTGATTGTATTTGGAATATTTTGTGAATTTGAAAAAGGCATGGGGCCAAGATATTGAAACAGATTAATTACTCGGATGAATGCTGACATTTCAATGTTCTTTTGATCAACCCCGAACCTCAAGACTGATCAAGAAGAAGGGTATGTGGAGTTAGTGGGTAATCCTAGTTGAATGAGATTCATGTTGTTTGGTTATATTTATTATGTATGGTAAATACAGAAGCCAAACAATTAGACAAGGGAAGGGAAAAAGGGTGGGTAGAACTGACTTGCCTGATGGGCCGTGCAAGAATCCATTGCAGTAGATGGCATCGTTTCCCACAGATTAAATAGCAGTATAATCCATGACATCCTCTTCATCGCTTCTCCCTCATCCCATTGATATCTAAATCATAGCTATCTTACAAGTACATCTTTCCATAAGAAATCCGAGAGCTATTTGTGAGTGAATACTGTGTCTACGCCAATTAACTCCGATTTCCGAGAACTTACCCAGCAAATAAGGATAGATTTAATATGGATATTGAGGAAGATATGGTTGACAGTGATGATGGGGTCGAAGGAGCTGGGAAAGGTCAAGGTGCTATTGGAGAAGGAACATCTGGTGATCAAGGGGGTGAGGAGGATTTTGATGCGCTTTTGAGGGGAAATGTTGATGATGTTGTTGAGGATGGTAAGTGTTTGGTATTGATTGACCAGATTTTGATGGATGTGTTCTTTCCAGCTAATTGATTAATTCCCTATTATTCCTATCTCCACATGCATAGATGCCAAAGTGAACCAAAGTGAACCGGAAAATCCAGAGGACGTTTTGAATTATAACCTGAGAGTTCAAAGACAAAAACGTGCTCATGATAAATCACAGGAGAATGTCAGACGGGTTCGAAGGGTTGTGGTGGGACGTGGCCTTCCGAATCAGTCGACGGCATTGTGTCGGTCAATTCGGAATTTCACCAAATTTCTGATGGGAATGCCTGAATTAATTGGTGCATATCCGCCACCCCCAAGCCAAGAGGAATGGGAAACTTGGAACCATTGGACTGATAAGCGGTACAAAAAGATGATTGCTCACTTGAAAGATTTTTCCGAGAAGCACAACAGTCTTGCGAAAACAGTCTTTCAAAAGTGTATCAGGACGAGGTTGCACGTATTCGCAAGCATCTGTCACCCCCTCCGTTTACACCGGCTGCTGATGTTTTGTGCCCGGACCTGGATGTTCCACTAAGTATCAAGAAGGCGTGTGAGCAAGATGTTCAGATGGCTGGGTTTGGACGGTTGACATTTGAGTGGGAGGCCAGTTCGTTTAATTCATCTTCGTGGAACGGGAGTTTGGCGACAATCGTTATCAAGCATTACCATAACTGGACCAAGTCACAACCAGGTGTGATGTGGGGGGAAGTTGGTTCGATGGAGCTGATCTTGGAACGATGGGTTCGTGGCCAAGGAAAAGAAATGCGGCGGGCTCACCAGATGGATAGTGAATCGGCGGAAAATATGAGGGTGGAAAAGTTGAGGAGGGCAGGAATAGGTCGGATGAAAACTAAAGTAAGTCATGAGTTTTAACAATCAGGAATTGCCAGGCCAGTTGCTTAAAGATGGATGTTTGAAGATTGCAAACAAGAGACAAGCACTTGCAATCACCAAGATGCGTGCCGATCCAGCTTTGGCCATCCTATTCTCCAAAGACACGGTATCCGATTGGGAAGATCAACCCGTTCCGGCCAAACCAAAACGGGTACAGCTACCTTGGAGGAGTGAAGTGTTCACTGTATGCTCACACAAACTGGATGAGATTGCGACAACAGTGGCGAAAACGGCTACTGAAATGAAGAGTATCCATAAGCTGGTCGACCGTAGCCCTGACGTAATTCCACAGACAATTGTGCCACTTGCAACAATCCCCCGTAGGCTTCCAGTTGATGCCTACGATGCAGCATTCCTTCAAAGTCTTTCCAAGTTGAAAGAGAGCACCTCGACCCTCAGGCGACAATTGGCTTGGAAGCGAAAGCCTGGATGCTAAACCAGATGACAATGCGTATTGGACGAGGTGGAAGTGGCATTCCGAGAGGAAGTATTGGCGATCTGGGAATTGGTAATTTGCCAGGCCCTAGCAAAGGCAGTTGAGTAGGTGATTGTTTGCTTTGTTGGTTGATTGGAAAAAAACTGACACAAGTGATTTTATTACTTAGCTAAAAGGAAATTCACTCCAAAGACTTTACAATTGAGTAGTCTGGAAATACACATGCCAAAGAGGAGTGGAACTTGAGATGGGAGTACAATCGGTGTTATTCTCATTGATCAACTGCTTGTTCTTGACATGACTGGACAAGTTTGGAATGGAGAAATGAAAGATATGTAAATTATCATGTGTTTTCAGCTGCTCCAAATTAAGAGAGAAAAAATTAAACCCGGCGGGCTTAAATCTTTGGAACGATTATAAAACTGGCAAGTTATGAGGCATCATATTAAGCCCGGCGGGCTTAATATGATGGGAGGAATAAGGCCGCTTGGCTTGATTGCTGGATTCCAAGAGGGGATGTTGGCTGGGTTGAGGTAAATGCAAACTGATCTGTTGGCATAGGGTAAATGAAGAGTATCTTGTGGCAAAATGAGAGCATATCAATTTGCCACAAGAGGTCAAACTACACTCCACCAACAAGGGTATGATTAAAGCTATGTTGGGCCCAGAGTTGTAACAGAAGGGGTTTTGATGGGAATTCCTTGTCATTGCGATTCACATCTCAAGTCTGTTTTCATCCTGCTTCCCTGACAGGAGAACATTCACTGTTTAACATAGGGTATCTAAAAGGTAGGAGTCAAATGGAAGAACAATTGTTGTGTTTGGATCTTGATTGTCACCTGTGACGGACTGATTTTCAAGTGCATCACAATGAAATCAACAGAAGACCACTTGAAATTAGCCATGTGTTTCAATGTAAGCTCATAAGACAAATCATGGATTGTGAAAAGTGATTGCATGACCGCTTTTGAACAAATAGTTTTTTTACAAGATTTAATTTTCATAATATCCAAGGCACATAGAAAAAGAAGACTAGGGTACGAAATGGCTTTCACGATGTCAGAATATTGCAGGGACAAAGCTACTGGATCTGGTGGCTTGGGTCCTTAAGGGGGGGGGGGGGGGTTTGTACTGGTCATTCAACGGGAAAAATGCCAATGAAGAGAAGAAATTACAGAGTTTCACAACAAATATCACATTTGAATTGGATATCCTTGGCCAACTAAACTCACATTGACGCATTGGCACTGAGACTTGGACAGAGACCACACCAACAAGAGTGTGAAAGTTGCAAGAAATAGGTAGTGTGTAAAGATGGAAACCACATGTATTCCTCTTCTGATGGAACTGGGAAGATTTCAGGATGAAGCACTATAACATGGAGAGATGAAACATTAAGCAAAGGTGACATGGCCAGTTGAGAAAACCCCAACAAAGCAATCCACAACTCATAGCACAAACGTTTTGCAGATTGATTGGAGTGGCAGTTATTGAAAAAACTCTCCAAACCTGCATGGACAATTCAATACATTGTTAGTGAAGGTTGAGGATCAATTCTGTCAGTAACTGTAAGTATTTTGGGGACAATAGCTTACATTTGATTAGTAGTATTCAGCACATGATCCCTAGCATCTGTGTATCAATGGCCCCGATGGTTGAAAGTGCTCCTTAGTAACCTGCGCTCATGTTCCGTTTTCCAACCATGGATTCGTATGGGATCTGAAAATACACACATCAATAAACAAATGTAGGCCTTTGATAAAATATGACTGATCAAGTACCTCTACCCAAGCGCATTCGGCGTAGATTCCAAATTGCCAAGCCATCAGGGACCATGTGAGAGGGGATGCAGAGTTCCATGGCAAGTTGGGATAGGGCATCCTGTGCTGCTTCTAAACGAGTGGCATGTTGACAATGTATCATAGCCGGTGTTTCAACAGGACCTTGGCCTTCAAGATCCTCAGGCTCAATTGATACAGCCAGTGCTTCAAATGATGAAACGGCTTCACGGAGAAAGTCAACTCTATGCCGAACTTGGTATAAATAGGATATGGTAGTCATTTAAGTACACTGATTATAACGTATTGTAAGGTTGATACTTGGCGGTTTGAATGGAGGATGAGAGGAGGATTGGATCAAGAAACTTTGAGTGGTTTTTATAATGGGAGCTTCGAGGTGGGTGTATCTGCAAATAGAGAGAGCTGACACTGGAACTACCTCTCGAGCAGCTAACTTTTCAGAGGGCAGTTGAGCGGATGACTTGCAATAAACAGGCGAGACGTATGTGAGCTAACGTGATTTGCACAAACAAGGGTGCTTGCATGTCACAATATAATGGAATACATGAGAGGTGGATCAAACAGACGAATCTTTCCACATATGTCATATGACATTCAAAACAACACAGCTGGAATTTGATTGGGATCCTTCAGCCAACACACGTAATCTGTTGATTGGACAAATCATGGATTTGTCGTATTTTGAGATGCTCTGTGCTTGAATTTACTGGGTCTTTGATGGGTAGGGGTCAACTCATATTGTTGAGTTTGATTTACCAACCAATCCCCACAAGCAATGTCACCACCTTGGCATATAATACAATGTCATCTTTCCTTTGCTGATTCGAGGAAGTTTCCAAGCTAAGATGATACATTAAATCACTCAAAATATGCCCCACTTCTGATTGGTTTGTCCAAATACATGAGCATCTGGAATATTGACCCGTACAATAGTTGAATCCTTGATGTGGAAAATGGAATCTTATGCAGAGTCCCCTGGAAGATATGTCTTGTGGTGCATCATCAAAACTGTGAGGCTTGAGTGGTGACGGTTGTGTGTGAGCCCAAGTGGGGGGATTTTACACACACAACCCTTTGAAATACATTTACTCATTGATCGTCAGATTCAATCGGAATGTACAAAAACTGGAAGTGATATGATTCAACAAACAGAAGGCCTTTGTCCTCACCCACTCTGTTCCCACTTGGTATCCATCACGTATCTGTTCCTAATGACATGGATACACAAGCGATACAGGGGAGGGACATGCCTGGTGTACACATACCTAAACCCACAATTGCGTTAGATCTGCAAAGATATGTTCCTGCATGTCTTGTTGATTCCATTTTTTGTGGTGTCCAGAGCACATCAGTGCCTATGCTGTGACAAGAGTCACCTCCCTCAGGCCTAGTGTAAATCCTTCATGTGACCGGAAGCTCTCCCCAAGCATACAGGTCAAAATTATTTTGTCTTGTTTAATGAGGAGACACCTTACATAATTCAAATAACACAAGCTGTCATGCTGAGATTAATTGCTGAGTCCATGCTCTGCTGACATCTCCAGTATTACATTCATGTCTCGACCCAAGAATTATTGTACAACAAAGGCAGATGATGATTCAGCAGATATTTGGCAAATAAATTAAATGCAATTTGCCAAATAGAAATGAACCAAGCCAATATCAATTATCTGGTAACATTCCACCAGTAACGGCCCTCTTGTCCATGGTAGCTTGTATGAATGTTTTTGGACCTGTTGACATATAAATATCTTCCTCTGTTGGTGTTCCTGCTCTTACCCTTAGATCATCCTTAGATTAGACCTTACATACATTTCAAACACCATGTCGAGTCCTAGTCAAAATAAATCCCTTAGCCTATCGGCCAAATATACCCAGAAAGAAGATGAGATTGAACGTCATTTTGAGTGGCTTGACGATAGACGTCGTACTATGTGTCTTGCTGTTGCACGCTGGGAGCCTTCCGATCCTTCCTCAGATCCTCATACCCTCTTTTTCCGAATTGGTCCTGAAAGTCCGTATTATCAACGAATGGTCGATGCTGGCAACTGGTTCGAGGCAAAGCGCATGCAGGCCACCACTGATGAAGAAGCAAAGGTCTTGGGGATCCCCATGTTGGAGGTACCACAAGTCATGGAATTGTGGACCGAAAGACGCATTGCATTGGGTAAAGGTAAAGCATCATCAGTTTATCCACATTTTGCACCTGCTGATATATCTTGTGATGTCTATTGCAGAGCCAGTTGCAAGACCCTGGAATGATACGCCCTCCCCAGAATCTAGCCCTGGAAAGGGGAATCGCTTCAGCCGGGAAAAAACCCCCCAAGGAAGCCACAAGCAGTTGTGAGGGCAGCAAGAAGGTATGCCCCCAAATACTTCATAAATTACAAGGTTGCATATTCTGATCATCACTTGTTGCAGCGAAAGAATAACGAAATAATTATTGACTAGCGAGCAGATATCAATGTTATGGTGGCTCCTGGAGCTATGGATTATCTTTCAGACTATGCCGATCTTGTCAGAATAGCACCCTTGGTTAGAAGTCTTCAACATCATTTGATCCATGAGATGAACTATTGATCCGTAATCCATAACTGTTGGAATTGAAGCCAGAACACTAGCTATGTCTGATGATTTTATGAGGGACCCAAATCACACTTGCCTTTTCTCTCGTAAGTCCCCAGGGCTTGTCTGGTGGAAATTAAGCCCGCCGGGCTTAATAATTACCATAGTTTCACCGAGTGTTCCTGACCTGTTCTGCCCATTATTAAGCCCGCCGGGCTTAATCACGAGGACGACACCCCAGAATCTTAACTATAACTTAACTAGCGCTGGCATAATATTATCCAAGGCTTGAGGTGAACATTAAACCTAACCACACGGTTGTTTTGCATGGCGTGTTCATCTGCATGCACATATCTTATGCAACCACATGCAATGTGCAAATTAGTTGCATGATGGACCACCCACACAGCAACATCATCAAGTTGCCGTGCTCTAACTTTGTTTTGAATTCTAACACATCCAAACATCTCACCCAATTAGACATTCCACCATTTTTTGTTAATCCCTCCTGAATAGGCTGCTCATGGAAAATCCCCAATGAGTATTGCTGACTGATGTCCAAATACACTTCAATTTGGTAGATCGTCCCTTTGTGCATGGTCAATTCCCCATATGGGATCTACCAATTTGTAATCCACTCCACTCTGAACGTTTTTCTTTTGCTGACATATGTTTGGCATGTGCCAAGCACTAACAAACAAACTTCCTCCTTTGATGGAAAATCCTAAATCAAAGAATATCTCCTGATTATGTCATAAAGGGATATATCCCCAAGGAAATCTAACAGATTCCCACGGGATCATGCCCTTTGATGTTGGAGTTTTCATTGCTTGATGGTTCTTAAGGAACCACTTCTGGTACGCTTCTCATTCCCCCCTTCCTCATTCTATCAATCATCTCTAGATATACTCAACTCACTATTTATTATATTCCTCAGAACAACTACGAATCCTTAACATTCCTCCTCCCCACCGTACAAAATAACATGTCAGACACATCTCTTAGTGAGGCAGCCCCTGTAGTTGACCAAGGCACACCAGCATTGCCAAGTGGCTCTGCCCCTAATCTTGAATCCACCCCACCACCTGGTCAGTTGATGTTACTCAAATTCCCAGTGTGATCCAGATTCTCACCCCATAAACTTGCAATTATTTTACCACCCAACTTCTTATCAGATCCGCATTTGTACAAAATGTCTTTCCCATCTCCCAATTCAAACCAACCACCACCAACATTCCAAGCCTTGGAACCAACAATCCCCCCTGGCGAGCCACTCCTTGGGTCTGAAGTTCAAGAGATCAGTGAAGAAGAATTCTTGAACAATGTCGGAAAGATCCAAGAATTTGCCAAAACCTGCTCTGAATTACGAATCCCCAAGTCAATTCGTCAAGATGTTGAAGGTATCATATCTCGTCTTGACACCATCTGCAAAGGTAATTCAGCTCTTTATTCACATTTCCTGGTTCAAATAACTGAGTATCTTCATTCAGATTATGAGGAAAATAAGGCCCTTCCAGTCGATGAATGTCTTTCAGTCAAGCCAGCTTCCCGACCCACCATAACCCGCTCCTCCACTACATCAAGTGCTCACCGATCATACAAATCCAAGAAGTCAAACCATCCGCCAGTCTCCATCACCTCACACATTTGCAGCACTTCTGCTAAATCCACTCAACATGAGTCTGGCCAATCACCTTCTCTTGAACAAGACCCAGCCCCCACGATTCCTGGCTCTGCAGATAACCCAGACCCTACCAACCAAGACCATGGACCTGTTCCTCTTGGAGACCCCTCCGACCCATCCGAATTGCCTTCCACAACCCCGAAAGATACCTCTTCCCATCTCAGAACAGGACAGGCTGTCACCTCAAAACATACCACGTCAAAGCGTAGAAAAAAGAAAACCCAGAACCGTTCGAAATCTCAGGTTCCCTCGAGTGAAGATGAGAACCAACTTCCTCGACATCAAGCAAAGAAACACCGCCCAGACCCTCAAGTCCCCACTGACAAACCAGCTTCCAGGAAATCACACCCCGGCCGTGAATTATATCGGTCCTCATCCCTCAGCTCTATCTCATCTACCTCCAATGCCTCGGCCACATCTGAAGAACCAGAGGAAGAACCAGAGCACACAAACAAATGCGATTCTAACCAAATTGGCAACTCCAAAGAACTTCCCCCATCAGCCCCCACCACATCCAACCATCCACCTAACCCTCCAACCATAGTAACACGTGCACCCAACCCTGTCACCCTGGACAACTTCACCCTCATTCCTAGTGAACCGTTTCGTAAACAACTCCACGAGTTGGCCATGTGGTTCCAGAAAGGCCGAGTCTCAAAGACAAAGTGGGAAAAAGGCTGGAATTCCCTTCAACACCTCTTGAAATTTCGTCTGACCACTCCCGACATTTCCAAGATTCCCACTGCCTCATTCGTCTATAACAATGCTCAGTTCAACCAGGACCATTGGATTAAAGAAATCTCCGACACAAGTGAGTGTTTTACCTCCTCCGTATAAGTACATGTCCTCTGTCCATTACAGTTAACTTACTTTTGATCAAACATCTCAGGTGATTCTATGCTATCCTACTCGGAATCCGAGCCATGGTTCAGTCCAGATATCATTAACTTGGACCTCATGAAGAACCAATTACTTTCAACTACCCCGATCCTCCCTCTCCATTCAAAAGCTAGTCATCCAGAGTCCAACCTTTTCCGAGCTCTTGCCTCTCTTATCAACACACCAAGCCATCGGCAGATCCGCGAATGGGCTAAGAGTGTCGCCCTCTCCATACAACACATATCCGACGAAAATCCCCAGGCACCACGAATCGAAGCAAAGCCAAACTCCATCGAACGTCATCTCATTGTCTTGACCTGGCTCAATACAATGAAAACCACCATGCCCACCCTTCAAAAACTTACTGAAGGAGAGAATACCAATGGGCAAATTACCCATCAACCACTCGAAACCCCAACAGCATCAACAGCAGACGATGCATTGGACGACCTACGCAAAATCATCATTGATCTCATGATGTCTCATACCATCATCCAGGCCCACATTGATGAGGCGTTCAATCCTCGTAAAAAGAAATCCCAACGACCTTCCTCTGATACCACAATTGCCCGCCAAATGGAGCAACACACCAGCCTCTCCCAAATCGCCAGTAAACACAACTACTTCCCCTTCATTTACTATCTCCTGGGAGGTGTACGTGGACTCTTCAACGCCACCCGAGACCGAAGGCAATACACTATTAGTGACTGTCTTGAAATCATCTGTGCATTTCATCAAATATATCAAGTATCCAATTCAAACTTCTCTCCTTCTGAAAAAATCTGGTTAAATCTTGGTACATACATTCGTCAAATTATCTCTTCAGTTCAGAATTTCCCCCATGATGTCTCTAAGTTTATCTGTCCAACCCGCCACCTTTTAGCCAAGTGTATTGCTCATGATTATATTAACTATACAACAGGCGAATCCACCTCTTTCAATATCCCCAGTTCTAGCACCCTTCGTATTACCTAGTCACCATTCCATGATTTTGTGTCAATAAGAAATAATATATCTTTGCCCGCACCCTTGTACATCCTCCAGCTGAGCAATGTCAGGACCAATTAAGCCCGGCGGGCTTAATTTGAAATGCCATTTCCTTTTCAACCCGTCCCCTCCTGTTCACATGATCCACACAGTCACATGAGGTCCTTCAGCTTCAAATTAAGCCCGGCGGGCTTAAACATGCCACTAACAGTCCCTGTGATTTCTCTTGCTCACATTCTAATGAATTAAGCCCGCCGGGCTTAATCAACAGCCTCTTCATGTGGGTCCCTCTGACTTGTTATCTTTGACATTTTCTCAGCAACTGCCAGGTCATGCAAGCAACACACTGTATCATCTTCATTCATTTCAGAATTAAGCCCGGCGGGCTTAATCGACAGCCTCGTCATGTGGGTCCCCCTGACTTGTTATCTTCTCCCCACCTTCCAATGTGGTACTGGTTGGCCCAGACCAAACCTGTGCATGGAAGCCCCACTTTGCTCATTTGACCATATCCACCTCATTGATTGTTCATTATCCTTCACTGTCATGTGTAAAATTCATGCCTGCAAAGAATCTTGATGTCAAAAATTGCTCAATGATTAAGCCCGCCGGGCTTAATTTCAAGCTGAACAATATCGTGCAAACAGGTGGATCATGTGAACGGTAGGGGATGGGTTGCCAAGGAAATGGAATGCCCAATTAAGCCCGCCGGGCTTAATTTGTCCTGAAATTTCTCAGCTGCAGGAAGTACAAGGGTTGAGGTGATAAATATTATGTAACACTCCAGAATGATTGATGTTAAATTCTAACCAGAATCCAAACATCCTTCAGTTTCATCATCAATATCCGGGCAGACCAGACCCACACCATTCCTACATCATTACTGACATATACACGTCCTCCTCACAATATTGCATGGTTCAGTAAGGCCTCTTTGATTATTTAGAATTTGTTGCATCACATCTGAGTTGCACTGAATTTTATTCCTGTTGAATGCAAATGGCAACTTGATTTTCAATACCACATACAGGATAATAAGTGATTATCACCTCTAATGAGCTTCCAATCATTGTTCAGCATGCTTTATTCCTATGGTTTGTACAGACTAACCGCCTCCCGCGGACAATTACTTCAACTGCCCATTCACCATACACCAGTTTCCATCACCAACAGTCCCATCCAGCTCATACATATTTACCGTGGTTCATCACGTGCCACAGGTTACAAGTGTATGTTTCACATTGGTCATGCCCCACATGAATCCCATGGTAATTATTCCACCCAGTTTTATGATGAGAATCATGTGATTTACCAATTCCTGCTCCCAAATAATTGCTTGAAGTGAGATCCACTTTACATGGTTTACTTCAATACAACTTGATACATCTTGTTGTTCTTTGATTCAAAACCATTTCCCACGGATTTGTCAACTGTACCACCTGCTGTCACCACTTATTCTCACATACCCATCATTGCCAAATGACACCGGGTGAAATTCACCTGGCTCGCATTCCCCCTTAATTCTACAATCCATCATCTGACCGCCTGTGTGCAAACAAACGCTTGAATATATGAATTTCCACCTGACATGTAATATTGCCGGGCTATTTATACATGAGCATCCCATTTGATCAATGCACTGGTGTGACTACTGTCTCAAGTAATTTTTAAACACTGGTTGCTTCTTCACACCAGCTCACCTCGCTCCTGTCCAGCCAAGTTGTTGCAAGTGACATGCTTGTGAACCCTCCCCCTTCTCCACATCTGCTTCCCCCCACTTGCTTGAATTCTACACCAATCTTGCTCCAAATCTTCAAGCGATCTCATCTTCAACCACCACCAGGCAAGTTCTTCATCTCTCTGCCCAGTGCAATCCATCCAATTTTTTACATTGAACACTAACCCTCTCTTCTTTCTTCCCAATTGATATCAACAGGCCGTTCATATAGATCGTTGTTGCCAAATCAATTTCTGTGTGACTTTGCTTGTAAGTCGCATTCACTTTTCTATTGTCACTTCAACCATTAACTACACACTTCTCCCTTATTTATATTGTTCCTGCTGATTGATTGTTTATCAGCTTTGCATTATCAATCAATCACTCCCTTAAGACGTTGTCGCTCTGCTCAACCGTTTTCATTACCCGGTCAGTCATTTTCTTGCTCTCTGATTGACATTGACCGACCGGTTGATTGCTGCTCATCCTACCCTTTCGCAGTTGTTTAACCAGGCACAGCATTGGCCTGGTCGTTCATTCACCCCACTCCAAACCAATCAATTCTATCTCCGATCATTCGCTTCCACCTCATTTGAGCACCTCCACACAAAACGATCAATTGTTGACGTTGGCCCACCTGATACCTGGAGTCTTCCCTCCACCTACTCAGCCAAACGATTGGTAAGTTGTTGTTCTTTTCATCATCCAACTCCACCTTTCATGTGACAACCACTCATATCACATTGCTTTACCTCCAACCTCATTACCCAATGTCTTCAAGCACCATTCGGAGACTGTCAAGACCCGATCCATCGAACGGAAATCGTTCTTGTCTGAACGTTAGTCATTCCTCTGCCTAACTTCTACACCCTCTTTGCTGGTCTCCCCAGCTAAGCATGTCATCCTAACCTCACCATTGATCTCCTGTAATTCGTCTCCGTGGCCGTTCTTCCAAATCAATTGCTGAAAGATACACTCATTCAATTGACTGTTTTGGGATTGGTAAGTCTTCCCTTCTGCATACAATTGCAATCCATCAATATCAATCGTTTCCTCCTCTCCCATCCACTCCACTCCCTGTCACCCCACACATAAACAATACATTAACCCTTGTAAGTGCGACAAATTCTGGTGTGTATTCACATCAATTTTCCCTCTGTTTTACCCTTTTTTCCACCATCCCTTCACCAACCAGCTCCAGTGGCATCTACTGGAACTTCAACACACTGTGCCAACCACAAACCACAGGAGTTCAAGCCGCTATCTCTGCACTGGGGTAATGTTCTCATTCAATCTGTTCATTTCACATGCCACCATCTTCCAACCATTGAATGGCAAGCTTATTCCATCATCTTCTTTCCCATTTTGCCATCTCTCAGACGTCCACATCCCTTGTATCCAACACTGATGACCCGCACCAAACGTCAAACTCAACTAAGAGCAAACAGGACGGGCCCCTTCCCCCCGGGTAATCCTGGTGCTCTCAATGGGCGCATGGCCCTTGATCACCAGGATTATAAAGGGGGATGTGTGGTCCATCCTTCGAGCCAGGACCGCCCATCAACTCCACCGTCCACAAGCCCCTTGGCCCTGGGCAATCTTGGTCTGATTGATGGGCGCATGGCCCTTAATCACCAACTTTGTAAGGGGTCATGTGTGGTTTCTTCGCCCATCCTACCGCCAGAAGCTTCTGAAGCCTCCACGTCTCAACATCCACCAACCACGCATACCTCTCGAACTGAAAAGAAGATGGCCAGATTACACCGCAAGCTGGATTGCAGCAATGATGTTTGGATCCTTCCAACTTCCATCTCCCTCAACAAAATAAAATCAACAAAGCCCATTCAGATCCTGCCAAACTACAGCCGTCCACGTAACCTCATCACCAGTTCTGGTGGGATTCCCCACTTTATCCTCGAGCGCCACCCCTTCAACATCAGACCTCCAACCCCTACATTCCAACAACTATCTGATGTCATCAAAACACTCTATCACATGGCGCAACACAGACCCACAAACACGATGAACTCCCAACGCTTGGGTGGGGAGATGCGTATGATTGGCTTCCGCTGTGCTTCTGACAAGAACAAATCTGGAGGTATGTAACTTCAATTCCCTTCAATCTGCATTCCATTTACTAATGCTGTCATGCATCCCTCTAGGCACATATGTACGAAATAAATTAACCCCTGAACAAGAGGCCAAGGACAACCAGCTTTGGCAGACCCTCCAATCTCACAACAACTTCCTTGCCTGCCGGATGGAATCCCTCTCTTCTAGTGCGTACCAAGACAACCAATCAATCATGTCTGAAAATGGAATACCCAATTGGAGTCAGGAGGAATGGACTGAAATGAGGAACGAGACCCAGGTCGAGTATAAGTTTGCCTCCAATGTCTCAGTCACATTTGATGATTTTTACAACAAAGCCCATCAAGATGGTGGTGATCTCAATGGTTGGACATATGGTATCTTTTCCTTTATTGATAGAAAGACTGGTGAACCTATTCCCCCTCCTCACTCCAAAGAGGGACATGGCTTTTTATTTCCACGGCACCCTTATCTCATTGACTTTGTCCATGCCAATGGTATTGTAGAACTGGTTTGGCAAACCACTCAGTTTGAACACCACACCACTAAACCTCCCCCTCATCTTCCCAAGCCACATCTTCGTTACTGGACCCACTTTGGTTGCTCTTTTCAAATTAACAAAAAACTGGCTAATGTTGCTCTTGCTTTAAAAGGAAAGAGCCAACAAGTCATTCATGATGCTACCTTGTGTAAACACCAAAGATCAATCCCCAAATAGTTTATTTTCTTGTTTTACTGTCTTCCTCTCATCTCCCATACATGTTTTGTGGCTTGATTCAGATTATTTTTGTCACATGTTTCCCCCACAATTTAACCCAGAAATCCATATCTATTCATCACAGTATTTGGCTACAATGATCATGCCAGACTACCACCGGATAAGGACCACTGTCAAACACTCAGTTTGACATGTCCAGTTACACAACCCAATTTCTCCATAACCCACATAGATCTCATCAATTCTCACATGGACCAACCAAAAACATCCATTCATCATCTGTCCAATTCGGGTATTGATACACACATGGATTTTCCTGTCTTTCTTCCCAGTCACATGAAATCATGTAAACGGAGAACAGTTGGATTTTGGCATTCAGATCAACACAAACTTGGATGCTTCGATGACACATCCTGGATATACAGATTGGCAACAGTTTTATCTCAACCTGCATACTCTCTTTGGCCTCCTCTCTTCCCATGCCTCTAGGGTCACATAGTTCATACTGCTCTCATATGTTTATCATGGTTTGCCCCAGGTAACAGTGGCTCTTTTTTATTCAAGTATTTTTTTTAGTTAGCTAATCCAACTGATCATCAACATGCCTTTTTTTGGCCAACCACCATAATCAAATCATCTTTCATACAATAGACCCTAAATTACAAACAGAATACCTGCCTCATTTCCACAAGCTACTATCCCCAAACTCTCCCCATTATAATTCTTCACTTTTACAGCCAATGGCAAATGTTCACTCACATGGAAGCCATCATATTGTATCATATTTTCAAGTGCATGGAAATCAGGTAACCTTTTCTCATACTCCACCAACTCCCCACAATTCTGAAGCATACCACAGCCTGGGCTCAATTCCTGGTAACACATCATTGGGGAAATCACATTGCTCATTATTTCCCAATATTGCCAATCCAATTACAGATCAATTTGATTCATGACTGTAACAGCCAATCTTCAACCAAGTCAAATAAATCATATTGGATTAATGCTGCTTTCCAATGAATTAAGCTCTCTTACAATTTCTAGACAGATTGGGAGGAATCATTGGCCTCGAAACAGTACATTTGTTTCATAATCATGACACCTTCCACTCATCAATCTCAATGCTTTAGAGCTTTCAGTTTGAATGCAATATCTTATCACATCATGCAGAGCCATGTTCACCGATCTGAGAATTGTCTTTGACCAGGGATTGCCCAATTAGGTCTACTCATCTCTAAACAAACCTGTTATAATTTTGTGTAATAATGCAACATTATTCTCTTCAACTCAATCACCATATTGACTATATCCATTCATCTGGCAAGCATGACCCATATTCATACTATATATTGTAATTGATATCCAGATTTATTTCAATATATATCAATCCCCATACATATATATATCTATGGATAGATAGACAGATAATACAGACATATACATATACATATTTATATTGATGTATATCCAGATATATATATATTTAATATATATATATATATATATATATATATTTATCCTTATATTTATATCTATATATCTGTGTATCTCTACATATATTGATGTGGATATAGGATCATATGGCCGTGTATTTATATACATATACATCCAGATGTATATAACATATATTCACCCATCAATTTTATATCATTTTGTACTTATATTATTGAATATCAATGTCACATACATATATTCATGTATGTGCTTATCCATAGTTGATTACATTCATATATTATCCTTTACATCCAACTGAAACCTTGAAACACTCTACAAATCTGATGTATATGCACATAATCCCATCTACATTTTTAAAATAAAATGCAATGACATCTCTCATTGTTTTTTGAACTTGGATTCCTTTTGATCCCCCAGTTCAATATGCCTCAAGGTACATATTGTTGATTCTGGGTTGCTCGAAATATTCTTTTTGGATTTGGATTCTTTGTGGCTGAAAAAATTCACAGTATATAAACAATATATTTACACTCAAAGTGCGTGTGAGCCGGCTCAACCACCTGCTGTAAACCCCAAACAGTAACAAGGATACCTAAATTACATTCCTCAAATCCAGCCACACAGACACTCAACACACAAGCAAATGCACACATGAAACACACATCACCCTTTTTTTGCTTTCCTTTCATGTTGAAAATTTCTCCCCACCAGTCATCTGCAATTCTCCTACCCTTTCCAAAACTGAATGGCAATGTTTCATTGTGTGAAGGTTTTCTAGTCTTTCATTGTTGCATGATGAATCACATCTGGCCAGATTCTCTCATAAGTACAATATCTTTCACATGAGCTTTTAAGAAGTAAATCATTCACTTAAATCACAAGCCTTCCCAACCCTACATCTCTTATCTTCACTTTGTCACCATGGTATAGCATAATTCCCACATCTACCTTGAACCATACCATTTTACCTTGAACTTTAGCAAGGGAAGTATCCCAAACAAAAAATTAATAAATTAAATGAAAGCTTACATTCATGGTTCCATTTATTTCTGTCAGAGTCTCACAGAATTTATTTCCCAGCAAATAATCAATGCTACTATGTCTTCACAAAATTGATTCAGTCATATTCATTTTTACTGTATTGCAACACTTTCCCAGTGGAACCTTCTTCCAGAATCTTTCACATGACTTGACAAACAATCTTTCAAAGATCTATCCAGTTGTGTACTCTCATACTCTATGAAGGCCTGGTGTCTCAGTTCATGCTATCTTTTTTGAAAAAGTTTTCAATCACTGCTGATCAAAACAAACCCAAATTATCCCAACACTACTCATTATACTCTCACTAGGTCCCCCCCCCCCCCTTCAGACAACCAAGATTTATGTCATGATGGTTCCACCTGTTAAGCATTCACCATCATTATCATTGGCTGCTGTCCCCACACATCAGATTGAAAATGGTCCATTCCTATTTCATATCATAAATTCCTTGTTGATGGTTAGTGTCAGTTAGAGCTGGAATAGTATCAAGATGAGAACACCAGATGGCTTGACGCCTCTGGATCTGTACAACAGGTTGAGAATGAGTTTTTTGTTTAAATTATAACACAAATAATATCCATCAAAAGTTAGATTTTGCTTCATCAACATCTGATGGTTGGGATCTTATAGGAAGAAAATTACCAGAAAAATGGAGTAAAATTGGCCCACTTGAACAAGTAAGGGTCAGAATTCACTGGTAAATCTTGATCAAATTAACATCTCTTTCTCCACCTAAACAAAATTATTAGACCAATACACACAAGTTCCTCACTTTGGTCATCAAACCAGCTTTCATGGTGAGGAATCAGGATCCATAAATCAAAGGTTAATATGTATCATTCTCAATGCCTTATCTCAGTTTTGAGTCTCTGCCAGGGCAAAAATGATCCTTTCTCATCTCTATCAATTTTGTATTACTGTTCAACACAAATCTTCAGTTTTAATATTCTGGTTTCTCCTTTTTGTTTTTAATTTCTGGGGAATCCTCACCATTTATGGATCCCAACGAAATATTCAATTACCTGATCCTTCTGAAGCCTCAAAATACAAATGATCATTTTCACAAACATTTGAATACAATTGCATGATGCAATTTGTTAGCTTAGATAGTGATAATAAATTCAATTCTACCTGTTATACCTCTCAATCCATTGCCATGGAGTGGCAGTTTCTACTAGATTCTTATTTGTGGATTTTACTGACTTTGCAATGAAAGAACCATTTATCATTCATTTTATTTTGTGATGGGAAACCATCATCAGTTGCCAAAGCATGTGTAGGTAGGTGTAAACATTAATCCTACTAGAGGCATTATGACAGTCAGTCTGGAGATAATTAACATCTTAATCTGCTTGTAAGTGTGATAATTATGTGACTATCACCAGTGAGAGACAACAAGACTACCAATCATCTCTCATTTTTTTTTTGGAACATTAATATATTGGACATTACGCATATTCCATCCCAACATACTTTCCATGGCTCAAATCAGGATAAATGGGTATCCTCAAGGGCCCTGGGGAGCTGCTAAGCTTAATAAGTTTGTTGGCAATCCACAGTCTTTACTATTAAATCTTGAAGAGACTTCTTGAACAAAAAAATATTGCATTATTATTGGGTTCATTCCACAGCTAGTGGTAGGATCATCATTCCATTATAATTTTGTAGAGTGATATGAAAATAAAGGTTTCTTCAAATTTTTATTAGTATAATCTTTGGTCTAATGAAATTAAATTTAAATTTACTGCAGTTGGGGTTTTTGTGACTTTTTGGCCACCAGATAGACTCCAAATGATTTACAATGGTTTTGTTGTGAAGCTTTATTTTATTTTTGATTGGATGAAATTCCAAGTGAAAATTTCCATAATCCATTGTATGAGGCAGCTAAAATAGTACTTATAAGTTATTTTGAAGTGTATTAAAATAGACATGAGAGATAGTGCCTGTGTGAACTTCTTGGGAGGTTTAAATTGAGATTTTCAATTGCCTATTTTTATTTGAAGGCAAAAATATGATCCCACACCTGGATGTGTGTCCCAGTTTCAACTTTCAAATTAGACTGACTACATTCAATTTTATTTTTAGAAACCTTCTAAATTGAATTTCTAAATGTGCAATGTGACCCTAATGTTGATGAAGGAATATTTTGTTGCATTGGTGCTATCTGATAATATATTTGGTAAGCATGAGTTTAAACTTTCACAGAATTAGAGGCACACTTTTCATAGATGCTTGTGGATTGTACATTTTTTAGGCTCCTGCTGCTAGTTTGCCTTGCACGTTCAATAATTACAAATAATCTGATGAAGGCAAAAGTTGATAATATGACTGTCTTTTGAACCTGGTGAATATAGAGGGAATATGGTATCGTTGGAGGAAAATACAACATTGGCTTTAAATCAAATCAATAATGGATATAAAAAGACCATTGTCATCAACTCAAGGTTTCGAAATAGGCCACCAGGATGGTCTAAGAACTGTTTGAATTCTCAACAGTGCAAGGTGGGTCTCTCTATTTATACTTTGCAATAACATCCCTCTGAATCATGTTGTTGACTTGAATTTGATTATCAAGATTTATTTAATTTCCAAGTTTAATCACATGTTAAATATATACCACATAGAAGCTAACGTATAGGTACATAGCTTTGCAATAGATATATCTTAGTTAAAGATTCTAAGGAGGTCATGTTAGCCATGTTGTGAAGAATATTTTCAAAACCTGGAGTTTCACTTGATCAAGCTACTTGCTTTTTTTTTGGATTGTGACGATTGTGCATATTAGAAATTCAGCTTTCAAGTTGTTGGCAGTGGTGGTGGTGGATCTCCTGGGGTGATGGATGCACTTTTATAAATATGACTGGCTTATTTCAGAGTTCTATGGTCAAGTTCTCCAGAACTGGAGTAATTGATCAACCATGGCCAAATATATTTTTCATCAAAGCTCAAAATGTAGTTCCGACTTAAAAATTGCAAGTTTTTTGAATTTTGATATGAGCCATCATTGATTAAACATTGGTTGTGATCAAAAAATTTATTGCCTCAGAAATTTCTATAAAACCAATTCAATCTTTTGAAACATTTTTGAACACTCCTCTGATATATCATTATATGTTGGTGATACATAATATATAGGCATGGAGATACCATTGGTGCACACCAAGGATACATAGCAGATAGAGGTGGGATACATCTGGGATATAGAGAAGTCACCTCCATGGAGGTTCCACCTTTTTTTTCCTGGTGGGAAACAGTTGAGTTTTATTTGCAGTGATTGTGTATTGAATGTGTGTTGGATTTACCTTTGAGAATTGTCCAAGTAGAACCAACCACATTCTAGAGTTTGCACATGTCAACTGAGGCTGGTTGCTTGAATTTTTCTTCAAATGTATTGGACCTGTTTCTGTTTCTGTTGCTGTATCTCTATCTCTGTCTTGTCCTTTCCTATTTTTTATACCATTTTTTTCTTTATTATAATTATAAAAACCTTAAGAATGAATCCAAATAATTACACTATGAATTAAAACTCAAAAAACTGCAGGAATTTGGAATGAAAAATGAAAAATTCAACTTTTCAATTGCCTGGAGTTTCTTATGGGTTGGGTAAGAATTCCAATCCATTGGAAAAATGAGTAATAGCTGGGGCCTCAAATTCCCTGCTTGGGTATATATTAAATTTTAAAGGAATTTGATTTATTTCTAACAAAGAAAAACCAGAACTAGATGTGTAACAAAGAAAAAATGTAAGTAAGAGTTTGAAGATAGATCATAATAAGAAACAACACATACCCCTTGTGCTGAACTTGATAATAAAGTAAGAGAGAGAGAACTATTTGCTTATGATGAGGAAAGAAGAAGAGTAGAAACAATTTGAGACTACAAAAATATAAGTAGTAAGAGGTTAAAATGAGAGTTAGTTTCTTTGAAAACACACAAGAAGATGAAGAGATAGAGAGAAAGAAAATAAATCAAGAGAATAAAGCATACAGGTCACAGAGATCTTAATAATTTTTTCCGGTTCTTTGTCAAACAACCCCCAGGAATTGGGGAAATGACTCCCAAATTCCCGGGAAGTCAAGTCAGTCACCTGAGGACCACTTTTCAAGGTCCTCAGTGTTGAGAGTCAAGGTTGCGCTTCAACCTGAGATCACATCTCTGTCACACAGATGTCACTCAATGCTCTTCCCTCTCGATTTTTCCTCTATTCCGTCAAATACTTTCCGCTCATCTTCCCTCAATTGGTCTGGATCGGTCCCACCAATTCATCCTCGGTCTCACCAATTTGTCTCGCCCGGTCTCACTTAGCCAATTCGCTCATTGTCTCTCACCAGCAAGCTTCAACTCTCTTTGAAATATTTAACACACTCGACTTCTCACTCTTTCCTTTCTCTTTCCTTGGGGAACTCACTCGACATCTCAATTCTATAGTCTCAATAAAAAACTCTCTCTGACTATCTAGTTCCTCCAGAAGACAATCATCAAAACTCGTCTTCAAAATCTCTCAAGATCTTCAAATCTCTCCCTCACTCGATTCTCTCATTGGTTGTATGTTGTGCTCTCTTTTTCTTCTCTCATAGTGCCCCAGATTGACATTGTTCTTTTCAGTCTGCTCTTTCTTTCTCTCTCTCATTGTTCATCATTCTCCTTTGTTGTGCTCTTCTTTGTTGTGTTTGCCTTCAGGTACCTCTTTTGTTTCTTTTCTATCTTCAATCTCTTTTTCATTGTTTTTCATCATCTAATCTTTGCAATTACTTCAGTTTGATTTCTAACACTCAGATGTTCCAACTCCCGGAGTTGTTTCTCCAAAACAACCATCAAAAGGCCGGTTTGGAGAAACAACTTGCAAATATATAATATTATGTTTTCAAGCACCCCCCCCCCAGGTGATGACATCACAAAACCCAGTTGGGATTTGGTGATTTCATCCCACCTCAGCAGCTGGGTTTCTCCCGGCTGTCAACTGTCAACGGAATTTCCCAGCCATGAGGCTGTATAAAACCTTGACGGTGGACAGGCCACTGTCAAGGTTGCATTTGGCCTTGACGGCCAGGAAATTCCTGGCTGTGAGGTCAATACAACCTCATGGCTGTGTTTCTCCTGGACATGAGGTCAATACAACCTTGGCAGTGGCCTGGCCACTGTTGAGGTTACATTTGGCCTCAACAGCTGGGAAATTCCTGCCCAAGAGGTTGAATACAACCTCATGGCTGGGAGAAACCCGGAAATGAGTTAAAATCCAAAACTCCCATCTGGGAGTTGGACCACATGAGCACCCTAAAAAGCAGTCCCAAGGTGGTTGTCTCAACTTCCCAGGAACTTGGGAGGTTTTTCCCCAATTCCCAGGAGTCTTTACCATCAATTTTTTTTTAATGGATTATGGGAAGGGATAGAGATCAGGAAGCTAAGTCTTGAAAGGATAAGAGAGTGAAGAGATCAAGTAACTTAAGTCATGAAGAAGGTCAAAAATACTTATTTAATAAAGGAAATAATTCTTTACAAGTCTTATTCCTGTCAGCGATCTTGAGGTCAATTATTATTGATCTTGAGGATTTGAGGATTTTGAGGATTTCAATTTTTTCAAATTGAGAAGAGTGTTTTTGTTGAATGAATAATTCTGATGCGCTGCAGAAAAGTTGAATTCAAATGGTTTATGCATGACTATATGCAAAATGAATGGTAAATTTAATTCTGAACTTGATTTGCCGATTGGAAGAACTCAGACTCAAGAAGAACCATCAAGATCAAACATCTTTCAAAATTGTTACCCTAAATTCACTGTTGAAATCAAATGATCTGCTCAATACTAGTGACACATCAACTACTAAATTGAACCAAGGAAATTCAGAAGGATATTGGATCTAACTCAAGTGGAGGTAGATTACAGTTTCATCACCTTTCTTTCCCTGCTCATCTCAGTTTCTCTTCCTCTTCCGTATATGTGTTATTGATCCTTATTTTTCTCTTTCAGGCTTGTTGTTATTTCTTTTATCTCCAGAACAATTTCTTGTGTTCATTTCTGAGTGCTAGCTCATTTCTGAGTACTAGCTAGGACTATATTAATTGAAGGTATAAAATTTTCTCACTGGTTTATACACATTAACTATCTTGTTTATTTTTCTCTTTTAGTTAAATAATACGATTAGCTTTTGAAATCCACTGCAATAAATTTTTTGACCCATGATTCCTACAGTTTTTTTAACTTGACAAGGACAACTAGGTTTGGACTTCTTCTTTTGTAATCATAAATCTGAATTCATTCTTCATTTCTGTTGCTGTGCACACAAGCACTCAATAATTTTATTGATATTTATAATTCAAAACATTACAGTCAAGATCAAAGTATTTCAAGTTGGTTGATTTCACCTTGGTTCAACTGGGACAAACTCAACCCACCCACTCAGTTCATCCAGTTTTGTTGAAATTAACAATGTATTTTTCAGAAATTAGCATAGTTTAGTTGAATTGGGGAGGATTTGAACCCGTGGCCTTGGCTTGAAGCTAAGACACTATACTAGAAGTGCTGTCTTTACCAACTAGGCTACCAATTCCATGCCTGATGTGTTTCTAATGAGAACACTGTGTATTAAAGAATTTTAACCAGTTCAATTGGAATGACCCCAAATTGGAATTCCATGAATCAGGACCTGAGCTCAAAAATGTGGCCATCTATTGGCTTAAAACTACAGTTTCACACCTTGTGGGATGAACCCAACTCCCAAAATCCCACTAATTTGGGAAAACTAAAAGTGTGAAGCTTAGAAGAGGTCTGTGGTCCATCATTGGCCTACCCTCAGAGCCAAGTGGTCTGGCCAACTGTTCAGGCTTTGAGCAGGATAAGCCCCCTGTCATGTAAGCATTCCATGGTCTGGGCTTCCTAAAATTACATTTCATCTCCAAACAGGGTGAAAAATACCTTGCCCTTGGTTTTCAAGGACGTCCCAGGGAACCCAAAGAATATCTTATCTTATCAATTTTTGAAAAGTTTATTTTCATGGAAATATGCACCATTTTAAGATCCCAAGTTTGAAATAATACAATAATACAAATCCTATGATTGGAAGTTAAAATAATGTAGAATCCTTTTTTTTCATTATTGCACTAATCTTCTTGAAACTTCTCTCCTTAGATACAACATTCATTTTACAGGGTTAATAATCAGAGGAATTTAATTTTACCACAAATTATAAATTTTCCATTATTTCTATTCAATACTTCCCATAATTGAACACAATTGATACTTTCTTCTCCCAGATCAAGAGAAGCCTTTGCTGGAATTCAAGTTTTGGTGAATAATTCAAATCCAATCTGGAAACTCTGACTCAACTGCCAATCTTTCAAGGAGGGAATCCTGAACACTTTGCTCCACAACAGCATCAACCAATACCCAATGTTCAAATCCCTCAGTGTTGTCTATTTGAAGTCCCTTGGCTTCAATGTTGGAGTGATCTTCAAGCTTTGAGGCAATGTCACCAAATACAAATTGCAGCCAGCAAAGCAAGAATTTCTTCACCCTTGTCCATCTCCTATCATTGCTAGGTTAGCATCATGAATTGATATGAATACATCCAATATAAGTTAATAAATATTCAAATAAATGAAAGACACAAAAGGAAGGAAGGAAATAAGCTTGAATAACCTGGGCCCCATGAAGTGGAGAGATATGTTGTAGCCTCTGTATGCCATGCATCATGATGGCTTAGCTCACACCGCATGCAAACAGGCGACAATTATGCATAATTGTCATCATGGTGTTTTTGGAAGCGTGACTGCACAAGTATCCGCAGTTACTGTGGACAGGTTGCTGTGAAAGCGATGCATAATTGTCATCTGTTTGCATGCAGTGTCAGTGGTCAGAGCAGGTCTGTACCATGACTGTGACATGGGTTCAACTCCCATAGCTGTCACTACCTTTTCATGCTTCTACAAAAGAAATACCTGCTTAATTGAAAGAGGAATGGCAAGCACACCACAATCCAAGTAATTCAATTGATTATCAAGTGCACAAACAGTGCTTGTGCATAATAAACTTTATACTAAAGAAAGAAAATTCATATAGAAATTTGATCATTGATTCTGAAATTTATTGATCACATGATAACTACACAACATGTATTAAAACAAAGAGATTCAGAAGCACCTCCAGATGTTTATAGTAGAGGATCAACCAGGTTTACCATTCATTGACAGCCTGTACACAGATAAATCTGATAAATGAAATTGTTATTTATACTAAGCTTATATGACCTCCTTCCTTCTGGTATTCCCATATCCAAAAGTACATCTTGTGTGTTTCACAATCAGGGCTTCAGTTGTCCTACTTCAGTACATCAGTCTTCAAGACCAAGGCCTCTGTTATCTCTCAACTCCAGCTCAGTCCAGCTTCCAGTGCATCTTTAAAACCTCCTCAAGCTGTCCAGTTCTCCTCTGAACAGTCCCCTCTCCTCCCCTTGAAAGCCTACCACAAGTCTTTTTCCAAGCCTACCACAAGTCTTTTTCATTGAGGAGATGTAGCCCTTTTGACACCACTACAACCACTGGGATCTAACCAACCCCTGCTTCCAGGCCCCACTGCATTAAGTTATTAATGGACCTTTGGAAAGAAATAGATAATACCTGCTTTCAGACCCCTCCTACAAAAATATTATATCTTTTATATTAAATATATATATATATATATTGTGTTTTTACAAACGCTTGGACTGATTTGCATCAAGATTTATTAAAATCTGTCAAAAAAAAACAATCTTTTATGTTTTTCAAAACCCATAATCCGGTCATTAATGATCAACATGGCTGATTCCTGATGCTGTGTGTGGCAGTAACCTGAAGATTAAACTAGGGCTATGGCCTTAATCCCATAACCTTGCCATCCAAAAATCTTCAAAAAGTCCAAGCATTTGTAAAAACACAATATATAAAATTAACCGCCAAAAAACCTCTCATGACAGATTATTGGCTGATGATGAGGTTATCCCGCAGGGGGCCCAGATTTAACCGGGTACCCGAACGTCTGAGAACACCAGTATGCACCTGATTCGAGGTCCTTTTTTGTTGTTGCTTTATGTACAGCATTCTTTTGAGTTGATTTGATTTGTTTGTACTCGAGCCACCAAGAAGCAGAGTTCAACAATACATATAGAAAATGATCATGATAATAATAGTGATGTTGATAAAAGCGGAGATTTGTTAATAGTTTATTTATACAGAGATAAAAAAAAAAGGATGATGGTAATGGTGTATATATATAGATGAGTGGAAGTGGAAGGAGAAACAAAGGATAAAATTTCTTGACAAGTTCAAAACAACAACCCGATCAATTTTACACAACTAAGCAGCAAAAACAAATCTAAGTTAGACGAAACATAAAAAGACGGGTCTATTGAACGGAGGGGGGATTGGATAACTTGGAGAGTCTACCAAGAACGGCGACGAGTTGAAGAGGGCGATCGAGGCGATACTCAGCAAGAGTTTTCCTGGACTCATTTTCGTCAATGACGAGGGAGAAGATAGATTCAGGTTCGAGGACCGATTCGACGGGTTCGAGTTTAGGAGAGGGAAGAATATGTACGGAGTTAGATCCTACGGTGGAGGAAGCTTTCATAGCTTGAGAGCTAGAAGAGATAGAAGGGAGGCCGAATTGAGGGATAGAGGGTGCTGGAATGGGGCTATTTTGACATGAATATGAGGTGTGCATGCTCGTATTGGAGGAGTATCGACGACGGATGGGTCGCTTGGTAGATGCACCTTCGGTCGACACTCGTTGGCCTGGTCCAATCGATGAGGAACGTGCGAGGATCGGATAGAGTGATAATGTCTGAGGCGGGTCAATCGTCGTCGAATGCACGTGGCCTACCGCATGTCCGTCCAAAGAGGCATTCGATCGAAGCATCTTCAGCGCCCGAAACATGTCTTCATCGGTCTTGTCGTCTCCTACGCATAATGCAAACTCCACATCCGGACTCGTGTACAGCAGCCGCTTTACTATCTCCCCCTTGTTCGTATGCGCTGGTCGACATTCTATGTTTTTTTTCCCCTTCAAGATGTCGATCGGCATTCGTTCTTGCAAGCTCTCCAGTAAAGCTTGGCATTCTTTGGCTACATTTGGCTGGTTGTTAGACTCCTGGTTCTTCTCCTTTCATTATTTTTTCTTCTCTTTTTGAATTACATACCTTGGAACAAACCAAATTGTGGATCCGCATTCCTGTAATGCCAGGTAACACTGGAGAGCTTCTTTTCGACGAAAGCACCCAAAGTACGAGCCTCGTAATCTTATAAGAATCATAGAGTCAGGGCAAAAAAAAGAGAATTGAGTAAGATTGATATGTTGATGTATATAAGGAAGAACAAACATTTAAAGATTTCTTCGACATCATCCATCCAACTCATGTCAATATTTTCCGTAAGATCGATCCACTCCTTAGCGCCAGGCTCACGCAAAAAGCATCCATGTTCAGCAGACATACCCAAGCCCGGGATGGCGCCGAGATGTTTCTGCAAGAATGAGCCATCGCGGCCAGATATAATGTAGACGATGTTACGCTCGTCCGCACAGAGACGTTCGAGCGCCTCAATCAAGCCAACTGGTGGCACTGCATCCTTCGGATTCTTCACTATCGGCGTCAATGTTCCCTGATTATCACACCCAATAACATAAATAAACATAAACTATCACTGAAAAACCAAGGTTGGATATTCGTGTTTTGGGTAGACTTACATCGTAGTCAAACAACAATAATCGTTTGTTGGCCTGTTTGTACTTCTTCAACATATCCTCTTCGTCCAATAACTTGACCGACTCCTTAGTCTGGTCACTCCTGAGACACTGGAGAAGTTGGAGTAGAAGTGTACTGGCCCAAACCGAGGAAGAATGAGATTTGACTCGACTGTGCAATTGCTATGGAATCCAGAAGATTGAGAGGTTAGTCTCTGATGCAGGGGTGAAGACCAAGCTCCACTCACCGCATGTCTCTGCACTTTCTCCTCTTGTGACATGTTCAAACATTGATCAATTGCTCTTGCAACATCCTACAGAGCCAATCCGTTTGAATGGCGAGAAACGAAAAGATCAGAAGAATCCCAGAAAAGTGATGAATGTAGCCCGATCTCAAAAAGAAAAAAACTTACACCCAAGTCCCAAGGGTTGACCTTGACGGCTGACTTCATCGATCCGGTGACACCGGTGAACTCGGACAAGATCAGCGGGTTTTTGTTCTCTTCTTGACAGATCGTATACTCCATTGAGGTGGTATTCATGCCATCTCTGATAGAAGTGATCACGGCGAGATCAGCGACGGATAAGAGAGCGAAGTATTCCTGCAGGTGGGTAAGTAGGGTGAGATGGAGCTTTGGATGTGGATCAATGATATGGGATGAGAGGTTTCGCTCAGACTCACGTCTCGTTCGATCGTTTGATGATAATGGTGAACCGGCTGAAAGTGTAATGTGCCATAGGTCGCGTTGATGTGATCGACTAGTTCAGAAATCTTGGTAGCAAGTTGAGGGGAATCGGTTGGCGAGGGCGAAGTAACTTGAATCAAAACTACGCGGTTCCTCCATTGTGGATAGTTTTTCAACAGGTACTCGAACGCTTTGAGCTAAACAGGGATGTTCGACATCATCATCACAGGGGAGTCAGTTTACTTGCTTCGATTGGTCAATCGGTCAGAGTATCTTACTTTGTGAAGCACACCCTTCGTAGGATCGAGCTTATCTCTGCCAATAATAATTTTTTTATCCTCATAAAGCTTCCTTAAAGCGTCCATTTTGGGCTGCACACCAGGCAATTTTCTTTTTTAGTATATTAAAAACCAACACAATAGAAAACGTTAAGGACTCTGGCCACTGGGCAAAGAGGGAAGAAGAAAGGAAAGCAAGCTGACTTTTCGACCTCGATTCTGTCAGCATCGATGCCGATGGGACAGTAAGTAATATCGGTGATCATTCCGTTACATTCGATCCCGTTACCGACAGATTCCAAGCCCATGACCCTGATACAAGCGGAAATGAAGTGTCGTCCATAGGAATAGGTCTGGAAACAAAGCTGTAATATCCAACAAAAACCCAAGAAACCAGGGAGTCAGATGCCGTTGCTCGTGAAATAGATATATAGACTAGGCAGAGCAAATGGTTACAAACCAGGTCCGCCCCAAGCATTCCATCCAAGATCTCCTCGCGTCGTGGCAGACATCTAAAAAACTCACTCGATGGGAACGGCGAGTGTAAGAATAAGCCGACGTGACACTTAGGCAACATCTTCCTCAACATCCGAGGGACCAAGAGCAGACTAGCAATATAAATATATAGAGTCAATGCTTAATTCATACTGACACTCTGTCTGAGGTCCCTCAAATCAACTTACTGATAGTCTTGGATCCAGATTAGATCTCCAGGTTGATAAACACTCGCGATCCGTTCGGCGAACGCATAGTTGACTTCTTCGTAGGCCTTCCAAGCCAGATTCTCTTCCTTCTTATCCTGATGTTCCGATAAAGGCATATAATGGAATATAGGCCAGAGATACCTGCGTTATCGTATTGCATGCGTGGAAGGGTAGACTCATGAAAACGCTGAAAGTGAAGGAGATAAGACTTTTCGGTAGAGAAAGAGACCAACTTTTTACAGAAACCTTCGTAATGCAAGCCTGCGGAGCGATCGCCAACCCAAACGGGGACGCATTCGATACCTCTCTTAGGACTAGTGTTATCAGTTGAGAGAGGGTCAGTGGCTTGATGATCGGGGGAGGAAGATCTAGCGAGATGACGGAGGCCGGAGTCGAGGCTGAGTTTCTGGATTTCGGAGAGCTTGCTGGCCTCGATCGGTTCGGGGACGTCGGCGGCGTTGGTAGTGATTCGGACGTCGGCTGGATAGGCACACAGGGTGATCGAGCGGTAGTTCGAAAGAGACTTGATCCCCGCATTTAATGCGGCATGACCCCGACGAGGCTCAAGGATCCACTTAAACGCAGGCTCGTCCTGGGCATTAGTCGCGGTGACGGGTGACGGAGAAAGATTGTTGATGGAAGCAAGATTATGATTGGTGCGATGTGGGCCGAGGGATGGGCCGGGTTTGGAGGTAGGTTGGGTGACTGAACTGGGGACTGGAGGGGAGGTATCGAGCAAGGAGCTTGTCTTTGAGGCCGGGAGGATGCCGGTGGAAGGGATGGGGGTGCATGTTGGAGAATGGAGGCTTTGAGGGTGGGTGAGGACGTCCCCTGGTCTGATCTCGAGTGATTGACGGAAGAGCGGGTTTGAAGGGTTTGAGTGGTGGGAGGGGGTTTGAGGGGTGAGCGGGGTGAGTGGGGTGGTGGGGGAAGATGGGCCGGATGGGGGTGCCTGGAGGGACTGGACGGGTTGTTGTGAGGGATGCTGCTGATGGGCGGGATGGGTAGTGGTAGCGGAGGTAGGATCGAGGTGGAGGTTGCAAAGATAGGGAAGGGCATGACAGGCCATGATGACATGGCCGGTCAGCTTGAGTTTGCCCTTTGACCTGATCTCTTCCTCTATCAGCGATATCCGATGACGAATGTTATGGAGCTCGGGCAGGCCATCCAGCTGGGGTGGCTCCCAATCGTCCTCATCGGGTCTTAGGAGGTGGAGGTGGTAGTCGTGCATGGGATCGAGGGGGAGATGACAGCGAACGATTATTAAGATCAGTATGTGATAAGTGTCAGTTTGGAGGAGTATTTGTGTGTGTGCGTGGGTAGGTGGAAAGGAGGAAGCAGGAAGAAGTGGGAAGGGAGTGACTGCTGACCTCTCCTGAGCTAGACCATAGTGAACCTGGGCACGATCGTACATGCTGTGGTTATTTCTACACACTGTCGAGTCTCGTCACGTAGTCTGCTGTTTGGTTAAGTAAGGAAGGAAGGGGGTCAAGGTTAACTTCTCCTTAATCGAGTGGCAGTAGCTGATTGAGATCTCTCACCGTCTTTTGAGGAACGCTGATGTTTTACGAGTACAATGAATTCGTTGAAGGTGCAGTTTGCAGTTTATGAGGGGAGGAGGGGGAATCTTGAGGAGAGCGAAGTTATCTGGAAAGTTCAGGAAAATAATCAAAATAAATAAAAAGATCAAGTGAATTAATAGAAATTAGTAGAACCCACCAGAATCCAACCTAGCAGACTTGACCCACAGCACATCTTGGTTCGATTGAATGATTCTTGTGACCGCAGCCAATCGAAACGAGTGTAAAGGGCATCCAGATATTTACATATTTATCAAACTACATAAAGATGTACGAATCCGACCGGCGAGACGCTCTTGCAAGCAGGAGAATGAATATCATATCAACAGGAGGCTGATAAGAGGGATCGATCGGATAAGGGTTAAGTTGCACATGCTTATTTAATATCAACATCAATATTATTATTTCTTTGCCTTCGATCTAATAAATATCCTCATATCCCCTGCATCTCAGTAGAAAGGCCTGGATGGCTCGCCGATGCTACACTAGAGTCTCTAAGGGCAAATTTCAATCAAAAAGACCCATCAGGCCACATGTAAACAGTCATCAACGGACATATCGTAGGAACCACTGTCTGTCTTTATTGTAAAACATGTAAGGTCCCAGAGGTCAGTGATGGGATATACATCATATCGTACCACTAAGACCTGCCTTTTTTTTGAAAAAAAAAGTGTACTTCATAATTACATCTTCTCACTTTTGATGAACACTGGAAAAAGAAAAGTTGAACAGGAGAATAGAGACATGGGAAAGAATAATATGCCTACTACACAATCAGATGCGTCAGATCGTAAGATTTCTGTTTTCTTTTCTTTTTCGTTTGTTTCTTTAATCTGATCGATTTACGATTCCGGGTACGTTCCTCTCCAGGCAAGATATAGAGATCGTTTTCGGCAGCCCAGGGGTCCGACTGGACTCCCTCGAGAGAACAATATCATTCAAAAGAGCAGAGTTGGCAATCAGCTCGGGGAGGAGGTCTTTTAACACAGATCGCTATCAACACGAACCGCCTCCGGTATCATCGCATCAATCTCCGGGCACATCATCCTGATAAACCTTACCGCAGCGTCATACTCTCCGTTCACCTGAGCTTCTGTGATCAAGCCCACCAAGTAATGGTGACGGTCATCAAGTGGGGTAAACGATTGTATATCGGTATTCACTTGTTCGTCCCTTGGGTCCTGTCTAGTCAACCTCGCCATGTCGGTTGGGCTATCACTCTCGAAAGATGATGGATCGGTTGCGCTGTCAGTTGAGATGTGTGAATCGTTGGACACGCTAGCTATCGGAGTACTGTGTGCTGGAATACTCTCATGTATCGTTGACTGGGCTGTTACGAGTCCTGCTTCGTTAGAGAGTGGATTCACCCTTACTCGTTCTTCTTTGGTCAACAAGTCAACACAGTCAATTCAGTCCAAATTCTTTTCGTGGCAACTTCTACGATGCAATCCTGAGCGTTAATACCGAGAGACTTACTCTGGTTGTTCTGTTCGGTTACAATCGTATCACCGATGGGTTGAAATGAGGTGTTTGTAAGTAGTACTCCATCTTGGTTCGATGATCCCAATGACCCTCGTGAGACCACTGTGGCCAGCGGATGTTCCGGAATCATTTCTGCTCCGTTCTGAGATTACACCTCGGGGGAACGAACGCCTCCAAATATCCAAGATACCCGGCCCCTCATGCCCCGGGAAGCTCGGAGGAGCCTGCGGACCACAATCGTCTCGATAAGCCAACTTTATCAAGATGTTGCCACATATCAAATCTCGAGGATTCTCAATATGGTCCAGAAATTTATGAACCTCTATCAAGAATCCTAGGGATTTGATAGTTGTTGAGCGCTATTGAGTGCACAAGTGGGGTGTTGTCTTGATAAAGTTAGCTTATCAAGAGAATTGTGGATGCTCTTACACAACACCTCAGTTTCTTGACTGAAAATGAGGTTTAAGAAGATATGTAAATGGATATAAGCATACAAGTACCTTTTATCTCAAAAGGTAATTGCCAAATGTTTACCCTTGAATTACACAGTCAAGGAGTAAGAATTTGGGGTACTTGAGGTTGAATTTTTTGTAGATTTAGAATACCAAATAATATTCTAACTTTATTTTTATATTCTTATTTTTATATGTATTTTTATGTATTATTAATGTGTCAATGCTTGTTACAGGTTGCTCTGCTATAGTAGCTAGCTGACAAAGCCTTTCCTCATACCATAAAATACTTGTAAATATTAAGGGGTATTAAATACGACCAAATCCACAATTAAAACCCATTGATTAGAAATTGCTAAATCCACAATTTCTAATCAACAGGTTTTCAAAATGGGGTAGCTAAAAAGCAAAAAGATTTTGAAAATCAAAAACCCTGGTTTTCCATCCAAATCCTTCATTTCCAAAACAACCCATTAAAATCACATCTCACATCAGCCCACGCTTAATCGTTAAATCCATTGCCTCTTGTCAAACCAAGAAAACATCACACCTCACCTCATACAAAAATGCAACAAGTACCCTCTCAACACAAGCAACTATTTCAAGCAGCCAACTCTGCTTAAAAAGTATTGATTTTTGACTCAGATAACAATGACTCAGGACTTGAATATTTCTATTTTTATTGTCAATCAAACCTCCAGAAACAATAACTCAATTCCAGAGGCACCACTACACAATTCCATCCTTGATATGACCTTTCAATCATTCAAGAACTTCCTCAATCATGCTTGGTGCTGCTGTGTTCAGACTCAAGAATCTCTTCCAAGTTGGCTATGGAACAATAAACCTTTACACCTTTGGGGTGATCAAGATTCTTTATCAAATGCACTCACACTTGGTATCATGGCCAACTCACAAAGAAAGTATGGAATAATCTCAGGTCATGCAAGATGAAGGCTTCCCTGGATGTGTTGGATTTGTTGATGGAACAACCATTCCACTGAGTCAAAAGCCACCAGTGGATGGTAACCACTACTGGGATAAAAAAAAAACAGTTGGATTGTTTGAATTTGTTCCACTATTTTACTGATTCTTAGCTGATGTGTTGTTTGCTTTCCAAACAGTTACTCCATTTTGGTCACTCTTGTTTCTGAAATAAACAAAAGGTTCACATCCTACCTTGCAGGCTACCCTGAATCCTGTCACAATTGTTATTTCTTCTCCAATATGAAGCTTGCTCAAAATCCAGAATGATTCTTTGATCAACACCAATTCCTCCTGGCTGGCTCTGCTTATTCAAGTGATCAACATACTTTTCCAGCCTAAAAAGGTTCTGATTTGCTTATACCTGAGAATGTGGATTTCAATTACCATCTAGCCCAATCAAGAGTACAAATTGAACATGCCATTGATATTCTAAAGGGTCAATTTGCCAGTTTGCAAGAAATTTGATCACAAATCAGGAACCCTTGTGAGATGAAGGCAACAGTCAAGTGGATCATCACCTGCATTATTCTGCATGATCTTCTAGCCAACCTCAAGGATCAGTGGCATGAACCTTATGATGAGGAGGAATCAGAAGCAGCCCCACCCTTGTTAGAAAACGTTGCATCTAGTAATGATGGATTGCATGGACTGTTACACCCCATAAAGCTTGCACTCTTCAACTAAGGTGAATAATTAAACATTGACTTGCAGAACAATACACTTCCAGATTTCTGATGCTTGCATTTGATTTTGGGTCCTTGCAGTGTAAATTTTTCTTGATTGCTCTGCTTCATTAAAGATATTTGTTCTCTTCTATTCTTGAATGGCAATAAAATCAACAAGTTTATTACACCTACTGGTTCCTTTTGGGTGTTTAGTGTTGGAGCACAATACATTTTATTGCCTAAGTAAGCACACACTTCTCTACAGATAGGTGGTTTTCTCAAAACTAATTTGTGAGAACAATTTGATCTTTAATTCATAATTGTCAGTGATTATGATCCCTGACTCTTTTTGAATAAGAGTTTTTTTTTTTGGAACAGTCCCTGAAACCATCATGTATCTAGCCCTGGAAGAAACCATCAAACAGTACAACCAATCTATTTATTCTTCCACCAGCTCAACACATTGTGCATGAAACCCTGTCAAGGTAACATTTCCTCTGATTTTTCATGCCATGTATCAATTTATCTTTTTCTCATGTGATTTGTGGCTGAGAAAATGACAGGTAAGCCACTCAACCCATCTTCCCCCCTATTTGGCACTCAGGACATTTGCTGCCAAAAATATGTTACACACTCCCTTGGACATAATTAAGTAGTGGATGTCACTCTGTTTTTTGCCCCTTTTCATTCTTGGACTGATGTCTCCATTAATTTTTGGTGTAGCTCAAGCTGAGCCAGTCTGGGAAGAGTTGAGTGGTGGCACGGCCAAGCTACTCAATTTGGCTGGAATCGCCAAGACAGATTGTCAGGATGACCCAGAAGCTGCCAACTGTCATGTGAAGATTGTTTTTGGCACCATGGATGACTTCAAAGTCATCCATGGTGCCAAAAACAATCCTTTTAAGTCATCCCTGCACTCTTTTGTCAAACTGATGGCCAACCTACAGACCAAGACTGTTTGTAAGGCCAAGCTACCCAATTTGGCTGGAATTGCCAAGACGGATTGTCAGGACAACCCAGAAGCTGCCAACTGTCATGTGAAGATTGTTTTTGCCACCATGGATGAATTTGTAGTCATCCATGGTGCTGAAAAATATCCTGTTAACTCATTCCTGAACTCTTGCAATGAACCAAGGTCTAACCTACAGAAGACTGCGTCTAATTCCAAGAACAATCAAGCAGCCGCGCAAGCGTGGAACCTTGCTTCCTCTCAGCTAATTGAGCTAATTTTCCAGGCTCTAGAAGCAAGCTTGAGCAGCTTGGAATTGGATTCAAAATATCCCACTGCCTCCATTCAGACCAACAGCTGTCTCCCACGTTCTAATATTATCCATTCACCCAATCCCAAGTGCCGCACCTCTTCTGTCTCATCCCAGCAACCTAATCCCTTTGGGCACACTCCAGCATCAAATCCAACGAGGTAATCTGATATTGCCACACCTTCTGAGATTCAAAAACAACTGAACAATGCACTTGCCAACTTGAATGGCACTCAGCGGTTTGGCTCCTGTTAAGAAATCAAACAACTGGAATATACATGTTATGACACCATCCCGCAGATCAAGGATGCATTGGCTGGTCAACTCACTCGCGTGCAGGAGGCAATTGAAATCTTGGTTGCTTTGGTTCTCCTCTATCTTTCTTGAGCATGGTATCAAAAAGCTAGCTGTCACGCTCTGTTATGCCAAGGACTAAGATCCTTCTAGCTACACAGGGTGCAAAGATAGAAAAGGGTGGTAATATGGTGGTGATATGAGATATAAAAAATATAAGGATATATTTTTTAAGGAGGGGCCTGCAAGCAGGGGTGGTTTAGTTCCCTCCACAGGTTTTCTTGCAAAAGCAGAGGAAATTGGTGACCTGTTACAACTGGGGCCTGCAAGCAGGGGTTGTTTTGATCCCAGTAAAGATGGCTAGAAGGGCCACAACTCCTGAAAGAAAGGACTTACTGTTATGGTCTTTTCTTGAAGGAAGGGGCACTTCTATGGGTTACTGGACAGGCTGAGGCGGTTGGGTTGATGGGCTAAAGACTGGCAGTTGGTGAAGAAAGAGGGCTCAATGATCAGGTCTATAATAGACAAACTTACAGGGCAGGACACTGGTTACTATGACTGGTGGAATGCTATGTGTGTATGTTGTATGTATAAAAGATGATGGGGATTAAAGCAAGGGGAAAGAAGAGCCTCTTAAATATCTTCTTTGAAGCCTTGGTGGCGAAACAGGAGAGCTAGAGAGGGCTGTCATGTGTCATGATTCTTAGTAGTAACTACTAAGGATGAGCCATGACAGATTGGAGGTAGTATTGGATTAGTTCGGCGTTCTCCTTAAGATTCACTAAGAATAGTTAAAGAGGATTATGAAAAAAGAATTTATTATTAATGATTCTTTTTTGATTTAAATGTTTTAGTAGAAAAAATGAGATTTTCGAGTTTTTTATGGATTTTTAATTTTGTATAAAAAGATATGTATTTTATGGATTTTGGTGAATTAAAAATCAGATCTGGGTAGATGAGAGGATAAAGAATGTTTTTGTATTTTCTTTAAGGTTTTTATAAAAAAGGGATAATTTTTATAGTGGTTTGGATTTATGGATAATTTTTACGGTTTTTGATTTATGTTTGTAAAAAATAAAGGTGGCTAAGTGAGGAATAATTTTTATAGGTAATAAAAATTGGATAATTCCCGGCCAGACCCCCAATTGTCACGCTCTGTGATGCCAAGGACTAAGATCCTTCTAGCTACACAGGGTGCAAAGATAGAAAAGGGTGGTAATATGGTGGTGATATGAGATATAAAAAATATAAGGATATATTTTTTAAGGAGGGGCCTGCAAGCAGGGGTGGTTTAGTTCCCTCCACAGGTTTTCTTGCAAAAGCAGAGGAAATTGGTGACCTGTTACAACTGGGGCCTGCAAGCAGGGGTTGTTTTGATCCCAGTAAAGATGGCTAGAAGGGCCACAACTCCTGAAAGAAAGGACTTACTGTTATGGTCTTTTCTTGAAGGAAGGGGCACTTCTATGGGTTACTGGACAGGCTGAGGCGGTTGGGTTGATGGGCTAAAGACTGGCAGTTGGTGAAGAAAGAGGGCTGAATGATCAGGTCTATAATAGACAAACTTACAGGGCAGGACACTGGTTACTATGACTGGTGGAATGCTATGTATGTATGTTGTATGTATAAAAGATGATGGGGATTAAAGCAAGGGGAAAGAAGAGCCTCTTAAATATCTTCTTTGAAGCCTTGGTGGCGAAACAGGAGAGCTAGAGAGGGCTGTCATGTGTCATGATTCTTAGTAGTAACTACTAAGGATGAGCCATGACAGATTGGCAATGATGTCAATGGTTGACATGGGAGTGTTACCACAGTTACTGTCATGTAATATGGTTCAAGTGTGCGCTTCAGAGTGTCCAACTGAAGTGGTAACCATGTAGAACATCTGTCATGATCACCATTAGTAATATGTCATCCCAATTGGGCCATAAATGTCAGATTATGTATGTAAGGATGTTTACATATGTTTCTTTTGAGTTGTACTATGGTTTTACTGTTGTATGATGATTATTCTTTTCGTCATACAGGTTGTATATTCTACTATTCATGTTTATACTTATTATTATAGTAGTTTAAAGTGGATTTACTACTAGAAGGAGTAAAGTTACAGGGGTACTTTGGCTGAGGTACCCTATGTTATTTTACGTGTAGAATCAGAATATTAAATAATATTTTATTATTTATATGTTTTTATATGTATTTTTCTCTTTTTATGGCGTAAAGAGTAACAATGTCTCTTTCATGAGTAACAATGTCTCTTTTATTGTTGTTTTGTAATAATGTCTCTTTCATTGTTGGTTTGTAATAATGTCTCTTTCATTATTATATATTTATATATTTTGTTCAGGTTGTCTCTGACATAGTAGCAAGCTGACATTCCCTACCTTCAAAATGAGTCTATTAGAAAAAAAATTGTTCTATATTCCTAGTGCCTTTTGGATATCCTAAAATTTCTGAGGTGAATAGAACTATCAGGAATATTACTTTCTGGGAGCCACTCATCTTTATCAGCAGATGTATTTTTATATCTGACTAGGTATAGTCTAGTATCTTTTCCATTAATCCTTTCTTTCTTTTCTTTAAGAATTTTTAATACTTTCAATTTAATGTTAGGTTCAGGATCTAAAATGAGGGGAATAGGTGTTCTCTCAATAGACGGTTGTCCTGTTGTTCTTTGTGAGAAGGGCTTAATTAAACTGACAGGAAAAACTGGGTGTTTTCTGGATAATTCATCACTAAGGATTACCTCAACTGCATTTTTTCCATGAAGTTGCTTAATAGTAAAGGGCCCTACAAAGGATGGCTTAAGTTTCTTATTTCCTCCTAGGTTATTAAAATTTACAGTGGAAAGTAACACCTTATCCCCAATATTAAAACATGGTTCTTTATGTGTTTTATCCCACCTTGTTTTGTTATATTCTACAGCATCTTGTACGCATTTGTTAGCATGTTCTTGTGTAATGTCTAACATTTTCTTAAAATCAGCAGATGTTGGATGTACATGAGGTAATTTTGAATTAATCATGTCTTTGGGCATTCTTGGTATCCATCCTCTTTCCAAAATGTAGGGTACTTCTTTAGTTGAGGAATGCTTACTGCTATTATAAGCTATTTCCAAAGCTGGGAGTAAACTAACCCAATCATGTGTGTATCCATCTTGGTTCTTAAATTCAAGGCCAAAGGCGCAAAATCTCCTTAACATATCTTCCAATGTTTGGATCATCCTTTCTGCTAGGCCATCTGTTTGTGGATGATATGCGGTGGAAAAAGCCAATTTGGTACCTAACATGTCATGTAAATTCCTCCAAAATTCAGAGGTAAACTTGGGGTCTCTGTCACTAATTATGACTTTGGGTATCCCTACATCAGACATTATTCTATTCCAGAATAATAAAGCAACTTCCATTGCCGTGTCATCTTTGTGATTAGGTATAAATCTTGCTCTCTTAGAAAATCTATCTACTACCACCAATACAGAATTGTAAGAAAAGTGTCCTCCTGGTGGTAATCCCGTGACAAAGTCCATATTGATTATTTCCCACCTTGTAGTAGGTTCTTTGATGGTTTGAAGCAAGCCAAACCTTTTACCAGTTTGTTTATTTGCTTTCTGGCAGATATCACAGGTTTTTATATATTCAGCTACTTGATTCTTCCAATGGGGCCACCAAGCGGTATTTTTAATTCTTTGCATAGTTCTTTCTTCTGAAAAATGCCCTGACCCTATCATATCATGACATTCTTCCATTATGTTATTAATCTGATTTTTCTCACAGATGACTATTACACTGGAATGTTTATGTCTATAATAAATTAAACCATCTAGAAGCGTAAATTTTCCATCAGCATATGGTTTAGATAGCTCAGGTGGTAAACTAGCAATTAATTCAGGCGCACTATTCTCATTGCTTAGTATGTCTATTAATTTAATTAATTCAACATCTTGTTGGTAGCTTTGTTATATTAAATTAAAGTATGATTGGTCTAAATCACACGTATGAATTCCTAAAATTGGGAAAATATCCTCATCTTCAGGGTCATACGCAGGATTATCTGGGGTATTGGGTAATGCCCATCTACTTAATCCATCAGCATTTTTGTGTTTAGCTCCAGCTTTATGTACAATTGTCATATGTCCCCTGTATTGTTGAATAGCTATTTGCCACCGTAACATATGCCTATTAGGGGTTTTCATGTTCATTAGAGTTTTTACAGCTGTACAATCAGTTACTACAACCACTTTACATCCTTCTAAATAATAATGTAATTTATCTAATGCCCATACTAAAGCAAGACATTCCATCTGACTGGCACCATACTTTTTCTCTGTTACTTTAATTTGTCTGGATATAAATAGTATAGGTTTTTCAATGGGTTTATCTTCTACTTGGAATTCTTGATGTAAGGCAGCTCCTAATCCATCTAGGCAAGCATCAATATATAATATGAAGGGAAGACTGTAGTCTGGTTGGGCTAAAACTGGGGCAGTAGTGAGAGCTATTTTTAAAGACTCATAATCTTTGACTCGAGCAAAAGTCATTTCAAAAATAGTGTCTTTAGAGCAAATTTCATAAAGACTCTTGGACATGTTAGCAAATTGTTGTATATGTTGTCTATAATAACTGCAGAAACCTAAAAAGGATTGCATTTCTGTAATATTTTGAGGCATAGATTTCATCATAACAGCTGCTACTTTATTCTGGTCAATGGCTAAAGACAATCCTGATACTATATGTCCTAGAGCTTTTAGTTCTGTAAAACCAAAGTTACATTTTTTGATTGACATTTTTAATCCAGCTTTAATGGCGGTTTCTAATACAATATTTATTTTATTGATATGTGTCTCCCAATCTTCAGAATAAATTATTATGTCATCAATATAAATCATCATCCAACATTGGCGTATGTAACATCCAAATATGGAATCCATCATCCTTTGGAAATGGGAAGGCGCATTTTTTATCCCAAAGGGCATCCTCAGGTATTCATAAACTCCCAGGTGACAGATAATTCTCATGTATTTCCTACTTTCTTCTGCAATAGGTATTTGATGAAATCCCTTTAGTACATCCATGCACGTAATATATTTAGCTTTGGATAGATTATGCAGTGAGTGGTCAATTCTAGGTATAGGGTAGTTATCAGCTTTAGTAAAGTTATTTAAAGCTCTAAAATCTCCCACCATTCTTGATTTATCATTATGCCACGCAATGATTACTGGTGTAGTGATTTCTACTTGTTCATTATGTCCTATTTTCCTCAGGACTTTAAGCTCAATCAATTCTTTAATGTGAGTTTCAAGAGCTATTCTTGATTTAGGACTGGAAGGATATGGAGGTCTCCTTAGAATTGGGGGGTAGGGTTCTTTACAGGTTAATTCAAGCTTAATATCATGTCCTTTCACATTACCAATGGGTTCTTCATTAGTACAGAATGCTTCTTTGTTACGGTAACATGTGGTAAGAATATCAATTTGTTGCTCATTACTTAAAGTCTCACTAGTAGAGGCCTGGCTAAAATATTCACTATTAAAGGTACTTAATTCTTTATTTAATTTTGTATCTTTTCCCGTGATTGGATCAGGTAATTTGATATTAATATTGCATATTGAGAATTTCTTTTTCCAATCCGCACCAATAGTAAAATATCTATCTTTACTTTGGAATATATCAAATCCATACATGCAGAAGGAGTCATTCCCTAAGATTAAGTAATCACAAATGGCGTCTTGTAGTACCACAAATTCAATGTGCAACCTTAAAGAGCCTTTGGTGTGCGGAAAAATTAGAGTCATAGGTATAATTCCTACAGGTTTCATTGAAGAATTACAACTACTAAATTTTGCCCTAGGAACTGGTAATAAATATTGTTTCCATTCAGGGTAATTAATATTAAGGAAGTCAGCACTTGTACACGAGCAGAAGGCTCCAATATCTAATAATACCTTTAGATATTTATCATTAAATATTACAGTAGAGTAACTGGTTTTTCCTAGAGTATAATTCATACCAGTATCTGGTTTATTTGTTAATAATTTTGCGTCAGAAATGTGACCTACTTCTAATGAATCATTCCATTTCTGTGGTAAATTAGAGTCACCATGTATTTCATTTATACAAAAGTTATCTCCTATATCAGCTTGTATTACTTTAATTTTGCAAGAGTCTTCTTCATCTGTTTCAGGATCATAAAAATCACCGTGCTTAGGTTCTATAGACACTACATTAAAGTCAGATTGAGAGTCTGAGTTCTCATCTTCAGATTCCACATGTACATTATTTACTCTTTTCCTGGGGTTGGGGCATTCAGGTTTTTTATGACCAGTTTCTCCACAATTATAACACTCAGGTATCTTCACTTTCTTCATGATAGTGGGCGGATTTTTATCTTTAATTTCTTCCTTTTTATCAAAAGAATGGTTTTTCCTGTTGAGTCCTTTCATCTCTACCACTTCCTCCATTACTGAAATTAGGTGAGATAAATCTGTTGATCCTTCTTTTAATCTACATCTTACTGAATGTTCAAAATTACCACGGCATTGGTCAAGGATTTTTTCAATTATTTCCTCTGTAGTGGGATTATTATGGATGCAATTGATTCTTCTCATTTGAGTTAAACACCACTTGTGTGCAGAATGTTTTTGGGGATCAAAATAATCTGCTTCATATAATTTACGCATTTTATTTCTCCACATTCTAGTACCAAATTTAGCCTTGATCAATTCTTTCCAAGTGCTCCAACTTTGTACTCCTATTTCTTCTTGGGTGTTTACATACCATTCATACGCAACACCTTCAAATATTCTAGGAAGTCTGGCAGAGATAATATCTTCAATGGCGCCATAAGTTTTAATAAGGTGATCAATGTATTTAATAAAAGTAATGTGATCATACTCTCCTTGGCCTGTAAATTTTGGCCAATCAGCTAGGGGAGGCATGAGTTTATTAATGGCTACTATATCTAGATTGTAGTTAATACCAGAATCTTTACTAGTCTGTTCTCCTCTCTTATTATTACTTTTTTCAGTCATGAAGGGGTTATTAAACTTTGGACTATCTTCTGATATATTCTGTAAATGAGGAGGTATTTCCTTATTGTTAGAATTTTTAATACCTTTTATATCTTCTCTAATTAGGCGTAATTGAGAGTTATAGTCTTTATTCAACTCCTCCATAGTCAAATGTGTATATTCTAGATTTTTAAGCATGGTAGAATTGTGTTGTAATAATAATTCTTTAATTTCATTTAAAGATCCATCATTATTATTCTTTTGTTTTTCTTTAATAATGTCCTGTTTTATAGTTGAAGTAACATAATCAGAGTTACCATTTGATACTTCTTCCAATCTTTGGATTCTTTCAGTTAATAATTCAGTATTGGCTTTGTTATTCTCATGTAAAATTTGTATTTCATTTTTAATGTCTTTAAAAATGTTACTTTCACTTAAGTCAAGCGGTAATTGGCTCAATACTTGTATTAATTGAGAGAATCTGATGTCAATGTCATTGGTAATGACCTTAGAAGAAGAGGAAATCCTATGTACAATATTATTATGATTAATCTCGAAATTGCTGTCAAGATTAGTCAAATTACTATTTACAACATCAATGCTATCTAGTATAGCACGAAAATAAGAGATATCCTCTACGCGGTGCTGTCGTAGAGGCCCTTGGCGGCTTGGATCATCTCTGAGATTTGTTTCCATTTGCGCGGGTTGCTGTAATCCTTGCGCTTGTCTGAATGTTTTTCTTTCTTTGCCTTCCCGTTGGTTTTCTCTGGAGCGGGGAAGTGTAATTTTTTCTCGTTCCAGGGATTCCATCCCTTCACGTAAGATTCTATTTCTTTGTTTGTCATCAGCTTCTGTAGAGATTTCTGGGTCTCTTGCGCGTCGGAAAGAATGCTGCGGAGAAGGTTGGGATCTTTCTTCGCCACGTTTTCTTGGCTCCTTTTCCATAAGGCCACGTGCTGTCGAACCAGAACCTTGATCCTCTCTGGTTTCGAGAGCTCCTGGATGTCTCTGGATTGGTTTATCACCTGGATTTCTGGGGTCTTTGGACGCGTCGAGGATGGCTGTAAGGGGTTGACTTCCTTCGTCTTTAAGCTGGATTCCTCCATTTGCATCCCTTGGGGTTCTTGGGTAGCTTCCAAAGAAGTCGACGGAGGATCTATTTCCATCGCTTCCGTCGTTGAGGTGTTGGGAGCTATATCCCTCCTTTGGATTGTCTTGAATTTCATCGTCTTGATCCTCTCTTGTAATTCCCGTTCTTCTGGGAGCTCGAGAGGGGTCTGGGAGGGGTCCTGAGAGGACTGGTCTGTTGGATCTAGTCGACATGGAGTAGGTTCAGATTCCAAATACGTGTAACTTGTTAGTTTATAAGATTATTGCTTACTGTTAACGCTTTTGTCAACGGTGTTGAAGCTGTCAGAGTTGGTTACTACTGAGTTGTTTTCAGCGGCGTTGACGATGGAGTTAGGATTCACTAAGAATGAATTAATAATGTGATTAATATAAATGTAATCACGTGGATAAGAAAAGGAGTTAAACGGACTTGCGGCGCGTTTTCGAGCTCGTTTGTCTTCACGGTATTCGCGAAAAAGCTGGTTAACGAGTAGTTGGCTTTCTAATTCGGCTTCCTCTTGTTGTTGGATATGGTAGGTAGCTAACTGGATCTGTTCTTCTCGAGTAAGTAGCTCCCACGACGATGGTACGTAGTTGCGGATGAATTCCTCCTTGCGTAGCCTAAGATATTCAAGGTAGTATTGGATTAGTTCGGCGTTCTCCTTAAGATTCACTAAGAATAGTTAAAGAGGATTATGAAAAAAGAATTTATTATTAATGATTCTTTTTTGATTTAAATGTTTTAGTAGAAAAAATGAGATTTTCGAGTTTTTTATGGATTTTTAATTTTGTATAAAAAGATATGTATTTTATGGATTTTGGTGAATTAAAAATCAGATCTGGGTAGATGAGAGGATAAAGAATGTTTTTGTATTTTCTTTAAGGTTTTTATAAAAAAGGGATAATTTTTATAGTGGTTTGGATTTATGGATAATTTTTACGGTTTTTGATTTATGTTTGTAAAAAATAAAGGTGGCTAAGTGAGGAATAATTTTTATAGGTAATAAAAATTGGATAATTCCCGGCCAGACCCCCAATTGTCACGCTCTGTGATGCCAAGGACTAAGATCCTTCTAGCTACACAGGGTGCAAAGATAGAAAAGGGTGGTAATATGGTGGTGATATGAGATATAAAAAATATAAGGATATATTTTTTAAGGAGGGGCCTGCAAGCAGGGGTGGTTTAGTTCCCTCCACAGGTTTTCTTGCAAAAGCAGAGGAAATTGGTGACCTGTTACAACTGGGGCCTGCAAGCAGGGGTTGTTTTGATCCCAGTAAAGATGGCTAGAAGGGCCACAACTCCTGAAAGAAAGGACTTACTGTTATGGTCTTTTCTTGAAGGAAGGGGCACTTCTATGGGTTACTGGACAGGCTGAGGCGGTTGGGTTGATGGGCTAAAGACTGGCAGTTGGTGAAGAAAGAGGGCTGAATGATCAGGTCTATAATAGACAAACTTACAGGGCAGGACACTGGTTACTATGACTGGTGGAATGCTATGTATGTATGTTGTATGTATAAAAGATGATGGGGATTAAAGCAAGGGGAAAGAAGAGCCTCTTAAATATCTTCTTTGAATCCTTGGTGGCGAAACAGGAGAGCTAGAGAGGGCTGTCATGTGTCATGATTCTTAGTAGTAACTACTAAGGATGAGCCATGACAGATTGGCAATGATGTCAATGGTTGACATGGGAGTGTTACCACAGTTACTGTCATGTAATATGGTTCAAGTGTGCGCTTCAGAGTGTCCAACTGAAGTGGTAACCATGTAGAACATCTGTCATGATCACCATTAGTAATATGTCATCCCAATTGGGCCATAAATGTCAGATTATGTATGTAAGGATGTTTACATATGTTTCTTTTGAGTTGTACTATGGTTTTACTGTTGTATGATGATTATTCTTTTCGTCATACAGGTTGTATATTCTACTATTCATGTTTATACTTATTATTATAGTAGTTTAAAGTGGATTTACTACTAGAAGGAGTAAAGTTACAGGGGTACTTTGGCTGAGGTACCCTATGTTATTTTACGTGTAGAATCAGAATATTAAATAATATTTTATTATTTATATGTTTTTATATGTATTTTTCTCTTTTTATGGCGTAAAGAGTAACAATGTCTCTTTCATGAGTAACAATGTCTCTTTTATTGTTGTTTTGTAATAATGTCTCTTTCATTGTTGGTTTGTAATAATGTCTCTTTCATTATTATATATTTATATATTTTGTTCAGGTTGTCTCTGACATAGTAGCAAGCTGACATTCCCTACCTTCAAAATGAGTCTATTAGAAAAAAAATTGTTCTATATTCCTAGTGCCTTTTGGATATCCTAAAATTTCTGAGGTGAATAGAACTATCAGGAATATTACTTTCTGGGAGCCACTCATCTTTATCAGCAGATGTATTTTTATATCTGACTAGGTATAGTCTAGTATCTTTTCCATTAATCCTTTCTTTCTTTTCTTTAAGAATTTTTAATACTTTCAATTTAATGTTAGGTTCAGGATCTAAAATGAGGGGAATAGGTGTTCTCTCAATAGACGGTTGTCCTGTTGTTCTTTGTGAGAAGGGCTTAATTAAACTGACAGGAAAAACTGGGTGTTTTCTGGATAATTCATCACTAAGGATTACCTCAACTGCATTTTTTCCATGAAGTTGCTTAATAGTAAAGGGCCCTACAAAGGATGGCTTAAGTTTCTTATTTCCTCCTAGGTTATTAAAATTTACAGTGGAAAGTAACACCTTATCCCCAATATTAAAACATGGTTCTTTATGTGTTTTATCCCACCTTGTTTTGTTATATTCTACAGCATCTTGTACGCATTTGTTAGCATGTTCTTGTGTAATGTCTAACATTTTCTTAAAATCAGCAGATGTTGGATGTACATGAGGTAATTTTGAATTAATCATGTCTTTGGGCATTCTTGGTATCCATCCTCTTTCCAAAATGTAGGGTACTTCTTTAGTTGAGGAATGCTTACTGCTATTATAAGCTATTTCCAAAGCTGGGAGTAAACTAACCCAATCATGTGTGTATCCATCTTGGTTCTTAAATTCAAGGCCAAAGGCGCAAAATCTCCTTAACATATCTTCCAATGTTTGGATCATCCTTTCTGCTAGGCCATCTGTTTGTGGATGATATGCGGTGGAAAAAGCCAATTTGGTACCTAACATGTCATGTAAATTCCTCCAAAATTCAGAGGTAAACTTGGGGTCTCTGTCACTAATTATGACTTTGGGTATCCCTACATCAGACATTATTCTATTCCAGAATAATAAAGCAACTTCCATTGCCGTGTCATCTTTGTGATTAGGTATAAATCTTGCTCTCTTAGAAAATCTATCTACTACCACCAATACAGAATTGTAAGAAAAGTGTCCTCCTGGTGGTAATCCCGTGACAAAGTCCATATTGATTATTTCCCACCTTGTAGTAGGTTCTTTGATGGTTTGAAGCAAGCCAAACCTTTTACCAGTTTGTTTATTTGCTTTCTGGCAGATATCACAGGTTTTTATATATTCAGCTACTTGATTCTTCCAATGGGGCCACCAAGCGGTATTTTTAATTCTTTGCATAGTTCTTTCTTCTGAAAAATGCCCTGACCCTATCATATCATGACATTCTTCCATTATGTTATTAATCTGATTTTTCTCACAGATGACTATTACACTGGAATGTTTATGTCTATAATAAATTAAACCATCTAGAAGCGTAAATTTTCCATCAGCATATGGTTTAGATAGCTCAGGTGGTAAACTAGCAATTAATTCAGGCGCACTATTCTCATTGCTTAGTATGTCTATTAATTTAATTAATTCAACATCTTGTTGGTAGCTTTGTTCTATTAAATTAAAGTATGATTGGTCTAAATCACACGTATGAATTCCTAAAATTGGGAAAATATCCTCATCTTCAGGGTCATACGCAGGATTATCTGGGGTATTGGGTAATGCCCATCTACTTAATCCATCAGCATTTTTGTGTTTAGCTCCAGCTTTATGTACAATTGTCATATGTCCCCTGTATTGTTGAATAGCTATTTGCCACCGTAACATATGCCTATTAGGGGTTTTCATGTTCATTAGAGTTTTTACAGCTGTACAATCAGTTACTACAACCACTTTACATCCTTCTAAATAATAATGTAATTTATCTAATGCCCATACTAAAGCAAGACATTCCATCTGACTGGCACCATACTTTTTCTCTGTTACTTTAATTTGTCTGGATATAAATAGTATAGGTTTTTCAATGGGTTTATCTTCTACTTGGAATTCTTGATGTAAGGCAGCTCCTAATCCATCTAGGCAAGCATCAATATATAATATGAAGGGAAGACTGTAGTCTGGTTGGGCTAAAACTGGGGCAGTAGTGAGAGCTATTTTTAAAGACTCATAATCTTTGACTCGAGCAAAAGTCATTTCAAAAATAGTGTCTTTAGAGCAAATTTCATAAAGACTCTTGGACATGTTAGCAAATTGTTGTATATGTTGTCTATAATAACTGCAGAAACCTAAAAAGGATTGCATTTCTGTAATATTTTGAGGCATAGATTTCATCATAACAGCTGCTACTTTATTCTGGTCAATGGCTAAAGACAATCCTGATACTATATGTCCTAGAGCTTTTAGTTCTGTAAAACCAAAGTTACATTTTTTGATTGACATTTTTAATCCAGCTTTAATGGCGGTTTCTAATACAATATTTATTTTATTGATATGTGTCTCCCAATCTTCAGAATAAATTATTATGTCATCAATATAAATCATCATCCAACATTGGCGTATGTAACATCCAAATATGGAATCCATCATCCTTTGGAAATGGGAAGGCGCATTTTTTATCCCAAAGGGCATCCTCAGGTATTCATAAACTCCCAGGTGACAGATAATTCTCATGTATTTCCTACTTTCTTCTGCAATAGGTATTTGATGAAATCCCTTTAGTACATCCATGCACGTAATATATTTAGCTTTGGATAGATTATGCAGTGAGTGGTCAATTCTAGGTATAGGGTAGTTATCAGCTTTAGTAAAGTTATTTAAAGCTCTAAAATCTCCCACCATTCTTGATTTATCATTATGCCACGCAATGATTACTGGTGTAGTGATTTCTACTTGTTCATTATGTCCTATTTTCCTCAGGACTTTAAGCTCAATCAATTCTTTAATGTGAGTTTCAAGAGCTATTCTTGATTTAGGACTGGAAGGATATGGAGGTCTCCTTAGAATTGGGGGGTAGGGTTCTTTACAGGTTAATTCAAGCTTAATATCATGTCCTTTCACATTACCAATGGGTTCTTCATTAGTACAGAATGCTTCTTTGTTACGGTAACATGTGGTAAGAATATCAATTTGTTGCTCATTACTTAAAGTCTCACTAGTAGAGGCCTGGCTAAAATATTCACTATTAAAGGTACTTAATTCTTTATTTAATTTTGTATCTTTTCCCGTGATTGGATCAGGTAATTTGATATTAATATTGCATATTGAGAATTTCTTTTTCCAATCCGCACCAATAGTAAAATATCTATCTTTACTTTGGAATATATCAAATCCATACATGCAGAAGGAGTCATTCCCTAAGATTAAGTAATCACAAATGGCGTCTTGTAGTACCACAAATTCAATGTGCAACCTTAAAGAGCCTTTGGTGTGCGGAAAAATTAGAGTCATAGGTATAATTCCTACAGGTTTCATTGAAGAATTACAACTACTAAATTTTGCCCTAGGAACTGGTAATAAATATTGTTTCCATTCAGGGTAATTAATATTAAGGAAGTCAGCACTTGTACACGAGCAGAAGGCTCCAATATCTAATAATACCTTTAGATATTTATCATTAAATATTACAGTAGAGTAACTGGTTTTTCCTAGAGTATAATTCATACCAGTATCTGGTTTATTTGTTAATAATTTTGCGTCAGAAATGTGACCTACTTCTAATGAATCATTCCATTTCTGTGGTAAATTAGAGTCACCATGTATTTCATTTATACAAAAGTTATCTCCTATATCAGCTTGTATTACTTTAATTTTGCAAGAGTCTTCTTCATCTGTTTCAGGATCATAAAAATCACCGTGCTTAGGTTCTATAGACACTACATTAAAGTCAGATTGAGAGTCTGAGTTCTCATCTTCAGATTCCACATGTACATTATTTACTCTTTTCCTGGGGTTGGGGCATTCAGGTTTTTTATGACCAGTTTCTCCACAATTATAACACTCAGGTATCTTCACTTTCTTCATGATAGTGGGCGGATTTTTATCTTTAATTTCTTCCTTTTTATCAAAAGAATGGTTTTTCCTGTTGAGTCCTTTCATCTCTACCACTTCCTCCATTACTGAAATTAGGTGAGATAAATCTGTTGATCCTTCTTTTAATCTACATCTTACTGAATGTTCAAAATTACCACGGCATTGGTCAAGGATTTTTTCAATTATTTCCTCTGTAGTGGGATTATTATGGATGCAATTGATTCTTCTCATTTGAGTTAAACACCACTTGTGTGCAGAATGTTTTTGGGGATCAAAATAATCTGCTTCATATAATTTACGCATTTTATTTCTCCACATTCTAGTACCAAATTTAGCCTTGATCAATTCTTTCCAAGTGCTCCAACTTTGTACTCCTATTTCTTCTTGGGTGTTTACATACCATTCATACGCAACACCTTCAAATATTCTAGGAAGTCTGGCAGAGATAATATCTTCAATGGCGCCATAAGTTTTAATAAGGTGATCAATGTATTTAATAAAAGTAATGTGATCATACTCTCCTTGGCCTGTAAATTTTGGCCAATCAGCTAGGGGAGGCATGAGTTTATTAATGGCTACTATATCTAGATTGTAGTTAATACCAGAATCTTTACTAGTCTGTTCTCCTCTCTTATTATTACTTTTTTCAGTCATGAAGGGGTTATTAAACTTTGGACTATCTTCTGATATATTCTGTAAATGAGGAGGTATTTCCTTATTGTTAGAATTTTTAATACCTTTTATATCTTCTCTAATTAGGCGTAATTGAGAGTTATAGTCTTTATTCAACTCCTCCATAGTCAAATGTGTATATTCTAGATTTTTAAGCATGGTAGAATTGTGTTGTAATAATAATTCTTTAATTTCATTTAAAGATCCATCATTATTATTCTTTTGTTTTTCTTTAATAATGTCCTGTTTTATAGTTGAAGTAACATAATCAGAGTTACCATTTGATACTTCTTCCAATCTTTGGATTCTTTCAGTTAATAATTCAGTATTGGCTTTGTTATTCTCATGTAAAATTTGTATTTCATTTTTAATGTCTTTAAAAATGTTACTTTCACTTAAGTCAAGCGGTAATTGGCTCAATACTTGTATTAATTGAGAGAATCTGATGTCAATGTCATTGGTAATGACCTTAGAAGAAGAGGAAATCCTATGTACAATATTATTATGATTAATCTCGAAATTGCTGTCAAGATTAGTCAAATTACTATTTACAACATCAATGCTATCTAGTATAGCACGAAAATAAGAGATATCCTCTACGCGGTGCTGTCGTAGAGGCCCTTGGCGGCTTGGATCATCTCTGAGATTTGTTTCCATTTGCGCGGGTTGCTGTAATCCTTGCGCTTGTCTGAATGTTTTTCTTTCTTTGCCTTCCCGTTGGTTTTCTCTGGAGCGGGGAAGTGTAATTTTTTCTCGTTCCAGGGATTCCATCCCTTCACGTAAGATTCTATTTCTTTGTTTGTCATCAGCTTCTGTAGAGATTTCTGGGTCTCTTGCGCGTCGGAAAGAATGCTGCGGAGAAGGTTGGGATCTTTCTTCGCCACGTTTTCTTGGCTCCTTTTCCATAAGGCCACGTGCTGTCGAACCAGAACCTTGATCCTCTCTGGTTTCGAGAGCTCCTGGATGTCTCTGGATTGGTTTATCACCTGGATTTCTGGGGTCTTTGGACGCGTCGAGGATGGCTGTAAGGGGTTGACTTCCTTCGTCTTTAAGCTGGATTCCTCCATTTGCATCCCTTGGGGTTCTTGGGTAGCTTCCAAAGAAGTCGACGGAGGATCTATTTCCATCGCTTCCGTCGTTGAGGTGTTGGGAGCTATATCCCTCCTTTGGATTGTCTTGAATTTCATCTTCTTGATCCTCTCTTGTAATTCCCGTTCTTCTGGGAGCTCGAGAGGGGTCTGGGAGGGGTCCTGAGAGGACTGGTCTGTTGGATCTAGTCGACATGGAGTAGGTTCAGATTCCAAATACGTGTAACTTGTTAGTTTATAAGATTATTGCTTACTGTTAACGCTTTTGTCAACGGTGTTGAAGCTGTCAGAGTTGGTTACTACTGAGTTGTTTTCAGCGGCGTTGACGATGGAGTTAGGATTCACTAAGAATGAATTAATAATGTGATTAATATAAATGTAATCACGTGGATAAGAAAAGGAGTTAAACGGACTTGCGGCGCGTTTTCGAGCTCGTTTGTCTTCACGGTATTCGCGAAAAAGCTGGTTAACGAGTAGTTGGCTTTCTAATTCGGCTTCCTCTTGTTGTTGGATATGGTAGGTAGCTAACTGGATCTGTTCTTCTCGAGTAAGTAGCTCCCACGACGATGGTACGTAGTTGCGGATGAATTCCTCCTTGCGTAGCCTAAGATATTCAAGGTAGTATTGGATTAGTTCGGCGTTCTCCTTAAGATTCACTAAGAATAGTTAAAGAGGATTATGAAAAAAGAATTTATTATTAATGATTCTTTTTTGATTTAAATGTTTTAGTAGAAAAAATGAGATTTTCGAGTTTTTTATGGATTTTTAATTTTGTATAAAAAGATATGTATTTTATGGATTTTGGTGAATTAAAAATCAGATCTGAGTAGATGAGAGGATAAAGAATGTTTTTGTATTTTCTTTAAGGTTTTTATAAAAAAGGGATAATTTTTATAGTGGTTTGGATTTATGGATAATTTTTACGGTTTTTGATTTATGTTTGTAAAAAATAAAGGTGGCTAAGTGAGGAATAATTTTTATAGGTAATAAAAATTGGATAATTCCCGGCCAGACCCCCAATTGTCACGCTCTGTGATGCCAAGGACTAAGATCCTTCTAGCTACACAGGGTGCAAAGATAGAAAAGGGTGGTAATATGGTGGTGATATGAGATATAAAAAATATAAGGATATATTTTTTAAGGAGGGGCCTGCAAGCAGGGGTGGTTTAGTTCCCTCCACAGGTTTTCTTGCAAAAGCAGAGGAAATTGGTGACCTGTTACAACTGGGGCCTGCAAGCAGGGGTTGTTTTGATCCCAGTAAAGATGGCTAGAAGGGCCACAACTCCTGAAAGAAAGGACTTACTGTTATGGTCTTTTCTTGAAGGAAGGGGCACTTCTATGGGTTACTGGACAGGCTGAGGCGGTTGGGTTGATGGGCTAAAGACTGGCAGTTGGTGAAGAAAGAGGGCTGAATGATCAGGTCTATAATAGACAAACTTACAGGGCAGGACACTGGTTACTATGACTGGTGGAATGCTATGTATGTATGTTGTATGTATAAAAGATGATGGGGATTAAAGCAAGGGGAAAGAAGAGCCTCTTAAATATCTTCTTTGAATCCTTGGTGGCGAAACAGGAGAGCTAGAGAGGGCTGTCATGTGTCATGATTCTTAGTAGTAACTACTAAGGATGAGCCATGACAGATTGGCAATGATGTCAATGGTTGACATGGGAGTGTTACCACAGTTACTGTCATGTAATATGGTTCAAGTGTGCGCTTCAGAGTGTCCAACTGAAGTGGTAACCATGTAGAACATCTGTCATGATCACCATTAGTAATATGTCATCCCAATTGGGCCATAAATGTCAGATTATGTATGTAAGGATGTTTACATATGTTTCTTTTGAGTTGTACTATGGTTTTACTGTTGTATGATGATTATTCTTTTCGTCATACAGGTTGTATATTCTACTATTCATGTTTATACTTATTATTATAGTAGTTTAAAGTGGATTTACTACTAGAAGGAGTAAAGTTACAGGGGTACTTTGGCTGAGGTACCCTATGTTATTTTACGTGTAGAATCAGAATATTAAATAATATTTTATTATTTATATGTTTTTATATGTATTTTTCTCTTTTTATGGCGTAAAGAGTAACAATGTCTCTTTCATGAGTAACAATGTCTCTTTTATTGTTGTTTTGTAATAATGTCTCTTTCATTGTTGGTTTGTAATAATGTCTCTTTCATTATTATATATTTATATATTTTGTTCAGGTTGTCTCTGACATAGTAGCAAGCTGACACTAGCAAAGACCACAGCTTTATGGATTTTGAAAGTGCGCTACAAGTTGTTCAAACTGTAAGCTATGATATACACTGATTTCCATGTTTTGGTCTTTGTTTCTGGAGACCAGTTCTTTTGCTGTCAGTAATATGTGCTGATGTTTGATATTTTTCCCTTGCTGCAAACAAACACATCCAAATATTTCCCAGTCAAAAGATGGGTTGATTGCGTTGAATTTAGCCCTGGTACAACAAAATCAACTGGAGTTTTTAATTGGCTTGCCTCCTTCCAAGCGGATGCTTGTGCTAATCAAAACAGCCATATCTGATGCCCAATCTTCCCAATAGAGGGTCTTGAACGCTTGCTTTGTTTTTTCCTTGCCCTTGAAATCAATGCACAAGCTGACGGCTGTGTGCCACAATGTTTAGAGCGTTTGGTGAATTGGCTTCAAATCCTGCAGGAACAGTGCCGTTCAATATTGACATTGCACATCAACAAAAACAAAAAGAATACAGAAAGAGTCTTTTGCAAATCACAAGCAAATTATCTGAATTGCAAGAAGCTTATGAATCATCAGATCTTGCCAAAGTTGGGGGAGCTCAACAAGATAGGGAGAACAAATTGCAGAAACTGGCAAAGGCAGAGGTAAATGACCGGAATCATGATTACCAATCTAAAAGTTGAAGGATCACAATTCCCCCATTAAATAAAATTTATTCTTTACTTTTTTTCACCTGATAGATCTTGATAGCAATTGCGACTTCAAGAGATAGCAGCCAAGATTGAGGAATTGACCCACAAGCAACAGGAGATGCAACAATCTGTTGCAACTTTGTACATTAAAAAAACAAACTCCAACAACAAAAGTGACAAAGGAAATAACAAGAAACATAAAGGGGGAGGTGGAAAACGGAAAGACACCAAAGAAACTGGGATTACCATTGTTCCAGATGATGAGGTTGATGAGGGGTCTGAAAATGAAGGAAATAAACACAAACAGAAAGTGCCCTCAACAATCAAATTCAAGAGATTTCAGTGTCCAGGGACTAATTTTTTGTTACATTTTCATGTTTTCTTGTTCCTGTTTAGGTGCCCCAAAAAAACTCAAGATTGGCCAAACCTCAGAAAGAAACAATGGCTCACCACAATTAATTGGATGAAACTCCCGGAATCTTTGGCCACTGAACCCGACCACCTGCAAAAACCTGTGCCTAGCCCCTCCCAAATCCAGTCTGATGTGCGGTGTGAGAACTCCTTTTGGGACGGGTGGTAGTTCTGCAAGGGGGAAATACCAGAAATAATATTTCAAATATGTAAGAAGATATTAAAACTACTACGGGTGGTTTGAAAGACCTGCCCCTCTATGATACTACACAAGAGCTATCAAAACAAATTTATTCATTTTTATTTGTTGTGGCAAACTAATGATAGAGAAAACTTATGTGTAGCAGTCTCTTATCAGACCTAGATCAAACTTGACTTCAGTGGAAATGGGTTTGGTGGAATTTTTATGGGCAATAGAGCCATGATGGTTTACAACAGTCTTGAGTCAGATGATGGAAATAAGTCTGAAAGTAAATATCTTTTATGTGTTTTTTATATATTTGGAATTGAAGTGTAGATAAACTGGTAAAAAAAAGAATTCTTGCCGGAACTAATGTTATATGTGAACTATTCAAAGTGTATTTGCCCTCTTCCTTAACCTTCAGTTAAGAGCACAATGGGTTAAAGTCAATTTTACTTGTTAAGAGCACAAATGGTGATGTTAGCTACTGAACTACTTATATATCCTCTGAGGTATGAAAGATGTTGATGGGTCACTTGATTGAGATCACACTGTGGGATTTACTTGGATTTGTGATGGATGCTCTAAAATGAGATGTGTGTGCTGCTTAGGATTCCTCCTCTGGCATGCTCAAACTGAGGAGAGAAAACCTCCCCCTTTTATAGTAAAATGTGAGGGATTTCTGCTGGTTTGACTTCCATAGAGGTGCTCATATGATGATGGTGGTAAGGGTATCCATGTGGTGGTTGTGGTACCCATGTGGTGGTGGTATCCGGGCGTTGATAAATGCACGCCAATTTTTTTTGGCGTGCTGGCCCTACACACCATTTTTTTTTGGCGTGTAGGGTCTACACGCCAAAAAAAAGGGCGTGTGGGAGCGCACACCAATTTTTGGCGTGCGGGTCTCACACACCCTTTTTTGTTGGCGTGTAGGCCCCGCAGGCCAATTGTTTGGCGTGTGGGACTTGCTCACGTCATCAAACCAGTAGACCGGGTTGATGACGTGAGCACGTCCCCACACGCCAATTGTTGGCGTGTGGGAATGATGTCGGCCGGCCAGGAGGAGTTCCTCCTGGCCCAGGAGGTTGTATAGCCTCGTCGGCCAGGAGGACTTCCTCCCGGCTGACGAGGTTATACAACCTTGTCAGCCGGGAGGAAGTCCTCCCAGCCGACGAGGTTGTATAGCCTCGTTGGCCAGGAGGAACTCCTCCCGGCCGACAAGGTTATACAACCTCGTCAGCCGGGAGGAAGTCCTCCTGGCCGACGAGGTTGTATAACCTCATTGGCCAGGAGGGAAGTCCTCCTGGCCAACAAGGTTGTATAGCCTTGTCGGCCAGGAGGAACTCCTCCCGGCTGACAAGGTTATACAACCTTGTCGGCCTGGAGGACTTCCTCCTGGCTGACGAGGTCATACAACCTCGTCAGCCGCAAGGAAGTCCTCCTGGCCGACAAGGTTGTATAACCTCGTCAGCCGGGAGGAGTTCCTCCTGGCCGACAAGGCTATACAACCTTTTTGGCCAGGAGGACTTCCCTCCTGGCCAATGAGGTTATACAACCTCGTCGGCCAGGAGGACTTCCTCCCGGCTGACGGGGTTGTATAACCTTGTCGGCCGGGAGGAGTTCCTCCTGGCCAACGAGGCTATAAAACCTCGTCGGCCAGGAGGACTTCCCTCCCGGCCCAGGAGGTTATACAACCTCGTTGGCCGGGAGGAGTGCCTCCTGGCCGACAAGGTTGTATAACCTCGTTGGCCGGGAAGAGTTCCTCCTGGCTGACAAGGTTGTATAACCTTGTCAGCCGGGAGGAACTCCTTTTGGCTGGCCAACATCGTTCCCACACGCCAACAATTGGCGTGTGGGGACGTGCTCACGTCATTGACCCGGTCTACCGGTTTGATGACGTGAGCAAGTCCCACACGCCAAACAATTGGGCGTTGATAGACGCACGCCAAGCGCGCACGCCAACGCCAGCCCGCACGCCATTTTTTTTTGGCGTGCGGGGCCTACACGCCAATTTTTTTTGGCGTGTAGGGTCTAAACGCCAAAATAAATTGGCGTGTAGGCCCCACACGCCAAAAATGGCGTGCGGTTCCCACACGCCATTTTTTTTTGGCGTGTGGGCCCCGCACGCCAAAGAAAATTGGCGTGTGGGACCCGCACGCCAATTATTTGGCGTGCGGGGCCCACACGCTCACGTAATCGAATGGCCCCTCCCATTCGATTACGTGAGCGGGGGGATCGATATGTGTATCCCCATACACATAATACATGTATGTATTATGTGTATGGGATATACACACCCCCCGCTCACGTAATCGAATGGCAGGGGCCATTCGATTACGTGAGCGAGCCCGAGTCTGTTTCGGGACTGGGGCTCGCTTATGGTCCTGGTTTTTTCAACCAGAACCACAACAAACCCCGCTCTCCGACTCGATCAACCAAAGCGGTGAGTCTGAAAATCCGAAAAAAAAAAAAAAAAAAAAAAATCAAAAAAAAAATCAAAAAAAAATCAAAAAAAAAAAATCAAAAAAAAGTCAGAAAAAGAAAAAAAATCAAAAAAAAATAAATCAAAAAAAACGAAAAAAAATCAAAAAATGAGAAATAAAAAATGAGGAAAAAACCCCAAAAAAACCAAAAAAAAAGGGTTTTTTTTGGGGTTTAATTTTGTGGAAAAGCCCACAGGCCCAGGGCTCCAAGACCCAACTGGCCCAAAGACAGGGCCCAATGGCCGTAAGAAGGGGCCCGCCTCTGCCCATCACCTCCCGTGGGCCCACAGGCCCACTTTGATGCTCCAAAGGGGCAATAAAACATTCAAAGGGGCCATTCAAACCCCCCAGGCAGCTCAAAGGGCCCCGTATAAGCCCCAGACGCACACCATCCCCCCCAAAAGTGGCCCATCTCAAACACATCTCTTCCTATTTCCATTTTTTTTTCACCGTAAATATAGTAACACGTGCTGACAAACTCTCCCATTCAAATGCAAACAGATTCCGCACAAATCACCAAATCAGCAGCAAAAGATGTCACACACCGGTGATTACAACTCCGCAACCAATCAGCCTCCACGCCCATACGGATTCTATGAGGTTGACCCCAACCATCACCCGCACGCCCCACTTGGCAACATGTATCAAAATCAAACCTCTGCGTATGGAAATCCACACGTGCTTGGCCAACCTGCAGCTCCAATCAATCAATCAGGCCACCTAGCAACTAACTATGGCTACCCAAGCAACCAATATGGCCAAGCCCCCCAGCCCCTTACTGTCCCCTCAGCCCACCCAGCCACCTACAGCTTCAATGACAACAACTACAGACTGGCAATCCAGCCAAACCCTGGGCCCCCAGCCCACCCAGTAGCGCAGCCTGTGTTCCGCCCATATGAGGTACAATTGCCTCAATTCACCCACTATCACAATTGACCTCCAGCCTCTACCTATCAGCTTGATCCAGCCCAACCATCCTATCTGGCTCAGCCAGCCCTCTACGCACCACCTCATATAACTCAAGCCCCACCATCCCATCCATTTCCGCAATCCCATCAAGCACCACAAATCTCAAACTACTGGCAGCCGGGACCCCAACCATTGTCCCACCCGGCCAACCCATTCACTCTTGGACCCACTCACTTCCAAGGCCTGCCAACCTCACACAATTTCCCCGTTGGCCAACCATCAGTGCCCGCTCCGCCGCAGACAAATCAAGTCCCTTCCATACCCGTCATGCAAGATATGCAGCCATCTCTGGGGGAAATAACCTCCTCTGCGCCATTTAGCCCTCAAATTTTGCCACCTGCACAACCAAGTCCTCAACAGTTTCCCCAAGGAACTTTCAGCCCTCAAGACCCTCAAAATGTGGCTGAAGGTGAGTCTTCAAATACTTCTCCACTTTGTTTCCATATTAACAAGAACTAATGTTTACCTACTCAATCTCCCAGTCAAATACCCAAGGGCCATGGCTACATCTCCCGGCAGATATCAACCTGCATCACCCAGCCCTCAAGTATTTCCCCGAGCCAATTTCAGCCCTCAAGTCCCTCAAACTGTGGCTGAAGGTGAGTCTTCAAATACTTCTCCACTTTGTTTTCATCTTACCAAGAACTAATGTTTACCTGCACAATCTCCCAGTAAAATACCCAAGCGTCACGCCTACATCTCCCGGCAGGTATCACCCTGCACCACCCAGCCCTCAACCGTTTCCCCCTGCAACTTTCAGCCCTCAAGTCCCTCAAACTGTGGCTGAAGGTGAGTCTTCAAATATTTCTCCACCTTGTTTTCATCTTACCAAGACCTAATGTTTACCTAGTCAATCTTCCAGTATACCCGCTCAATCCTTTAGGACGTTCACCGCTGGCCCCCGCAATGTTACCCGCTGCCAATCAACCGCATAAAGTGTTGATGAAATCTGAAGATGTACAATCTTATGATTATTCAGTTGGCAGTAAGTTCTTCTAGTTTCTTAATTCGCCCACTTGAGGCAGACTGGCTGAACTGCTTGTGTTTCCAGATGCAATGGATGCACCACCCGAATTCCTTTTCACATGTGTCACTGATCTCAAACACTTTGTCACCACATGGGCCCACGAGCATGGTTACGCTCTGAAAGTTTGTGCTTCCAAGAGGGACAAGAACATCTACTTTGCATGCACAGTTGCCGGGGAAGACCAAACCTCAGTTGATGCTATCCAGTTTCGAGAGTCTAGGAATAAGCGACTGGGGTGCTGCTTCAAAATATCCGGCCACAAACCGACTTCAGTAAAACTCAAGGATGCACCATGGGAACTCCGATGCCAAAAGACGATTGAGCACAATCATGGTCCAATCGATCTGGAAAATGTAGTCATCCACAAGAAGCTCTCTGTCGAAGGCCAAACTGAGGTTGCTCGCTTATCGTCTCTAGGAATGCAACCCCAGGCAATCGCTAGACTCCTTACTAGCAGTGAGGGAAGGTTTGTAACCAACCGGACGATATACAACACAAAGCAGGCACTGAGGGCGGAGAAGAGGGCTGGCAACACCCCAATTGAGTACCTCCTACGTTCAAAAGCGCGATGACACCCATGCAGAAATTGTGGAAGCGCAAATCCAAAAGGCGCAGGCAAGGAAAGCAAGACAGAAGGCCGGTGTATCAAAAGGAAAAGGGGGTAAGAGACAGTCCAAGCGCGCGCAGGCTCCATTGGACACCTCAGCTTCTTCCTCTGGGGACCTGGATGAGCTACCCAGTGTGGAGACACTCATGCGTAAGCAACTTTATTGCATGTCTTTTTAAGAGGCTGATAACTGATGGACTTACTAAGCAGTCAAGAGAACTCACCCCCCACGAATTGGCAGCCTCACTATTGGGAAACGGAATCGGGGGTCTTCCAGTTCAGGAACATCACGGCGCAAGGAAACGTGGCAGCCCAAGTATGGTAGTAAGGATGGTGTAACAGATGAAGATTCTGATTCTGCAGATGCAGTTTCAGATGAAGATTCTGATGCCCCAGATGGGGAATCAGATGAAGAATCTGATGCCCCACATGGGGCATCAGAAGAAGAATCTGATGCCACAGATGGGGAATCAGTTGCAGAATCTGACGCACAAGGTGGGCAATCAGATGAAGAAACTGATCCCCCAGTGGATTCCTCCTCATCTATTGAGATGCAGGATGAGGAAAAGCTGCTTTCACCTCCAGAAGCCTCAAGAAAAGCCTCAAGCTCTCATGATCAGTTTCCGGGTGAGGCCAGGCTACATTCACCCCCAACAGCCAAGGTAAGTACTATAACTTTGACATTAGATTATCAGGGTCTGATTCCATTGTATGTTTCATAGGACCGGCATGTAGATGCTGAGGTTGCACCCAAGGCTGGCCGAACAAGACAGGGGAATACCAACCCTGATGTTGCAGTGAGTGACTCAAGCTTGACACGGACAAGGAGGAATGCACTGACTGTAACTGATAACCAACTTCTCATCATTCTTGTCAGGCGGAGCTTCCACCATGGATCTTAAAATACCTGCATTCCACTTATAACCCTGCAGGTGATGGGAACTGTGGTTATGCATGTGTGGCACATGCATTGGCAGCAGATAGACCAGAGGGTCCCTACGCTAAGGCCAATGGGTGGTACCAAGTGCGAAAGGATGTGTTAGAAGAGATGGAAAAGAACAAGGCACATTGGACAAGATACCTTGGGGGGCCTTCAGAATTCGACCGCGCTTACGGACGTGTTCAGGTGACTGACCCACGTGGATCAGTCCCCATGAACAAATGGATGAGCAAGTTGGATGTGGGACCAATTCTGGCCAATGCGTATAACCGGCCATTTGTCTTCCTCAGCAGAACGGGCGGGAGCACCACATATATTCCCGCCACTGTTCCCCTGGACCCTAAACCGCTGCCAGCCCTCTTCTTATCATTTTTCAATGATAATCATTGGATACGTGTGATAGTCAAGCGGACCCCCACGATTCCCTTTCCTCTCCCTAAAGTCTCCCGGTTATTTCACAAGAGCCCAGCAGCTGCTTGGCTAGACTGTGTTTCCCCTTCCACTACTCTTCACTCTTTGTTACCTAAATGATTAAAGGTACCAAGTTACTGCAAGTAACACTAATTATTATTATCCTTATTAATGTTTACCATTCTTATTATTCTTTAATATTATTCCTTTAAGATCTCTAGTGAATATTATTAGTATTATTAATTCATCATTATGACTTTAAGAAGTGATAACATAGTATTATTAAACTACAATCTTTACAATAAATAATATACTTAATTTAAAGGGCATTAATAAAAAAACCCGGTTTTTCCGCGTTTACACCCGGGTTTCTGCGCAGCTGCGGCTGCGCAGTGCACCCGGTTTTCCGCATTTACACCCGGTTTTTTTTAATTTTTAATTTTTAAGCAAATAGCATGTGGAGGGCGGCATTTGATGCGCGTGACCTCCCCAATCATCCTCATTAAATATTTTATTTAAAACAAATAAAATAAACAATTAAAACAAGGAAAATAAACAAAACAAAATAAAAATATGGAGGGCAGCATTTTAAATAAGTAAAATAAACAAAAGTAAATAATATAAAATTAAACAAATAAGAATGAATGAAATGAATAAAATTAATCAATTAATTAAAAGCAAGAGACATAATTGCAAGTAAATGATTTATGAATAACGCAACTTCCCCAATTATCCTCATTCAATATTTTATTTAAAACAAATAAAATAAATAAGTAAAACAAGTAAAATAAACAAAACAAAAGTAAATTAAATTAAACAAAATAAATGGACTAAATGAAATGAATAAAAGAAATCCTGGAAATCAAGCTGTGAGGATTTTTTATGAAAAAACCGAGTGGATTGGCCAAAAAAAATAGAAGCCATAGTTTTTTTGCAAAAAGAAAAATTACTATAAAATTCTACACCCCTGTAAGTATAATAAATAAATTTAAAATCTCCAAAAACAATGCAAATCCGCCCGCAAAAAATTAAATAAAAAAACTGGGTGTAAATGCGGAAAACCGGGTGTACTGCGCAGCAATTTGGACGTCGCCGCTGCGTAAAACCGGGTGTAAATGTGGAAGAACCGGGTTTTTTTTATTAATGCCCAATTTAAATATACTTAAATTAATAATACCTTGATTAACTAACACATGAATAATTCAGGCTACTCTGTGATAATAAATAATAGAGTGATAATATAGTATGATTAAACTACAATCAATCTTTACAATAAATGATATACTTAAATTAATAATACGTTGATTAACTAACACATTAATAATTCAGGTTACTCTATGATAATAAATAATACTTATAAGATGTGACAATAACAAATGACACATACACATTGATAAGTTAATATTTTATTAATATTAATAAAAGGGCCTTTAATATAATAAGGGCATTAATCAAAAAACCCAGTTTTTCCACATTTACACCCACTTTTCTGCACAGCTGCGGCTGCGCAGTGCACCCGGTTTTCCGCATTTACACCGGGTTTTTTGTATTGTTAATTTTTAAGCAAATAGCACGTGGAGCGCGGCATTTGATGCGCGTGACCTCCCCAATCATCCTCATTTGATATTTATATTTAAAACAAATAAAATAAACAATCAAAACAAGGAATATAAACAAAACAAAAATATGGAGGGCGGCATTTTAAATAAGTAAAACCAGTAAACATTATTTATTTATCAAAATTTTAAATTTATTCATTATACTTAAAGGGGTGTAGAACTTTGTGGTAATTTTTAATTTGCAAAAAAACTGTGTCTTCTACTTGTTTTGGCCAATCCACCCGGTTTTTTTTTAATTTAATTTTTTGCGGGCGGATTTCCATTATTTTTCAAAGTTTTAAATTTATTTCTCATACTTACAGGGGTTTAGACTTTCATGGTAATTTCTATTTTGCTCAAAAACCATGGTTTTTTTTTTTTTTGGCCAATCCCGCCGGTTTTTTCATAAAAAATCCTGACAGCTTAATTTCCAGGATTTCTCAACATTTTCACATTTTTTAAACTTTTTCTAAGCACTTTAAGGGGTGTAGAATTTAATGTGAATAACAGTTTTTTTTTTTAAATCACTGGTTGGATTTTGATGATTTTTGGACTCAATTTATTTCCAAACACCTTCACATCTGTCTTTCAAGATATTCAGGGAGTTTTTAAATGGATTCATACACTTTAGAGGGTGAAGAATTCATTGGAAACAAATACTGATTATAAAATTGACTTCTTATCAGATTTCATGACAAAGAAATGGAAATACAATTATACACAGAGGTATGGTACATTGCATGATGCTTTGGAGTGTTACATGTTGTTTATTAAATAACCAACAACCGGGTGTAAATGCGGAAAACTGGGTGTAAATGCGGAAAAACTGGGTTTTTTTATTAATGCCCTAGAATAAATGAAATGAATAAAATAAATAAATAAAATACAAAGGAAGAGACATAATTGCAAGTTAATAATTTATTAGCACACAAGTAATACGTATAAGAAAGAGAAAATGTTATCAACACTACTGATAACAGCTAGAAAATGCTTACAAATGGTGAATATACGCCTGAATTACATTCCTGAACTGATATGTAATGGGCAAAAAAAAATAGAAGACTTTGTTTTTTTGGGAAATAAAAATAACCATAAATTTCTACACCCCTGGAAGTATATTAAACATTTGTCAAATGTTGAAAAAAATTCAAAATCCGCCCGCAAAAAAAAAATCAAAAAAGGGTTTAAAAGCGGAAAACCGGGTGTGCTGCGCAGCAAATTTGAGGTTGCCGCTGCGTAAAACTGTGTGTAAACGCGGAAAAACCGGGTTTGTTCCTTAATGCCCTATAATAATTATGATACCACTAAGGAATCCCAATAGCCCAATGCTGGATAATCTATAGTTTAATGCTGATATATCATCAAGAATTGGCCACAACCTACCTTCAATAAGGTAGAAACCACAAACCCACATGAGTACTCCTTGGATGCCTATTAATAATACTCTGTTTGGGTTATATTGCAAAAAACACTTAAGTCTGATGTTTCATTCAAGTGGATGAGCAAGACAGTGGTGGAAATTACAACTCAAGGACATGTGAATGAGAAATAAAAGGGAAACCAAAGAAAAAACAACCCCCGGTACATATATCAGAAGTGGTAGTTGGCTACAGCTATTTCTATATCTTGGGAAAACAAAATTTGGAGGTTTTGAATAGAAAAAGATTTGTGAAACTCTTCATGGTTTTTTTCCAATCAACCATTGGCAAACCATCATGACCAATCCTGTTAAATCCCATGGAACACAAAAAGTTGAGAAAGTATAATCGGAGGTTATCCAAAGTCCCGTGAGGCATCACTGAAGTATTACCACTATCAACCTTATGTTTCAGAACATTGGCGCCAAATTCCAATAAGGCCGAAGCATTTGAAGTAGTCAGACGTTCGGACCCGTATTTGTTAGTGACAAAGGCGGTTGTTGGACCAAAAACCAGGAGACCAGCAAGCATCCGCATTTGCTCCCGCGTGTTTAATGTTGAACACTCATCAAGCTTTTTATACTCTGGTCTTGTTGGTGCCTGGAGACCGCAGATGTAACACAAGGCTGACATAGCCCCCGTGAAGTATAGACCAAGGACCTTGAGACCGGAGGTGTTTGGTTGGGGGCTTGATCCATCCTTTGCGTGACTTCCAAGGTTTTCATAAGTTCGTTGGAATGCAAGATGGGCAGTATGCACCAAAGATTCGTCCAGGGGGAGAGGCTGCCATTCACTGCCCTGTTGCTCCATGTGTCGAAGGGCCCAGCAGTCTTGCAAAGCACTTTTAAGCCGGAGATAAGCGTGGTCACTTGGAGAGAAGTATGAGGCCAGATTCGCCGCAAGTGTGTGGGTCTGGACACGTTTGGACAGCGGCGCCTTCCGGTTCTCCTGGGAAGCCTCGAGCTGTGCCATGTTGACAACTTCAGGAGTTATCAGAGAGAGAGCACCAGGTTGAGTGGGGTTAAGAATTCTCTCTGCATACCACACAAATATCAGCCTTTGTGATGTATGAACAAGTGAGACAAAAAGTGAGTATTTACCAGATTTGCATGCCTTCAGAAGTGTATCCACTTCCCTCCAAACAACTCGGCTGAACTCCTGTGGCATTGTTGGATGTGGTGTGACCATTGAGGGGAGGTGTGTGAGGATGAATGCTATGTTTTCAATCATTTTCTCGGCTGAACGGTGTGACCACACAATTCCACCCGCCAAATTTTCATTCAAATCATCTGCCAATGCTTTTGGAAGCATTGGGCCAGGGATAAATAGACCCATAGCTGTGCGCAAAGGAGGGATGTTAATTACAAGATGGGTGTGCATAAGCAATGGGGAGTGACTTACAAGGAGGCGTCAGGGCAGGGGGAGGAGGAATTGATTCGCCCGGTGGTCTTTGGGTAGGTGGCTTGACTGTTGATGGCCCAGCAACAGGGGGGTTCCGTGGAATTCTGAGGCCTTGCAGTGATTGCGCAGTGATGAATTCGTGAGAGGTGGGATGAGGGGTGAAGAAATTATACATGGGGCCTGTATTTTTAGAAGAAGAAGCAGAGTTGTCCAGGCGCGCCTTTTTGCTCGTAGGGTCTTCAACCGTAGGATCTTCAATTCGTACCATGTCATAGCGATATCGGGTTTGTTGTGGCACCGGTTCATGGACTGGCTCCTGGTGGAAGGTAGGTTTGGGACGTCCATGAAGCAATCGTTGGAGGACTTGCTGGTCTTCTGCACCATCTTCAGAGTCATCTGTTTCACCCTCTGCGTCAGGGTCTTCAGAGCTGTCCCGGATGGCTGGATTGTTAATTTCTCGTCTCCCGTCCGCATTGGGGGCTTTGGAGGACTTCTGGCCAATGAGTTGTTGGGCCGTTTGTACGCTTTGAAAGAAAGACTGGCCAAAGGTGTTGAGGGTTGTCTTGTGGCCTTTGACATCTGTCCGCATCTCTCCGCTTCGACGTGGGGATCCATCAGCTGGGTTTGTTGTGTTGGGCTGGCCATATTGAACATCCTTGTTTATTTGGTTTGCAAATTGATTGAGGGTGGGGATTGGGTTGGTTGCTGGAGGTAGGTGATCAGGAGTGGGTGCATATAAGTATGCCATTGAGTCGTTTGCAAATTCAGGGCGGGGGTGGGACTGTGGTGGAGCAGGCCTAGTGGCGCCTAAGGTGTTTTTAGCCGGGGCCGGGGTTCTGGAGACCTGTTCATTCTCATCGTCTGACTGCTCGTATTCAGCCTTTATTTTAGAGGCCCAATTCTCCAGGTTTTCACATTCATCTGGTTTCAACGCAGGGTGCCGCGCCAGCTCTGTGCATTTTTCCCAGAGATCCAAACCTGTGTAATGGTGGGAGGGTGGGTGGGAGTGAGCCAGCTACTTATATTATACACAAAATAAAGGAATGAATCTCACGTCCTAGTTCACAGGTCTGATGTGAAGACATTGTTGATTGTTGAAGTCAAGTTGGTGATTTGTGTGGAATCTGTTAGCATATGAATGGGAGAGTATGTCAGCAAGTGTTACTATCTATGGTAAAAAAAATTTAAAAAAAAAAAAATGGAAGAGATGTGGGGGAATGAATGTGTTTGAGATGGGCCCATTGGGCCACTTTTGGGGGGGATGGAGTGCGTCTGGGGCTTATACGGGGCCCTTTGAGCTGCCTGGGGGGTTTGAATGGCCCCTTTGAATGTTTTATTGCCCCTTTGGAGCATCAAAGTGGGCCTGTGGGCCCACTGGAGGTGATGGGCAGAGGCGGGCCCCTTCTGACGGCCATTGGGCCCTGTCTTTGGGCCAGTTGGGCCTTGGGGCCCTGGGCCTGTGGGCTTTTTGTCTCCCACAAAATTAAACCCCAAAAAAAACCTTTTTTTTGGTTTTTTTGGGGTTTTTTCCTCATTTTTTATTTCTCATTTTTTTTTGTTTTTTTTTTTTATGTTTTTTTTTTTTTTTATGTTTTTTTTTTTTTTTATGTTTTTTTTTGTTTTTTCTGTTTTTTTTTTTTTTTTTTTTTTTTTTTTTTTTTTTTTTTTTTTTTTTGTTACTCACATTTGTTTTTTGGGTGGTGGTGTCTCGAATTCGTGGTCGTTCTGGTTGAAAACAACCAGACCGACGGTCTGATTCCTGAAAGGAATCAGACTCGGCGGGCTCGCTCACGTAATCGAATGGTCCCTACCATTCGATTACGTGAGCGAGGGGATATCGCATGCGATATCCCCATACACATAATACATGTATGTATTATGTGTATGGGGATATCGCAGGCAATATCCCCCCACACGCCAAACAATTGGCGTGTGGTACCCGCACGCCAATTGTTTGGCGTGCGCTCCCACACGCCAAACTATTGGCGTGTGGGAGTGCACGCCAAACAATTGGCGTGCGGGTCCCACACGCCAATTTTCTTTGGCGTGCGGGGCCCACACGCCAAAACAAAAAGGCGTGTGGGAACCGCACGCCATTTTTGGCGTGTGGGTCTCACACGCCCTTTTTTTTTGGCGTGTAGACCCTACACGCCAAAAAAAAAGGGCGCCGCACGCCAAAAAAAAATGGCGTGCGGGCTGGCGTTGGCGTGCGCGCTTGGCCTGCGTTTATCAACGCCCCAAACAATTGGCGTGTGGGACCCGCACGCCAAAAAAAAATTGGTGTGCGGGGCCTACACGCCAAAAAAAAAGGGTGTGTGAGACCTGCACGCCAAAAATTGGTGTGCGCTCCCACACACCCTTTTTTTTGGCATGTAGACCCAACACGCCAAAAAAAAATGGTGTGTAGGGCCCGCACGCCAAAAAAAATTGGTGTGCGGGTTGGCGTTGGCGTGCGCCTTTGGAGTGCGTTTATCAACACCCGTGGTATCCATGTGGTGGTGGTATCCGTTAAAATATACTAAAACTATGCACTTGAATCTAATTCTATACTATGTACTATCAATATATATTCCTAAAGTCAGAAATAACAGTTTAATCCAAATATCTTACAAATGAGGGGAGCTAGCCTTGTGGTTCCAGTGAGTGACTAGGGGTTAAATAACCTGTAGAATTTAATTATGCAATAATCAATCTAGAAATATGTCTCATCCTCAAATAGTAAACTGTGACTCTATGTGATTTGATACTTGTAACACATTTGGCACACCACAGCGGCTGACTGTTCAAAGAGCTAGTAAGAATTGTAACATACATTGGCAATTTGCTCTTCCTCTTGATCTAGAACAGTCAGAGCACATTAGTGATGAGGAAGGAGGGGAGCAATCTTTGGCCTCTGAGAACCCAACCAAACTCAAGACCCGCCCCACATCCCCTCCCCAATCCAAGCTGGTGTTCCAGTGACTGGTCAAAGATCAAGTGAGAACTGTAACATACATTGGCAATGCGCTCTTCCTCTTGATCAAGAACAGTTTCAGCCACAGAGTACATATCACAGTACCTGAAATGTACCAAGTAACTGCAAAAGTATTATTAATTATGATTACTATTAATAATAATAATTATTCATTATTTATCCTTATCATTATTCTTATTAGTATTATAATTATTCCTTTGTAAAGTAACAAGTACATAGCCCCCAATTTTGGGGGGAGGGACTTGTAGAAAGACACGGATCAACACTGAGATCCGTGATCCGTGTCACGCAACCTAACGGGCCGACGTCGACCCGTTAGGTTGCATGTATTGATATGGTACAAACCTTGCATGGTTTGTTTGGCATGCAAAGGGCATTCCTCTAGTTTATATGTAGATAACTTACACTTATTAAAGTATCTTCATTACAATAAGTAATTAACATGCTTTAATATACATTCATTAAATAACACATGAATAATTCAGGTTAATCTATGAACTCTTGTTATACAAGGCACATAACTTGTAGGCCCTTTGCCCACCTTTCACATGAAATATTCAGAGTAACAGATGTCACTCTTTTCCCTCTGATTACACCCACATTCCTTATCCTTGGAATATTTCACGTATAAGATATTTACTTGAATATCTTATAAATTAAAGAACTTTAATATTATAATAATTAATACTTATAAGATGTGTCAATAACAAATGACAAGATTATAAGTGAACATCTTTATAAATATCAATAACAGATCTTGTAATATAATTATTATGATGTGATGAATTGTCACTAAGGACTACAGATCAAAGATGTGTCCCATAACACTGCCTTATTAGAAATCACCTCATAACCTTAACAGATCCTCCCAAAAGGATCTTCCTTCCCCCTGGAGCTCCCCAGTACCTCCCTGTTCCTGGAAGTGCTCACAGTTCCCCCCTGAGGAGATCTTACAATATACAAACAGACTGTAAACAGTTGTTTATCCCCTAGAGAATATTTAGAACACACCAGAACAGTACATACCTTAGAGTTATTTACCTTGCTTAGTTCCCCATTCTCCACCAATACCCCAATTCTGGATAATCTATAGTTTAATACTGTTATATCATCAAGAATTGGCCACAACCTACCTTCAATAAGGTAGAAACCATGAACCCAAGTTGAGTCTCTCCTTGGATGCCTATCAATACACTGTATTGATTTGGATGCACCCTTTTTAGAGCAAGCCTCTCAGACAAGACTTACTGATTGAGGAATATCATTTTTACAGGACATTTGACCAACCAAAACACTTCAAAACATCTTAACCTGACTTATTTACAACCATTAACCACGGTTAGTTCCACACCCAGGCTGACAAACAGTCATGGCACATTAGTGAGGAGCAAGGAGGGGATGAATTTTGCTTCAAGGAGCTGCTGTCACCTTCCTTTTTGACCTACAATCTAGATCCAGATAGCAACTTCTCAGATAATTCCTCTACCAACAATGAAAGTAGTGACAACAATTCAGAAAAATCAAATTTATCCTCCAAGAAAGTCAAACTCAGCCATCCACCACGCCCACCTACATGCAAGCAACACTCCAATCCCAATACCCACGCGCCTCCTAATATGTCTCAGGCGGAAACAAAGTCTTGCGTAATTTGTCAAATCTATTGCCAATGTGGTCCCTGACAAGATAAAAATATACAAGGCAGAAATGGTGTCAATGAAGCAGAAGGTTCTTGTTTGACTCTGAAATCACAACTCAGTAATTGACAAATAAAATACAAAAATTAGCAAGCCACCACTTGAAGTCTTTGCTGTCAAAGGTCCAATGTATGTTTTGCTGGCCAGTCCTATGTTCCAGTCCACATCTCAAATCCCAATACAAATGCCAACATCTTTAATTCATGTAAAACTTGTGGCAATTGTCTTTCTTTTACTTCTTCCTTCTCTCTCTCTAAGTGTATGAATTCACTGGTATTCCAATATGTCTTGATCTCAGTCTGGGTTTTGGTTATAGTAATAAAACAGAAATCTATTATATAGTGCTGCAACAAAGTGCTTATTCCTCAAATCCTGAAAGTGTGATTTTGATCTCAGAATCCCAGGGGGTTACTTCTGGTATCTAACATAGGTATTTTCACCTTGCACTTGGTGTTTTTTACTTTCTTTCTATTATAAATAAGGATTGAAAATGGAATCAGTGTCCAGTGGGCCACACAAGCCCATGTGGGTTTGGGCTGGGTTTGGGCTTCCCTTTCTGTGGGAATTTCAGTAGATGTCCTGGGTTTTTGAGCCAAATATATGGGCTGGGATTCAAAGGGGAGCCTTTGGGGTTCCCAATAGGCCTCACCAAATGGAATTTTTTTTTAGTTAATTATCTGATTTCAAATTTCAATCATATAACAAAGAAGAAGATATTTTGTAGAAAATTGAAATAAGAAAGGAAGAAATCAGACCAAACTTGTACAAGAAGTCTAGTCCTTATTCCAATTTTGGGGGACTAACATAAACAAATGGGTTCAAATATAATGGTATAGGAATTAATTGAATGGTTCAAATTTCTGCTTGACTTAAGTTGAGGATGTGATTACTAGCTCCCTTGATCAAATTACAAAAATTCTGCAATGTATATATTGTCAACATACACTTAGAGTATTGTCTTTTTAAAATGATAGGCTGTCCACTCTTGCTGCAGGAACTAGGGTTTTTCCAAATTGATGAGATTCTAAGAGTTATTTCAATGCAATATGATTCTAAAAATTCTTCAGAACAAATCCTGAGATCCTTCCAAGCATCCAGGTGGAATCTAAAACAAGTTAGCATTGCAGTAAATTCTGCAGAAAAATGCTTTTTAAAAACAGAGCCAACATGAGAATTTTCAGCATGAAAAAATGTCTGATAATACAAGTAAATATTCTTTGAAATGGTGCAATGAAGCAGCATCAATTTCAACAGAAAAACCCACCTGTCCCTTTTCAATCCCAAGGAGTTCAAACACTTCAATTCAATTAATTCCCAAACAAGTCTGAGCTAAAATTTGTTTTCTCTGTGCCAATTCAAATTTTGGGCTGTGAAACCAAGTGGGGAAATGTTATGTGAAACACCCCCTACAAATGTTTTCATAGTTTCTCCAAAAATCATTTGAATATTTTCATCAAACATCCAATTGATTGCCAAGATCCCAATCCCTATTCCTGTATCTGTATCTTACTTGTGCAGAAGATAAAATGGAGAAATATGCAGGTCATTTTCCTCTCAGATACATGCATTTTGCTCCCCTAGGCTGTAAAATGAAAATCTGAATAAGACTTGGATCCCCATTCATGTAGGAAGGATGGGGGGGTCTCCAAAATTGATGAGAATAAGGGCAAGAACTATTCATAGATTTCTTCTCCATGATCAAGACCATTCTGATCATGTCTTCCAATGAATTAGATCTTGTGATTTCCTTTTAAAAGCTATGCAAAAATTAGTATTTTCAATGCAAGCACAATGATATCAGTGTTTTGCATCTGGTATTGAATCAGGAGAGGAATCTCATTCTATTATTGTATCAACAGATCAGCCTGACATTACATCTGATTTAATGTCACAGGGCCAAACAATTGTATCAGATGGAAAAATCACAGGCTGATCTGACACAGTGTGCAATTTCTAAACAAAACTGCACTTGAAACAAATATGGTGTTCAAATTTGTGTTTACATAAAATCATAAACTGTAATCTTGGCTGGGAGATGTCAGTGTGCATAAAACTTAAAATGATGTCTCCCAGCCAAAATTGTAGTTGAGGATTTTATGTAAATAAATCTTATGCAATTTTGAACACCATAAAAAAAGATGCAAACATCTGATACAATTATGCTGGCAGTTTTTTCTTACCAGATTTGAAAGTTATATCTTTATATTACACTTTTTTAAGTGTAAGGCTTTTCAATTCCTTACTGTACACACCACAATAAGTGGAATAGAGTCCAGTTTTTTGACACATATACAGCCTCCATCTGTCCGCTGGACAAGTCTGCAGCACACCGTTGGTCATAACCCTCCAATCTACCTCTCTAATTTAAAGGCAGAGCTAGAAAAAGAAAATAAGGCCGGACCATTTCTTAGCATAAAATTTTTAATCACTCAGCCAAATATGTTCTCCAAAGGCTTTTTGGCTTCGTTGTTCCTGCTTTCTCATCTCTATCCGCTTTTCGCATTCAACAAATTCTTCAGTCGTCTCCCTCGAAATGCAAACTCGAAGGGATACGAAAGACTGCCAGCATTCGAGGTCGGCGAGTCTGCAGGGCCATCCAGCGAAGAAGGTGAGCCTTGAGATGATTCATTTTAAAAGATCGCCTATTCCCTCTACCTCCCAGCTTGTTCTACTGAACTTGATGACATAGATTACTGACATTCAAAACCGTCAACAAACTCCAATATCAGTTTCATCATCGTCCCAATCACCCCAACTGGGCTCGAGAAGAAACCAACCATCCCTACCACAGCCGTCCCATGACAACATCGATGTAGAGGATCGAGTAACAGCGGAGTTTTATCGCGACATGATCTGTAAGCGGGATTTCACTGCTGTTGAACTGGTTTCATCCCTTGAAGATGGCCTAATTAGAGCCTCTGCAGGCTAAATTACTCACGACTTGTCCGTTTCGCAGATCGCGATGGCACGTGGGTAAGGCCTGGAGGTAAGTTTTGGCTGCCGAAGCTTTCATGTGCATGCCATTTTCTCATCTTGAGCACCCGGAATACTTATATTATTCCATCTATGCTGAACTCGCTGCAAACAGTCCGGTCACTGGAACTCTACGGTCCCCCTTTTCGTAAAAAGTATCTCGAAGACGACCCAATAATTCAAAAGCTGAAGGCTACGTTCGATGCAGCAAAAAAAAAAAAAAAAGCCCCAAACCAACTCAGCGACCAAATGAGAAGCGAGATTGATGTCGTCCTCAACGACTTATCGCGACGGGAGGGCGAGCGAAGACATGTAGCGCATTTACGGATTGCACATTACATCCAATACCTATGCTTACTCTCATCGTCAGAGAACACTCAGCTCAGCCGCCTCATCCGCATCCATGTCGCCGCCAAGCTCGGCAACCTTCCAGACAGAACACCCGCTGGACGCATGTACGCCCATATGGATTTGTATCTGAAGTTAGGGGACAAACTGACGGCACGAGTCACTGCACCGGCCAGGTGAGGTAGAGTTCCATGCCTGTTTTGCAATTTTTTGAGATCGGAGAATGTGGTTCGTTCGTGCCGTTGGCTTGCCGTAACGAGACTGACCGGGATAAACCAGTTTGCTCTCTGCATCTTATAAAACTCAGCAGCATACAAATCCATCTTGGTCACATGGCCCAATGGTGCTTGAAGAAGGAAGCTGGATTGTTTGGTGTCCTGTACCTTTGAATATGTAGAGGAACAATTGTGTGGCCCGGCCAAAGATGAAGAGGCATATAAAGCCTTCATCTGTCCGCTGTACAAGTCTGCAGCACACTGTCGGTCATAATCCTCCATGCCTCTCTAAGTTAAAGGCAGAGCTAGAAAAAGAAAATAAGACCGAACCGATTCTTAGCATAAATTTTTTAATCCCTCAGCCAAATGTATTCTCCAAAGGCTTTTTGGTTTCGCTGTTCCTGCTTTCTCATCTCTATCCGCTTTTCGCTTTCAGCTATTCCCTAGGTCTCTCTAGAAAGCAACCTCGAAGGGTTACGAAAGACTGATTGCACTCGAGCCTGGCGAGTCTGTAGGGCCATCCAGCCAAAAAGGTGAGCCTTAGGATGATTCATTTTAGAAGACCGTCTATTCCCTCTACCTCCCAGCTTGTTCTACTGAACTTGATGAGATCGAATAATGACATTCAAAACCGTCGACAAACTGCATCCTTCCTTGTACTATCAGTTTCATCATCGTCCCAATTATCCCAACTGGGATCCAGAAGCAAATAACCATCCCCACCACAGCCATCCGATGACGTTGTAGAGGATCCAGTACACCACGGCTACAAGAGAACTTCTCGAAGTGGTTTTTGAAACCGATTCAAGAAGTTTTCAATACAATAGGCGCGAGACGTCGTGCAAGCCACCACCTTTGGGGTCTCACAAAGACTGTCACAGAGCCTTCACAAGACTTATAATACTCTTGTATTTAGTCTTTTCCTGATCTTTCCCGAGCTCAGAAGAGATCACTGTAGACTGGCACATCTCTCTGAGCTAGTACTATGCAATAAAGTCCCCACAGATTGTTTCTACAACTTCCTCCAAGGCCTCACTGCCTCTGAGCTCATACTATGCAATAAAGTCCTCACAGATTTTTTCTAGAACTTCCTCCAAGGCCTCACTGCCTTGTCCAACAGTCCCTTCAGTGAAGGGTCAATCCCGACCCTTACACATCATCTTGCAGCCCCCGCATAAACTTATTCGATAAGTTTCACTAAACTACTTCAAATCAGTTATCAAAACCACATATAAACATATTGTAAACCCAACAAGGTTTACATTTGGTTTGACCTACACTTATAAGTTTTGTCAAATGTTATGAAAACCTAGTGAAACATTTTGAACATGATCTATTCAGCCTTTTGTTTCTAATAAACAGATAGTGTTATGATTCAAGCCGTTGCGGAATTGTGTGCTACACGTACACAGTTGAGCACATATAGTCACAATCCTCAATTTCAAAAGAAGACCAAACCCTAACCCAACTCAACCGCCCTGCACATACAAAAACGTCAACATCAACCGCTACTGACTAGTCTTTTTTCTTCACACACTTAACCATCATTGTGAAGAAAAGAGACTAGTAAGTAAAACATCCCTAATCAAAATCACCATCACCAACATCAAAAACTAATCATGTTTTCTTTTTCTTTTTCTATCTCATTTTCACTATGTCATTCAATCAACAATATTATAGATCTTGTCTCTTGTGTGTCCTTCAACATCAATTTTTACTATCTTGCTGTTTGCTTGTTTGTTGTGCAGGTATGCACCATTTTGGTTTATCTTGTTCTTCTTTTAACATTTACTCATGATTGTGACAATATTTTTCTGTTTACATTATTGATAGGTGTGTGGTGTTATCTCAGGTGTCATAGTTGTTATCAGAACCACCTGACTCAATTTAGTGTTATCATCAGATAGATATCAACAGCTTGTTCCAAAAATTACAGATAGGTTATGATAATGTCACTGCCAGCATAATTGCCTAGGTTGAGTTCATCCCAGTTAAACTAGGATGCAAACAACCAATTTAAAGTAGGTTGACCTCAACCAATGAAATATAAAACCAAGGGGGGTCCCTTGGATTTATATTTCATCAGTTGATTTCAACCAAGTTTAAATTGGTTGAGTGCATCCCAGTTTAACTGGGATGACTTCATCCTAGGCAATTATGCTGGCAGTGTGTTTGTCATCAGTGGCCAAACTGTCAGATTGCTACTATGGCAGAGCAACCTGTCATAAGAAAAATATAAAACATAAAATAATAAACTAGAATATTATTTGATATTCTGAATCTATGCTAAATCTAACCTAGGTTTATACCTCACTTACAAGTACCCCTATGTCCCACTCCTTGGCTATGTATATCAAGAATAAACATATAGCAAGTACCTCTTGAGATAACAGGTACCCATATGCTTATATGTACTTGAAAATATGCTTAAACCCATTTTCTGTCACAAAAATGAGGTGTTGTGTAAACTTGAGGAGGTAGTCTAAATGATGTGTGGTTAACTCCAAGCCTGCATACCGCAGTCAGCGCAGATTGGTTACTGTCAGCTTGCTACTATGACAGAGCAACCTGTCACAAGATTTCTACAATACTTATTAAAAATTACATAGAAAATAAAATAATAGTTAGAATATTATTTGATATTCTGAATCTACACTAAAATTAACCTAGGGTACCTCACTCATAGGTACCCCTAATTCTCACTCCTTCACTATGTAAATCAGCAAAGAAGAATTAGCAAGTACCTTTAATAAAAAGGCACTTGCATTACTTTATGCTTATATATACATATACATATGCTTAAACCCCATTTCCAGTCACGGAAATGAGGTGTTGTGTAAATTAGGGGAGATAGTGTAAATACACCGTGTTTTACTCAAACCCCGCGTACCGCAGTCCGCATACCTTGAAGTTCAACCCGCGTGACTGCAAGCCCGCTCCAAAGTTGGAACATAAGCCCCCGCGCAAGCCCCAGACCCCTTACAGACTCTCAGCTTGGCGCGCGGACTCCAAAGTCACCCAAGGTACACCCAAAGCAACAAAAACACGCCCCAGTAACTTCATTACATATGTTACACATGTAATGAAGACTACTGGGGACTAAATAATTAATTATATTAGATTGTATTAGTATTGATACATATAAATAAAAATATACTGACTGAACAAACAGTACAAACAATACTGTGGCTTATTATAAAATACAAATAAGCCACTAGTATTAAATCTACAACAACCAGTACTGATGTACTACAGACTGTAAGTCAACATAAATAAATAAATACACTAATAAAATCAATTGGTGACGTGTATTCAAAGCAGGGGCTGCTGAAGCGTCACCAAGAAAGCAAAAATGGCCAAAATGTGGTCCAAAGATCCCACAAGTTGGCCAATAATACCTACAGGGTCCCTAGAGGGAACTCAAGACTATTTAAGGAGCTCTTCAACCGCCCAAAGAAGGCTCCTCATGCTTCCCAATACCCACTAACAACCTTACCCACTTCTTATTAGATATATACATCTTTATAACACAGTCTGGTAAGCTTCTTAGTAGTTATTCTTTAGCCCTGTCTTCCCCAACAACTTCACAGTGCCCATCAAGCTCCACCATCCATCCATCCAAGCGCTTCAAACTGTCCAGTTTCACCCACAATATCCCCAAGATCCCTCAAGGTTTATTACTAGTAAGTAATAACCCTTTTCTTGAAGATATTCCCCCATTTCCATTCCTGGGATTAAACCACCCCTGTTCCAACAGGCCCCAGTGTTCCAGGTACCTAAATCCTCTGCATTTATTTGTAAGATACCTTAGAGGGATCTAAACCACCCCTGATTTATCAGGCCCCTCTGGTTTTTAATTATATTAAATTTATTTAACATAATTATTAACCTATTTTTCTCTCAATTTTTACGTCACAATTCCCCCATATCTTTTGGGAATTGTAACATTGTACCTTACCCAGAGTTAATATACTCTTTCCATATATTCTTGCACCACCTGTAGCTAGAAGGACTTGTCCTTGGCATCAGGGAGGCTGACAGTTACCCACATGACTAAAACCTGCACCAAATTGGAGTAAAAGACCACGCACATGTATCTCCAAGGCCATGTCCCGCAGTCAGCGCAGCCTGGTTAACTGTGTGTCCAAAGGCCCGCAACAGATTGGAGTACAAGCCCCCCCCCACATGAATACTAAGCCCAACAGAGAATCCCTGTGTGGAATGCAGACACCAGAGCCCGCAAAACAGTATAAGAGTCAATAAAAGAATAGTAACCTTATTACATATGATGCATATGTAATAAATTATACTAGGGACTAAAAGATTTGAAACAACTAACAGATTTATTTCATAGTGAGAGGTTGTTCTTATAAGTAGTAACAATATTATAATAGAGACATTTACCTAAGAGCAACTCGACTAGTAGTTTTCTTAGAGAATAGTAGGAAAGAGAGAGAGAGAGAATAGAAAAAGGATGAGAGTCGAACAAGTAATTGAGTGTGTGTTGCGAGTTCTTTTTGAGTAGAGTGTTGTGGATAAATGATCAAGTTGGCCAATAAAAAGAGATAGACAAAGAAAGGTCTACGTAGTTAACATTTTTCATGTCAACTTCTTTGCTAGAATAGGTTCTGATGTTCTGATTGTCTATCTGTTAAGATTGCCACTTACAGCAATTGTTCTGTTCTTTAAGCTTATACTTTATTGCTTTTCTTTTCTGCTGAGCTGTTGTCTACATAATGTTTTAGTATAAAAATTAGTTTCAGTTCTTTGTCTAGTTCTAAGTTGTCTGCAGAAAGACAAACAACTTACCAGTAATGGAGTCAAAAGTAATTCTTCTTAGAAGGCTGATTCCGTTTTTAGGCGGCTGGGTCTTAGCAAGTCGTGGAAGTGGCTTCATTGATCTGCCTGAATCTAGAGCATGAGAATGTTATTCATCAGCCTGTTGGTCTATGTCTGGGACTGCGGAATGGTTCTCACCAATTCTTGCAGCTTGTTTCTGTTCTGTTGCATTTGCATAGGGCATGTCAACTTGCTGTACTCTAATCCACTGATGTGGCGTGTACAGCAAGGAATAAAAGAGGATATTACACTTTTAAAAGTGTAATTAAGAATTATAAGCTTATAGAATATTTACTAGAGTGTAATAACACTTAAGTAACAATAAGAAACAGGTTCTGAGCCGGCTACCAAACTTCTAGTGGAAATAATGTTCCACAGAAGGGTTAACCAGAATGTGACACGGTTCTTCATATAGAATTAATAAGTATTAATTTATTGGGGGGGGGGGGAGTTTTGAGGAATTTTAACTAATAAGATAGTATATAAGGGGAAAGGCCAGTCCTCCTTACTTACAGGAGAAGGTGAGAGCCTTGGTAGCTTATAATAAGTTATCTAAGTATAGGTTAAAATTGATTGGGGATGTTATCTTCAATTTAGTGAAGAAAACCTCCTCTTAAATAATAAATATTGTTTCTTTTCACATGCTTATTGAAAGCAGTGATCAGAGTAAGATCACCAGGGGAAAGTGATCACCCTGTTCGTGATCAGATGTGAAATATGGTGTCATTTCTAGTTGGAATTACCCCATAATTATTTCACATTAATTATTCTTAGTGGGAAATATTTATTTCAACAATAAATAATTATTTCACTAAGAAATACTTGTGAATAAATTATCTAGGGACCAGAGCTTGAAAAAGCGCTTTCCCTGAGTGATCATTGATTTAATATCACATGTACTTATGTATGTAATACATACTACATAGATTATTTATTTAAATACATGTGTAATCTTATAGTATATATTACCATGGGTTATGCTGGGATTTTCCAGGATTTTCATGGAAAAAGCTATACCATTAAATGGTTCTTTATCCATTTATTGCGTGTTTGAAAATTGATTTGCCAAGGATTTTCATTAATTAAATTTCCATTATTTTTGATAAAAGATAGACATGATTTTATATAAATTTCATTAATATTTTCTGAATTTGGTCATGAGTGTGGCTTGCACACAGAGACTTCTGTACAAGTAAACTATTCTTAAGCTTGTTCTTAACTGTTAGAATATTATCCAATTGTGGAATGGTCAAGTCTAATTTCTGTTTTGATCAAAATGTTAAGTTAATAATGATAAATATAAATAAATAAATAATAACTATTATTTATTCAAGCTTGCAGTTTCAAGTATTGCATGTTAAATGCTACATGTAATATCTTGGTGGCTGACAACCCTTGTTCAAACAGGCCCCAGTATTCCAGGTTATTAAGTCCTCTGAATTTACCTGCAAGATACCTCAGAGGGATTAAACCACCCCTGATTTACCAGGCCCCTCTGGTTTCAATTATGTTAAATTTATTTTATGTAATTATTATCCTCTTTTTTCTTGAATTTTTACGCATTAATTCCATATATTACTTTTGAATTAATTTCTTCCCATACATCCCAGAGTCCTTTAATTCTTTTAACTTTACCTCACACTGTGTAGCTAGAAGGAATCTTCCTTGGCATTATGTAGGTTTACAGGAAATGTGAGTGGAATGTAAAACACCCCTTACAAATGTTTTCATAGTTTCTCCAAAAATCATTTGAATATTTTCATCAAACATTCAATGGATGGCCAAGAACCCATGCCAAATTCTTGAATCTTCAAATTACTTCTGCAGAAGATCAAATTGAGAAACATGAAGGTCATGTTCCTCTCAGAAACATGAATTTTGCTCCCCTAGGCTGCAAAAAATTATCTGAATAAGATTTGGATCCCCATTCATGTAGGAAGGATGGGGGAGTCTCCAAAGTTGGTGAGAATAAGGGCAAGAAGTACTTATAGATTTCTTCTCCTTTACCACAACCATTCTCATCATGTCCTCCACTGAATTATATTTTTGTGCATCTGGTATTAAATCAGGAGAGGAATATGATTTTATTATTGTATCAAATCAGCCTGACATAACATGCAATTTAATGCCCCAGGGCCAAAAACTTGTGTCAGATGGAACAATCCCAGGCTGATCTGACACAGTGCGCAATTTCTACAAAAAAACTGCACTTGAAACAAAAAAGATTCAATCATCTGATACAATCATGCTAGCAGTTTTTTCTTGCCAAAATTGAAAAACCTCTCATTTTATACTTTTACCTGTCAATGCCTGCAGTTTCTTGAGTTTCTTTTGTTTCATAATGTCTCTGGCCAAGAGGGTTCACTTTCTTGGGTGTCACCCCTTTTGGAGGAGCATGCACTAGCTAGAAGGGAACTTTGTGACATTTGGCACCTCTTAAGCTTACGGAGAAATGAGCTGACAGATTCTGGTGCCGGGTAATAGGCTCTGAGTTGGGTACAATTTTGAAGCTATGTCAAAATGAGATCATGATAGTTTGTTCCAGACAAAACTTGTCAGTGTGTGACAAGAAGATCCGGGAAGATATGCCCCGTTCATTACCTCATTGGTCCTGCCCCCAGCTCCAATATTTTTCCTGTCTCAGCTGATGGTGAAGGGACTAGTCACTGAGCCTACCAGGTTAAGTAGAGCTCCATGCTTGTTTTAAAATCTAATGAGATTGGAGAATTTGGTTTTTTGTGCCTTTAGCTTGCCTGTGCAATATTACAAGACTACAGAAATGGGGGACACCAAATGCCTCACAATTTTTAAAAATTCATTTTGAACATACAGAATTCTGTATTGAGAATACACATTTTAGCATGGATAATATCTGTTTCAAAAAAATCAAATTGATTTTGTATTCCACCAAGTTCCATGTTAAAATACCAAAAGAGAATGTTGCATTCCGGGTTTCATCTTCAAAAAATGTAATGAAACGGAATGGATAGGGCAACTTGTCAACTTGTCCATTTCTAAAAATTCCAGGTTACATAAGTCACTTCAGACTCTTGGCTACCTACCATCCAACCAGCAGAAGATCAAAGTGTTTGGATCATTTCTTCATCATGCCAACATGCATCAAATGCACAACGTTTTTCACTGAGTTAGACTATGGAGGCTGGTGCTTTGGATGTCTTATCTCTGTGGTTCTGAATCCTGAAAATATGGATGCACACACTACCAGCATAATTGCCTAGGTTGAGTTCATCCCAGTCAATCTAGGATTAAAACAACCAATTTAAAGTAGGTTGACCTCAACCAATGAAATATAAAACAAAGGGGGGTCTCTTGGATTTATATTTCATCAGTTGATTTCAACCAAGTTTCAATTGGTTGAGTGCATCCCAGTTTAACTAGGATGACTTCATCCTAGGCAATTATGCTGGCAGTGACATCCGCCAGATCAACATTTGAACCGCTACAAAATCATCCCAGCTTGCACTCCGCATACCCCCAGCTTAATGCCACCACCACCTATTGTTACTCCTGCTCCACAGGGGTCCAGCCTTTCAGGATGTGCTGGTACTAAAGTAAATTTTTGGAATATCGGTAAGGCTAAGAAAACTAAAAATCCTGTTGCTACTCGTTACTTGCAAAACCCTAAAACCTTGAAATCAACTACTCCACTTGAAAATTTGACTCAAATGTTCAAGTGTGGAATCATATTTAACCAAGACAACAAGCTAAGAAAAACTGGTATTATGAGTGACATGGGGCGAATATATATTAGTGTTCAAAACTTGTATGAAGCTCTAAAAATCCAACATTGGGAGTTCTTGTCTCCTGAGCTTCTCCATAGAGAACTTGTAGAATATATTCCGCACAATCCCATTAATTTTATGGCTTTGAGCCACAACAAAAGTGTTCTGGATTTGGCTACTCTTCTCCTCCTTTTTAAAGGCTCAACCATTGTGAGCCTGGGTCTCTAAAGTGACAACAGGACACAAGGATGGGGGGCAACAGTTGTATTTCAAGGGATAAAGAAAACAACTGTTAAGGAATAAAAGAAGAAGAGGGAAGGAAAAGAAGTGATGATTTTGATGGATCTTTGATGTGAATGATCTGAGTGCTCTTATTAATAATAATCAACAACCTGGAAAGGTTTGAAAGCTGTGCCAGAGTCTTTGAGAAATGCAACAGCCTCTTCACACAATGGAAATGTGGAACGTATCTGAGAATACAAAGTCTAATCAGCCCAGGTTTTTAGACTATGATCAAGCTGAATAGTCAAGGTTCTTTAGAGGGAAACCTATTTGGTTTGTTTCAAGGAAAAACCACAGAAAAAGACTTGAAGTGAAGCTTATGGATCTCTTGAGTTGATTATGATTGATCTGATCTTGTCACGCTCTGTGATGCCAAGGACTAAGATCCTTCTAGCTACACAGGGTGCAAAGATAGAAAAGGGTGGTAATATGGTGGTGATATGAGATATAAAAAATATAAGGATATATTTTTTAAGGAGGGGCCTGCAAGCAGGGGTGGTTTAGTTCCCTCCACAGGTTTTCTTGCAAAAGCAGAGGAAATTGGTGACCTGTTACAACTGGGGCCTGCAAGCAGGGGTTGTTTTGATCCCAGTAAAGATGGCTAGAAGGGCCACAACTCCTGAAAGAAAGGACTTACTGTTATGGTCTTTTCTTGAAGGAAGGGGCACTTCTATGGGTTACTGGACAGGCTGAGGCGGTTGGGTTGATGGGCTAAAGACTGGCAGTTGGTGAAGAAAGAGGGCTGAATGATCAGGTCTATAATAGACAAACTTACAGGGCAGGACACTGGTTACTATGACTGGTGGAATGCTATGTATGTATGTTGTATGTATAAAAGATGATGGGGATTAAAGCAAGGGGAAAGAAGAGCCTCTTAAATATCTTCTTTGAAGCCTTGGTGGCGAAACAGGAGAGCTAGAGAGGGCTGTCATGTGTCATGATTCTTAGTAGTAACTACTAAGGATGAGCCATGACAGATTGGCAATGATGTCAATGGTTGACATGGGAGTGTTACCACAGTTACTGTCATGTAATATGGTTCAAGTGTGCGCTTCAGAGTGTCCAACTGAAGTGGTAACCATGTAGAACATCTGTCATGATCACCATTAGTAATATGTCATCCCAATTGGTCCATAAATGTCAGATTATGTATGTAAGGATGTTTACATATGTTTCTTTTGAGTTGTACTATGGTTTTACTGTTGTATGATGATTATTCTTTTCGTCATACAGGTTGTATATTCTACTATTCATGTTTATACTTATTATTATAGTAGTTTAAAGTGGATTTACTACTAGAAGGAGTAAAGTTACAGGGGTACTTTGGCTGAGGTACCCTATGTTATTTTACGTGTAGAATCAGAATATTAAATAATATTTTATTATTTATATGTTTTTATATGTATTTTTCTCTTTTTATGGCGTAAAGAGTAACAATGTCTCTTTCATGAGTAACAATGTCTCTTTTATTGTTGTTTTGTAATAATGTCTCTTTCATTGTTGGTTTGTAATAATGTCTCTTTCATTATTATATATTTATATATTTTGTTCAGGTTGTCTCTGACATAGTAGCAAGCTGACAGATCTGATGATTGAAGCTTGATTTGATCTGATGATTGAAGCTTATTTGATCTGAGGAATGAAGCAAAGGGAAAGAGGGAAAAAGGGGGAAGACAGAAAAGGACTACTGTCAGAGAAGCAAGGTTCAAAAGGGGGACTGACTGACAATACTTGAAGTACTGGGTGAAAGAGGCCTCTTGTTGGTTAGAGTGGCGAGATGTAACTTGGTTTAATCCTTGGGTTCCTGTAGTAGTGGTTCTGAGTGTCAGGTTGCTACTAGTTCAGAGACAACCTGACTAGAACAACAAATAAGTAATAATTAATTAATAAAAAATACATATTAAAGAGAAATTATTACACAGGTAATAATGTACCATATATTATAATCAAACAAAAGAAAAAGATAACATTTTATAATATAAACATTATTACATAGTAATAATGTAATAAACAAATATAATAAATAAATAAATAATAAAATAAGTAATAACTCATTAACCTATGAGATAAATGAAGATATTATTTCATATTCTGAAAGAGCAAGTAAGATAACCTAGGGTATCTCAGCCAAGTATCCTTGAAATATTACTCCTTCTAATGATAAAATTAACTTAAAGAATACTCCTACTAAGCACTAAAAATACTTACTAGGTATAAACATATGTAATATGAGAGTATTCTATTAAGTAGAAGTCCTCAAAATACGGGATAATGACTTAAATAAACTATGTAATTATCCTTTCAACACGTAATAAAATATGAAATAACTTTTGACATAAATACCACGCTGTTTTATAGGCTTTGAATTATTATTAACTTCTACAAATACATACTGTATAAGTCAACTAACATCATAATACATGAAAGACACGAAACAGGGGAGAAGGAAAACATTAGAATACTTCAAACAAGCCTAAAGGAACTTGTAAAATTAAAATAAATGACAAGCTCCTTTAATCATGGGAAAATAACAAATGCTGACACTTTTCCCAGGATCTTAGCTTGTCAAATAATTGAATGGAGAGCTGTAGAAGCGCCCACCATGAAAGTATGCCAAGAACTCTCATGGTACAGAGCTTTATATATGAAATAACCAAATTAAATACAAATAAGATTCTGTACTATGATTTGATTATTTACTTTAGTTATTTGTTGATCAAATGATCAGCACATGTTGTACATCAAACTAAGAGCTCTTGAAGCGCCCTCAGATGATTGACAGGCTGTATTAATTATTGACAGCCTGTACATGTAATAATTTGATAAATTACATCATTTATTTCTACTAAGGATAAATCCTTCCTTGTAGTGTTCCCATAGCCAAAAGAACTGTCAGCTTGCTACTATGTCAGAGACAACCTGAACAAAAAAATATAAAATATAATAATGAAAGAGAAATTATTACAAAACAACAATGAAAGAGACATTATTAAAAAACAATTATGAAAGAGACATTGTTACTTATGAAAGAGACATTATTACTCTTTACGCCATAAAAAGAGAAAATATAGATATAAAAACATATAAGTAATAGAACATTATTTAATATTCTGATTCTACATGTAAAATAACATAGGGTACCCCAGCCAAAGTAACCCCGTAGCTTTACTCCTTCTAGTAGTAAATCCACCTTAAACTACTATAACCATAAGTATAAACATGAATATTAGAATATAAAACCTGTATGAAAAACAGAATAATCATCAGAAAATAATAAAACCATACTACAACTCAAAAGAGACATATGTAAACATCACTAAATACATATTTGACATTTGTGGCCCAATTGGGATGACAGATTACCAATGGTGATCATGACAGATGTTTTACATAGTTACCACTTCAGTTGGACACTCTGAAGCGCACACTTAAACCATACTACATGAAAGTAACTGTGGTAACACTCACATGTCAACCTTTGACATCATTGCCAATCTGTCATGGCTCATCCTTAGTAGTTACTACTAAGAATCATGACACAAGACAGACCTCTCTAGCTCTCCTGTTTCGCCACAAAGGCTCCAAACAAGATATTTAAGAGGCTCTTCTTTCCCCTTGCTCTAATCCCCATCATCGTTTATACCTACACCATACATACATATCATTCCACCAGTCATAGTAACCAGTGTCCTGCCCTGTAAGTTTGTCTATTATAAACTTGATCATTCAGCCCTCTTTCTTCATCAACTGCCAGTCTTTAGCCCATCAATCCAACCGCCTCCGCCTGTCCAGTTAACCCCTAGAAGATCCCCTTCCTTCAAGAAAAGACCATAACAGTAAGTCCTTTTCTTTCAGGAGTTGTGGCCCTTCTAGCCGTCTTTACTGGGATCAAAACAACCCCTGCTTGCAGGCCCCAGTTGTAACAGGTCACCAATTTCCTATGCTTTTGCAAGAAAACCTGTGGAGGGAACTAAACCACCCCTGCTTTGTCAGCCTCTGTGATGCCAAGGAGTAATCCTTCTAGCTACACAAGGTGCAAAATAAGATATAAAGAGCAAAGAAAGCTCTGGGAGGATTTATAAAAGGGTAATACCAATATGGATATGAGGTATGAGGGGTTTTAATAAGAAAAAGATGATTAATTATATTAAATAAATTTAATATAATTAAAATATGAGGGGCCTGATAAATCAGGGGTGGTTTAATCCCTCAAAGGTATCTTGTAAGCAGAGGATTTAAGTACCTGAACACACTGGGGCCTGTAAACAGGGGTGGTTTAAATCCCAGATAAAAGATGGGGGAGAATCTCAAGAGAAAGGTTTATCTACTTACTAGTAATAAATTACCTTTAACAGACTTGAGGTTCTTCCAGGGGGAAATTGGACAGTTGGAAGCGCTTGGAAAGGGTGTTAGAAGAGCTGGATGGACACTGGGCAATTTCAAGGGAGTAAGAAGGGGCTAAAGAACAGATACTAGGACCTTACCAGACAGAATAACAATTGTAAAGCTATGTAAGTGGGTAAAGGTGGTAGTATATATGTTAAAGCATGAGGAATCAAAATACAGGGGGAACAAGGGCTCCTTAAATGCCTTTCTGGAGCCCTGATGGCGAAACACAGGATGTATTTTTGGCTATGGGAACATTTAAAAGGAAGGGTTTAAGATTTAATATAAATGTATGTAGTTGTTTAATCAAATTTCCATATGTACAGGCTGTCTACTGATGGTACAGCCTGTCTATTCTCTTTTGATGGCATCTTGAGGCGCTTCTGAACCTCTGAAAAGGTTTTTTAGATGTGTTGATCCAAGGTTTTAATTACATGTCAATAAGTATTGATTAAATGTCATATGTACTTGTTGATCACACTTGTCAGAGTTTAAAAGGTGTGTGTTGTATGTAATGTGAAATACATCTTTTGTTTGTTCTGTGGGCGCTTAAGGAGCTTCTGGTTTGATCCCTGTCATGCAGGCTCTTTGGGAATGCATGACTGCAGAGATCTGTGCAGAGATCTGTCGACAGATAATTTCCCACTAAGGATGTTGTACATTTATTTTGAACTGTTGTTCAATTATTATTTTTGGGATGTTCTCATTTTATTTCCTTCCTATTGTTCGTGGTCTTTTCGTGGTCTTTGTCCCTCTGAATCATCCTTAGTGTAGCTAGTTTTTAAATAAATAAAATAAATAAATAAATAGATAATATAGTATATTACTAGTATTAGGGGGTATCAAGTATGGCCAAATGCACAAGTAAAACCAGTGAATTAATTTTTTCCACAAAATTTCACTCTTGAGAATTCTGAACCATTTCATATAGATATCCATGGTTTTTGAAAATGGTGGATTTTCAAAACCAGTTGATTAGATAATGGTGTATTTGACCATATTTGATACCCCCTATTATATACTTATATTATTCATGTCATATGTATTTATTTTATTATGTTCTTATTTAAATACATTGTTATTTTGTGATTTTTGTATAATAATTATTTCAGCGCTTTAGTGGTAATATTCTTTCAAGTTGTTTTACTACTAGAAGTTTTAAGTTATCTGGGGTACTTTGGCTGAAGTACCCTAGGTTATTTTATACGCTCTTCAAGATTATGAAATAATATTTCCACTTATCTTTATTATTTATTAACATATTCATTGTTTCATACTTATTACTGTAGTTATCTATTTATTATTAATTTACTATGTAATAATGTATTTATTATTTGCATAATTATTTTTTATGTTGCTTTATCTTATTATTATTCATTTATTACCTTTTATTAAATGAGTAATACTATATTTTTTATTGTATTTTATTTTTTGTTCTAGTCAGGTTGTCTCTGAACTAGTAGCAAGCTGACATGCTTGCAGGCCCCTCCTTAAAAAATATATTCTTATATTTTTTCTATCTCTTAAAACCACCATATTACCACCCTTTCTTATCTTTGGACCCTGTGTAGCTAGAAGGATCTTAGTCCTTGGCATCACAGAGCGTGACAAGAACACTTGATTTTCCGCCATCAGGGCTCCAGAAAGGCATTTAAGAGGCCCTTTCTTCCCCCTGTATTTTGATTCCCCAGCTTTATCATATTTACAACCAACATTCCACCAGTCCAGCATACTAGTGTCCTGCCCAGTAAATCAGTCTTCAAGACTTCAAAGCCTCTTGTCCTCAACCTCAACTCTGTCCAGCCTTCCAGCCCACCTTTCCAACCGCTTCCAGCTGCTCAGTTTACCATAAGAAAGTCCCCCACCTCCTTCCCTCAAAGCAACCTACAGTAAGTCTTTTTATATTGGGAGTTGTGGCCCTTTCTTAGCCACTATTTCACTGGGACTAAACAACCCTGCTTGCAGGCCCCAGTTTTAAAGGTTCAGTTCCCCTGCTTTTAGCACAAACACCTTTGGAGGGAGCTAAACATCCCAGCTTGCTGGCCCCTCCATAAAATATATATATCTTTTAATATTAAAATAAAAGATTAAAATCCCCAAAAATACCTTTTTTTATCCCATGTTTTTGCCTTGCACCTTGTGTAGCTAGAAGGATATCAGTCCTTGGCATCACAGAGCGTGACACTGAGTGCATTGAGTTTGTATATCCTGCCTGAAGCGGGGGATACACCAACTTCAAAAATTTTCATAGTTTGCTTATGTAATCTAACATGTAGATGTGGTTGGCTGGCCTTGTTTCACTTGCCCAGCCAGCTGTACCGTAGAATTATTTATTTAATTACTCCACGAAGGAGTTGAGCAATTACAAAGTTTTCAGTGAACACTAAGGTTAAAATTTGATGAAGAATCTGAATCTGAAGTCAAACCAAAATTAAAATCTGATGTTAAAAAGATATGAGAGGTGAAAGAGGCCTTTTGTTGGTTAGAGTGGTGAGCTGTAACTTGGTTGAATCCTTGGGTTCCTGAGGTAGTGGTTCTGAGTGTCTTGAGTTTGTGTATCCTGCCTGCAAAAGGGGATACACCAACTTCGAAAATCTTCAAGGTTTGCTTATGTAATCTAACATGTAGATGTGGTTGGCTGGCCTTGTTTCACTTGCCCAGCCAGCTGTAGCATAGAATTGTTTATTTAATTACTCCATGAAGGAGTTTAGCAATTACAAAGTGTTCAGTGAACACTATGGTCAAATGTTAATGAAGAAAAAGAATTTGAAGTCAAAACAAGGTTTAAACCTCAGGGTGAACAGATATGATGCATTTGAGACTAGGATTAAGATTGGTGGCCAAAGTCCGCTATCATGATCCATACCCCACCATCAAACTCCATGTGACAGATGCCCAAATGTATGAAGCATGTGGACATCTCCTTTACACATAACAAGGAGTAATTTCTTGGTGCATCAGCAGTTTACTAACCCCAGCCTTGAGAAAAAAATCAAAAGCCTTCAACATTTGTTTTCCATCTCACATCAGATCTTTCTACTTGTACAAGCTTACTGATGGGGGTTGATAAGTGCACGCCCATGCCAGGGGCACACCCATCAAAAAAAGGTGTGCATCCCTCACACCCTTTTTTTGATGTGTGTGCATGCTGCACACCTTTAGATGTGCGTGAAGTTTGCACGCCCATCTAGGGGAATGCAACACCGCCGCATGCCCTGTTCAAAACAGGGTGTGGGATTTGCACACCTGTTGGGAGGCTGCCTCCTTGAACAAAGGGAGTCCCTCCGGTCAAGGAGGCTACAGCCTCCTCAACCGGAGGGACTCCCTCCCTTTGAGGAGGCTACAATATCCTCAACCAGAGGGACTCCCTCCCTTTGAGGAGGCTATATAACCTCCTTGACCAGGGGGATTCCCCCCAGTCAAGCAGGTTGTATAGCCTCCTTGACCGGAGGTAATCCCTCTGGATGGGGTGGCTAGACAACCTCCTTGACTAGAGGGAGCCTCTGGTCCAGGAGGTTGTATAACCTCCCCAGCCAGAGGGATTCCCCCCAGTTGAGGAAGTTATACAACTTCCTCAACCAGAGGAAATCCCTCCAGCCAATGAGGTTGTATACAACCTCCTTGGCTTGAGGGACTCCCTCTGGTCAAGCAGGCAGCCTCCTGACGGGTATGCAGCTGCACAACCATGTGTGGTGGTGTTGCACCCCTCTAGATGGGTGTGCAAACTGCACATGCAGCACGCACGCCTGTCAAAAAAAAAGAGCTTTCCCCTGGCATGGGCATGCCTCCAGGGGCATGGATTTATCATCCCCCCGTAATGATTTGTGGATTGCTTTGATCCTTTAGCTTGTCCATCATGATTTAATATTCATTGGATCAGAGAGCTGCCCCTCTGGAGTGTACTTTTTGGAAGTGTCCCTACCTGCAAACTACATTAAATATTCAAGCAATGTGAACTTCTCTGTCACCTCTAAATAACCTGGAATGGATATTGATAACCTATCCACAATGAACACATTTACCCACTGGTCTTATGTAACACCCAAGGGGACTAGTCTTGTCTGTGACCTTCAGGGAGTTGGTCCAATTATCATTGACCCACAAATAATTGATAAAGATGATAAGTAAGTCATGTCAGTTATATTTTCTTCTTGACCTTTAAAACTGCAACTGAGATAGGATTTGAAGTTGCTGGGCCAATGGACATAATTCTTTGAAAGGCATTGCCCAGTTTGTAGAACATCACATCTGCAATGATGTCTGTTGTGCTTTTAAGTTGGGCTCTCCCAGCAAGACTAACTTTACAACCCAAGTTAATGAGCCCATTCAGAATCTCAGATCCGTACAATCACTGGTTGCTCGGACTGTCACTCAAGAACAAATAAGCTCTCAACCCACTACCAGCTTGCGTACAACTGCGGGAATTTTTTCCAACATTCAAAGCCCTGCTTGGAACCAAGACGCTATAGCCAATATACTCAGGACAGATGTTGACATTGGTCAAGTTCAAAACTTTGATTTCTTTGACTCTGAACTCAATCATCCCACTGCTGACCGTAATTCAGTGAACACTAGTGAGAGATAGCTCAATCCTGAGCCTCAGGTTCTATGTTTTATTATCTTCACATATTTTAAGCCAATATACACCCCGTATTACCAAATCAATGCAGCCCTTCTATTCCAATTACACACAAAACATTTGGTAATTCCCAATTAACACACAGATCCATGATCTTTCTACAACTTTCCTGTTCTTTATATTACATTCTGCTTCCACAGAATAACTCTGAATTGGAATTAAATCCCAGGATTCTCAAATGAAGTCATTTGTTTGAGGAGGTATGTTGATGGATGATTTTGCCTAAAATCTGGTTTCCAGGAATAATCTGGAAAAGCAGAAAACAAGATCCATGTATTTATTTGTGAGATGAGTTTTGTGGCTGGCTAGTTCCAGTTTATCTTTTGTTAACATCTATTGGTTACTTGTATAGTTTTTTTCTTGTGAAACTTAGCAAGAGCTGGATAGATTGTGAAAGCCCCCAGTGGAATTTCTCAAGCAAGCCAGATCAATCTCAAGCAAACCAGATCAATCTTAAGCAGACCACATCATGTTCAAGCAAACCAGCTCAATCTCAAGAAAACCAGCCCAATATCACCAAGACCCACCATGGATACCATCACCCAACACCTGAAGAACTCAAACCAATCAACAATTGATTCAAGATCAGATAAATCACTCCCAAGAAATCCTCCCTTTTGTTGAATATCTCCAATTAACATTAAAAATTGGTATGGTCCTACTCAACACCCTATATCTGCTAAATTCTGGCTACACATTTAAGAAGCTTCTCAACTTTGGTACTGAATGTTGTTCATTGTTTTTCTGTCTCAAGATTTGCTGATACCAACAGCAAGCATTCAGGATTGCAATGAGCTGTTTAAAACCTTCAAGAAGGTAGGATCCAAAAAAAGGAAGCCAATTGATATATCACAGCAGCAATTTTTTGAATGCACAATTAGGTTTGTTTGCCAAAGAAGTCAAGAATTGTCAGCTTGCTACTAGTTCAGAGACAACCTGACTAGAACAATACCAATAATAATAAATTAATTAATAAAAATACATATGAAAGAGACATTATTACAAAAGTAATAATGTAACATAAATTATAATAAACATAAGAAAAAAGATAACATTTTAGAATATAAACAATATTACATAGTAATAATGTAATAAACAAATATAATAAATAAATAAATAATAAAATAAGTAATAACTCATTAACCTATGAGATAAATGAAGATATTATTTCATATTCTGAAAGAGCAAGTAAGATAACCTAGGGTATCTCAGCCAAATTATCCTTGAAATATTACTCCTTCTAATGATAAAATTAACTTAAAGAATACTCCTACTAAGCACTAAAAATACTTACTAGGTATAAACATATGTAATATGAGAGTATTCTATTAAGTAGAAGTCCTCAACATACGGGATAATGACTTAAATAAACTATGTAATTATCCTTTCAACACGTAATAAAATATGAAATAACTTTTGACATAAATACCACGCTGTTTTATAGGCTTTGAATTATTATTAACTTCTACAAATACATACTGTATAAGTCAACTAAAATCATAATACATGAAAGACACGAAACAGGGGAGAAGGAAAACATTGGAATACTTCCAACAAGCCTAAAGGAACTTGTACAATTAAAATAAATGACAAGCTCCTTTAATCACGGGAAAATAACAAATGCTGACACTTTTCCCAGGATGATAGCTTGTCAAATAATTGAATGGAGAGATGTAAAAGCGCCCACAATGCAAGTATGAAAAGAACTCTCATGGTACAGAACTTTATATATGAAATAACCAAATTAAATACAAATAAGATTCTGTACTATAATTTGATTATTTACTTTAGTTATTTGTTGATCAAATGCTCAGTAAATGTTGTACATCAAACTAAGAGCTCTTGAAGCGCCCTCAGATGATTTCTAAAGATGATTGACAGGCTGTATTAATTATTGACAGCCTGTACATGTAATAAGTTGATAAATTCCATCATTTATTTCTACTAAGGATAAATCCTTCCTTGTAGTGTTCCCATAGCCAAAATAACACTTGATCTTTCGCCATCAGGGCTCCAGAAAGGCATTTAAGAGGCACTTTCTTTCACCTCTATTTTGATTCCCCAGCTTTATCATATTTGGACCAGCATTCCACCAGTCCAGCATACTAGTGTCCTGCCCAGTAAATCAGTCTTCAAGACTTCAAAGCCTCTTTTCCTCAACTCCAACTCTGTCCAGTCATCAAGCCCACCTTTCCAACCGCTTCCAGCTGTCCAGTTTACCTTAAGAAAGCCTCCCCTCCTCCTCCTAAAGCCTACAGTAAGTCTTGTCTCACTAGGAGTTGTGGCCCTTTCTTAGCCACTATTTTTACTGGGCACTTAAACACCCCTGCTTGCAGGCCCCAGTGTAAAAGGTTACAAAGTTTCTGTGCATTATCACCAATACCTTTGGAGGGCATCCAAAACACCCCTGCTTGCAGGCCCCTCCCAATTAAATTTATAATCTTTTAATATTAATAAAAAAGATTAAAAACCTCTAAAATAATTTATTACATATTATTTTTAGCCTTGCACCTTGTGTAGCTAGAATGTTATCAGTCCTTGGCATCACGGAGCGTTACAAGAATATTCTGTATCAAAAGCTATGGGAAAAGATTGTATTCCTAGCAGTCGGTCCTATTACTAGTAAGCCTGGTCTAGGTAAGATGATGATGGCCAAATCTTTGGCGACACAGGCTGGGTACCAAGTAAGTAAGATCAATCCCAGTGATGATTGAAGCTTGCGGATGGTGACTGATCAAAAATTTAACATGGTACCCTTGGAATTTTCTCTCATTGGTCTAGTCTTATCTTAACTTGTGGTTGGTATAGCACCTTAAATCAACAACCTTTACTGTCAGCCCTAGAGATACTCCAGAGTATCCTAAAGACTGACTTCAAGGTAAAATATTAATAAAATATTGTATTAGCAATAATATATACTATAATATTATTATAGTAATCAACTTTTCATGTAAAATTAGGTGGGGTACCTCACTCAAACCACCACCAAATTCCAACTCTTTCTATTACTTTACCATATCTCAAAAGGTACTTAGTAGGAGATGGAATAACCGTAAAAATATAAATTATAAATTATTGTCATAAAAGCTGAGAGACAATAAACTTATTTGAATAAATATAATAATAATACAGTTATGCTTATAAGAAAGAAATTACCTAAGTGCGTGGTAATTTCCCAGTATTGTTCTATTAAATGAATTGGTCCATGATGTGATTGGTTATACATACATGTCATGAGGTCATGGGGACATACAAAATACTGTGCTCAATTCAATACAATTCCCATTACATCATTGTACATTTGAGTTGTAATACATTAGAGCAGAATTTAGAATAAACATTCTAGAACGTTCCTTAAGGAATCTCTAGAATATAAAAGGAGGCCATTTCTGGCCTAGGATTGGTTCCTCAGCATATTCCCCCAGTACCATTTTGTAAGTACTCTGAGTATTCTCCTCCTACTATTACAGTAGTTTATCACCTTTATATCCAACCCAACCTTTATTACTGGAATAGTCTCAAGTTACCTTAGAATTCCCCATCTTTTGGCCTTGATCTGTTCCTTAGAAAGCAGTTGTTGCAAGACTACCACCTCTGACAGTAGCCAATCAGCTTGAGTGCTTGCCAGCTGCTTAATAGCAATTTTTGTTGCTATATCTTTCCCAAAAAGACAAAGAACAGCCAAACCTACACGGTTAACTATTTGTCAGCCTCCCTGATGCCAAGGACAAGTCCTTCTAGCTACAGGTGGTGCAAGAATTTATGGAAAGAGTATATTCACTCTGGGTAAGGTACAATGTTACAATTCCCAAAAGATATGGGGAATTGTGACGTAAAAATTGAGAGAAAAAATAGGTTAATAATTATATTAAATAAATTTAATATAATTAAAAACCAGAGGGGCCTGATAAATCAGGGGTGGTTTAGATCCCTCTAAGGTATCTTACAAATAAATGCAGAGGATTTAGGTACCTGGAACACTGGGGCCTGTTGGAACAGGGGTGGTTTAATCCCAGGAATGGAAATGGGGGAATATCTTCAAGAAAAGGGTTATTACTTACTAGTAATAAACCTAGAGGGATCTTGGGGATATTCTGGGTGAAACTGGACAGTTTGAAGCGCTTGGATGGATGGATGGTGGAGCTTGATGGGCACTGTGAAGTTGTTGGGGAAGACAGGGCTAAAGAATAACTACTAAGAAGCTTACCAGACTGTGTTATAAAGATGTATATATCTAATAAGAAGTGGGTAAGGTTGTTAGTGGGTATTGGGAAGCATGAGGAGCCTTCTTTGGGCGGTTGAAGAGCTCCTTAAATAGTCTTGAGTTCCCTCTAGGGACCCTGTAGGTATTATTGGCCAACTTGTGGGATCTTTGGACCACATTTTGGCCATCTTTGCTTTCTTGGTGACGCTTCAGAAGCCCCTGCTTTGAATACACGTCACCAATTGATTTTATTATGATATTTATCATTTATTTATTCATTTATATTGAGGTACAGTCTGTAGTACATTAGTACTATTAATACTAGTGGCTTATGAGTATTTATAATAAGCCACAGTATTGTCTGTACTGTTTGTTTATTCAATATGTTTTATTTAAATGTATCAATTATTAATATCATCCAATATAATTAATTATGTAGTCCCCAGTAATCTTTATTACATATGTAACATATGTAATGAGGTTACTGGGGCGTGTTTTTATGGATTTGGGGGTACCTGAGTGACTGTGGAGTCCGCGTGCCAAGCTGGGAGCCTGTAAGGGGCTTGTTGCTTGCGCGGGGGCTTATATCCCAACTTTGACGCGGGCTCTCAGTCACGCGGGTTGAACTTGAGGTTCTGCGGACTGCGGTACGCGGGGTTTGAGTAAAACACGGTGTATTTACACTATCTCCCCTAATTTACACAACACCTCATTTCCGTGACTGGAAATGGGGTTTAAGCATATGTATATATATATATAAGCATAAATTGATGCAAGTTCCTTTTTATTAAAGGTACTTGCTAATTATTCTTTGCTAATTTACATAGTGAAGGAGTGAGAATTAGGGGTACCTGTGAGTGAGGTACCCTAGGTTAAATTTAGTGTAGATTCAGAATATCAAATAATATTCTAAATATTATTTGATATTCTATTTTTTTATAATAATTTTTGTGGTAAACTTGTGACAGGTTGCTCTGTCATAGTAGCAAGCTGACACTATTTGTCTTCTCCAATTGAGTGATTTGTATCTCAAATCTTCAATTAAAAGGAGTTTTAGGTTATCCTCTGTGCATAGTTTGGACACTATAGAGAGAATAAAATCACTTATTTATTCAGATAAACTTTCAGCACAGTGACAGTACCTGGTTTAATTATAAAATTAAGCCAGTGTTTCATACACATAGCTGACATTTACCTTGCATCAAAATCAATCTAGCATAGAGACCAGACTGTCCATTCTCTCTCTTTGGAGCTCATCCTCTCACAAAAGTATAAAACCCAGGGTCAATGGCTCTGACTGCTGTAACTCATGTTGTTGCTGTGTACTCACGACCACCTTGACCAGAAAATCACTACATTGGACTCAATAAAACTCAGCTTGCCATCACTCCCTCTCTCATCCTCTGTCACCTCCATCAATTCCAATATTACCTCTGATCTTGCAGCCAACAAGGGCCTCATTGAATTTGTCTATAATACTTTTCTTTATGTTTCTGAACCCTTTAAGTTTTCTCCTCTCAACCAAGTTATCCTGATTCTAATCAATGGCATCATCTGGGTATAATTCCTATCATCTCTAACTCATGTTTCTCAATTGGTCTGCTGTGCTCATGTGTACCACCCACCACATGAAAAATCTGGTGAAGAAAACCCCTCCTTAAATAATAAAACAATCACACTGCCAAATTATTTTGACAGTGGTGATCAGTGTAAGATCACCACGGGGAAGTGATCACCCTGTTTGTGATCAGGTGTGAAAAATGGTGTCATTTTTAATTAAAATGATACCATAGATATTTCACATTGTTTAAAAATAGTCTCATATGTATAAAGAGTTTTTATTGATGAATCTATATTTCAGAGCAAAATCCAGTATGAGGAATAAGCTGACAAAAGAGATATCTAGATGAGATGTGATCCAGAGCAGAGAAGACTGAGGATGAATAGACTGTAGTTGTTGGATAAGAGAAGTCAGGAATAGTTCAAAAGGAAAGAAGAGTAGAGATTTATATCTCACCAGACAGGAGACTGAAAGGCACTGTGTAGAGAGTGGAGAAGAGAGGAGGAGAGAAGAGACGAAAAGGGAATAGAGGGAATAGAAGTAGAAAGGGAAGAATGAGGATGAAGATTGAGAGTCAAGGATAGATAGAGAAGAGAAGGAGAAGAGTGAGTTGAATTTAAGTGATGAGGTAGAGAGATCTGATAGAGTGTAGAGAGCTGGTGAGGTTCAGAGGAGTGTTGACTAAAGTGTCTTTTGGAGAAAGGAGGAGATAGAATAGAGATGTGATAGCCAAGTGAAATGAGAGAAAGAGTGACAAATAGAGAGAGAAATTCATAAATTCAACAATGTATTTCAGGTTTAATTTATTTATTTCACTAGGATGTACATGTAAATAAATTTTCTAGGGGTTTGTGCTCAAACAAGTGCTTGCTCTGCAGGAAAATTGAATTGAAATCACATGTATTAATCATATAATACATTGAATGATGACTGACCTTGGATGCCAATTGTTGTAGTTTCTTTGAAGTGGAGTCTTCATTTGACAATAGCCAGTATTGTTGTGTAGTAAATAGTTCTGTATGTGGTCAATAGCTTCACAAACCTTCTCCCGGGTCACATTCCCCTTTGGTAAATCATTTATATTCAGTTTTACTTCAAGTTGGCACAAGTATTGCTTTACAGTCCGTAAGCAAACAATGACCCCGGTCTCCTTAGTGAGTCTGGCTTGGTATTTCCTGCAGATTTAGACCCTTGGAGTGGGAGGACAGGAGAGATGCATGAATCTGAGTTGATCACGGAGCTGGAATTGGCTGTTGTCTGTCAAGTTGTCTGAGGCCCCATGCCTGTTGCCTCCGGGAGAGAGTGCTCATTTGAAAGGATTTTGAGAACTTTGGGCCCTTTGTGGCCTTGGCATAGAAGCTTTTCAACAATGTCTCTCAGAACATCATTGGATGCTACTCAGGGTGCACTACAGGTTCAAATATATATTTTTCAGTTACATGTTTGATTATTCTTGTCACAAGACAACTTGGTCTCCCTATGTTTGTGCAAAAGGAGGAGATCTGTTCTCATCTTTCCAGTTGCGGAGGGTGAAACACATTTTTGAAACTTCCAAAAGGAATTTGACATTTTGTTTTGGGAGTTTTTGAAGACAGATTTCTGCATTTTAAGTGGAATACAGAAATCTGTATTTTGAAAAATGATCTTTCATTTTTCAAAACTGTGAGCCGATTGGAGTCCCCTGTGGGCTTCCGTATCTGTACCGACCGGGACAAACCAGTTTGCTCTCTGCATCTTATGAAACTCAGCAGCATACAAGTCTGTCTTGGTCCCATGGCCCAACGGCACATCTGGATTGTTTGGTGTGCTGTGTCCTTGAATATGTAGAGGTACAAATGTGTGGCCCGGCCGAAGATGAAGAGGCATATAAAGCCTTCATCTGTCCGCCGAGCAAGTCTGCAGCACACCGTCGGTCATAATCCTCCATGCCTCTCTAAGTTAAAGGCAGAGCTAGAAAAGGAAAATAATACCGAACCAATTCTTAGCATAAAATTTTTAATCACTCAGCCAAATATGTTCTCCAAAGGCTTTTTGGCTTCGTTGTTCCTGCTTTCTCATCTCTATCCGCTTTTCGCATTCAACAAATTCTTCGGTGTCCCTTCGAAGGGTTACAAAAGACTGCCAGCATTCAAGGCCGGCGAGTCTGTAGGGCCATCCAGCGAAGAAGGCGAGCCTTAAGATTATGCCTTTTAAAAGATCTCCTATCCCCTCTACCTCCCAGCTTGCTCTACTGAACTTGATGATATCGATTCCTGACTTTCAAAACCGTCAACAAACTCCACCCTTCCTTGTAATATCAGTTTCATCATCGTCCCAATTATCCCACCTACCACAGCCGTCCGATGAAAAGATCGATGCAACGGATCAAGCAACAGCGGTGAACTATGTCAAGATGATCCGTAAGCGGGATGTCACTGCTGTTGAACTGGTTTCATCCCTTGAAGATGGCCTTATTAGAGCCTCTGCAGGCTAAATTACTCGCGACTTGTCCGTTTTGCAGATCAGGAACTTGTCCTTTGGGTTCACCACCCCAGGAGTAAGTTTTGTCTACCGAACCTTTCATCTGCATGTCATTTTCTCATCTTAGCACCCGGAATACTTAAACTATTCCATCTATGCTGAACTCGCTGCAAACAGTGCAGTTATATGAACCCTACGATCTCCCTTTTCGTAAAAAATACCTCGATGACGACACAAAAATTCAAGAGCTGAAGGCTGCGTTCGATGCAGCAACAAAAAAAAAAGAAGCCCCAACCCAACTCAGCGACGAACTGAGAAGCAAGATTGATGCCGTCCTCAACGACTTATCGCCACGGAAGGACGAGCCAACATATGAAACGGATTTACGGCGTGCACATTACATCCGATATCTGTGTCTCCTCTTATCGTCAGGTAACACTCAGCTCCTCGCCCTCATCGGCATCCATGTCGCCGCCAAGCCCGTCAACCTTCCAAAAAGGACACCCGCTGGACGCATGTACGCCCAGATGATTATGCATTGGATTCCCTGAGCCCGGTGTAGTATGCATTATCAGTTTAGAACTTGAGTTCAGGGCCCGTGTCAAGAGTGTAACTCCTCAGACTCGACAAGAACAACGAAGTCACCTTGCGATACGATTCAAATTTCCTTAATCCACTGTCGATTACATCCAAACTAAAAGAATTGTCACAACTAAAAGCATTGATTACTTTAGTATCGAATGTGTAGTTTGTCTATTTACATACAGTTGAGTAGCTAGATTCGCATAGTAGAGAACATAAAGTAAGGTATGAAGTCTTTACCTAAAAGCGGGCCAGAGTCCTGTACTTTTAGTGAGAGATAGAGAAATGGAAGGGAATTTGTGACGGTTGCGGTATCGTTATCGAGAGTCGTTTTCTCTATTTCTTTTGAGAGAAAGAGATTCGACTCAGTAGTCCGTTTGAGCTGGTGGCGTCTGTTCATTTATGATAACAAGCCATCAGCTCATTGTCTTCCTTTTCTCATCAGTAGTTGTACTCACTTCCTCCTTTTGGTGGAGTAGACGATCTACAATTGCTGGGACCTACAGTGCCCCAGGGCTCTTCTCTGCAACCCCCCGCCCGCAAAATTTTGTTTGAATTTCAAACGCTAAGATGGTCATTGGAATGAGGTCCTACACATTCGTACTACACATTTTTGGGCTCTACAGAAGTAGTAGAGCCCAAAAATATAAACCACAAGTTGGTCGGCCCAACAATAAACAAGTTTCGGTTTTTTTCTTCCGGAAATTTGGAACATCCACCCAGGGGTGGCACATTATGGCCTTCTGAGTATATATTATGCACTTATGTATCATGTATTATGCATATAGCCATAGTATATACATAATATGGAGTTAAAAAAAATTACCCAGCAATGACCGAGACATCCATCAATGCGGCCTTTGGGATGCGACGATGGGAGGAGTACTTCTTCATGGCCCTCTGTGCTGCAGGGCCAGTGAGACCAATGACATAAGCTGAATGCATTCGGTCAATCTTTCGGAAAAACTTCCTGATTGTTGACAGAGGACAAGCCTTCCTGGACTTCTCAAACAATGCTTGACATTGTTTCCATGTGAGGCAGGTATGACTCTGCCTGCGATAATCTGATGTGTTGATTAAAAAGTTGAATGAGTATAAACTTGAGAATAAGAATGAGATGAAAATATGTATTTACCTGTTTTGACATAGACCCAAAGAAGCTCAATTGGGTTTAACTCGCAGTGAAATTTTGGAAGGAAGAGGCAAATGTGACCTGCCTCTTCAATGATAGTTTGAAGGAGTGGCTTTTCTGCGCGAAAATCTGACTGATTAGACATGATCATTGTCCAACAACAGGATACTGAGTTAGATTGGTCAGCTGTTGTAGCTTCGGTAACTTCAAGGGTCTCTTTCATACACTGATTGAAGTCGAGGAAGTAACCTTCAGCCTCAGCATGTTTGACCATTTTTGCAGCTCTAATTTCTGCATCTTTTATGGCTCCGGTTTGTGTGCACTCCTTGCATTTGAGACGGAGTTTTGGTAATTTTTGATTGAAGCGAGCTGAAACATGATGCTGCCAAATACCACGCTCAGAAAGGACCTGTTCAATTCCCTTGGGTTGATTTGCTAAAGACTGCACAATGTGGTCGGAAGAGTAACACATCTACTGGCATTGGCCTCTCAGGTGTTCTGGAATCAGAGGGTCATCGCTTGGAATGATAGTATCCCGCAGCCGAGCTTGCTTCCCACCAGAGCCAAGATTCATATTCTGAACGCGAAGGGCATGAGGCCCGTATGCCTTGTGTGCTGATGAGCAATCAAAGATAAACACACCCTGCGAGTCTGGATGCAAAGCTTCGAAAATGGGTATGGTTTTTTCCTTTATTTGAGTGCAAAGCTGGTCCATGTCCCACCAAGAATTGCCTTGGGACCCAGGATAAATCACAGTTGCAGCGTCTGTTGAGGTAAGATGGTGAGCTTTTGCCTGCTCTGGTGTGAGAACAAGGCGACCAGTTGATTCAACAATAAAATCAGAGATGTGAATCAAACGTCCGAGATTTTTTGATTGGAGCTTGTTTGTTCCAGGGAGCAGCCATGCAGTTGTAGGCCTCTCTTTTGCATGTATTGTGGATTCGTCGTGGTAAACAAAGACTGTATTTTTATTATCTCCTAGGATCTTGGGGTCAACTAAGATTGGGGTGTTGCAATCATCTCCATCATATTGTATTGAGTATTTACGAAGCTGAGCAACATCTTCAAGGAATTTGGTTCGAGCCTGAACAACATCGCTCCGCTCGTGTCCATCATAGTAAATTGACTTTTGATGCCGTTGTGCACGAAAGCCCAGCTTATACATCCATTTGGTTGCAGTCTCAATACTGATGCCACTGTGTCCATTTTGGGGCAAGACATTGTTGATTGCATACTCGTGAAATGATCGTGGGGTAACCTGTGGTTTTATAAATTAAAGAAAATCAGCAAATAAACAAAATTCATATAATGAGGAATCTATATAACATACATGACCTGTCTTTTGTGCCGCTGCCCAGCTTGAGAGTATTTTGAATACATTAGGGTCATCTAAAATTGATTTCTGCTTTGCTCCTTTGCCTTCGTTTGAAGTACGTAGTTCCTTGAAAGATAGGACATATCTTGGTTGAGCTCGTATGCGCCTTGCTCGGCCAACACTTGTACTAAAGTTCTTCACTCCAGATTGGAGTCGGCGGTTTGATGAAGCAGCAGTTGCAAGTGAGGCTGCTATTGCTGGCTGAGGAACTCCATTCATGCGGTTTTCATGCCTCAGGTTGTTGAACTCTTGAAGTTCTTCAAGCTCCAATGCAGGGTACTTCTTCTTTTTATCATCCTTTTGGCGACACTGGTATTCTAGCTTGAGAAAACAAACAACATCATTGAGTCTTTTGAATTCTTCTTCAAATGATTTGCGCTCATCATTAGCTGGCTTAGATGATCTTTTGTCAAGATATTTTTGCACACTTGAATTAACATGATTTTGGTAGGCTTCATTGCCTTGAGTAGATGAATTGAACCGCACATCCAGAACATTGCTGGTATCATCTTCAACCTGTTCTTCAACTTCTTCTTTTCCTTGCTTCAGAAACAAATCCATAATGTTATTGTTTTTCCCTAAGGCATTTATGTGATTTACGTGATAGTTATGCTTGGTAGTTCTAGGTATTTTACGAGGGATGAGCTTCTTTGAAGTACTATTTGGATTAGGAACAGGCAACTGATAACCGGATGTTCCTGAATTCAGCTTCCTTTTTTGCCTTTCACAGCTGTTGGAGAACGATATTGGCCATAGGAACTTGACTAATTCTTCGCTTTCTTCACCTTCGGCATCAGATTCCTCGGGTTCATTACACCATGCCATGATTTGATGGGCTTCATCAACTAAGGCAACTTCTTGATCGTATATCTCAAAGATATCACTTATTATTTCAGATTCCTTGGGTTCAGCATTAATTATAATTGGTTCCTGTTGATTGGGTATGTCGATCTCAATCAGCTTTAGTTTTGATTTTGTAAGATTAGAAGAGGGAAAAATCTTCTTCTTGGCTGTTGCACCAGCCCTTCTGGCTCTCTGAGCTCAAACGGCTTTGCTCACAACCATTTTGTGTGGTTTGCACTGCTTGTTGACGAGACCAGTCAAGTTTGGTCCTTCAAGTCAGATTGTACCTCGACCCAATTCTCTTTGCATGTACATATGTAAATTCTGTGAAACACAAGTTTCTGTATTTGATTTTATGGAACAAATCATCTCAACCTGTACACAAAACAAAATTCCAAAAAAAAAAACTGACGAAAAAAATCTGCAACATTTGGAACACCCCTCACAGGGTAGCACAGAAGAGGGTTAGGGCACTGTATACGGTTTACGAGTGGAGTGCGAGTGCTATAGCTATTATGGTTTCCATTAACTAGTTAGCCTCTGCTACTTCTTCACTTTTAGGAACTAGCATAACTTACCTTGTAGGTCGCTTGCTTCGTTCGATTCTTTGATGCTCTTCGTCTGTTGCTGACGTGGCTGAATCTGCAGATTGGATGGTGGTAAGCACTCGCTTTAGAGCATCCACAATCGTTTCACTAACTTTTCGACAACTGTTGAGCTCTTAGCAAGCTCGACAGTTAATTTATCGACCCTGTCCCCACTTGTGGCTTGATAACCCGGCTCGATTGCTGGGTTATCGAGCCGATCCACACTCGTGCCCTCTGCAACTCGAGTCGATAACTCGTGTTGCAGAGGAGCACCACAACACCCCGAAAAAAAATAATACACAACACCAAAAAATACAAAACACAACACAAGAAAACACAAAACACAACACAAAAAACAAAAAACAAAAAACAAAATGAAAAATGCAAAATGAAAAATAGAAAAATGAAAAAACGAAAAATGAAAAAATGAAAAATGAAAAAATGAAAAATGAAAAATGAAAAATGAAAAAAAAATCAAAATATTGTCTTTTTACAAATGCTTGGATTTTTTTGATGATTTTTGGATGGCAAGGTTATGGGATTAAGGCCACAGCCCCAGTTTAATCTTCAGGTTACTGCCACGCACAGCATCAGGAATCAGCCATGGTTATCACTAATGACCAGATCATGGGTTTTGAAAAACATAAAATAGGGGGTATCAAATATGACCAAATCCACCATTAGGGGGTATCAAATATGACCAAATCCACCATTATCTAATCAACTGGTTTTGAAAATCCACCATTTTTAAAAACCATGGATATCTATATAAAATGGATCAGAATTCTCAAAAGTGAACTTTTGTGGAAAAACCTAATTGACTGGTTTTAATCGTGGATTTGGTCATATTTGATACCCCCTATTATCTAATCAACTGGTTTTGAAAATCCACCATTTTTAAAAACCATGGATATCTATATAAAATGGTTCAGAATTCTCAAAAGTGAAGTTTTGTTGAAAAATGTAATTCACTGGTTTTAATTGTGGATTGGGTCATATTTGATACCCCCTAATATTGTTTTTTTTTTTGACAGATTTTAACAAATCTTGATGAAAATCAGTCCAAGCATTTAGAAAAACACAATACATAATAAAAAATACAAAAACAGGGGGTGGAAAAACAAAATAAAAAATAAACAATAAACAATAAACAATAAACAATAAACAATAAACAATAAACAATAAACAATAAACAATAAACAATAAAAAAAAAATACACAATACATAATAAAAAAATACAAAAACAGGGGGTGGATGTTTGAAACTATACACAAAAAACAAAATGAAAAATAAAAAATAAAAAATAAAAAATAAAAAATAAAAAATAAAAAATAAAAAATAAAAAATAAAAAAAAAAAATAAAAAATAAAAAATAAAAAATAAAAAATAAAAAATAAAAAATAAAAAATAAAAAATAAAAAATAAAAAATAAAAAATAAAAAATAAAAAATAAAAAATAAAAAATAAAAAATAAACAATAAACAATAAAAAAAATTACATAATACATAATAAAAAATACAAAAACAGGGGGTGGAAAAACAAAATGAAAAATAAACAGTAAAAAATAAAAAAATACATAATACATAATACATAATACATAATAAAAAATACAAAAACAGGGGGTGGATGGTTGAAACTATACACAAAAACAAAATGAAAAATAAATAATAAATAATAAATAATAAAACAAATTACAAAATACAAAATACATAATAAAAAATACAAAACAGGGGGTGGATGTTTGAAACTATCCCCTTTCAGACAGGGGGTGTATAAATGCACCCCTTCATTGAGTCTGAAAGGGGATAGTTTCATCCCTACAAAATTGGATTGTCACCCCATCAGAAGATAACTTGTGTGTTGCGCCAGCTGGCATATGGGATGTCTGCAGACATTACAATTGAATATGTTTGGATTGGAGAGACTACTGCTCTCCAAACTCTGAGGAAAGTTGTGCAAGACATCATCACCTTATACCAGCACTGCCAGCATAATTGCCTAGGATGAAGTCATCCCAGTTAAACTGGGATCCACTCAACCAATTTAAACTTGGTTGAAATCAACTGATGAAATATAAATCCAAGGGACCCCCCTTGGTTTTCTATATCATTGGTTGAGGTCAACCTACTTTAAATTGGCTTGTTTGCATCCTAGTTTTACTGGGATTACCTCAACCTAGGCAATTATCACTACCAGCATAATTGCCTAGGTTGAGTTCATCCCAGTTAAACTAGGATGAAAACAACCAATTTAAAATCGGTTGAACTCAACCAATGAAATATAAAACCAAGGGGGGTCCCTTGGATTTATATTTCATCAGTTGATTTCAACCAAGTTTAAATTGGTTGAGTGCATCCCAGTTTAACTAGGATGACTTCATCCTAGGCAATTATGCTGGCAGGGTATGCTGGCAGTGCAGCATGAATACTTGAGACCACCAAACACTGCAGAAAAGCATCAAATATTGCGTGAATATGAGGACCGTGGTTTCCCTGGCTGCCTGGGATCAATTGATGGGATGCACTGGGAATGGAAAAATTGTCCTCAAGGTTGGGCCGGTCAGTTTACAGGAAAGGAGAGGACTACAACTATGATATTAGAGGCTGTTGCAAGCCAAAACCTTTGGATCTGGCACTGTTTCTTTGGTACACCTGGAGCTCTCAATGACATCAATGTCCTTCACTGTAGCCACCTATTTGATGCACTACTATCTGGAACAGAGGATCATGTTTTGTTTCAAGTCAACAGCAACCAGTATAAACATCCATACTACTTGGCTGATGGAATATATCCTCCTTGGTCAACTCTTGTTAAGACTATATCAAACCCACAAGATGATGCCAGCCGGCATGACGCTAAGCTTCAAGAGGCTGCAAGGAAATAAATTGAAAGAGACTTTGGGGTTTTGCAAGCAAGATGGGGAATTATCAAATAGCCATTCCGTTTATGGGATATAGAAGATTTCAAGAGAATAATGACCTGTTGTGTTATTTTACACAACATGATTGTTGAATCCAGATCAGAACATGATCAATTTATTGGAAATCCTTCTATATCTGCTCAAGTTCTATCAAATCACAGAGACCCCTCTTTAGAACATTCCACAATGGCATACCTCCAAAGAAACCATGACCTTCGCAACTCTGCAACCCATTCCAGATTAAGAGAGGACCTGAAGATCCACAAATGGCTACAAAGGGGCGTGATGGATGACCATACTCACTGAAGAAGATTCTTGAGTATAAGTTTTGTCCTTGTTCATTATCATCTTTGTCCTTCTGGAGAAATTCATTTTTTCTACTCATATTGTTGATGATGATTTTTATCCTTACAGAAGAAATATATTTCTTCTACTCACTTGTTTCCTTTTTTTTATACTCACTTTTTTTTCTACTAAGTTGTTCCACTCACTTGTTTCCTTTTTTATACTCATTTTATTTTTTTACTAACATGATTAAAATATAAAATATAAAATATAAAATTCAACATGCAAAATTCAAAATAATATACTCACTTGTTTTCATTGTCCAAAGGAATATAGGTTTTTCTTAAATTGATGAAGAATCTCAACTTTATGCTCCCCTGATTTATACCATTCTTGATTATAATTCTTATCCTTACAGAAGACATCTGTCTTTTCTACTCAGTTGTTTACTGTTTTTATATTCACCTTGATTTCATTGGCAAAGGAACATAGGAATATTTTTTACACTGATCAAGAATCAGTTTTATGCTCACTTGTTTTATTTGATTGGATTTAATTAATTTATCTTTGATTGGATTTAATTCATTTATCTTATGACAATACTCATTGAAGAAGATTCTTGTGTATAATCATTGTTCTTCAAGATTCTTGAGTATGATTTGTTCTTCTTGATTGTAATTAAGAAACAAAGGACTCCCAATGAAGGTCAGTCAGTAAGAAAGTAAACGACCAACAAACTACTGAATCTGATCATCAAATCTATAGCTCAGGGCCCAGGCTCAGTGATCACTTACCAACCTACCTTCAAACTCTCATGCAACCAAAATTCACAAACAATGTATCATCACCGGAAAGGGCAGAGGAGTGATTGCCAAACTGGGTCTCTGTTGAGTTGAGTTAGATTGACTATTTCAACCAACACCAAAGATTGATACTGATGTCCATTCTATTTAATTGATCTAGCACCAGCTCAAGCTGAGGGCTACCAGGGACAAATGGATGGATTTTGAACAGGTGGTCTGGTGAACTAGAAATTTTCTGAATCAAGCCTCTATTGATAGAGACTTTTTAATTGCAAGAATAGTTATAACATAATGTGTCCAGCACAAATTTGAAAAATGTGTAGCTAGTAAAGATGAGAGTAACAACAAAATAAAAAAAGGCAAACACAACTTAAATTATTTGGGAACGTGTGGGGCCACCAACTCAACTTGTGAGCTTTGATACATCTTGTAGATGATCATCATTAGGCACTAAGACTGAGCATCTACAAAGGAAGAACCAATCCAATTAAAAAACGAGTTGGCCTTGCAAGCTGATGGTTTGAGTCAGCGGGCAGACCAGATCTTTATGCTTTTTTGGAACACCCAACCATTCAGGTTGGAATTGGGTTACTAGAGGTTCTCAAGGCGCACAATTTGTGCTGTGCAGAGTTCAAAATCCTAGGAATAATCTTGGTACTTGTGTTGATCTTCGCTGGATTCTTAGGTGGTATGGACAATGATGAGGGTGGTAATTTTACCTTATCAGCAGGAATCAGTTTGGATGGTATGGGTTGCTTGGCTTGAAAGACTGTGGCTATCAGATGAGTTGATTGATGTATTGGTTGAAGTTGGGGATCGGGGGGGGGGGGGGGGGGGGTTGGTGACTTGTGAAAGATAATCATGAGTTATGTTATTGAGCTCAATAGAGGTCCATAAATTTATGGACCTCTATCAAGAATTTGATCAAATTGACAGTTATGGAGCGCTATTGAGCGCAAAAGTGTGCAACTGGCACGCTCTGTGATGCCAAGGACTAAGATCCTTCTAGCTACACAGGGTGCAAAGACAAAAAAGGATGGTAATATGGTGGTTTTAAGAGATATAAAAAATATATGAATATATTTTTTAAGGAGGGGCCTGCAAGCAGGGGTGGTTTAGTTCCCTCCACAGGTTTTCTTGCAAAATCAGAGGAAATTGGTGACCTGTTACAACTGGGGCCTGCAAGCAGGGGTTGTTTTGATCCCAGTAAAGATGGCTAGAAGGGCCACAACTCCTGAAAGAAAAGGACTTACTGTTATGGTCTTTTCTTGAAGGAAGGGGCTCTTCTGGGGTTTAACTGGACAGGCTGAGGCGGTGGGATGATTTTCTGAAGACTGGGCAGTTGGGTAAAAAGAGGACAGAAGGATCAAGTCTATAAAGACCAACTTACAGGGCAGGACACTGGTTACTATGACTGGTGGAATGCCATGTATGTATGTGTATGTATAAAAGATGATAGGGATTAGAGCAAGGGGAAAGAAGAGCTTCTTAAATATCTTCTTTGGAGCCTTGGTGGAGAAACAGGAGTGCTAGAGAGGGCTGTCCTGTGTCATGATTCTTAGTAGTAACTACTAAGGATGAGCCATGACAGATTGGCAATGATGTCAATGGTTGACATGTGAGTTTTGCCACAGTTACTATCATGTAATAAGGTTCAAGTGTGCGCTTCAGAGTGTCCAACTGAAGTGGTAACTATGTAAAAAATCTGTCATGATCACCATTGGTAATCTGTCATCCCAATTGGGCCACAAATGTCAAATATGCATTTAGTGATGTTTACATATGTCTCTTTTGAGTTGTAATATAGTTTTATTATTGTATGATGATTATTCTGTTTGTCATCCATGTTGTATATTCTACTATTCATGTTTATACTTATGATTATAGTAGTTTTTAAAGTGGTTTTACTATTAGAAGGAGTAAAGTTACAGGGGTACTTTGGCTGGGGTACCCTATGTTATTTTACATGTAGAATCAGAATATTAAATAATATTCTATTATTCATATGTTTTTATGTTTATATTTTTACTTTTATGGCGTAAAGGGTAACAATGTCTCTTTCATAAGTAACAATGTCTCTTTCATAATTGTTTTGTAATAATGTCTCTTTCACTATTATTTTGTTATATATGTTTTTTGTTTTATATGTTTTTTAGATGCTATTCAGGTTGTCTCTGACATAGTAGCAAGCTGACAGCAACGTCTTGATCAAGTTGGCTTATCGAGCCGACTTATCAAAACGATTGTGGATGCTCTTAACCTACCATCTCACTCATGCATATGCATGTGATAAATCACTAACCATTATTATTGGGGCTTGTTTCATCAACCCCTTTTTCCGTGATAGCTCTGGTGCAACTTGAACCTTGACACAAACTGCTTATCAACTAGATCCAACACACTCACTCAATTCCAGGACTTAGGAAACTCAGGAGGAGCTCAGTTGTAACTCAAGTGGAGGTATTACCTGATCTCTGATTTATTTTCCAATCAATCTCAGTTTCTTTCTTCCGATAGGCTTGTTATTGATTTCCATTATCTCCATTTATATATTTCCTATTTCCTTATTTTGAGTCATTGTTTAGACTAGAACTCAAAAAGGTACTTCAAAATTCTATTTAATTTTATCTCATTCTAACAATTCACTCATTATTGCTTTATTTTCTCCTTATTGTTAAATGTTGTTACTACTATTAGCATTTGGAGTTAGCTGCAATAAAGTGTATTTATTTCTACAACCTACACCAATGGCGAAATCCATGCATGCCTTTGATACTGAAAAATTGAACACCCAGAGCATCGGGTGAGTCTTTCCAGAGAGCCCTGTGATCCATTTCAGTTTCTAAAAAGACCACCATTGCCAGCTGGCTACTAGTTCACAGACAACCTGAAAAAATAAAAAATAAAGATTCATTATTAGACAAGTGATACTTCATAATAAGAAGACAAGTTAACTCATAATAACAATACATAAACAAAAGGCCTGTCATCACCTAGTAATAAATAAAAGAATTAGAACACTAAGAGTGACATTTCAAGTTAGATAAATAATTTGTAACTTTTAAATACAAAATAAAAGAGATAACATAGTAGAAATATTATAGATGACAAAGCTAAAGAAAAGACCCTTTACCTAAGAGCAAAAAAATTGTTGGCTCCTTTATGGCGGGCGTTGATAGACGCACGCCAAGCGCGCACGCCAACGCCAACCCGCACGCCAATTTTTTTTGGCGTGCGGGGCCTGCACGCCATTTTTTTTTGGCGTGTAGGGTCTACACGCCAAAATAAATTGGCGTGTGAGACCTGCACGCCAAAAATGGCGTGTGGTTCCCACACGCCATTTTTTTTTGGCGTGTGGGCCCCGCACGCCAAATAAAATTGGCGTGTGGGCCCCGCACGCCAATTGTTTGGCGTGCGGGTCCCCCCTCGCTCACATAATCGAGTGGGAGGGACCACTTGATTACGTGAGCGAGGCCGGCTGACGAGGTTATACAACCTCGTCAGCCGGGAGGACTTCCTCCCGGCCGGCGAGGCTATACAACCTCGTCGGCCAGGAGGAAGTCCTCCTGGCTGACGAGGTTGTATAACCTCGTCAGCCGGGAGGACTTCCTCCCGGCTGACGAGGTTATACAACCTCGTCAGCCAGGAGGAAGTCCTCCTGGCCGACGAGGTTGTATAGCCTCGTCGGCCGGGAGGACTTCCTCCTGGCCGACGAGGTTGTATAGCCTTGTCGGCCGGGAGGACTTCCTCCTGGCCCCTCCCGGCTGACGAGGTTATACAATCTCGTCAGCCAGGAGGACTTCCTCCTGGCCGACGAGGTTGTATAGCCTCGCCGGCCGGGAGGAAGTCCTCCCGGCTGACGAGGTTATACAACCTCGTCAGCCAGGAGGACTTCCTCCTGGCCGACGAGGTTGTATAGCCTCGCCGGCCGGGAGGAAGTCCTCCCGGCTGACGAGGTTGTATAACCTCGTCAGCCGGCCTCGCTCACGTAATCGAGTGGTCCCTCCCACTCGATTATGTGAGCGAGGGGGGACCCGCACGGCCGGCCTCGCTCACGTAATCGAGTGGTCCCTCCCACTCGATTATGTGAGCGAGGGGGGACCCGCACGCCAAACAATTGGCGTGCGGGGCCCACACGCCAATTTTATTTGGCGTGCGGGGCCCACACGCAAAAAAAAAAAGGCGTGTGGGTCTCACACGCCCTTTTATTTTGGTGTGTAAACCCTACACGCCAAAAAAAAATGGCGTGTAGGCCGCGCACGCCAAAAAAAATTGGCGTGCGGGTTGGCGTTGGCGTGCGCCGTTGGCGTGCGTTTATCAACGCCCCTTTATGGCAGGTAATGGATGGCTGGACTCTTATACAATTGGCTAGACGGTTCTGATTGACTGGGTCTAATTATTACAGAGACATTAGCCATCAGGCATTGGCTTAGTAGCAAACCTATGGACTCTGCAGTAAGATTACTCACCTTCACTGTTGGGGTGATTAATTCTTTTACTGAGGCTGGTGGAGCCAAGTAGGCCTGGGTGTTTGTCAATGCAGATGTCAGCCTTAGAGATAATAAGTATGTCCTAAACCTACAGTTAAGCCAACACTTATTGCCCTAAAGACTTCAAAATAAACCAAAGTCCCCTAGAAAAAGGGGAATACAGCTTGGCAGCTCATGTAACAATGGATAAACTCATAATAAAATAAAACACATACCTTATAATATGTGAGACCTATGGATAATTACCTTATCCTTAGAAAGATAAGGATTATAGTCTAAAGGGAAGACATAACCCTTAGAAGATACTGTAACACATATTGTAACAGTACAAATTAATGGTTTCTACTTTGAAACTAGTGGCCATTCCAGATTGAGAATACCAAGCCACTAGTTTCTACACTAAGCCCCAAACACCATGTGTCAGATTAATTACATGACACCTGGTCTACGTACAGCTTAAGCCCACATGGTAATTCAACAAGGAGGTTGAGAATTACATGTACTTATACAGGCACTAAAAGCACCCAGCCAAGTACTATTTAAAGAAGTACTCTGAGCTGATGGAAAGAAAACATACATAAACACACCCATTACTGCCTTCTTGGTTTTTCACCCAGATTTCTAAGTCACCAATTAGAATTACATTCTTATTATTGCCTTACAAGTCTTTGAAGTAACCAACCAGCCAGTATTCTGTTTATCAGCACCATTTCCTCCCTTATATCACCAACAATCCATCCCCTTAAACAAAGGAACCAAATCTGTCCTCCTCTTTTGGTTAAACAAACCCAACTACCCTTAAAGTGCTTTATTGCAGACCTATATTCTAGGTTGGAGGTTGTCTTTTGGCAACTTAGCTCCTTTTATCATAAAGTTGAGCTTGAGTTCAACATACTCATTTTTTTGTTGGCTTCTACAAAGCCTTTTTCCTTGTGTCCTGTTGTCACTAGAGAGACCCAGGCTCACAATTGGGGGCCTCATTGGGAAATTTAACCCAGTAACCTTGCAAATGTTTCAAATAAAATTTTTGAAAATCCTTGCTAGTCATACCTCAGACCTTATAAGTCTAAAATTCAGCGGACCAGAAAAAGTTCTGTCCAAACTCTCCACTGATTATACATAATCAACATACTCCCTCAGTAAATTTCTTTTGTTGATACCACCCCTCAACTGCTTTTACATAAGCAACTCCACAAGATTACACATAATCAACAAAATTCTTCCTCCGAAATTTTTTTTTTGTCGAGACCACTCCTCAACCGCTTTTTACATAAGCAATCCCACCGATTAACATAATCAACCTTCATCCTCCAAAATTTTTTTTGTTGAGACCGCTCTTCTACCGCTTGTTACATAAGCAATCCACCAAAATCAATTATACATAATTGTCAATACAAAAAATTTTCTATATAAAATTTTTCAAAATTAGAACTCTTGCAACTTGCAAGGAATCAAACAACCCTCACCTCCCTCGAATAAACATTTCGTCCAGACATTGAGAACCAAACTTCATTTATGCGCCAAAACATCTATTTGTTAAGGATTAGCTAGCCAGTAACCAGCCATCCTACATATCTTCTCATATTAAGATATTGACAGGTCAATTCCTTTTTCACAGAAAAACAAAACACACCCCGTGCAAACCGTACCAATATCTTTCACCATTTCCGAGTTCAATCAAGAACTAGCGGAACGCCGTGAGTAATCTTTTGAAAAGTCATAAGAAACGTCTCAACGAAAAATTAAAAATAAATTTTTTCCTTTTTTGAAACCAATAGAGTTCCAAGTGTTCATCAATAACACTGAACTGGAACAAACGATACAAGCCAATCCCTTGTTCCCCGAAGGATCGCTGATCAACCCCAACAGTTGGGTGGCTATACAAGACAACGTACAAGTCCCGAAGACGGTTAAAAAGAAACCAAAGAAAAGTGAGAGAAATTTTTATCTCCTATTACAAATTTTTTACTAAAAATGACTCCACCTGTGCTTAGAAGCGGAAAAAAACGCTGTCGAAGCAACCAACAGCCCCGTTGTCCCAGGCAGCTTCAGAAGCTATGTCAAACATGACGATCAACCATCCACAAGAAACCATGGTGGTATTGCTCCCTCCGAATACTATTGGAGCGGCAGCACAGACCCTACTCAACGCAAAGAGGATTGTTATGACACCAACCGCGAACAAATTCCCGTCGGGTCCTATGATTGAGGACAATTGATCACTGATCTACCCCCAACAGAGAGGGGAATCGATCCCGCCAGTTTTCAAGAACGGCCAGTCTCAAGTCTTGGAGCCAGAAGCCCAAGCAGCCCTATCAATGCTGAACATGGTGTACGACTCGTTCATTACAGCAAGGACGATGCATCAACTGAGGCTAACAGAAATGTTCCTCAGGCAATGCATCTCAGCCCAAGAAACTCTAAGGAGTATGGTCGGCGACCAAACAACGAACGAGTTAAGCCAAAACTGGAGCGCAAAAGCCAAGCTAGCAGTTCAAACAGGCTCACCCTCCCCCTCCGAGAGAGCGAAAGACACCGCCTCAGCCAGAACCATCTTTGTCAACGAACGACTGATCCAACAAACCCTATCAAGGGAAGAGGAAAGATTGTGACTGGCAAGAAAGCAGCAGCTCTGGCCCCTTGGACAGAAGCATCGAGAGGACGCTGGAAGCAGCGGACTTCCTCCGCAGAGCGTCAGGCTGGGCGGACCGTCAAAACAACGGACGCAAGAAAAACTGAGCAAATCAGTTAGTTTGAGCCCGAGGAGCTCTCATGAGTACAATAACTCAATAAGAGCCACTACTACATTATTAGAAGAAGTACAAAGTACTCTATTGTTGTATATTACAAATAGTCTTAACCATGTTGTCTCTAAATTTGAGAAGGATATGAATTCCTTAACTAATAAATCTGTTAGTAATCAAAAAACCATAACGGATTCAATTAATGAAATACCCTCCAAAGTAGTTGATCATTTTGACCAACTAGGAATAGGAGAAAACCTTATCCATGAGATCAAAAAAGCAACAATAATCTCCAATGAATTATTTCAAAATAAAGCTGATTACATCAGAGAAGAAGTAAGAGATATGGAAACTAGAGTAGGAGAGCAAATTTCTACCCTACAGAATGACTACTCTAAAAATAGTAGAGAGACTAACACATTTATTAGTCAAATGTTCTCAAAGATAGAACAATTTCAATTGACTGAAGTTCAAAGACTGAATAAAATAGAAAACCAACTAGCTGAAATTAAGCAACTGGTTATTTCCTCAAAAACACCCAATGGGGGGAAAGAAAAAGATTCAGCCCCACACCTAGCCTCAGGCACTACTCTAGAAAAAGAGGAAGTAAATCTAGTGGAGGAAAAACCCCAGGTCATTAACTTAGAACACCCACACCAACAGGGTAAACCAAACTCCTCTAATGAAGGATACCAGTATCTCACAGAATTGTGGAAAGCGATCCCCAGGACAGCTGACTGGGCGTTGATAAACGCACGCCAATGCCAACCCGCACGCCAATTTTATTTGGCGTGCGGGGCCTACACGCCATTTTTTTTTGGCGTGTAGGGTCTACACGCCAAAAAAAAAGGGCGTGTGAGACCCACACGCCATTTTTTTTTGGCGTGTGGGCCCCGCACGCCAAATAAAATTGGCGTGTGGGCCCCGCACGCCAATTGTTTGGCGTACGCTCCCACACGCCAAACAATTGGCGTGTGGGAGCGCACGCCAAACAATTGGCGTGCAGGGCCCACACGCCAATTGTTTGGCGTGCGGGTCACCCCTCGCTCACATAATCGAGTGGGAGGGACCACTCGATTACGTGAGCGAGGCCGGCCGACGAGGATATACAACCTCGTCAGCCGGGAGGACTTCCTCCCGGCACGAGGCTGTATAACCTCGTCAGCCGGGAGGACTTCCTCCCGGCTGACGAGGTTATACAACCTCGTCAGCCAGGAGGAAGTCCTCCTGGCCAACGAGGTTGTACAACCTCGTCAGCCAGGAGGAAGTCCTCCTGGCCGACGAGGTTGTATAGCCTTGTTGGCCGGGAGGACTTCCTCCCGGCCGACAAGGCTATACAACCTCGTCGGCCAGGAGGACTTCCTCCTGGCTGACGAGGTTGTATAACCTTGTCAGCCGGGAGGAAGTCCTCCCGGCTGACGAGGTTATACAACCTCGTCAGCCAGGAGGACTTCCTCCTGGCTGACGAGGTTGTATAACCTTGTCAGCCGGGCGCTCCCACACGCCAATTGTTTGGCGTGTGGGAGCGCACGCCAAACAATTGGCGTGCGGGGCCCACACGCCAATTTTATTTGGCGTGCGGGGCCCACACGCCAAAAAAAAATGGCGTGTGGGAACCACACGCCATTTTTGGCGTGCAGGTCTCACACGCCAATTTATTTTGGCGTGTAGACCCTACACGCCAAAAAAAAATGGCGTGTAGGCCCCGCACGCCAAAAAAAATTGGCGTGCGCGCTTGGCGTGCGTTCATCAACGCCCCAGCTGACTGGGAGAAATTTAGTGGAGAGGGTGAATATAACCATAAAAACTTTATTAAACAAGTAGATATGCATGCACAAGACTACCAGATGAAAGATCATATGATTGTTAGCCGCCTAGGAATGGTGTTAGAAAAAACAGCCAGGACATGGTACATGAACATGAGGGAAACCCATGGCTCCCACCCCTGGGATTGGTGGAAAATACAACTTGAGAAAAAGCTTGGTACAACTCAATGGCAATGGAAAATGCAGAAGAAATTTGAAAGGGAAATCTATGATAATGATTTAAGGAACCTTCACACTTGGTTCAATGCTCAAAGAGACAGGCTCAAAGCTTTTCAGCCAGAACTAAGCCAATTTCTGGTATGTGAGAAGCTGCTGAAACAATGCTCTGCAGACCTAGAACATGCTGTTAAAAGCAGGTATAAGAAGGATGAACAGCTCATCACATTTGAGGACTTGGTTAGCACAGTAGAAGAAGTGCTGGGAAGGGGAAGTGTGATCAGAAGACACCAACCTTACAACAAAACACAACCAAGGATTCCCAATACTGATGAGAAGAAAGTGGACCATCCTAAGAAAATTGAAGACCCTGAAGCAAACAAGGGCAAAAGTCAGATATGCTCTACATGCAAGAAAACAGGCCATAATGCCATAAATTGTTTTAGAAATAGACAGAGAGTCAACAACATTGACAGGGAAGAAGAAGAACCTGAACAAGACAAACAGTCAAACCCAGATTCTTACCCATCTGAAAATGAAGAAGACTTGGCAGACCAAGAAATGATCCTAGCCATCCAAAATGATGAGTTATACTCAACTAGAGATAACTTCATACACATGATTGAAGTCAGCATAGAGGAAAATGTGCCCATATCTGAAATCCAAATGAACAGTAACTTACCACAAATATGGGATGACTCATACTCATGGTCCCACATTGAGGATGCCAGGTTAGTGAGAACCAAGCCAGAGAGGGGACTTGCCCATATTTCTGGCCTAAATAACTTGACCTATGTCTACCACTCCAATAATAAATGGAAGTGCCTGTTAGATGGTGGAGATTCATGCTCAATAGTAGGAGACAAATTTTTGAACAAAGTTTTCCCTGAATGGAGAGATAAACTCTTACCAGCCACCAACACCAATTTCAGCAGCTGCAGTGATAAACTGGCCCCTTTAGGTATCATAGAAATGAGCCTAGTCTTTCCTCACACTAAAGGATCTGTGAGGATTCAAGCTGAATTTGTAGTAATGGATAACACAAATGTAGATTACTTCATAATGGGAAATGATTATCTCATATTATATGGATTTGACATCAGCAATAGTAGAGAAAGATACTTTACAATTGGAAATGGGAACAAAAACAAAAAATTCTCTTTCTTACCAAAAAAGAATCCTTTAATCATATCTCAGAATGAGAACCACACACCTACAAAGGTGGATCTAGGAAAAGTTTTTGAGGAATTCATTAGTAACTGTGTCTCTGAAGCTAGAGTCAATGAGTCACTGGAAATGAGCAAAAAGAACACACTCCTTGAACTACTGTTTCATAATAAGGAAGCCTTTGCTACTGTTGATCAACCTTTTGGAGCAATCATAGGTCACCAGGTAAAACTGACCCTGAATGTGGAGAAACCATACCCACCTCTTCTTAGGAGACCTCCATACCCTGCTAGCCCTAGAAGCAGAGAAGCACTAGAGCAACACATTGATGAGCTGCTGAAACTAGGTGTCCTGAGGAAGATTGGACATAATGAGATAGTAGAAATAACCGCCCCAGTCATAATAGCTTGGCATAATGGGAAGTCAAGGATGGTAGGGGATTTCAGAGCCCTGAACTCTTACACAGAACCAAATAGGTACCCTATGCCCAAGATACATGAGACACTTAATAATCTAGCTAGAGCAAAATATATATCTAGCATGGATGTCCTCAAAGGATTCCATCAAAACATAGTACATGAAGACTCCAGGAAATACCTGAGAATCATCCTACACAAGGGAATCTTTGAATACACCAGAATGCCATTTGGGATCAAGAATGCCCCATCTCACTTCCAGAGAATGATGGATATGGAATTCAGGAATGAGATAGATGAACACTGGGTCATTATATACATTGATGATATAATAATCATGTCAACAACCTGAGAAGAACACCTCCAGAGACTGGACATTATCCTAAAAAAGGTCATCAAGATGAACATGAAAATCTCTTTAAAGAAGTGCAATTTTTGTTACCCAGAAATAAAAGCTTTGGGACATGTAGTATCAGGACTGTCTCTAGCTATAGATCAAAATAAAGTAGCAGCAGTCCTGAAAAAACCTATGCCTCAAAACAGGAAAGAGATGCAGTCATTCTTAGGTTTTGCAGGATACTACAGGCAACACATAAGCAAGTTTGCTGAAATAGCCAGACCTCTGACAGAACTGAGCAAGCTAGATGTAGTGTTTGAAATAACTACTGAAAGACTGGCAGCATACCATTTACTAAGGCATAAGCTGACATCAGCTGCACTGTTGTTTTTTTTTCCTGACTGGTCAAAACGCTTTAAGTTATATGTGGATGCCAGCATGGAAGGAGTAGGAGCTGCCTTACATCAGGTACAACTTGTCAGAGATGTGCCTACAGAAGGCCCAATAGTTTTCATTTCAAGACAATTGAAAGACAGTGAAGGAAGATATGGAGCCAGCCAACTGGAATGCTTATGTTTAGTTTGGGCACTGGACAAACTCCACTACTATTTGGATGGAAGTAGCTTTGATGTCATTACTGACTGTACAGCACTTAAATCACTCCTTAACATGAAGACAGCCAACAGGCACATGTTAAGATGGCAAATAGCTATCCAAGAATATAGAAGCAACATGACCATCATACATAGAGCAGGGAATATGCATAAAAATGCAGATGGTCTAAGCAGATGGCCCTTGCCTAATACACCTGATAACCCAGCATATGACAAGGATGATGAACAAAATATACCAATAATGGGGATACATACCAGTGACCTAAGTGAAGAATTCTTTGATTTAGTTAGAGAAAGCTATAAACAAGATAAGAATGTTACCCTTATTTGTGAAGCACTAAAGAAAGAGCACAAAGAGGAGGGACTGATAAGTCAGCTGGAAGAGCCATAGAAAACAGCCCTAGCTGAGGGAAGGTTCTCCTTATTTGATGGTTTACTTTATCACAGAACTAAGCACACTTCAGTCATAGTCCTAACAGACTGGAGCACAGTCACCACTATATTGCATGAATGCCATGACTCAGTCTTTTCAGGACATTTTTCTGAAGACCGTACTTGTGAAAGAGTGAAATACTGTGCATGGTGGCCCAACTGGAGAACTGAGACACAAGAATATTGTCATAGTTGTGAGAGATGTCAAAAATCTAACAAACAAACAGGAAAAAGGTTTGGAATCATGCAGAAAATTGAAGAACCTTCCAAACCTTGGGATATAATCAACATGGATTGGGTAACTGGTCTATCACCTGGGGTATTTGAGCATCCAAAAAACAAAAGGCCTTGTAAAAAAAGGTTGAGGACAAGTACAACAAACTTGTTTCTCCGGCTAAAAAAACTTTCCTTTTCTTGGAATATATCTAACACTGATCTCGCTGCTTTTAAACAGTTAGCTATTGATACAATCAGTACCTGTGATGCAAAAGAGTTGGGTGCACTTGCCCAAAATCAGGATGATGAAGGAGAAATTTCATGGTATGCAATGATTCCACATGGCAGGTGATTTCTTGAGAAGAACAAGACTACCTTGGAAGACAACAAAGTCTTTGATGAATTTCTTGAGGCTGCCAATGGAGCCGACAAAGTTACACTGAAGATGATCCAGAATGACCCAAAAATTAGTGCTCAGGTGTGTACATTCCTTGTTGCTTGAATGTGACTCTCTTCATTCATCAACTGGTTATCTGATGAATTACTACCTCATTCTCAGAGAACCCAGGCTTTTAAACATCTGAAAAATCTACATGAAGCTCACGAGAAATCAAACAAACCCAAACCCTCAGCTGGTGCTACTCACTCTCAAGACATCTTGAATGTCAGCTTGCTACTATGTCAGAGACAACCTGAAAAAAAATGTATAAAAATATAATAATGAAAGAGACATTATTACAAAACAATAATGAAAGAGAAATCATTACAAAACAATCATGAAAGAGACATTGTTACTTATGAAAGAGACATTGTTACTCTTTAAGCCATAAAAAGAGAAAATATAGATATAAAAACATATGAATAATAGAATATTATTTAATATTCTGATTCTACATGTAAAATAACATAGGGTACCCCAGCCAAAGTACCCCTGTAAACTTACTCCTTCTAGTAGTAAATCCACCTTAAAATACTATAAACATGAATAGTAGAATATACAACCTGTATGACAAACAGAATATTCATCAGACAATAATAAAACCATACTAAAACTCAAAATAGACATATGTAAACATCACTAAATACATATTTAACATTTGTGGCCCAATTGGGATGACAGATTACCAAGGGCGTAAACGCACGCCAAGCGCGCACGCCAACGCCAACCCGCATGCCAATTTTTTTTGGCGTGCGGGGCCTACACGCCATTTTTTTTTGGCGTGTAGGGTCTACACGCCAAAATAAATTGGCGTGTGAGACCCGCACGCCAAAAATGGCGTGTGGGCCCCGCACGCCAATTGGTTGGTGTGCGCTCCCACACGCCAAACAATTGGCGTGTGGGAGCGCACGCCAAACAATTGGCGTGCGGGTCCCACACGCCAATTGTTTGGCGTGCGGGTCCCCCCTCGCTCACATAATCGAGTGGGAGGGCCCACTCGATTACGTGAGCGGGGCCGGCTGACGAGGTTATACAACCTCGTCAGCCAGGAGGACTTCCTCCCGGCTGACAAGGTTATACAACCTCGTCAGCCAGGAGGAAGTCCTCCTGGCCGACGAGGTTGTATAACCTCGTTGGCCGGGAGGACTTCCTCCTGGCCGACGAGGTTATACAACCTCGTCGGCCAGGAAGAAGTCCTCCTGGCCAACGAGGTTGTATAGCCTCGTCGGCCGGGAGGACTTCCTCCCCGCCAACGAGGCTATACAACCTTGTCGGCCAGGAGGACTTCCTCCTGGCTGACGAGGTTGTATAACCTCGTCAGCCGGGAGGAAGTCCTGCCGGCTGACGAGGTTATACAACCTCGTCAGCCAGGAGGACTTCCTCCTGGCCGACGAGGTTGTATAGCCTCGCCGGCCGGGAGGACTTCCTCCTGGCCGACGAGGTTGTATAACCTTGTCGGCCAGGAGGAAGTCCTCCCGGCCGACGAGGCTATACAACCTCGTCGGCCAGGAGGAAGTCCTCCCGGCCGACGAGGTTATACAACCTTGTCGGCCAGGAGGACTTCCTCCTGGCTGACGAGGTTATACAGCCTCGTGCCGGGAGGAAGTCCTCCCGGCTGACGAGGTTGTATAACCTCGTCAGCCGGGAGGGGCCTCGCTCACGTAATTGAGTGGGCCCTCCCACTCGATTATGTGAGCAAGGGGGGACCCGCACGCCAAACAATTGGCGTGCGGGGCCCACACGCCAATTTTATTTGGCGTGCGGGGCCCACACGCCAAAACAAAATGGCGTGTGGGAACCACACGCCATTTTTGGCGTGTGGGTCTCACACGCCCTTTTTTTTTGGCGTGTAGACACTACACCCCAAAAAAAAATGCCGTGTAGGCCCCGCGCGCCAAAAAAAATTGGCGTGCGCCGTTGGCGTGCGTTTATCAACGCCCGATTACCAATGGTGATCATGACAGGTTTTTTACATAGTAACCCCTTCAGTTGGATACTCTGAAGCGCACACTTGAACCATATTACATGACAGTAACTGTGGTAACACTCTCATGTCAACCTTTGACATCATTGCCAATCTGTCATGGCTCATCCTTAGTAGTTACTACTAAGAATCATGACACAAGACGGACCTCTCTAGCTCTCCTGTTTCGCCACCAAAGCTCTCAAGAAGATATTTAAGAGGATCTTCTTTGCCCTTGCTATATTCCTCATCATCTTTTATACATACAACATACATACATAGCATTCCACCAGTCATAGTAACCAGTGTCCTGCCCTGTAAGTTTGTCTATTATAGACTTGATCATTCAGCCCTCTTTCTTCATCAACTTCCAGTCTTTAGCCCATCAATCCAACCGCCTCAGCCTGTCCAGTTAACCCCTAGAAGAGCCCCTTCCTTCAAGAAAAGACCATAACAGTAAGTCCTTTTCTTTCAGGAGTTGTGGCCCTTCTAGCCATCTTTACTGGGATCAAAAAAACCCCTGCTTGCAGGCCCCAGTTGTAACAGGTCACCAATTTCCTCTGCTTTTGCAAGAAAACCTGTGGAGGGAACTAAACCACCCCTGCTTGCAGGCCCCTCCTTAAAAATATATATTCATATATTTTTTATATCTCTTAAAATCACCATATTACCACCCTTTTTTATCTTTGCACCCTGTGTAGCTAGAAGGATCTTAGTCCTTGGCGTCACAGAGCGTGACATTGAACAACATCTGGAAGCTTTGCGCAGCTCACATGCCATCACTGCCAGCATAATTGCCTAGGATGAAGTCATCCCAGTTAAACTGGGATGCACTCAACCAATCTAAACTTGGTTGAAATCAACTGATGAAATATAAATCCAAGGGACCCCCCTTGGTTTTATATTTCATTGGTTGAGGTCAACCTACTTTAAATAGGTTTTTTTGCATCCTAGTTTAACTGGGATGAACTCAACCCAGGCAATTATGCTGGCAGTGCATGTGAACAATTGACAGGTTCACATGAGCTTCCAGTTATTGTCTCCCCCAATGATCCATCCCGGTTCATTGCCCTCAGCCCTGATCGCATTGCTGTCTGGGCCAGAGCTATGATGAGTCCAATCTTTTATTGTTACAATATCATTATGTCTGTCAATTGTTTCTCATGGTTTTCAGTAGGCTTCAAACCCAGAGATCACTGTGCACAAACCACCGCAGTCTCCTGGATTCCAGTTCCAAACAAAGGCCGAGTTCAAAGGGCTGTCTGGCCGCCAAGCAAGCCAAAGAGAAAGAGAAGCTAGTCCAATTGATTCAGGTGGTTTGGCTCATCCGCACTGGTTTCCTCAAACCCCAATCACTATCTCTCCGGTGACAAATTTCCATGCTAACACAACTTCCAACGCATCTTTGTCACCCGCCACTCCCTCGCATTACTGTGGTATCAATCCGTTTCACCCCCCAATGGGTTGGGCCCCCTCGCCTTGGGGGTGGGCCCCCCCAGATCATATTTATCAGTCAAACTCAGGGATGCCAACTGTCTTCGGTAACAGTCCTTTCCTGCCAGCAACGCCATCAAACTTCCCAGTCCCATTTCCTGAATCAATTCCCCAATCAAACACACACAATTCCAGTGCAAATCCAGCGCCTTTTTCCTCTCCAGCACTGCCAGCATAATTGCCTAGGATGAAGTAATCCTAGTTAAACTGGGATGCACTCAACCAATTTAAACTTGGTTGAAATCAACTGATGAAATATAAATCCAAGGGACCCCCCTTGGTTTTATATTTCATTGGTTGAGGTCAACCCACTTTAAATTGGTTTTTTTGCATCCTAGTTTAACTGGGATGAACTCAACCTAGGCAATTATGCTGGCAGTGCTGGTACCAACTTGATTCCGTGTTCTTTAAGTTCACTTTTGGTGACCTTTCCAAATCCGGTATAATGTGTAATTCCAAGTTGGTTGAGAGCACCACAAACCTTGGGACAGTTGGGATCAACCTGAGCAAATCTTAGATAATCATACAGGTCGGCATCGTCATTGGATGGTGCAGGTGAAGAAGGCAGTTGGCCATTTGATGTTGTTGGATTGTTGGCATGTGAGCTGAAGTTAACGGGTGAAGTCATTGACGGTGGCATGAAAGGATAGTTAGCGGGAAAATGGCCGATTGGTGGGAAACCAAACGGCATGTACGGCATACCCCCCATGAAGTAGGGATATGGCATGCTGACTGATTGGCCGCCAATCATTGGGGATAATGCGCCCGGAGAAATGTTGACTGGACCCCCCTTGGTAGAAGCCGAAGACGGGGTTTCCTTTGAAGAAGTTTGAGATGGGGTGAACGGCAATTTAGACCGGAAACAAGCTTGACTAGTGGCTTTCGTGACAAAGTTGAAGGGGGGCACTTGGGTGGATTGTAGAGGGTAACATCTTTGTTATTGACCCGGGGAAAAAACATAAAATTATCAGTTCAATAGAGTAGTTTGAATCAAAGAAGACATCTCACCATGGTTGTGGCCCAAAGACCAACCCTGCCAACTGTCAGAGGGATGAATCGAGTCTGATCTTGAGGATCAACAAATACTGGGAGCTCGCTTGATCCGGTGAGCTCTTCACATGGCATGTGGGTTGCTCGTAGCAACCTCATGTTTTCCATGACTGCAGCCGACAAAGTAGCCCCATTACTAGGCTCGTAATCAGGGGTTTCTGATGGGCTGATTTGCTTTTGCTTAAGAGACTTCAATGCCTGCTCTTTCTGGAAATATCAAAAGATTTCAGCCAAAAAGATGAAAAAATGGAATGAATGAGGAGAAAATTACATACCTGAGCAACCAGTTTTGGGTCCTTTTGGACCAGTGTAACAGTATACTTTTGAACATCAGAAGGCTCCTTGTAGAGATTGAGGAACTCAGCAAACAACTCGCAATCATCCAGAGACCCCTTCTGATTCACCGCAAAAATGCCACCGTGAGGGATGACGGCCCGCCAGATTATATTGCCTTTGTCTTCTTGGTCTTGAGCGTGCTCACCTACTTCTTTAGCATCTAAAGCCTCAATCACATTGATTGAGAGCCTTTTGAAAGATTCAAGGTTGAGCTGGTTGGTCTTCCATGTGAAAAAGATCTTGCCGGGGTCTGATCTGAGCTTGGTAAACTTTTCATTGGGATCGGCAGCTGCCTTTAGTTTGTTGGAGCCCTGAGTGATAGTGGATTTACGTCCGCGGGCCAAGACAAACAGGCAATACTCAAGGTTTATCTTCACTTCGACTGGTTTATCATTGTCGCTAGTTCCGGACTGTGACTTTGTCACCTCATCAGTGTAGGATGCTTTGCGCTGGGTGATTTGTGTGTTGGTTTTGTATTGAGGAGATGGGCTGTTGCGGGATGGGGAGTTTTGATTTAACCACTCGTCAACGTCGGCATGGTGAAGGAGTGAAGATTGCTTGATCTCCAGGTAATAATCATCTGGTTAGAGAATCAAATCAGTAAAGTGAACTTATTTTCTGGCGAAGTGAATGAAAAGACTTACCCAGGGGCATTTTGGATCCCAATCAACCAGGAATAGCGGTGTTTTTGAAGGTGTTGCGGTTGAATGCAATAAGATATTGGCTGGGGTAGATGCTGTGTTATATGTATCACGCGGCAGAAGGGTATATTTGGGGGCGGGGGAAAAAAAAATTTGGGGGCAAAAAAAAAAAAATGGAAAAAAAAACCCCTGTCATGTGAAAACAGCAAGCATTTTTGGAATAGCTGTACATACACCACAGACGCATTGGTGTAAGCCATGGGAACTACGGGGAGCCCAAAGCGGGGGAGGTAGACACGCTAACAGACCTGTGAGACACGCAAAAGGTCCAATCCGCACTAAAAGTATTGTTGGGAGCAAACTTAATGCAAGTCCCATTTCCCTGCTGTGGGCGGCGCTGGAAGTGGCCTTGCCCCTGTCAAATTTTTCCGACCACAGGGGAGAGCCAAATCTGGAATTTGGCTCAAAATTTCCAGCTATTGCATAAATGCTTGCGCTTTTCAGTGCTGTTTTTTTTTTTTTTTCTCCCCCAGCCTAGTTGCCCAGCTCACACCCAATCCTGCCACCATGCCTTCCACCCTCAGCTTAAAAACTGTTGATCCTGTCATATCACGTCGGAACTATCGATCCAGCCGTATCTCCTCAAATCTAGTAAGTGTACCAATCCTCTGTGTGTTTAATTATTTCACAGAGGCTTACTTTATCGCCCTAATAATGTGTTTGACTTTCTCAGGGATGGTTTATTGTAAATACTCAGCCGAATTCAGGTACTTGGTTGTCCGACGGCAATGGAGGGGAAAAACATATCCAAGATCAACACAATGTTAGCCACTTCAGTCAGTGTAGACTCCCTTCGCCGATGGACCAGTTTATACAAAAGGACGCGGGCAGTTGTATGTGATCCCTCAACTTATCAATCCAGAGGCCGGCCATTTGAATTGCAGGACGACAATCTGGACTTCATCAGGGAGATGATTGTCAACAACCCAACTGTTTACTTAGAAAAAAATCCAACAATCTCTAGCCAAAGAGAATGGGGTCTCAGTCTTCTTAACAACTATTGCAAAAACCCTTCATGAGTGATTAAACATGTCCAAGAAAACTCTTCAAACTGTAAATCCTTGCCAAGATGCTGAAGCAAGGAATTGTTAGTTTTAATAATTTCTGCTCTTGTACTTGTCTCATAAATTAGCTATCATTGTTGATTTCAAGATACTAAAAGTAACATTTTTGTGATTAACATTTTTTTGGGCGCTGATAAACGCACGCCAAGCGCGCACGCCAACGCCAACCCGCACACCAATTTTTTTTGGCATGCAGGGCCTACACGCCATTTTTTTTTGGCGTGTAGGGTCTACACGCCAAAATAAATTGGCGTGTGAGACCTGCACGCCAAAAATGGTGTGTGGTTCCCACACGCCAATTGTTTGGCGTGCGGGTCCCCCCTCGCTCCAATGGTGAAGTATCTGTCTTTACTTTGGAAAATATCAAACCCATACATACAGAAAGTATCATTCCCTAATATAAGATAATCACAAATGGCATCCTGTAGTACCACAAACTCAATGTTCAATCTAAGAGATCCTTTAGAATGAGGGAATATGAGAGACATGGGAATAATTCCTACAGGTTTCATGGAGGAGTTACAACTACTAAACTTTGCCTTAGGTACTGGTAATACATGTTGTTTCCATTCAGGGTAGTTATTATCTAAAAATTCAACACTTGTACAGGAACAGAAGGCGCCAATATCTAAAAGTACCTTCAATTGTTTATTATTAAATATTACTGTAGATTAACTTGTTTTCCCTAGAGTATAATTCATTCCAGAATCAGGTTTGTTGGTAAGCAATTTGGCATCAGAAATGTGTCCGACATCCAGAGATTCATCCCATTTTTGAGGAAGGTGTGATTCACCATGTATCTCATTAATAGAAATGGAGTCTCCTATGTCAGCCTGGATTACAACTATTCTATGGTCTCTGTCATCTTCTGATTCTGGATCATAATAAGAAGATCTATTTTGTTCTATTGAAACTATGTTGAATTCATTTTGAGAACCTGTATCATCTTCATTATCATCAGATTCTACTTGGACATTATTTATCTTTTTACAGGGTTTGGTACAATCAGGCTTGTTGTGGCCTATTTCTCCACAGTTGTAACACTCAGGTATCTTAGTCTTTTTGGTAACAGTGAGGGCTAATTTATCTTTAGAATCATCTTTGTTCTCATAATTATTTCTATCAAAATTATTCACTTTCTTGTTAAGACCTTTCATCTCTACAACTTCTTCCATAACAGCAATAAGGTATGCAAAATCCTGAGTCCCTTCTTTCATTATACATCTCACAGAATGTTGGAAGTTGCCTCTACATTGGCGTAGAAGTTTCTCTACTACTTCTTGGCTAGATGGATTATCATAGATGCAATCAATTCTTTTTTTCTGCTTTACACACCATCTATGAGGGGTATGTTTTTGAGGATCAAAATAATCAGTCTCATATAATTTACGCATCTTTTCTTCCCACATTCTTGTACCAAATTTGGCCTTGATGAGTTGCTTCCAAGTGTCCCATGTTTGCAAGCCAATTTGTTCCTGCGTGGCTACATGCCATTCTTGGGCTACTCCTTCAAATAACCTGGGTAACCTAGTAGTTATAAGATCTTCTACTCCGCCATAAGTTGTAATAATGTGATCAATATACCTGATGAAACTAATGTGGTCATATTCTCCTTGCCCAGAGAATTTAGGCCAATCAACTAATGGGGGCATTAGTTTATTGATTGTAGCTAAATCTAAGCTGTGATTGACCACAGTGGTATTCTTGGAATGTTCTCTTTTCTTATCCTCATTAATAGTTCTCATAAAGGGATTGTTAAACTTAGGGATATTATCAGGAGAATTATGAGATATTTTAGGCGTCACAAATTCTTTAGTAATGATATTATGATTCTGATTAATTTTGATATCTCTCAAATCATTTTTAATCATATGTATTTCAGAGTTAAAGTGATTAGTCAATTGGCCAATGGAAGTATTAATCTGATCTATATTACTATTCACATTTACATTCATTTGTATTAATAAATCTTTTATTTCATCCAATGAATCACTTTTACTGACTTTACTCTTTTCTTTAATAATGTCTTGTTTAATTGTAGAGGCCAAATAATCTACATTACCATTGGAAACTTCTTCCAATCTCTGGATTCTTTCATTTAATATCTCATTGTTTATTTTGTTGTTTTCAGATATGTTTGAAATTTCTTCTTTGATGTCTTTAAAAATACTGCTCTCACTTAGGTCTAAGGGCAATTTTGTTAGAGTCTTTATTAGTGAAGAAAATCTCGCATTCATATCATTATTACTTAAAGCAGAAGAGGTTGCAATCCTATGTATAACATTATTGTAATTTACTTCAAAATTACTATCCAAATTGGTCAGATTGCTATTTACAACATCAAGATTATCTAAAATTGCTTTGAAGTAGGCAACGTTGTCTAATCGGTGTTGTCGTACAGCCCCTTGGCTGCCTGAATCATCTCTGATATCTCTTTCCATTTTCTGGGGTTGTTGTACGCTCGTCGTTGGTCGGACTTTGTTTCTTTCTTCGCTTTGCCTCAATATTTCTCGGATGGGTTGGGAGGGAACTGGAGGCGTTTCTCGGTCCAAGGATTCCAACCCTGTACGTACCCTTCTATCTCTTTGTTCGGGATCAGCTTTTGTAAAGCTTTCTGAGATTCCTGAGCCTCGGTGAACAACTGCCGTAACGGAGTCAGATCTTCGGCTTTGGCGGCTTCGTTGCATCGTTTCCACAAAGCGATGTGTTGTCGCACGAGAACCTTGATTTTCTCCGCTGGAGATAGTTCGATTATTTCCTTCGATTGCTTGAGGATTTCTATCTCCGGTGTCTTGAGGGGTACGGGGGTAGCCGCCGACAAAGTCAATGGAGGATCTATCTCCATTGCTACACTCGTCGCTACCGTCTCCATCGGAGTCTTTCTTGGGAACTTCTTGAACTGCATGTTCTTGATTCGGTCCTGTAGTTCGGCTTCTTCTGGTGACGCGTCTGGTGTAGGGGAGAGGTCCTGCGAGAGAAGGTCGGTTTGATCTGGTCGACATATTGAAGAAAATGGTAAGTATTTTTATTTTATCTATTTTTCTTTATTAATTTTATTTGTTTTATTTTTATAACTTTTTACGAAAAGAAGTGAATAAGAATTACGAACCGGTATTGATATTATCCTCGACTATGGGGACGGCTTCCGTTGTTTCAACAATAGAGGAAGTAGTGACTTCCGGTACTGCGTTAGAACTACCGTTATTCACTACAAAGAAAAGTTCGATCAGTTTTTATTTTCTTTTTATTTTATTTTTTTTATTTTTATTTATTTTTATTTTTTATTTTATATTTTTTAGGGAAATTTTCACTTACTTCTGGCTTTTTTTCTTGCTTTTTTATCTTCTTGGTATTCTCTGAAGAGTTGGTTGACGAGTAAAGCAGTTTCAAGGTCCTTTTCTTGTTGAATTTGTAAGTGATGGGTTGCGATCTGTAACTGTTCTTCTCTTGTAAGTAGTTCCCAAGGATGCGGAACGTAGCGCGCTAGAGATTCTTCTTTTCTGAGTTTCAAGTATTTCAAGTAATATCTGATCAGCTCGTCGTTTTCTTTCAAGTTCACTAGAAAAAAATGGATCAAGAAAAATAAATAAAATTTTATATGAGTATATCAGACTGAATTAACAATTTAGAGAAGAATGAAAAATTTAGATTTTTTTCGAATTTTTATAAGATATTTTTATGATTTTTATATAATTTTTATTATAATTTTTATATGTAAAAATATAATAAAAATTATATGATTTTTGAGAGAATTTTCACGAATTTCAAGCAGTATTTATTCCAGAAATATAGGGAATAAAAGAGATGGTGGTTTGGTGAGAGATAAGGGATATTTTTAGTATAAAAATAGTTAGTAGGAAAGGTGAGGAATTTTTTATCAGAGATAAAAGAGGTTTATTCCCGGCCAGACCCCCAATTGTCACGCTCTGTGATGCCAAGGACTGATAAACTTCTAGCTACACAAGGTGCAAGACTCAAAATAATATGTAATAAATTATTTTAGAGGATATTAATCTTTTTATTAATATTAAAAGATTATAAATTTAATTGGGAGGGGCCTGCAAGCAGGGGTGTTTTGGGTGCCCTCCAAAGGTGTTCGTGATAATGCACAGAAACTTTGTAACCTTTTACACTGGGGCCTGCAAGCAGGGGTGTTTAAGTGCCCAGTAAAAATAGTGGCTAAGAAAGGGCCACAACTCCTAGTGAAACAAGACTTACTGTAGGCTTTTAAGAGGAGGAGGGGGGGATTTCTTAAGGTAAACTGGACAGCTGGAAGCGGTTGGAAAGGTGGGCTTGATGACTGGACAGAGCTGGGTTTGAGGAAAAGAGGCTTTGAAGTCTTGAAGACTGATTTACTGGGCAGGACACTAGTAAGCTGGACTGGTGGAATGCTGATGGTAAATATGATAAAGCTGGCCTATCAAAATACAGGGGAAAGAAAGGGCCTCTTAAATGCCTTTCTAGAGCCCTGATGGCGAAACACCAAGTGGTATTTTGGCTATGGGAATACTACAAGGAAGGAGTTATCCTTAGTAGAAATAAATGATGTAATTTATCAAATTATTACATGTACAGGCTGTCCATAATTGATACAGTCTGTCAATCATCTGTAGACATCATCTAAGGGCGCTTCAAGAGCTCTTAGTTTGATGTACAATATGTATTGATCACTTGATCAATAGAATAAAAAAGAAATAATCAAATTATAATACAGAATCTTATTTCTGTTTAATTTGGTTATTTCATATGTAAAGTTCTGTGCCATGCGAGTTCTTGTCATACTTGCATGGAGGGCGCTTTTACAGCTCTCTATTCAATTATTTGACAAGCAAACATCATGGGAAAAGTGTCAACATTTATTATTTTCCCGTGATTAAATAAGCTTGTCATTTAGTTTAATTGTACAAGTTCTTTTAGATTTATTTGAAGTATTCTTATGTTTCCTTTATCCCCTGTTTCGTGTCTTTCATGTGTTATTATATTATTTAACTTATACTGTATGTATTTGTATAAGTTGATAATAATACAAAGACTATAAAACAGCGTGATATTTATGTCAAATGTTATTTAATATTTTATTTATGTGTTCAAAGGATAATTACATAGTTTATTTAAGTAATTATCCCGTATTTTGAGGACTTCTACTTATTAGAATACTCTCATATTACATATGTTTATACTTAGTAAGTATTTTAGCGCTTAGTAGGAGTATTCTTTAAGTTAATTTTATTATTAGAAGGGGTAAGTTTTCTGGGGTACTTTGGCTGAGGTTCCCTAGGTTATTTTACTTGCTTTTTCAGAATATGAAATCATATTCTCACTTATCTCAAAGGTTAATGAGTTATTATTTATTTCATTATTTATTTATTTATTATATTTGTTTCTAGCATTATTACTACTTAATAATGTTTCTATTTTAACATGTTTTTCTTATGTTTATTATAATGTATGTTGTATTATTACTTATGTAATAATGTCTCTTTCATATGTATTTTTATTGATTAATTATTACTTTATTTATTGTTCTAGTCAGGTTGTCTCTGAACTAGTAGCAAGCTGACACCGCGCCAGATAGGCTCAGATAGTTTTTTTTCTCTGTTACCTGAAACATTCCATCTTTTTCCTCTGTTGCTGTGATATCCCCCCAAAAAAATTATAATGTTGAAAAAAGAAAATGTCTCTAAATCAATCTGTAAAAAATCGAATTTATTACTTGTTTTTCCCTTTTATGAACTGTCCAATTCCCTTCAATGATTGAAATGATACAAGTCAAATAATAAAAACTAAGCAACTTATCATTGGCCATTATTCAGTTCATTTTTTTCTCAGTGAAGTTTGGGTGAGAAAACAATAGCTTGAAATAACATTTCAAGGGATATGAGAAAGAGGACACAATGATGCTGCTATTATCAATATGAGAATATAAACATGAGACACATTATTATTTTAGAAAAGAGAAAAAGAAGAATAAAGAATAAAAGACACAATGAATACTATGATCAATATGAGAAAATAAACATGAGACACATTATCATTGGAGAAAAGAGAAAAATAAGAATAAAGAACAAAATGTGATGAACAAAGGTGAAAAAAAAATTATACACAATAGCCACATCCATAGAACAGTTTCTTAGTTAAATCACCCGTAAAAACAAGTCCTACAAAGTCATTAATGACATCATAGTCCTCTTCGCCGCCAGTCAGAAGGTGCTCAAATTGCCGCAAATTAGCCTTGTATATGCTGAAACCTTTTTCAATTGGGTTCAGGTCAGGAGAGTAAGGCGGCAGGTATTGAATGAGGCAACCTTTTGCTTTGACGATCTCAGCTACTTGGCCATTGTGGTGAATCTGTGCATTGTTGAGTACGAGCACACTGCAAGGCAATGGGAATGGGTTCATTGAAGGCAGCTGATGAGAGATAATGTCAGATTAAACATTCAAAGACAATTTGAGTGCATGATGAACAACATACCAAGATGTTCTCAAGAAAAAACTCGAAAGTGGGTCAATTGATGGACTCTTCCTGGACCATATGGGCCACCAAGCCAGTCAAAGAGATAGCTGGGATGACATTGTACCAATGAGTACTTCTTTTGCATGGCACTCTCGGGGTTTGTTGCCCAACCAGTGCCCATTCTTTTGTTTGTGCAACAGCCTCAAGGCAGAAGCCTGATTCATCTGTAAAAAAGTATTATGAATGAGAACAATCAGACAACACAAGCACTCAAAAAAACTCACCTGTAAACACCAGACAAGATGTTGGTATGCTTGAAATCATCATCAGATAGTGTGCCCGTTCCCCTTTGTCTTGGTTTGGATGTACAGTCCTTGTTGTCTTTTGAGACATGCGCAAGTGGCTGTGAAGAGTGTTCAAAATTGTTTGCACGCTTACGTGAATGCCGTTTTGTTCAGATAGCAATTTCTGAATTTTGTCGAGATAAACTGTTGGGTTATTGCTGACCAACTCCTTGATGAATTGATGGTTGTCACTGTTTAACTCCAAAGGCCGGCCTCTTGTCAGGTACGTTCCTGGATCGCACACCACCGCTCAAGTTCCCTCGTATATCTTTTTCCATTGTCTCATTGAGTCTGGGCTGATTGAGGCCCCTAGAAGCTGGTTGATTTCGATTTACCGTTGAGAGCTTCCCTGATGGCTAAGTATTTCAGCTTGGCCAAATATTTCTGGAATACCATACCTGGTCAAAGCAGCCATCAAATGTGGCTAGCTTTTACATACATAAATAGATTTATAATAAAATTAAAAAAAAAGAAACATTACCGAGTTTGAGGAGTTGTCACTGGACAGAATTGACAGGATCAAAAACGGCTGATGTTGGTGGTTCAGTGGCCGGGCCGGAAATTGGTGGCACCCTTCCATTTGGACATATTCGGGGCCGGGGGAAAAAATTCGGGGGCAAAAAAAAAACGGAAAAAAAAAACCCCCGTGTGAAAACAGCAAGGATTTTTGGAATAGCTGTAATTGCCTGTAGAATCTATTCGTCATTAACTGTACGTCAATAGGTTTTTCCGGATGAAGTTTTGGAACACACCATGAAATCATCTCAGATGTAACACATTTAAATTGTAAATAAATGAAATTCTGTACAATCGCCGGTTCTGCATCTTCCCAAGCTCATTACGTGTAAATGTTAATGTATAGCGATTGATTTGGAATTCTCGTGAACGGTACATGCATTGTGCGTCATAATTCATCATACTGGTTGTGTTTGAGAGAGAGAACCCGGGACAAATGTTGATGTAGAATGCAACATGACAGCCAAGTTCACAGCTATGTAATCGATGATAACGAGTAGCCGAACCGAGCTTGTTGTATCCTTTAAAGATTGTAACCGGCTAGCGTTTTCTACAAGAATCGAGAGTTTCCAGGGGGGTGCACCCCCGGCTACCCCTCCCATTCATGTGAGTACATTACTGAAGCTTTGGCTTCGGTGTCGAGCGCCCAGTGATGTGAGGCAACCGCAGACTTACATAATGTCTCTTCGCCCCGTTTGATTTCCAAGGAATCCACAGTTGCTGACACCCGACGTGACCTGCAATTCCTTTACAATTGCCCCATGTAAAAATTCGGTCATGGTGGGTAACCCTTTGCGGTTGATGAGTTTCATTACTTATCCTGTCTTCGGTGGCGGGTTACAGTAACAGAGTGCGATGCTGGGATCTGGGCAGCAGAAGATTGGTTCCCGGCCGCATGGTTTCCTGTACACTATTCTGCTTCAGAAACAGCCCATCCACCCAGGCGGAGTGTGCGGTTTACGACGTGTACTGGCGACTCAACTCGTATAAATGTCCAGCTGCAATTTTGTCGTCATTCGCACTTCGCATACCTTCTCACAGTCCCACTAAACCACGGTTATCAAGTTCAACCATACCTCATCCCGTTATAGAAACTCTTTTCGCATTGCGAAGTAGTAGCCTAGTAGGGCCTTTCATACCCCCTAAGCTCTTGTCCTACGCGTCATAACTTCCACGCCTGTATCGAGCTACAATCTAAATCTTTTGCTTCTAGCCCTCACATTGGTTTACTCTGCCATCATCCTTTTCAATCGTTGACCCTGAAAAGCCGTACCAACATATACCATGTCCCAGTTCAACTTATGCGCGTCCTATTCTGATGAAAACAAGGCAGAGTTCATTGTGGACGCGGTCCTCGTAAGTGACAGAATCCATCCTTAGGAGGCCTTCCGATCTACACGGCCTATTTTGTTTCTATATGAATGATTTTGTGATCTCATCCCTCTTGTTTTTTCTCAGTTCGACATGGACGGTACCTTAATCGATTCTATTCCAGCTATCGAATCTGCTTGGGCTGCCGTTGCCAAAAAGATTAACCGGGATCCCCAAGAAGTCATTGACGAGACTCATGGTCGCCGAGTCATGGACAATTTGAGAGACCTCAAGCCGGACTTGCGTCGAAAGTCAGACGTTGAAATGGCGCCCCATGTCAAAGAATTCGAGCTCGAAGTTCTTCGTCAAGCAGATGAATATGAGCAAGAAGTCAAGAGTAGGAAGTCTAGTGCTGCTTCAAGCAGAAGAGCCAGTAGAAAAAGTTCAATGTCGGTCAATGCCAATAATAAGCCGCGAACCAAGTCTGGCCTCAATCAAAGCATCACCGGAGAAACGGTAACAAATCGAATGAGGGTACGCGTAAAATTTTTCATCAGATTTATGATTGCCACATTAAAAGATCACTCAAAAGAAAATCACTCTGAACACTTTTCCTAATTTGTAGGCTTTAGGTATTGTACCAATGGCCAAAATTGAAAAAAAATCGGAAGGGACCTCCCCGTCAGAGGACGCCAAGAACATGGAGAGCGATGAAGCCGTCTTTGAAGATGATGACGAAGGGGACATTGAAGTGGATGTCTCTGATTTGGTCGTGAGTTTCAATTCAGATTATGCACACAATGTGGGTTGCTGCTTATATCGACTAAAATTTGATGAGGATTTTAGGATCGTTCCGTCAGAATATTACCGGGTGTTCGGAACTTTACAAACACCTTGCCGACTGATCGTTGGGCTATCGCCACTTCGGCCGCAATCACCCACTGCCACGGAGCCCTGGAGAGGGTGGGTATTAAACTTCCCAAGGTCACCGTTACCGCAGATGACCCGGAACTCAAAAGGGGAAAACCATTTGTGAGTATCATTCTTTCTGAATTGTCGTTGTTAAAAAATAATATGTATCGATGCCCGACCGAGCTAATGACAATCAAATTCGATCCAAATTTACGAATTTAGCCTGATCCTTTTCAATTGGCTGCCTCTAGATTGGGATTTGACGCTAAAAACTGCTTGGTGGTTGAAGATTCCCCTTTTGGAATTCAAGCAGGTGTTGCTACCGGTGGCAAGACCATCGCTGTCGGAACCTCTCATCCACATGAAAAAAGTAAGTCAGATGAATGTTATCTTAGAATTGGTAGCCTTCAGTGACAGCATATTGGGTACTAAACCATCGCTCCTCTACCACTTTTTCAGTTTCACACTGCGGTTCCACCTGGTTACTTCCCACACTTGAGTTAGTCAAAGTTGAAGTGTTGCCGGATGGAAGGATTAAAATTAAAGTGGACGCAACAAAGGAAGAGGTTGAAAAGGCCCATTCCGAAGCTGTGGTTACAACACAACCTCCGAAGTACACCCCCGGTGGCGTTGCATGCGCTTAGATAAAAGTTCCCAGACAATTGATGTGGCAACTAGCCATGGTCTGTTTGCCACCATTTTTCTCAGCCCTTTTTATTCCGGAACCCAATGATGGTCAATGGAAGTATGATAGGAACACATCATTTCTGAATTCCCATTTGAAACAAAGCAACCCTCACAGATTTTCACCCAGTATGTCAATATAGAGAAAAGATTTTTTTACAAAGCACCTTTTCACAATTTGGTGCCAACCTATGCATAATTAAAACAATGAACCACATTTGAATTTGATTGCCATAGCTAGTTTGCACCAGGCATACTGCTTGCCAATTTGAGAAATCTGTTCAACCTCCAGCCCAATTGACTCAACCTGGTGAGTAAATAATACCTTACACTGCAGATAAAAAAACTAGCTCAACTGCCTGCAGTTGAGCCAGTTTTTTTTGCAGTGTTGGGGGCCTCTATACAAACTATCAGCCTAATTGGCTGGGTTGAGGTAAGGATGCAACCCGGACCCTGCAGATCCGGCACAGCCCGGTCGGGTACTGCAGCGGGCCGGGTCACGGACTCCCCAATTGGGAACCCGGTGATCCGGTACCCAAAAGGGCTATAATTTTTTTATTTCTGTTTGTTATCTATTTACATGTGAGTGGAGAGAGAGAGAGGGAGAAAAGGAAACGGAAGCAGAAACAGAAACGGAAATGGAAATGGAAACTGGAATGTAATTGGAATCGGAATTGGAGTCGGAATCGGAGTCGGAATTGGAATTGGGATCGGAATCAGAATTTGGAAACAGACAATGAAGGAGATGAATACATTAATTGATTGAGTCGATGTCTACAATATTGTGCTTGATCCAGTCTTTGAGACAAATCAACGACTCCAGGGTCTTGAGTGAAAGGCAATTGCGAGTGTAGTTTTGGATGTAACGTCCAGCCGAGAAAACTTGCTCGCATGGTGCACTTGAAGCTGGGACAGCCAGAAAGGTTCTGGACATGTTTGCAAGAGTTGGATATTGAGAGGAATTTGATTTCCAATACTGGATTGGCTCGGTTGATTTGTCTTCACATTCAGAGTCGAGGTAGAGATTGATCTCTTCACTTAATGAGGTCACTTTCCTTTTTTTTTTCTTGAACAATCCATCCTTGATTGTGTTTCTGGTCGGGTTGGTAGGCTCGTTGCTTTGAATAGAATAATCTGAATTGACAATAAATCCTTCAGCTTCATCCTTGAAGGCCTGGAGAATTTTGTTCTTGCTGAGATTCATTAGATTGAGTACATCCGGAGTAAGCTGGCTGGCTTTAACACAAGGATCGAGTAGCATTGAAGACAGATAGACTGGTTTGAGGAGAGCTTGAGCGAAGTAATGCTTAAGTTTTTGAAGCATTTTTTCTGCTGCTGGGATAAGCTCCTGGGCTTCGTATATCTTACAAGCCTACAATGTGATTGAGAAAGACAAAATCAGTAAAATCATTTTTTGTTATATCATTATTGAGTGATGTATGTATTAAAAAGCTGTACCTCATGAAGTCGCTCAATCAATGATATGTAAATGGGAGCCGCCAATACCAAGGAGACGTGTTGATCGGTCGAGATTAGCTCGGTTGCTTCATTGAGTGGTTCCAAGAAAGCACAGAGCTGCTCAATCTTGAGCCACTCCTCAGATGACAGTATAAATTTACTTGCTGCTTTATTGTTTTGACAGAAGACGTTGATGACATCTTTGAGTCTGACTGCCCGATCTAACATCTCAAAAGTAGAGTTCCACCTTGTGCAGACATTGGCAATCATACCTAGCTTCTTCCCAAGAACTCCTTTGGCTATTTCTTGAAAAGATGCTGATTTCTGGGGTGACCGCTTCAAGTATGAAGTTAAGGAGCTGATTCTAGCGATTGCACTGGAAATCTCGACTTTTTCAGGCATTTCATTTAGGATGATAGACAGATTCTTGGGTGGAGCGGGAGCTGAGCCGGTTGAAAACGCTTGAATTCCAGATTGTGCAGCTAGATTGATAACATGAGCCATGCATCCAAGCTGGCATTGAGATGGGTCAAAGGGGATCAAAGTTGCTAGATGTGCTGCCATAGTTCCATTGTTAGATGCATTGTTGGCTGTAATGCAAAATATCTGTTCACCAAGTTTGAAGCTGTTGATCAAATTGGCTAGATGCGTGGCCAGGGTGACACCAGAATGGTTACCTTCAACGAGCTTGACTCCAAGTGCAATAGCCTTGAGTTCAAAGCTTCTGTCAATCCAGTGTGCAGTTACACCGAGTACAGAGAGATTGGAAGGTGAAGTCCACACATCGCAGGTCAAGCTGACCTTAGATTTGATTTTCTGGAATTGGTTGCGGAGGAGATTTTGGCCTTGATTGAAGCAAGATTGGATAAATGTTGACAAGGTTTCTCTTCCACAGAGAAGTGATTCAGTTGCCGGGTTACAGAGTGCAAGAAGTTCTTTGAAAGCTTTGTTTTATACAACCTGATAAGGGATATTCGATGAAATGAAAAACCGGGTAACTTCTGCTTTCAGGGTGTCTCGTCCAAGCTTCTTGGGTCCCTTGGGGTTTGTTGGCTTCATGAAATATCGGATTGCTCCAGGTCGGAGTGGATCCCATGTATGCGAGCCAAGTGATTGATCATGCTTTAGCTTCTCTCCACACACAATTGTGCCTCCCAGAATCCTACTTGCTTGGCAAAGGTTGTAAGTGGTACCTTGTATTTCAGAAGCTTTGAAATATTTCCATACCCAACTCTTTTTACTTATGGGATTGGAGGTTCCAGAGGCTGGGGTTGTGGTTTCAATGTTGCTTTCCAAGGAGCTTGAGCTGGAGGACCGTGTAGGTTGATTTTCGGAGGTCATGTTCTGTTGTGGTAGTAGAGAATGGCCTCTCTGTTGCAGATGGGTGAAGTCCACAACGGCCAGGCTAGGGATCCGGCCAGTACCTGGCTGACCCGGCAAAAAAAGCGGATCAGGTTGCGGACTACATTGACCCGGCGGTATGCCGGGTTGCATCCTTAGGTTGAGGCTATTTTGAACTAGGATTCACTCAAACAATTTGAACTTACTTGACATCAACTGATGAAATATAAATCCAAGGTCACTTGGCATTTTGTTGCTTTGGTTGTGATCAACCTATTTTAAATTGGTTGGGTGTATACTAGTTTAACTGAGATGAGTACAAGCCAGGAAGTGATACTTGAAGTGTTGGCCACTTCCATTGTTCAGATATGTATTTTGACTGCCTGTGGACTCTTGAGTTTTTTCCATGGTGAAATCAACCTCAATGCAGAATCAAAAAAAAATGCAAATTGTGAAGAATTTGGCCAAGAAAAAAATGATTATCTCTATATACCACTCAGGCAAAGATAATTTCTTCCCAAGTTCCTTTTTTCCTTTTTTTCTTTTTTTCTTTTTTCCTTTTTATCTTTTTATCTTTTTATCTTTTTATCTTTTTATCTTTTTATCTTTTTATCTTTTTATCTTTTTATCTTTTTATCTTTTTATCTTTTTATCTTTTTTTCTTTTTATCTTTTTTTCTTTTTTTCTTTTTTTCTTTTTTTCTTTTTTTCTTTTTTTCTTTTTTTCTTTTTTTCTTTTTTTCTTTTTTTCTTTTTTTCTTTTTTCTTTTTTTCTTTTTTTCTTTTTTTCTTTTTTCTTTTTTCTTTTTTTCTTTTTTTCTTTTTTTTTTTTTTCTTTTTTTCTTTTTTTCTTTTTTCTTTTTTCTTTTTTTCTTTTTTTCTTTTTTTCTTTTTTTCTTTTTTTCTTTTTTTCTTTTTTTCTTTTTTTCTTTTTTTCTTTTTTTCTTTTTTTTGTTTTTTCTTTTTTTCTTTTTTTCTGTTTTTCTGTTTTTCTTTTTTTCTTTTTTCTGTTTTCTTTTTCCTTTTTTCTTTTCTTGAAAGTATCAAAAAGTGTGGGATACTTACCAGTTCTTATTGCAGTAAAGATATGAGGATTTCACATGGATAATTGCAAGCTCTATTCAATTTTTTCAAGTCAACAAAAAATATGAACTTACAATAAAACTTATCTCTGAGTTTTGTTTGAACAAAGAACTTCAGTTGTTTTGTTATGATTATTAAAAGTGCATAGCCCCCAATTTTGGGGATTGGAGGAGAGAATGAAAGAAAAGGGGGCTTGAGGAGAAGGGTGCATAAATTTGCCTTTCTGGAAAGATGAGGTGAACTTGATTCAAAAGAAAAAAATGGTTATTAAAATTATGGGAAAAACAAAGAAGAAACAAAGACAAAACAAAGACAAAACAAAGACAAAACAAAGACAAAACAAAGACAAAACAAAGACAAAACAAAGACAAAACAAAGACAAAACAAAGACAAAACAAAGACAAAACAAAGACAAAACAAAGACAAAACAAAGACAAAACAAAGACAAAACAAAGACAAAACAAAGACAAATAAAATAAAAAACAAAGACAAAACAAAGAAAAAAAAAAAACAAATAAAGAAAAAACAAAGAAACAAATAGAGTTGTAATTAATTAAAGTTACAAAAGAAAAAACTCCCAATTATTGGATTTCCGGGGGGTGTTTTGGAGATTCAACACCACTCAGGCAAAAATTCAAAAATTTAAAAAAAAAAAAAAAAAACTCCCAGCTTTTGTATTTCTGGGGGATCGTTTGGAGAAACAACTCCCACCAAGGACCTGGACCTCCTGAGGACCCTAATATGAGGGACCCTAAAATGAGGTCGAGGCATGGTCAAACCAACAGTGGGCCGCTACGCTACGCTACACTATTTGGCCACTAACTGTTAGCATAGCGGGGGTTTTGTCAGCTTGCTACTAGTTCAGAGACAACCTGACTAGAACAATAATAGTAATAATTAATTAATAAATAATACATATGAAAGAGAAATTATTACACAAGTAATAATGTAACATAAATTGTAATAAACCTAAGAAAAATATCACATTTTAGAATATAAACATTATTACATAGTAATAATATAATAAACAAATATAAATGTAATAAACAAATATAATAAACAAATTAGTAGTAAGATAAGTAATAGCCCATTAACCTATGATATAAATGAGAATATTACTACATATTTTGATAGAGCACATAAAATAACCTAGGGTACCTCAGCCAAAGTATCCTAGAAAACTTACTCCTTCTAATAATAAAATTAACTTAAAGAATACTCCTACTAAGCGCTAATAATACTCACTAGGTATAAACATATGTAATATGAGAGTATTCTAATAATCAGAAGTCCTGAAAATACGGGATAATAACTTAAATAAAATATGTGATTATCCTTCTAAACATATAAATAAAATATTGAATAACATTTGGCATAAATATCACACTGTGTTATAGTCTTTGTAATATTAATTAATTCTACAAATACATACTGTATTAGTTAGCTAATATAATAATATATGAAAGACACAAAACAGGGGAGAAGTAAAACATTATAATACTTCAAACAAGTCTAAAAGAACTTGCTCAATTAAAATAAATAAAATAAACAATGGGCATTAATAAAAAAACCCGGTTTTTCCGCGTTTACACCCGGTTTTCTGCGCAGCTGCGGCTGCGCGGTGCACCCGGTTTTCCGCATTTACACCCGGTTTTTTTTAATTTTCAATTTTTAAGCAAATAGAACGTGGAGGGCGGCATTTGATGCGCGTGACCCCAAAACAAATAAAATAAATAAATAGAACAAGGAAAATAAACAAAATAATATAATATAAAATGATATAAAATGATATAAAATTAAATAAATAGAATAAATGAAATGAATAAATTAAATAAATAAATTAAAAGCAAGAGACATAATTGCAAGTTAATGATTTATGAATAACGCAACCTCCCCAATCATCCTCATTCAATATTTTGTTTAAAACAATTAAAATAAACAATTAAAACAAGGAAAATAAACAAAACAAAAACAAAATAAAATTATGGAGGGCGGCATTTGATGCGCGCAACCTCCCCAACTCATTCAATATTTTATTTAAACAGATTAAATAAGTAAGTAAAACAAGCAAAATAAACATAAACAAAATAAAATAAAATAAATAGAATAAATGAAATGAATGAAATAAATAAACAAAATGAAAAGCAAGAGACATAATTGCAAGGTCATAATTTATTAATAAATAATAAATGTAATAAAAAACAAAGAGACATTAGTACAGACTAAGAATGCGCACACAAATAATAAGTATAAGAAAGAGAAATTGTTATAAACACTACTGATAACAACTAGAAAATGCTTACAAATGGTGAATCTACGCCTGAATTACATTCCTGAACCCATATGTAATGTGTAATAATTATCTTACATGTAACACTCCAAAGCATCATACAATGTACCATACCGCTGTGTATCATTATGTTTCCATTTCTTTGTCATGAAATCTGATAACAAGTTAATTTTATAATCCGTATTTGTTTCCAATGAATTATTTACCCTCTAAAGTGTATTAATCCATTTAAAAACTCCCCAAATATCTTGAAAGACAGGCATGAAGGTGTTTAGAAATAAATTCTGTCCAAGAATGATAAAAAGAAAGCCAGTGAAGTTAAAAATAAACTGTTTGTCACATTAAATTCTACACCCCTTAAAGTGTTTTAAAAAAATTTAAAATTTTGAGAAATCCTGAAAATTGAGCCGTGGGGTTTTTTTATGAAAAAAACCGGGTGGATTGGCCAAAAAAAATAGAATGCTTGTTTTTTTGCAAAATAAAAATTACCATAAAATTTTACACCCCTGTAAGTATGATAAATAAATTTAAAACTTTGAAAAATAATGAAAATCCGCCCGCAAAAAATTAAATTGAAAAAAAACCCGGTGGATTGGCCAAAAAAAATAGAAGACATAGTTTTTTTGGAAAATAAAAGATACCATAAAGTTCTACACGCCAAGAATTATTTTTAGCAATTTAAAAATTTTGAAAAATAATGAAATTCCGCCCGCAAAAAATTAAATAAAAAAACCGGGTGTAAATGCGGAAAACCGGGTGTACTGCGCAGCAATTTGGACGTCGCCGCTGCGTAAAACCGGGTGTAAACGCGGAAAAACCGGGTTTTTTTATTAATGCCCTAAACAATAAGCTCTTTTAATCACGGGAAAAGATTAAATGCTGACACTTTCCCAGGGTGTTTGCTTGTCAAATAATTGAATAGAGAGCAGAAAAAAGCGCCCATTATGCAATTATGACAAGCATTCTCGTGGTACAGAGCTTTATATATGAAATGACCAAATTAAACAAAAATAAGCATTTGTACTACAATTTGATCATTTGTTTCAAATATTTAGTGATCAAATGATCAATACATGTTGTACATAAAACTAAGAGCTCTTGAAGCGCCCTCAGATGATGTCATTAGATGATTGACAGGCTGTATTGATCATTGACAGCCTGTACATGTAATAATTTGATAAATTACATCACTGATTTCTACTAAGGATAACTCCTTCCTTGTAGTGTTCCCATAGCCAAAATAGCACTTGAAGTTTTGCCATTGGTGCTACAGAAAGGCATTTAAGAGTCCCTTTCTTCCCCCTGTATTTGAATTCCCCAGCTTTATCATATTTACAACCTGCATTCCACCAGTCCAGCATACTAGTGTCCTGCCCTGTCAGCCACCAGCATATTACATGTAGTATGTAACATTTAATACTTGAAACTGCAAGCTTGAATAATTACAATTATTCTTTATTTTTTATTATTATATTTTATTACATTAATAGTTTTGACAAAACCAAAAGTAGACCTTGTCATTTTATCAAATGGTACAATACTCTAACAGTTACAGACTGTCTCAGTAATAACAGTTATAAACTTAAGGACCTGAGCTCAAGCCACACTCATGACCACATTCAATAAAAATCATTTATTTGAATTATATCTATTTTGTACCAAAATTGAGTTATAATTTAATCAATGAAAATCTTTGGAAAATTAATTTTCAAACATGCAATAAATGGATAGAGAACCATTTATTGGCATAGTTTTCTTCTTGAAAATCCTGGAAGATCCAAGATCAACACATAGTAATTTATAGTATAAAATTACACATAATTAAAGGTAAATCTTTATGTAAAGTACATTAATTATGCAATAATGACTTATAAATTAATTCCCACATGTTTAACTCTCCAGAGCAAGCGCTTTTCCAAGCACTAACCCCAAAGGAAGTCACATGTACATGTGATTAATAATTATTTAGTTTAATTAAGAAAAATAAACATTAAATTAATTTAATTAATGTGAAATAAATATGGCATCATTTTAATTAAAAATGACACCATGTTTCACTTCTTACCACGAACAGGCTGATCAGATTCACCTGTTGACATTGCCCCAATCCCCACTGTCAAATAAATTACAGAGGGATTAATACAAAATATTTATTATTTAAGGAGGAGGTTTCTTCACCAAATTGAAGAAATCCTCCCCCATCAATTTTAACACACACACTAGATAACTTATTATAAGCTACAAAGGCGCTCACCTTCTCCTGTAAGTAAGGAGGACTGGCATTTATTTATCTACTATCTTATATAGTTAAAATTCTTCAAACAATTCCCCCCAATCAATTAAATACCTTTAATTGGATTGGAAGAACCAGTATCAATCTGGTTAGCCCTTCTGAGGATTTATTCCCTTAACAGAAGTTTTGGCAGCAGGGTAATAACCTGTTCTTTTTGATACTTAGTGTTTTTATAAACACTCAAGTTATTATTCTTATTGGTATTTACCTTATTACACTTTTAAGTGTAAGATTATTATTTTAGTCCTTACTGTACACGCCACAAAAAGTGGAGTAGAGTACAGAAAGCTGACAAAAGCTGAGCTTTGTTGAAACCCTGCTCTATTTTCATTTCTCAACATTCTTCTTTCTCAAATTTCACCTGAAGTTCACGCATCCGTAGTCTTTGTTGCTCTTGGTAACACTGCGCATTGGATGAGATATTGCTTCAAACCTAACTGTAATAGAGATCTTGCTAGTACATCAATCCTTCTATCACATTCAAGATTGATCTTCATCTCATCTAGAAGAATCATTACCAATAGTGATCTATCCGACAATCACTATTGATCAGCCTCAAGATTGCTGTTTAATCTTTCCAAACAATCTTGCCAAACCATCAAGGCGCTTCACTCCTCAAGTTACTCAACTTGGTGAATAAAAAACAATCAATCTCAATTGTCATCCTTTTACCTTTTTCCTATCCTCATTCCTCCGCTAAAATTGATCACTAATCTTGTTCCTTCTTTCTAGTTATCACTTAATTAGTGCTGTTCCCATTTCCTGCTTTATTACTTTACATAGTGTCCTGTCTTCCTATTGGTTTGTTTCTTCTATTTCATTTTCTACTTATTCAATCAACTAACAGCATCATCTTTATTAGAGCTATCTTCATCATTGCTCTAGTCCTTTCATAACTAGGTTGCTTCAGTATCTCAACACTGCTTTCATCTCAGGGTTTGTTATTACTTTTCTCTTTATTAGATATTATTTATTACTTTTGCGCTTCTTGTTTTTATTAGCTCTTTTTGGTTCTTAGAAATATAAGTTCTTATTCAAATAAGCTTGAGTCTGAAAAGGCTACAACAACAGATCAAATGATGTGTTGTCTTTGAGATTCTTTACATGCCATACCCATTGTATGACAGTAGGTAATATGAGATAGCCTTGCTTTCTAGCTTGGCCCATTGCGGCAGAATTGCTTCTTGTCTTTCAGAATATTGTCCAAGTTGGAAGTATTCAGCATGGACATCAAAAGGTATTTTTTCTTCCCATTTGTCCTGGTTGACTAGTTCAAGTACATAATTTCCAAGTAGTGGTTCAAATGTGGTATGTGTTTCTGGATTACTTTGAGCTTTCTGCATGTAGTGGTAAGATGATGTTGAGATGTTGGCCCAATTGCCTGGATTCAGATTTTTGGGTACACTAGCTTGGCTGCCAGTTGGGCTGGAGTTTCCCTAACATTATAATATTGGGTGGGTTGATATGTACCAGTTGATATTGTTGTTATGACAGTATTTGATCCAATGGTCCTCCTCCTGGCATGGATAAGGATGGCTGCAGGCATTGAGTCTTGTGAATTTTATGGAATATTGTGTTGGTTGGTGTCAGATTTCCAATCTCTTCTTCTCACAATTCCCCATCTTAAAATTCCACTATCATCAATATTAATTAAACCCCCCCTTACATTATAATAAATCATTAAATCACTCTACAAATAAGTAGTTTATATTATAATTCACTCAACATTATGTTGTTTTATATCACTCTACTTATTGGTAGCTTTATTATCACTCTGGTGTTTTCCAGTTTAACCTTCACTCTAGTATCTTACTAGTTTTGTTTATTAATCACTGTGTATGCTGCTAGTCTAAGTAGTGTATACTTTTATTGTTTGTTTGTTTTTAGTCACCTAGGCCCCCTTTGGATCTTTCCAGGGGGCTCTCTAGTTGTGACTATATGAGTCAGCTCTTTCTGTTTGAAATAAAATGATCAAGTCAGAGCATTTTATCTTTTATCCCTTGCTCCTTGATCCAATCAAGTTCCTCAAGATTGTCTCTCATATCTTGAGCATAAATTTCTGAAGGTCAAATCTCAACAGTTGGTAGGGTAATATTCAAGTGGTTGGTGCAGTGGTTAATGCAAAGTTAAATGATAAGTAGGATCCAGATATAAATTTTGACGAGTGCATAATATATTCTCAGCTACGGCTGCGCGCAGCCGCGTGTGTAATTTGGGGTCCAACTTCAAGTTTGGAGAGATGAAATGCGAACTCGTGCGAGAGATTGTTGCGACCCGCTCCTAACACCAACGCCACCGCCACGGGGAGTCTTCCCCGGGGGGATGGTATAAGCCTCTTTTGGGCCTACGGGGGTGGATTACGAGTGAAGAAAGGGTTGGTCATGACATTTATTTATTTTTCGTAGGCATTTTAGCTGTGATGATACGTCTGGTATTTTAGTTGTATCTATAAAGTCTTATCAATTCATCGTATCTTGCTGCATATTCTTCGAGTCAATCCATGATGAATCCAGATATGTAGTACATAGAATAAAAAATAAAATAAACTGATCATGTGTATAATCAGCTAGTGTTGGATGCTGACAGCCAGTACCCAGGAGATTGGTGGGTGTACTTTTTGTTTTGACATTCAGCTAATTCTTTATAAATTTTATCCTGAATGGGAGTCGAGTTGATGTGGCTTCGTGGTGGGTCCATGCGCATATCGACACACTGGTGCAGTCACAGCGTGCTCTCTCTTGAAGGGGGGACGAGATAACCGGGGGTTTGGACCAGCAGCCAGTCTCGAGCCTCGGACCGGGCCAGCTGTTCGTAACAGACTCCAACCATCCCAGACACCCACCACCTCCTCCCCCCTTTCGACACTCCTTTGACTCCACCACTTTCAACACAAACACCTCCCACCAATTCAAACCCACCCCATTTACACCCTAACAATCTTCTCTCACCATGGGCGCCGGCCTCTCAAAAGCTCTCGGTTGGTCTTTTCCGTCTCCTTCACTATTGCTTATCGAGAACCCCCAGCTAATCCTGATACGCTTATCTCTACCGCCCCTCTAACAGGAAAACTGCTTGGGAATAAGGAGATGGTATGTTAATCGATCATCATCCCCTCCATCAAAAGCCTCCTCCGTTTAAGCTCACTACCACCTCATCCTCACCGGGCACCTCGGACAGCGTATCCTGATGCTCGGACTCGATGCGGCAGGCAAGACGACGATCCTCTATAAGCTTAAGCTCAACCAGTCAGTCACCACCATCCCCACCGTCGGCTTCAACGTCGAGACGGTGACCTACAAGAACGTCAAGTTTAACGTTTGGGACGTCGGCGGTCAAGACAAAATTAGACCCCTCTGGAGGCATTACTACACCGGCACCCAAGGCTTGGTTTTTGTGGTTGACTCTCAGGTACTTTGTTTTCTACTCTTAATGCTGATCTCCCTCCGCACAATCAAATTCTCCATCATCGAGAGGTTGGTTGGACAGGTTCAAACTGATCCTGGATGATCAGATCAGATCAGATCACAATCAGATCCAACAAGTTATCTGAAAGCTTATTACACTCCCCTCTTTTAATTCGGCCTGACGATCAGGATCGTGAACGGATCGAGGAAGCGCGTCAAGAGTTACATCGGATTCTCAGTGATCGAGAGATGAAGGACTGTTTACTATTGGTCTTTGCCAACAAGCAGGATCTACCAGGTGGTCAGTCACTTTCATCATCTAAACACACCAAAGCATTCATCAAGCGTCATCCGTTCTCTTTATAATTAATTTATCGAACTCATCGCTTGATCGAACCCCATGCAGCCATGTCACCCACGGAAGTCACCGAGCGGTTGGGATTGCACAAGATGAAAGATCGGTCGTGGTATTGCCACCCAAGTAATGCTCTCGCAGGAGATGGATTATTCGAAGGTACGTTCTTCCTCTCTTATTAGAGCTTTAAGATCAATACATCTCTCCAAACAAATACTAAATTCCTCGGCCTCCGCAAAACAGGACTCTCATGGTTGAGTCAAAATGTGAAGAAATCAGGCGCGCCGAGCTGATCTTTTGACCTGATCATCCTGATCTCCTTGGCCTTATCTTTATCCACCTTGTTTAGTCCTCTTTTTTATTTGCTTGCTTGGGGCACCGTTTTCCTATGAATGCTTTGTAATCCTTTTTCCATCTATTGATTGATTGATAATAGGAGAAGAGAGGGACCAAGAGTTGCCCGCTCTTCCGCTCTTCACCTTCCTTTTTTTCCTGGACACCATCTGAATCATCGCCGGCTCGTATAACCTTGGCATCAATAACTTAATCCAATCTAGCCAACTCATTTCTGATCCCTCCCTTGCCCCCTCCTCCTCTTTCCTTGTGTGTAGTTATCACTCACCGAGTTCCCCACTATCTTCTCCTTTTGCTCTGCTCCCTGCAACCAAGATGTACACTTCCTCCTTTCCTGAGTGTCTACACTCACACCAAGATCTGTCACTCATACATAGTAGACAAAGAGGGCAAGAAATCATAATTGAATCTATTCATACATAACACAACACCTGTCATAGATGCCATTTACTCCGACCTAGCAAGCCGACCACCCTAGCCTTTGTTGGTGAATGTTGCAGTTCATCTCTAACATCTACTGCGACAGCAGCTACATAGCTTCTCGCCTTTGTTGACTGGTTTTAAATCACCTTTTGTTTATTTTATTTTTATTTTTTTTAAGTGTAATTTGGCTTTTGGCATTGCACACTATGAATCTAAGTAACATCAAGAGTTGTAAAAGAGAACACAACATCGAAATCAAGCACAAATAACTAAAGCCTAGTGCTATATAACAAGACGGTAATGTGAGGAATCGAGAAAGGAAAATAGAAGGAGAAGATATAGGAGAAAATTGGTAGGAAGGTTGAGGAGACCGTATTACAAGAAATCATCGAGACAGCTGCTCTCGGAATCTACTGGTATCACTCAGGAACTGGGCTAAAGGCACCTCCGCTTTTCGATTTCCTAATAGACATTTGTGTATCGGCATTGAACCAAATCTTGAGTTTTTTTTTAATTTTAATTTTAAAGTGTAATTTCACTATTAGCATTGCACACTATGAATGCAGACTATCAGGCAGCACATAAGTAACTGAATTATAATACAAGGTCAGGAAAAAGGTTTAAAATCCAATGAAAACAGATGTGGTAATCAGAAACATTTGAGCAGAGAGGAGAAGGAGGAAGGAGAGAAAGAAGGAAAAGGAGACATTTTCAGGAGACATTGAAAAGGAAAAACAAGGCAGTGGTAAACAGTTAAGGTGGTACCATTGGTGGTTTTTAGTTCAGGTATGGAAAACGCCCACTACCCTTGATGAAGTCAACAACAAGGGCTTGATTTTTAACAGGAGGTGGGGTTTGTTCAACTTGACATGAAATTTAGATTTATGTGCTTGTTGTATCAGGGTTTGTTGGAGGGTTTTGTATTGTGGGCAGAAGTTAAAGAAATGGATTGGGGTTTCTCTGGGGGCAGGTCGGATCCAAACGGTGTTTGATCTTGAAAAGGTGGTGGTTGAGAGGGGAATGATTGGTCAGAAGTTGATTAATAATTGCCAAGTGGGCAATAGTGAGGGGAGAGAGTCAAGCCATTCAAGCAGCAGGGTTGTGACCTGTAAAGACTGCCAAAATTATGCCACTGTTTTTGAAGCACTGGCCAGGAGTAGACAATCAGGGGTTAGATTTCACAAGGTCTTTTTCCAGAAGGTTGGCGGCCTTGTTGCCACAAATACCACCATGGCCAGGGCACCAAACAAAGTTGAGGGTCAAGTTAGCTGGGAGGGAAATCCATAGATCAAGAATTTCACAAGACAAATACTGCCCCAGTTTGGCTGTGTTGCAGTTGTCCAACCGTTGCCAAACTCCCTTACTATCCGTCAAGATAAAGGCCTTTGTTATTAGACAATCTGGCCGGAATTTTCCAAGGATCAAAAATTGTTAAGGTATTTTTTTACTAGTAAGTAAATAACCCTGTCTCTTGATATTCTCCACCATCTTTTGTCTGGGATTCAAGCCACCCCTGTTTACAGGCCCCAGTGTTCTCAGGTACTTAACCACCCCTGATTTATCAGGACCCTCATATTTTTAATTATAATGAATTTATTTAATATAATTAATTATCTTCTTCTTATCAAAACCCCTCATTCCTCATATCAATATTGGAATTACCCTTTTATAAATCATGCCACAGCTTTGTTGCTCTTTATCTTTATATTTTGCACCTTGTGTAGCTAGAAGGAGTACTCCTTGGCATCACAGAGGCTGACAAAGTAGGTCTTCTTTTCTGGATTCTCCTTGGGTGGGTTGGTGGATCCTTGTATTTCTGGGTCCTGGAATCTGCCATGGGGTTCTGTTGTTGGTTTCTGATTCTGTATCCTGCCTGATGGAACTGGGGTCCTGGCCATATGTAGTAAGTCTTCTGTATCCATGTCCATAATGTTGTCCTTTTCTTTCCTGATCCTTTTGTCTGCCATTTTGGGTTCTTCTGGGTCCTTGGTTCCTCTGGTTCTCTTTCCAAGGTCTGCTTCATAGATGTTGGATGGTTCAAGGCTGATTGCTTCTTCCAGTTGTCCAAAGGAAGATGATACATTGGGCTGGTCCTTGGGGAAATCTTCTACTACAGATTTAATTGGTCTCCTGGGGTCCCATGGAATCATAGATTTTTCTGGAAGTCTGAAGTATCTGCCATCTCTGATTACTGATCCTTTGGTAAAATCTTCTTCTGGGGCCCTACATCTGGTGATTCCATGGGTATTTTCAAAGCAATAGTAACATTTTAGAGTATAAGTCCTGGGGGCTGAATTGAATCCTGGGGCAGGTCCAACTAGGTGAGTTGAGGATGATCTTGCAGCAGTTAGGGCTGCAAGCTGCTTGGTGATGAGTTCCAATTGTTTTTCTGTAGAGCTGGGACCAGAAGTAGGAGTAGGTTTGATATAGGTAACTGGTCTACTGGAGGGTGAAGGTGAGTTGTCCAAGTTTCTAGAGGGCTCCTGTCTCCAAAGTTTTCTTCTGTCTGTGACTGATTTTGATTGAACTTCCCGGTGTATGTAGGTAACTAAGGTACTGGTATCTGGAAATATATCACCTCCATCCTTAGAAGCAAGCATCTTTCTGTCCCTGATGAGCTCCCTGGTTACTGATGACTCCAATTCTGGGCTGAGGGCTTCTAGGAAAAGTTCTCTAAATTCTTCAAGGTTAGTACTGTACCCCATTCTTACCAAGTAGTGAGTGATAGCTTCTGTCAACTTCCTGTACTCTATTCCACTAATTGTGGCGTTTACAGGGAGGAACAACAGAAGAATATACACTTTTAAAGTGTAATAAAAAATATTATAAGCTTTATAAATAATTTACTATAGTGTAAAAACACTTAAGTAAAAATTAAACCGGTTCTAATGCCTGCTACAAAGCTTCTAGTGGGAATAATATTCCACAGAAGGGTTAACCAGAATTTCACACAGTTCTTCCAATATAATTAATTAATATTAATGTATTGGGGGAAGTTTTTGTTGAGGAATTTTAACTATAGATAGTTATAAGAGAGAAAAGGCCAGTCCTCCTTAATTAAAGGAGAAGGTGAGCGCCTTGGTAGCTTATAATGAGTTATCTATGTATGGGTTAAAATTGATGGGGAGGTTGTCTTCAATTTATTGAAGAAAACCTCCTCTTAAATAATAAAACATTAATTCTTTTCACATGCTTATTGAAAGCAGTGATCAGAGTAAGATCACCAAGGGGAAGTGATCACCCTTTTTGTGATCAGATGTGAAATATGGTGTCATTTCTAGTTGGAATGACCCTATAATTATTTCACACTAACTATACTTAGTGGGAAATGTTTATATCAGCAATAAACATTTATTTCACTAAGAAATACTTGTGAATAAATTATCTAGGGACCAGAGCTTGGAAAAGCGCTTGCCCTGAGTGATCATTGATTTAAAATCACTTATTTATATAATACATACTACATAAGTTATTTATTTATATACATATGTAATCTTATAGTATATATTAGGGGGTATCAAATATGACCAAATCCACGATTATCTAATCAACGGGTTTCACCAAATCCACAATTATGAAACCAGTGGATAAAAATTCCAAATAATGCCATTATTTGCACTAGACGTGTCAAGTATCAACAACAAAAACCCCAATATAATTACAAAAAACACGATCCTCCACATTTCAACCAATCACAACTCAGGATCCAAACTTGCAATATACAACCCCAATACAATCAATAATCCTCCACAATTCAACCCCAACCAACAATAAATTGTTGCCAATACAACTCCACCCAATCACAAACCCAAACTTGTTCTTCAGTTTTCCTCAAAATTTGGTAAGTTTAGTTGATTATAAAGTTGCTTGCAGAAAAAACATTGATTGATCATTCCCTGCCTATCAAAAAAACGAATAAATTCATCACCGGAAAAGGAAAAGTGATACCAAAGAAGTCAGCAAGCAGGAAGAAACCCATCAAGAAGCAAGCACAACATGTCTCTGACAATGATACAACCGGAAAAACTTCTTCTCACCTAAAGAAGGACGACTTCCTCATAATCATTGACTGGCTCAAAATCCAAAAGAATTATGATTTGTGCTTTGGAACTGGTAAGGCACCCGCGGTTGGAAGGCCAGCCAAAGGGAAGATTAATGGATTTGAGCTGATGGCAATCAATCTGAGAAATCAATCCCCTTCACAAATCAATCTAACCCCCAGGCAGATGAAAGATCGTTTTAACAGCTACAAGGACAAGTACAAGAAAACACATACCCAATCCCTCTCCACTGGCTTTGGACTCACCAATGAAGATCGATTGGCACAAATTATCACCATTGACAAGAAGCTTGACAAAATGTGTCCACATTTCCATGCTATGCATCAGCTGATGGGGAAGAAACCATTTGTGACGCCCTTGTACAAAGTCAATGCTCAAAACGGTGAAGAAAGCTCTGACTCATCTGGTCCTGAGGACAACAGCTTGGACAAAAATGTTGAGAAAGATGACTCAGATAATGTATCTGTGGATCCCAATAACTCTAGGGCTCCACTTGTAAGATCGATCAGTTGTTTCATTGTCTTTTTTGATAATTGCTAATATATTCAATATTGTTTATACGTGATGACTTAGTCAGCAATCTTGGAACCTTTAGAAACAAATGAGAATAGGTATGAAGGAGGCAAGGACGGTGAATAGGTGTGTTTGAATTTCTTTTGATTACTTATGCAATTTTTTCTTCAAACAATCCACCTGGCCACTAAATCATTTGGGAAGGAGTTGGGCCATTAAGTGTTTGTGACAATCAATCAGATGAAAATGAAGTGTTGTAAATTGTATATTGAAAAGGAAGGTGACAGTGGCTCCTGGCAATGATATTCATCCCCTCCATCCTCCTCACTAATGTGCTGTGACTGTTCTTGATCAAGAGGAAGAGCACCATCACCAATGGATGTTACAGTTCTCACTTGATTGTTGACCAGTCACTGGCACATCAGATTGGATTGGGGACGGGTTCAGCTTCTTTTTTGTCGGCAATGCTAATCTGATGTCTAAGAATCGTATCCCATCTTTCAGTTGCCTGGATAATGATCTAGTTTGGCATCGTGCAATTGGCCACCCATTGATTGTACAACTTTGCTGTTGAGTGATAGATTTGAGTTGAACGATGGTTGAGAATTAATGCATGTAAATGGATCAGTTGAGTTATTATTCTTCACACCACCTTTTTGCTGTGTTTTTTTCTTTTTCTTTTCAGTTTTTGCTCACATGTGAACCAGGTATAGTGAGTTCAGAAATTGGAACTTGGTCAGGCAAATTTGACATCCAATTAGAAAAATCTTGGCTTTTTAGAATCATGATCAAAACTGAACCATTGTTGGAGATCTGAGAAAGAAAATCATGAAAGAGTTAGCAAGGTTCCCGAAGGACTTGGTATCATATATAATCACTATCTGAGATGGCTGCAATCTTAGTGGCTCGGAAATTATTTGTTTTTAGCTGCTGATCAAGGTATTTTCAAAGCCGTACATTGATTATTAATTGGAGCTCAATAAGAAATATTTGGCGCAGCTTTTAGAATAGCTTGATCACCGGTGATTATATCATCATTGGCAGGGGGAAGAGGGGCAAGTGCCGAAGAAGAAAAAGGGAGAAGGGGAAAGGAGTGAAACTCAACAGCCTGAAAGATCTCAAATCTGGGGATAAACAACTTCTTTCTAGGCGGCTGAACGTAGCTTTTCCAAGGGCCAGCTGGACTCCCGTTTGCTTCTTCAGTTGAACTTTTGATTGCAGTCTTTCCAGGGGGTGTCTCTTGTTTAGCTTGGTATGAGGAAAAAAGACGTTCGAGTACTTGATCATTAGGATCCTCATCTCTTCTGCTCTTGAGGATACCAACCTGATTGACGAATTGGAAGAGCCTGTTAGAAGTGACGACGATGGCGAGGGCGAGTTTGATGATAGTATTTTGTGGGGTGTGTTGGTACCAGAGATCCCAGTGGATACCAGTGATGATTGGGTCATCGGATGAGCTGGGTAGGGTGTAGAGTGGTTTAAGATATTGATTGACGGTGGGCCGATCGATTCTTGAGAATGCGGCGGTGATCGAGAGATCTGAGCTTGGTTCCTGGCTGTGATGATTGACGAGGAGGGTAGTAAAGAGTGCACCGGTAGAGGTGGCTAGGATGATTTCTTGGGTTGAGCTCTGGGGGAGTCCGTTGAAGCTAGAGTGATGCCAGCCGACAGAGCTGATGAGTAGACCCTTGAGCTTTGGCAGTAGTTTGATTGCCGGCCCAGGGGTGATTGGGGTTCTCCTGTTGAGGGAATGCTGGGCTGTAGCGCGTTGATGGTTGATCGAGGCTGGTGAGAGTGAGACGTAGTAATTCTGAGCTGAGTGGAGTGAGATGATTAGATGCCTTCTGGTTGGGTCGCAGTGGATGTGGTAGATTGAGCTCGATTTAGTTGATAAGGATGTAGGGGAGGATGAACCTTTTGATGAGCTTGTTGAACACATCAACATGTTTCTTTACATCGGCTTGATCAATCGGATATTGAGTACTCGTCAATATGCTAAACGGGCTTCTTTCTGCGCCATCATCGACATAGCTTCCACCGGGAGCAAGAATCCCACCGACAAGGAGGACCTCGAACAGGGGACCTTCATATTTACAATAGTCTAGTTGGTTTCTGAGTGTGTCAAGTTTAGCACCAACTGCATCAAGATCGTTGGGTGGTAAGGTCGAGAGATGTTTGAGGATTTGATCACAAAATTCTTTGAGATATACAGGCAGGAACAGGAAGAAGTTTGGGTGAAACGTTACGAGATGGGGAGTCAGTTGGTGAAGGATTTATACATACCAGATTGGGAACCATTGGCATGTACATTCTCAATCACTACCTGCTCAGAAATCCTTCGGGGGTTACCCACAACTGTTCTGGCTACTTTTGAAGCACCAGTTTCAGAGACGATGCCAAAGCCACTCAAGCTTTTCCCACCTGGCGACTGGGGGGAAGCAGGTAGCTCTAAACCGGAGAAAAAATTGTGCGGCTTGGAGGAAAGGGTTTGACAGAATGGGATAAAAATAGCCGAATAGGGTGCTTGTTTGAGAGTTGATAGGGGTTCCGGGGTAAGCTCTTGAAGAGACCAATCTATTCTGCTGGCCTGATGATCTGGAGTTCCATCATTGTACTCGATCAAGGCAGCAGCAAGTTGGAGTCGATTGAATGGGACGGTGGCGCGTGTGGGTTTACTCTTGCTAGTACTTGAAGGGGTGTGACTTGGTAAGACTGACTACTGGGAGATAGAGGAAATGGAATCAGCATTGGTCTTATGGAGGGTAAAAAAGAAGAGTATGAATTCACAGGTTATTGATACCTGAGAGGAAGAAGGCCTTTTCAAATGGTGCTCAAGCCAATTCAGGGAGTTGCTCTTGATAACCAAATGAATCCAGTCAAGTTGAGAGCTGTTAGGATCAGGGCAGATTAGTCGTGAGTGAAGGGTTAGGGAAAGCACCACGATGAGCTGGTGAGAACTAGTCTTACCAAATAACTTCTTCCAGGTTCTATGTTGGTACGTAGGTGGATGTTTGTGAGTCAAAAATCAATATGGTTGCAGCAGAGTTGGCTGCTTGACATAGTTGCTTGTGTTGAGAGGGTTCTTGTTGCATGATTGGTTGAGGTGAGGTGTGATGTTTGCTTGGTTTGACAAGAGGCAATGGATTGAACGGTGAAGCTTGAGCTGATGTGAGATGTGATTTTATTGGGTTATTTTGGAAATGAAGGATTTGGATGGAAAACCAGGGTTTTTCATTTTCAAAACCCGTTTGCTTTTTAGCTACCCCATTTTGAAAACCCGTTGATTAGAAATTGTGGATTTGGCAATTTCTAATCAACGGGTTTTAATGGTGGATTTGGTCATATTTGATACCCCCTATTATAGCCTTTTACATAGTATAGTTTCTGCTTGTTTCTTACCTGAAGTTCATCCAACCACCTATTTTCACCTGTTTCAGCACTAAAGAATCACCTTCTACCCAACTCCTTGAGTGCATCTGGACCATTTACAACCTCCTGAAGAATCCTAGATTGGAAAAAGAACCAGTAAGTCTATTTCCTCTATTCCTTCAGTAGTTATAGTCTAGGTGGACTCCTTGTTCAAAGGACTACACTTTCAGGTACCCAAAATACCCCCTGCTTGCTCAGGTCCTGATTATTTCAGAGGGCACAGTAAATACCCCTGTAACTCAGGCCCCTTTGTAAATAAAAACTTTAATGCTTTGATATCTTTCACCTTTTTTTTACCCACTTTTCACTGCACAAACTGCAGCTGTTTTTACCTTGCACCCTGTGTAGCTAGAAGAATCCTGCTCTTGGAATCAAAGAGGCTGACAGCCCCAAGAAACCCAGAACCACCAACTCAGAAGGCCTCTTTCACCCAGTACTTCACAAGTATTGTTGGTCAGTCCCCTTTCTGAACCTTGCTCATCTGAAAGTAGTCCTTCTCTGCCTCCCCCTTTCCCCTTTCTCTTTCTTCTTCATCATCAATCCTCAAATCAGATCAAATGAAGCTTCAATCATCAGATCAGATCAATCTTAATCCTCTCAAGAGATCCACAAGCATCTTTTTCTGTGGTTTTTTTTTTCCTAGAAACAAACCACATAGGTTTCCCTCTAAAGAACCTTGACTATCCAGCTTGATCATGGTCTAAAAAACTGGGCTGATTAGACTCTGTCTTCTCAGGTTCCTTCCACTTTTCCATTGTGAGAAGAGGCTGTTGCATCTTTCCAAAGACTCTGGCACAGCTTTCCAAACTTTCCAGGCTGTTGATTTATCATTAATAAGAGCACTCAGATTATCTCAATCAAAGATAAATAAATGATCAATACTTGTTCCCTTTCCCTTTTCTTCCTTTATTCCTTAACAGTTGTTTTTCTTGTTCTCTGAAATACAACTGTTGCCCCCCATCCTTGTGTCCTGTTGTCACTTTAGAGACCCAGGCTCACAAACAACATTGATCTGCCATGGGCAGACCACAGCCTACAAACAGGGCATTTTCCTCAGCACTCTCACACAATTTTCATCATTGATAATTTTCAACATCAAGATTTTTTTCTCAAATTTTACAGTGATGAATTTATGCTGAATTGATGTTGCATATAGCTAAATTAATGTTGAAATGGGTTAACATGAAATTGAAACCAGCAATGTTTACTAACAGAAATTATATTCTGTATAGAAATAATTATCTACATTATGAGCACTTCTTTTCTGAGAGAAAGGTTTGAATAGAAAGTTATTTTTTTGAGATCACAGCATTAATTTTTCTGAAAATGTCAAAACAGTTGTCTTTTTATATTTTCTGCTAAATTAGCAAGGACCAGGATGAACTATGCAGGCTCTTTTACAATTAATCCTAATTTATTATTATTTTGTGTTTTTGAGTTATTTTGTGGAAGTTTGTCAGCCTACATGATGATGCCAAGGATAAGTCCTTCTAGCTACACGTGGTGAAAAGCTAAGATGGAAAGAGTTGAATACTCTGTGGTGGTATGTAATAAGCTCAATTCCAATGTAATATTGGGAATTGTAGCATAAAAAATAAAGAAATGTGGTGATAATTACATTAAATAAATTTAATACAATTAAAACCAGAGGGGCCTGATAAATCAGGGGTGGTTTAATCCCTCTAAGGTATCTTGCACGTAAATGCAGATGATTTAAGTACCTGGAAAATGGGCTTGTCAGGAGAAAAGAGAAAATTTAAACAAGCAATGCTCTGAACAAGTTCACAACTAATCTGCATCAATTTACCAGATTTGATGCAAGAAGGTTTGAACAGCAACAAGCAATGTTGATTTCACAACATGTACATGAAAAGGCTCTTATACATCAACTGGAGACTAATAGGTCAAAAATTCAATTCACCAAACCATAAAATAATTAAAAGTGTATATATGTATTTTGAAATATCAAGTACTTTGAAGGAATACAAAGCAAAGACAAATTTGCGCTAGACAGTCAGTCAAAAAAAAAAAAAAAAAAGAGAAACGAAACGAAAAATTGAAACTGGACAACCTGTAAGATGTGGTACGGTTAGACTGAGAAAGTTGAGAGCGAAGATATATAGATGATTCAAGGTGTGAGAGGGTTATAGCTGGCGGATCAAGAGAGAGGGGAGAGATAGACAAAGACGACCCGATTGACATGAGGGATCAGCAGGGAAAAGAAGAAAAGACGAAAACAAACAAAGAAACCGCCAATTGTTTGAAGGGGATAGAAATTTTTGGTTATGAAATGCGTATATACATATATATATTTGTATATATGTTGGGGTGTGTAAAAGCAGGACTAAGAACGACTATATGTACATCAAGACATCTTGTCTTGGCGGGATTGTGGAGGTCCGTATTTGGTCCAATGGATAGATGGGATCAATGATGAGAGGGATGGGGACGATGAGGGGGTCTAGGTAAAGGATTAGGAGGCTGGGGGAGATGGGGATATGGAGCAAAGCCAGATGGATCAGGGATGTGCGGAGAGCCGATGTACGGATGGTGAGGGTAGCTAGGTGGAACGGATGCGGCTGGGTAAGGGGAAGGGTAACCGGAAGGTGAGCCGTAGTAAGACGGGGCTCGATTGTTTGGTACCGGGTGGGGATGAATCGAGGAGGGGGAGTGAGAGGGGGGCCGGTAGTAGGGCGAGCCCGCGCCAGGCTGGTTCATATATCCAGTCACGTTTGGCAAGGGGCCCGAACCGTCGAGGTGGATGGGCGCCGACGGACCACTTTCATAGCCGATTGGATGGTAGTAGCCACTCTGGCTTGGGAGCCCATTGCTGCCCTGATTCTTCCGGGGCGGTCTGGCCCCCCTCCGTTTATTGTTGCTGTTTCGATGAGTTCCATTGTGCCCGCTACCACTGCCGCTCGTCACACGTCTGCCTCCGGTCCCACCGCCGCTTCTCCGACGATCATCACCCGATTCGTTCCTACCTTCGCCATGACCTCCTCCGTCATTCCTGCTAGGCAGCCTACTACTATTTGTCCATCCCTCGTTTCGAGAGTCATTCCCATTTGTCCCATCGTATCTCACAGGACCATTTCCCACACTATCCTTAGGAACATCATTTCTGGCTTCTCGTTCATACCTATCTTGACTCGGAGACCGGGGCGTGATGCGTCTAAATCCAGGTGGAGGGGGCGAACTGGGGGTACGGGAAGAGGCAGACTCCTGGACTGGTTGAATTATCGGAGGCTCATTATGGGGGATACTAGGACTAGCATCGGGAGCTTTTTGTTCCTTGGGATCAAAGCTCCGCAGGCTAAATAAAAAAACAGACTAAAAAAATTAAGTAAAATGTGACTGAAATTGAGCTCAAAAAACGTAACTGACCGGATGAACATGGACTCCATTTTGTCAGCTCCAATAAGAGGTTCGGTGTTACCCGCCGGTCTGGGCCACCATTCGACAGCAAATGACCAAAGGTGACGCCTCAATCTAGTCTTCGCCTTTTCGTCTCCTCGATTGATCTTGACGCAATGGTCGATGTGATGACCAATCGCAGTGATAAGACGCTTGAGGATGGCGGCTAATCGCATCCAGGTCAGCATGATAATTACAACAGAAAAGATTACGTCGGCCAAAGGTTTTTCTTACCTCGAGCAGGCCCACCAATAGTCCTACTTTCGTCCGCCCGGAGCTCCTTCAACTCTTTTTTTACTGGCCTCATAGCCTCTTTGCACTCACCCTCGTCCATACTATCTTCCTCTTCCTCTATTTCTTCCTCTTCCTCTTCGGCTTCCTCGGTCAGTTCCGAGCTCGACTTCGAACTAGCCCTCGCTGGTGGGGAATGACGATGAGCTTTCGGATGCCTCTGCTGACCAGCTATACGTTGCTTCTTCGTTGGATGTGACGAATTCTTTGGCTTATTGGATGGTCGCGAGCCGTGCATATTACCAGATCGATGTTGAGTATCAGTAGCGGAATACGAGAGATGGTTTGTAGACTGATTTGCATGGTGACCATTAAACCCGTCGCGACCGTTTGCTTGTTCGAGCTCCTGTTGCTCATGATACTCGCGCAATGCCCGTAGTAAATAATCACCTCGTCGAGTGAGATGGACGGCACTCGGAATACTTTTGGCCTTGGGTTCTTCTCCCTTGACTCGTTTGGGATCTTCCAAGAAAATCGAATCTGATAATCCCAACTCAGGGTCATCGCGAATCAGATCCCATCGACCAAATCCATGACGCCAGGCACCAATCAAAAGAGAGTTGTCTTTAGCCTCGGTCCATTCGCACGACCACCCAGCCGTCGTTGATTTAAGTCCTGAAGCTGGATGCGTCCAATTGAGCGGGTCCCTTTCGGATGTCAATTCTGAAGAAGACTATTATAAATAGACGTTTCTCTGACGAATGGGAAGAGAGAAAATATTGCCAACTTACCATCATGAAGCAATCTGAGATCATTCATTCGACTCATGACCGTCTCAGCATTGATGCTAGCAACATTTCTAAATTCAATCAAGACGGCTTTATTTCGCATTGCAGGAGTCACTTCCTCGCCTGCTTGTCGTTTGAACCGGATCGCCTCCTCGTTCTCCGCCAAAGCTCGCTCGCATACCTCCTTGAGCTCATCTACACACTTCAACGTCACTTCCCTATCTTTAGACTCTAATTTAGCAAACTTGATCATCGTATCGTATCGTTGTCGGATGTCACCAAAGTGTTGAATTGCGCGAATTAGATCACGAATTTCTTTCGAGTTGAACTCTTTGCTTCTCGAATGGCTTGAATCCCGGCTCTCTTTGGGCCTAGAGATTGAATCCGGAGTGTCCTCTTTCAATCTACCTCCTAACTTCCTCTTCTTGTAACGTCCGGATTTTGTGGGACCATTGGGTTCATAATCATCACCGTGGTCATCTTCAGCCAGGGCCAGCTTGGGCTTGCTTGAGGGCGATCCATTTGCAGCCCGGGAGGTAGCTGTCCCACGGATTTTCCCCTCACCCGCTCGTTTGGTGGTGGTCGCAGTCCGTTCAGATTCCACGCGCTGACGTTCTGAGAGTGGAATAATTTCATCCCAAGAGGTCACATCCGCCTTAACATCCTGAACAGCAAACTGCTGCAAAAAATCTTCACCACCAAGACTGGTACCAGTTGGAGCAGTTTCAGTTTCAAAGTTCTCTCCCTTGTTCATGATTTCGTCCAGATCCATTGACTCCAATTTAGACTGGTCAGCCGAGCTTTTGAAGAGGTTGGCCGCGCCGAATTTCAATATGGCACTTAAATCATCCTTGTTGAATGTTGTCTCTGGTTTCGAAGCCTCTTTCCTTCCAACGTGTTTACCCGAAGTGTCCATTTGATTGATGATCGCGTATTCCAAGATCATCTTACGCTTAGCACGCTCTAGGACGTCTTCCTCGACAGTGTCTTTGGTCACCAGTCGATAAACATTCACATGGTTCTTCTGGCCGATCCGATGAGCACGAGCCATCGCTTGGAGATCGTTTTGAGGGTTCCAGTCACTGTCAAAGATTATGACGGTATCCGCAGTTTCGAGATTGATCCCGAGGCCACCGGCACGAGTAGATAGCAGAAAGGCGAAATCAGGGGAGCCGGGAGAGTTGAAATGTCCAATAGCTTTTCGGCGCTCTTCCGAGGGAACAGTTCCATCCAATCGCTGAAAGATATAACCACGATAAGACATGTAATCTGACATGATGTCTCTGAAAAACAAAACGCAAAACGTGAGAAGTGTCATTAAAACGAGGCGATGAATGAGTAGAAGCCAGAAGACTAACAGCATTCGAACCATTTGACTGAAGATCAAGACTCGATGACCTTCTGCCTTGAGCCGTGTCAACAGCTTGTCGAGCAAGATCATCTTGCCGCTGTTAACAACCACCCCACGCAAGGCTGCTTCCTTTGTGTCGGTTGTAGGCTCGGCGCCAGGGAACAGGAATGGATGGTTGCTGGCTTTTTTTAGCTCCATGGCAATGTTCAAAAGCGAAACTTGAGAATCGCTAGAGGCCAAGGCAGCATAGTTCTGGTACATAATAACAGGAAAGTCAGAAAAACACCAGTCACAAGTGATGAGGCTAGAGATCAGAGCTGAATAGTAGTACCCTGGTGAGGATCGCCTTGTACCAATACATCTGTAACTCTGACATTTCCACGCGAAGAATCCTTTCACTTTTGGTTGGCAAGCTCTGAACAACATCCTTCTTTAGTCTCCGAAGCATGATAGACTGCAGTTTGGTGTGTAAGTCTTTGATCTTCATCTCCTTTTCATCATCTAAGACGGCCCCGATAATAATAATAATAAACGTTAGAGTCCTGATCATGACCAAATGAGTAAAAAGATTTGTCTAATAATAACCTTCCAAGTCAAAATGACCCTCGGAGAGATCAAACTTATCCGGTTGCAAGAAGTGCATCAAAGCCAGGAGCTCTACAGTCGGGATGAATGACCGATGTTAGACATGGTAAGCATGGAAGCTCCTGATATGGATTCAAATTGTTTAACCTTTGACACTGTTTTGGAGCGGAGTACCGGTGATCAACAGTTTGGCCTGTATGTTAAACGACATCAGCGCTTCGTACAGCTGAGATTCGCTACTTTTTAAGCGATGGGCCTAGAAAAAAAAAGTGGACAAAACGATAGTAATGAGTACAAGTCAGATGAAGAGTTTGGCAAGTGGTGGAAAAAGAACGGACTTCATCAACGGCCAAATACTGCCACTTAATAGTACCAAGGTCGGCACGATCTTTCAGGATGATCTCATAGGTGGTGAGTAGAATGTTGAACTTCATCTTCTTCGGAGCCCCAAACTCGTATTCCCGAATAGTTTGACGACTAACTTTGTTACCGATATACGCGATAACGTTCAAGTCTGGCGCCCACTGGGCACATTGCATTTGCCATGCGGGTAGCGTAGAAAGTGGGACGACTATTAGAAACGGTCCATACTGCTCCATGGTGTGGAATAGATAGGATAGAAAGGCGCAAGTTTGGACTGTCTTTCCAAGACCCATCTGTGTACATGAAGCAAAACTTGTCCAATTAAACCGCGGCCAGATTTACCCAACCACATCATTGTATCTATTGGATTTAGGAAATGGCATACCTCATCGGCCAAGATGCCATTTTGACCTCTGTGCCAAACGTAGGCCAACCAGTTGAGTCCCGTGACCTGAAAATCCTTCAATGTGCCCCCAACTTTGATATACTTGGGTTGCTCTTTAATGCGATCGAATGCAGGTCTTGATTTACCAAGCGGAGTAGAGCGGTAAGGGACAGTTTTGGAATCAAGCCTAGCTTGGTAAGCTTCGATCTCCTTGACTGCAATCGTTTCGATCGTCTCTTCGGCCTCCCAGGTACATGCATCGTAATTCAGGCCGCGCCATTTGCAGAGATATTCGACATGATCGTGGTCAATATCAAGCGTTGGTTGCGCGTCGCGGTTCGCAATCACCCTTTCAACTATTTTGTAACCCTCGACTTGCTCTCGGGTCCGGTTTCGTTCGATCATGAAAGCTTCGCGGTCTTCATCTGTATATCTTGGGTCACTATTAATTTGATTTTCTGGCGTCCAAACGTTTTTGATATAATTCTCGAGTTTTTTGAAACCTGAAAGCCAACAAAGCACATGATTGAGTCTATATGATGTATGATGAACCTTGGGGGAAGGTTCAGGTTGCACCTCGGTATTGTTTGGAAAATTCGTATGATTCCCAGGTTGCATGGAGATGACTGTAACCCTGCCATTTGATGAGATACAGCAAGTGTTGAGTTGGGTCGTTGAGCGAGGGGTCGGCTAGGTTAATAGGAAGGAGTTAGTGAACACTTGAACGACTTGGTAAATGATTCAATTTACCGACTAACATAGCTTTGTATCTTTCATGTGATCCAGAACCGCGTCAATCGCATCACCCTCATCTGTAAGAATATTGCGGTGGTTAGAGGGAACAATCTTGCGGGGGGGTGGGGAAGAGAAAAGGGTAATCCCACCTCCGATTGCTACGGTTGGTTGATTGGCATAAGCAGCAATCTGCTCGTCTTCGGAGTCTGAGATCATACCCAGATATCGATCATCCTCGTTATAATTGGTTGCTTTGACGCTCCTGGCTGAAATCCTTGGGAGAGATGGTTCCTCGGCATCGGATTTGGTATGTACTGCTCGTCGACGTTTGCCATGTTTCCGACCGCCTGCCGAAAAATCACTATCGTCCTGCTCAGATTCCGCCCCCGGTCTGGGCGCCACACTAGCTGGTTTGTCTAATATTTTACCTAAACTCGATAGGTTGCGTATACATATACATATATATATATATATATATATATATATATTAAGCGAGAGAGAAGTTGATGAGAATCCTGAAGAGCATGATATTCCTGTGTGGAGGTTGATAAGAGCTACAAACCCTTGGGTAATGTTTTTTTCCCAGAAGTTGATTGTTTCTTAGATCGTTTGATCGGCCTGGCTTCGTCGTCATGCTCAGAGCCAGTGTTCTCATCATCAAACTCTAAGCTAACGTGTTCGAATACCTGTTCAAGTTGCAGGAAAATTAGCATCAAAGCGGCATGTTTTAATTGGATAGAGTGAGCCAATGTTCTTAAGTTGGCATGTTTGCAGCCGTTTCCAAGTGGAAGTACAGACCTTTTGACTAGCGCGCGTCTATAGCGACACGGGTGAGTAGTGGAGCGTGAGAGGTGGTGTGACATAGAAGATGCAAGTCAGTGCAAGATGAGGTTTACAAAAATTTTCTGAAAAAGGAAAAAAGGGGGCTTGCCGATCTCCGAAGACCATAAAGCTGAGCATCATACGCCTGAGGTAGTTCAAGCCGATTAGAAGAGGTTCCTGACGATTTTTGGCGACGAGAGAGCAGTGGAGGCTCCTCATGATCGGAGAAGGAGATGGAGGGGGAGGAGGGAGAAGCGGATGAGGGGGAATCGGAATCAATGTCGGAGGAGTGAGATTGGTGAGTGTGCTTGATGAGAGGTTGAGGTTGGCTGATCGAGGATGATGGTGAGGGTGAGGATGAGGATGAGGCTGGAGGATGGCTGCTGGCCTCGTTGGTTCTAATCTTCTTGGTGGTTGGCAGAGTGGTTGAGGTTGAGGTTGATGAGGGCTTTCCGGCTGGGAGTGCCGAGGTCAGGGACATGGCTGGGGTAATCGGTGCTGCGTCGAGCCAAGGGGGTAGTTGGTTAATAGAATGTTAGACTTTTGTAATTATTTAAATATTTATTTAACTTGGCTCGACTTGAATGAACTTCGACTGGGGTGGGGCACGGAAAGGGAAAGGTTCGGGGAATTGAACGGGGTCGGGGGGTGAACTGACCCAAAGTAGAAATAAATTTTGAGTCTACAACTTCTGTCTCTCAGTCTGCACTGCACGTCTGAATTAAGGCCTCAGGAGTCCAATCGATAAAAAAGAATCAGGCTGTGAAATATAATCAATCTCGAAGGTTAGCTGCCAATCCAACCAACACTTAACCTATGTACATATATATCCCATAGCAGGAAAAGAATAGTAAAAACGGAGAGGTAGGAAGAGAGAAAGGAATGTCTGATCTGGGTATGTATCACCAGTACTCAGACTCTTTTTCTGAAGATTTAGTTGAAATAAAATATCACCCAAAAAAATTTAAAAGTGCTACAATCAAATAAAATTATCCCCCCCTCCCAAAAATTAATAAATCAAACCAAGCCAGTTCATCCATCACAATAAATCTTGCAAGCTAGACAGGAAAATCAACCTATTATGTACTTCTCTAAACTCTCTGAGAAATCTAAGCGCGAGTCTGCCCGAAAAAAGATCAAAAGAAGAGAAAGAGGAAAGAAAAGCGAGGAAGAAGACTAACGTACGAGTATCTAGATATCATATATTGACGGGTAGTCAAGCCGATCAGACCAAAGGCTCTCAAAACCGATGACCTACTAGGAGAATCGAGGAACAAGCAGATATTTGAACTTGTTATCTACTGGAACCAAAAAAAGAGTCGATAAGGAGAAGAGATGTGAAGTATCGATGAGTTTGTGACTGATTGATTGTGAAACCCCAAAGGCTGATCGAGAAGATTGGGGGGGGCCGGGATATCAATCACTTATCTGTTTTCAAGCCCCCTGATCCTCGACTTTCGTGCCTTTCTCGAGGCTCAAGAAGGGTCCACGCGCGTTCAAACGTAGGACTCGCGCACTGCGCCGTCTCCAATCAGGAGGCCCACGTGCTTTCGTATGTATGCTGGGAAGTCAGCATGACTCTGTCCAACAAGAGCACTTGGGGCCCACTGGCAGCCGTAGGGTATTAAATGATGGATCTTCATAGCCTGCCTAGCCCTGACCTAAATCGTTCAAGCTCAGTGATCACAACACCCAATCCATACTCGGGGGCAAAGAAAATCCAACAAAATGACCACAGCTTAACTCGATGGGCAAACCAAGACTAAAATCAGAATGAGGTGAGGGTATATTTTCAAATGGATTTGGAGCAGAAAATGAGTCATTGAGTTTGATGCAAGATGACGATGGAAGAAAGGCTCGAAGGAGAGTGGGACAAAATGCGATGATAACGGTGGAATAGGGGACTAATAGGTCAAGAGAAACGCTGCTATATCGATTTTTTGTTAAATAAAAAAGCAAGTGAAGCCTTTCAAGATGAAAGAGGGACGGAGGTCGTGGAACATTGCGTAACAAAATCTTCCTGCGAGTGCGAGAGGAGTTCAAGTCAGTCGTTGATATAACGAGATAGATGTCATTCTAGAGAAGAATCATCAGCTTACAAACATCCCCATCACGTCCAGCGGGCCACCTACGAAAAAAGAAGGAATGGTCAGTTTGCTTAGAGCAGATTAGACCAGGTAGAGTCTTATCAACTAACCAGCTGCTTCAGGATGAAATTGGACCCTGCAATGGAGGGCAAGGGTTAGTTATCATGAAGAAATATGTTGGCAGAACGGGTAAACACACGCACCCCCATACTTTACGACCACTGCTGTCAGTAGATTTGATTCCCTCAACCGAGGAATCATTACAGCTAGACCAGAACAAATGTTGACAAGGTAGGTTAAAAATCGGTAAACTGCTCGAAGTAAGAGAATGTCAAGGGCGCACTTAATAAAGAACGGTTCCCATCCTTCGGGGAACGGATCCTTCAACTCGATCGCATATTCTAAGAATGAAACGGGTGGATCAGTTTCGGTGGCCTTGGCTAAGCCAGGATATCAAACTCACGGTGATTCTGAGAAGTGATGAAAACCCGGCCAGCTTGGATGGATCCTGAGTTGGCGAGTGCCAGGACGGGCTGATTGTGACCTCTATTACCGAACCGCATGCGGTACGTTTGCAGACCGGCGGCAAGACCAATGATTTGGTGACCTGAGTGGGAAAAAAAGTGAGAGACTGAGTCATCCTGAGACATTCAAGTCAGTCCGTGTAAACCACTTACCCATGCAAATGCCGAAGATAGGCATGTTGGGCGCATCGGCCATAACTGTCCGGACGGTCTGGACAGCCGCCAAAGCAAGTTGGGGATCACCTGGGCCATTGCTCAAGAAGAGGCCATGATACTTGCCGATGATTGATGAAGCAGGAGTATCCCAAGGTAGAACAGTCACCGCGGCACCATGTTTGACGAGGGAACGAGCAATGTTTGCTTTGGCGCCAAAGTCAAGCATGGCGATTGAAATTGGACTGGTGGGGTTAAGGGTGTAGGCTGTCTTAGTGGAAGCCTCGGCGACTAGATTGATTCCACTGGGGTCCCAGTATTGATCAGGTGTGACAGGGGTTTGGTGACCATCGCCAACGGCGATCTTGGCCAACGTACTTCCTTGTTGTCGGAGGAGGGATGTGATCGCACGAGTGTCCACGCCAGTGATGCCAGGTACACCGAAACGATGGCACCAGTGGCTGATAGACTCCATCGCTTGATAATGAGAAAATCGGTCGGCCAGTTCAGCAACGACGACCCCTGAGCATTGAACCCGGTCAGATTCAAGGAATAGATCCGGGGAGGATGGAACAGGTGTGGGGGAGGTGGCAAGAACATTAGGAGGTATTCCATAGTTTCCAATCATGGGTGTCGTGAACACCAAGATTTGTGACCGGTAGGACGGGTCAGTCATTGACTCGGGATAGCTGTAAAGATTAGTATGACAAACGGTTAAGCCTAAGGAGGTCTAGCAGGTTTGAGAGATGACAAAATCTCTTGCCTGGTGGTGGAAGTGGTGAAGACGGCTTCACCAAAGGTAGAAACCGGAGCTCCAAAGGACCGACCGGTGAAGACATGCCCAGACTTAAAATGTAGTGACGCCGGTCTGCCATCGGTTGATGGCTCCTGAAAGGCGCAGTTATCCGAGTCGACACACGGCTTCAGTGGGGTATTGGGCTTGACCGTAGCAAATGAACGAGATGTAGGCCTGAATGAGGTCAACTTGAGTTGAGAACAGAGAGGAAGTAGGTGGGAGCGCATGACAGATGTGGGGTCGAGGACTTGATCACAAAGGTAAAAAGAAAACTTAAAACAAAAAAAGTGGGATTTGATCAGCGGCATGCAAAATTGTTTCATGCATACGCGACCCTCCTGTGACAGGCCCTCTATCCTGCATGCATTGCATGACATGGTGTCAGCTTGCTCCTATATCAGAGACAACCTTGTTGTTACAGGATTATGATTTTACATATTATTGCATATTCTCACACTATGAGTTCATTCATATTGTGTTTTTACAAGGGCTTGGACTGATTTGCATCAAGATTTGTTAAAATCTGTCAAAAAAAACAATCTTTTATGTTTTTCAAAACTCATGATCTGGTCATTAATGATCAACATGGCTGATTCCTGATGCTGTGTATGGCAGTAACCTGGAGATTACACTGGGGCTGTGGCCTTAATCCCATAACCTTGCAATCCAAAAATCTTCAAAAAGTCCAAGCATTTGTAACAACACAATATCTTATACATTTACAAGTGTATAGACCCTAATTTTGGGGAAGCTCTTTGCTGAGAGGTTGATGGTTGTTATGGCCTGGTTTTATACCAGCATGGGGGAGAGTAGATGCCCACTACAATTGTGTAGTTGGGTGGTACCTTTTGTTCCTCCCCCAAGGCTATTAGAGGTCATGAGCCCAGCACAACCGCTGTCATGTGTTTGATTCCAATTGCTTACATCTTGCTTATGTCACGTTTCCCCAGCTTGTAACATCTCACTTCACTGACTGCACCATTCCAAACTGCTTTCAGACTTACATAAGCATATTATTGAATATTGATTTAGGTATGTGGTTGCCTTAAAAATTCCATGGCTGATGGGTGCCCAAAATCCCATCATATATATATAGCATCAAACTTATCAAAAAGATCAAGTGTCAGCCTTAGAGACAATAAGTATGTCCTAAAACTACAGTTAGGCCAATAATTATTGCCCTAAAGACTTCAAAATAAACCAAAGTCCCCTAGAAAAAGGGAAATAGAGCTCTGCAGCTCATGTAATAATGGATAACCCATAATAAACAAAACACATACCTTATAATATGTGAAACTTATGGATAATTACCTTATCCTTGGAAAGATAAGGATTATAGTCTAAATAAAAGACATAACCCATAGAAAATACTGTAACACATAGTATAACAGTACAAATGAATGGTTTCTGCTTTGAGACTAGTGGCCACTCCAGATTGAGAATTCCAAGCCACTAGTTTCTACACTAAGCCCCAAACACCATGTGCCAGATTAATTACAGGACACATGGTCTACGTACAGCTTAAGCCCACATGGTAATTCAACAAGGAGGTTGAGAATTACACATGTACTTATACAGGAACTAAAAGCACCCAACCAAGTACTATTTAAAGAAGTACTCTAAGCTGAAGGAAAGAAAACGTACATAAACATACCCATTTACTACCTTTTTGGTTTTTCACCTAGATTTCTAAGCCATCACTCAGAATTACATTCTTAGTAATGCCTTAATAAATCCTTGAAGTAACCTTCTAGCTAGTAGCTTGTTTATCCAGCACCATTTCATACTTTATTATTCCACCAACCATTGCCCTTAAACAAAGGAAGAGAATCTGTCCTCCCTTATTGGTTAAACAAACCCTCTCACCCTTAAATTGCCTTTGTTTCAGACCTATTTCTAGGTTGGAGGTTGTCCTCAGACAACTAGCTCCTTTTATCATAAAGTTGAGCCTTGAGTTACATAATACTCTTAATTATCTGGCTTTATAATGCCATTTCCTTGTGTCCTGCAGTCACATAAGAGACCCAGGCTCACATCAAGTATTAGTATAGTGACAGTACATGTGAAAGCTGACAGTTAACAGGTCTGCCAGGGAGTAACACCTGTAGATTGTATGCAGATTCACACCAGTCCATCTTGTCAGCTTTCTGTACTCTACTCCACTTGTTGTGGCGTGTACAGTAAGGACTAAAAGAATAATATTACACTTATAAAGTGTAATGAACTGATTTGCCAATAAGAACAATTACTTGAAGTGTTTATAAAACACTAAGTATCAAAAAAAACAGGTTATAACCCTGCTGCCAAAACTTCTATTGAGGGATTTAAATCCTAGAAGGGCTAACCAGATTGATACACGGTTCTTCCAATCCAATTAAAAGTATTTAATTGATTGGGGGGGATTTGGTTGAGGAATTTTAACTATTTAAGATAGTATATAAATAAAGGCCAGTCCTCCTTACTTACAGGAGAAGGTGAGCGCCTTTGTAGCTTATAATAAGTTATCTGGTGTATGTTAAAATTGATGGGGGGAGGATATCTTCAATTTGGTGAAGAGACCTCCTCCTTAAATAATAAAATATTTGTATTAATTCCTCTGCAATTTAATTGTCAGTGGGGATTGGGGCAATATTGACAGGTGATTCTGATCAGCCTGTTCGTGGTAAGAAGGGAAGCATGGTTTCATTGTTAATTAAAATGTCACCATGTTTATTAATTAACTTAATTTAATGTTTATTTTTCTTAATTAAACTAAGTAATCCTTAATCACATGTACATGTAATTTCCTTTGGGGTTGGAGCTTAAAAAAGCGCTTGCTCTGGAGAGTTAAACATGTGGGATTTACTTTATTAGTCATTACTGCATAATTAATATACTTTACATAAAGATTTACCCTTATTCATGTGTAATTTTATACTATAAATTACTATTGGTTAATCTTGGATCTTCCAGGATTTTCAAGAAGAAAACTATGCCAATAAATGGTTCTTTATCCATTTATTGCATGTTTGAAAATTAATTTTCCAAAGATTTTCATAAATTAAATTAATTTTAATTTTAGTAAAAGATAGATATAATTTAAATAAATGACTTTTATTCAATGTGGTCATGAGTGTGGCTTGAACTCAGGTGCTAATGTCTATAACAGTTATTACTGAGCCAGTCCCTAGCTGTTAGACTATTGTACCATTTGATAAAATGATAGGGTCTATATTCCTCCTTGTTCAGACTATAAAAAATAATAAATAAAGAATAATAATAATTATTCAAGCTTACAGTTTTCAAGTATTACATGTTACATTATTACATGTTACATAATACATGTAATATCTTGGTGGCTGACACATCTGATGTCCAATCCAATATCACCTCTGTTGTCAGTGATATTGGCTTGCAGGGGAGTGTTATGGTGTGAGCCTGGGTCTCTTATGTGACTGCAGGACACAAGGAAATAAAGCTTTGTAGAAGCTAACAAAAGGAGTATGTTGAACTCAAGCTCAACTTTATGATAAAAGGAGCTAAGTTGCCAAAAGACAACCTCCAACCTAGAATATAGGTTTGCAATAAAGCACTTTAAGGGTAGTTGGGTTTGTTTAACCAAAAGAGGAGGACAGATTTGGTTCCTTTGTTTAAGGGGATGGATTGTTGGTGATATAAGGGAGGAAATGGTGCTGATAAACAGAATACTGGCTGGTTGGTTACTTCAAAGACTTGTAAGGCAATAATAAGAATGTAATTCTAATTGGTGACTTAGAAATCTGGGTGAAAAACCAAGAAGGCAGTAATGGGTGTGTTTATGTATGTTTTCTTTCCATCAGCTTAGAGTACTTCCTTAAATAGTACTTGGCTGGGTGCTTTCGTGCCTGTATAAGTACATATGTAATTCTCAACCTCCTTGTTGAATTACCATGTGGGCTTAAGCTGTACGTAGACCATGTGTCCTGTAATTAGTCTGGCACATGGTGTTTGGGGCTTAGTGTGGAAGCTAGTGGCTTGGCATTCTCAATCTGGAATGGCCACTAGTCTCAAAGTAGAAACCATTCATTTGTACTGTTATAATATGTGTTACAATATCTTCTATGGGTTATGTCTTCCCTTTAGACTATAATCCTTATCTTTCCAAGGATAAGGTAATTATCCTATAAGTTTCACATATTATAAGGTATGTGTTTTGTTTATTATGGGTTATCCATTATTACATAAGCTACAAGGCTCTATTTCCCTTTTTCTAAGGGACTTTCATTTGAAGTCTTTAGGGCAATAATTATTGGCCTAACTGTAGGTTTAGGACATACTGATTGTCTCTAAGGCTGACATATGGCCTGGTGGCCAGCACAGGGGAGAGTAGATGCCCACTACAATCATGTAGTTGGGTTGTACCTTTTCTTCCTCCCCCAAGGCTATTAGAATGGTGACTTCTGACATGGATCAACACTGATCTGCAATCTGTGCCATGCAACCTAACAGGCAGACATCTGTAGACAAGGGATGTAGAACTGTGCACCAAATATATAAGTTGTAGTGATGAAAAACTCCCCCAAGGGGAAATATATTTTGAGATGAGTCAAATATTTATAGTACTTACAAATATGTACTATGTATTTGGGTTGATGAGAAATAATATTTATTTAAATAGTGAAAGTATGTATATGTATATGTATATATGGGTTATGTTTATGTACTAATGATGTAATAATATGTACTAATATATAAAACCATAATTGTGTAACAACAAGGGATACCAGTATGATGAAGTAATGAAGTAGAAAAATTCCTCAAGGGATACAGAATATTTCAAATAGTGATGCTTTATATACAAAGTGATTACATAATTGGTATGATGAGTGTAATGACTAAGGCCCTGTTTGGATGCGGTTATGTTATGTAATAACCACCCCATTTGTATAACCGGGCCTCACTGTGGCCCATATCATATCACTCTTTTGTTTGGCAAAAGGCCAAAATTATGACCTACATCACGTTTGAGGTCATCACTCAATAAAGCCCCCCCCAAATCCCAAATATAGGTCTGGGGTAATATTTGGGGTGATATTGGACACTGGCAAGCTCCACCCACCTCAAACTCAGATTGTTTGCTTCAATCCGGCTTCAAGAATGGCCCCTTCATCCTTGATTCCGCCTTCAACTCCAATGAGTGGATCTTTCAACACATCCAACGCTGCCTTGAATGGCACCCCATTTTTGAATTGGAGTCAAAGTCAACCACAGGACATTCCAAATACTCCTGCGCTCACTTTCATGGATATTGAGGAGGCGCCACAACCCTCTGGCATGGCTGAGAACAACCCAATGAGCCGCAAATCAACAAAACAGTTTTGGACGGCCAAGTTAGAAAGATCAGCACTAAATTTATATGTGCAAGCGGTCCGTAACGGGAAGAGGTTGGATAATGGATTCAAACCTGAACCTCACCAAGCAATTGCCATAGCATTGAGAGATAAATTCCCCAATATGGAATTGGATGAAAAAAAAGTAAAATCTAAATTTAATCAAGTGAGTTTCTGATTGATTCACCCACTTATTTGGTTAGTAATAACTTTGGCTGCTCAGGGTTTCAAGAAAGATTACAATACTTTCCTTGAGTTGAAGAACACAAGTGGCTTTGGGTGGAATGATGAGAGTTGGGAGGTCACAGCCCCAGAGCAAGTTTGGAACAACTATCTTATGGTTTGTACATTTAACCAATCTAATTGACTCTCATTATACTAATGATTGATTCTCCTCCAGTCTCATCCACATGCGAGAAAATTCATTAAGGGAAAACCGTTCCCCAATTGGTTTTTACTTTTGGAGATCTTTGACAAAGTGGTTGCAACCGGAGCCAATCAAATGTCGTCAACCAACTTACATACCCCTAGCAAGATATTGGAGCTCTCTTCTGGCAAGGATCATCTGCAATTGGAATCAGCTAGTGTCTCTGCCTCGCAAACCAATTCCGAGGCAAGTGCCCCACCAGTCCATCATGCACCTGGATGTGTTTCTTCGGGATTAGAAATTGCCGGCGTGTTGAAGGAATTAATTATGATGAACCAAGCAGGAAGCAAACAGACTCATGGAGCCCAAGCAATGATGTTTTTTCAAAAGCATGATGCAGCTGAATTTAATGATTTCCACCAGTTGCAAATCATCAACGTTTTCTATTCTGAACGCAAGGCTTCCCTCTACATATCCATTGAGAGGCGCGAGTTGCGACTCCAATGGCTGAACTCAATGATTGGAGCTAATACTAATAGCATCTAAACATTTTTTCTTTCACATTGTATTTCTTTTGTATTCATGATTTTCTTTTACAAAAGAAATAAAAATGAATACAATACAATAAAATATAATTTATAATTTATACTATTTGTGTCTACCTTGTGCGTGTCTTCCCCTTCTACCTCACCCCCTTGAGCCACAAGTAGAATGGAGGGGTTGATGCATGACCACTTGCCCTCAACGATTGTTATAAGAAACATAATCGTTCCACATGGACTGTGCTATTGAGTCCCTCCAGGAGCACAGCTCTTTGGGGTCTGTGGTCACACTGTTCTCAGTTCCTTCCAAGCGTGTAGCTTGCATCTGATCATGTTGAGTGGAGGGAGTTTCTGGGAATTCGTCCGGGAAGTTGTTTTCAAGATGACCCGAGTATTTGGATATTATATTGTGTATAACTTCCAAAGCAATCACAATGCAAGATTGAATATGTAGAGAGTATTCTAGTGGGTTTTTCAGAATTGGGAATTGTTGTTTGTAGATCCCAAAGACTCAGTACTCCTTCTAGCTACACAAGGTGCAAAATAAGATATAAAGAGCAAAGAAAGCTCTGGGAGGATTTACAAAAGAGTAATACCAATATGGATATGAGGTATGAGGGGTTTCAATAAGAAAAAGATGATTGATTATATTAAATAAATTTAATATAATTAAAAATATGAGGGGCCTGATAAATCAGGGGTGGTTTAATCCCTCAAAGACATCTTGCAAGCAGAGGATTTAAGTACCTGAAAACACTGGGGCCTGTAAACAGGGGTTTTTTTACATCCCAGACAAAAGATGGGGGAGAATCTCAAGAGAAAGGTCTATCTACTTACTAGTAATAAATTACCTTTAACAGTCTTGAGGTTCTTCCAGGGGGAAATTGGACAGTTGGAAGAGCTTGGAAAGGGTTTTGGAAGGGCTGGATGGACACTGGACAATTTCAAAGGGAGTAAGAAGGGGCTAAAAAACAGATAATAGGACCTTACCAGACAGAATAACAATAGTAAAGCTATGTAGGTGGGCAAAGGTTGTGGAATCAAAATACAGGGGGAACAAGGGCTCCTTAAATGCCTTTCTTGAGCCCTGATGGAAAAACATAGCATGTATTTTTGGCTATGGGAAAAATAAAAGGAAGGGTTTAAGATTTAATACAAATGTATGTAGTTGTTTAATCAAATTTCCATATGTACAGGCTGTCTACTATTGTACAGCCTGTCTATGCTCTTTTGCTGGCATCTTGAGGCGCTTGTGAACCCTGAAAAGGCTTTTTAGATGTGTTGATCCAAGGTTTTAATTACATGTCAATAAGTATTTGATTAAATTTCATATGTACTTGTTGATCACACTTGTCAGAGTTTAAAAGGTGTGTGTTGTATACAATGTGAAATCCATCTGGTTGCTTGTTCTGTGGGCGCTTCAAGAGCTTCCTGTTTGATCCCTGTCATGCAGGCTCTTTGGGAATGCATGACTGCAGAGATCTGTCAACAGATAATTTCCCACTAAGGATGTAATACATTTATTTTGAACAGTTGTTCAATTATTATTATTTTTGGGATGTTCTTGTGTTATTTCCTTCCTCTTGTTCGTGGTCTCTGTCCTTCTCAATCATCCTTAGTGTACCTAGTATGTAATTAAATACAATAAATAAATAAATAGATAATATAGTATATTACTAGTATTATATATTTATATTATTAATGTCATATGTATTTATTTTATTATGTTCTTATTTAAATACATTGTAATTTCGTGGTTTTGTACATGTATTTATGTTTTTTATTCTGTATGTTAATTTATAATAATTATTTCAGCGCTTTAGTGGTAATATTCTTTCAAGTTGTTTTACTACTAGAAGTTTTAAGTTATCTGAGGTACTTTTGCCGAAATACCCTAGGTTATTTTACACGCTCTTCAAGATTATGAAATAATATTTCCACTTATTTTATTATTTATTAACATATTCATTGTTTTATACTTAATATTGTATTTTTTTATTTACCATTAATTTACTATGTAATAATGTATTTACTATTTGAATATTAATATTTTATGTTGCTTTATCTTGTTATTATTGATTTATTACCTTTTGTTAAATGATCAATACTATATTTTTTATTTTATGTTTATTTTTGTTCTAGTCAGGTTGTATCTGAACTAGTAGCAAGCTGACAATTTACCTCAGGAGAGTGAGGTGGTCCCGGCTTGTGGGAGTTACCCGCTGATTCAAGGTAAGTGGAAAACTTAGAGGAGACATATTCACCGCCGTTGTCAGACCGTAACACAAGGATTTTGTGTGAACCGTCACACTTGAATTTGGCACAAAATAGTTTGAAGCAGTGAAAGACATCTGATTTTGACTTCACAGGGAAAAGGGAAAAAAACTTGGAGAAATCATCTATGAAATTCACAAAATACTTGTAACCTTCCCTGGACTGGACCTCAAAGGAACCCACATCAGAGTGGATGAGTTTTCTGGGAGTATTGGATGGGTAAGATGAGCAAGACTTGAAGGCGGAGGAATGTATTTTGGATTGAAAACAGATAGGGCATTGCTGGGTATTGACCTCATTCATGATTGTTGGGTTGATGTTGAGGATCTTCAAGAGACGGTTCAGCGGCTTCAAGCCTCTGTGGGAGAGACGTTGATGATAACCAAGCAAGGAGCTGTCAACGGAGCACATGATGCTCGTGAATGTGGATAAAGACTTTACCTTGTTAAAAGGTAAGTAGAACAAGTTACCCTTACGGTAACCCAGCCCAACAGCAAAACCATTAACTGAGACAGAATCGGAGTTGTAGATATCCCACTGATTTGCATTGAAGACACAGGTGAGCCCAGCATCACACATGGCCGCAATAGAAACCAGTGGCTTGTGTAGGTTGGGAACCACCAGGGTAGGGACAGAGACCGGAGTGTCTAGCGGAAGTTTTGCAGTGCTGCAATGAGAGGCTCCCACGGTTGAGTGGTTTACGAGGCAAATAGAGGTTTTGTCCAGCTTCAGGTTGGAGACAGCGTTGGCATAGAGAGTCATGCAGTTAGAGCAACCAGAGTCAAGGTTAGCATCACGGCAAGAGGAGGCACAGGTGTAGGCTGTGTATTTGCTTGTGACAACAGTGTTTCCTGCTTTAGCCGAGTTTTTGTCATCCAAGCTAGAGGCGTCCAAGTTGTCCTCATGGCCTCCTCCTAGAGCAAAAATGGTGGTATGTCCTGCCTTGGCAGGGGTTTTTTGACTGGGCTTGCCTTTGTGGTTGCAATCTTGACCTGTGGTGTTGTTGGATGAGAGTCCCTGTTTGTGATTGGCAAGCAGGCGGGCTGTGTTTTTGCAGGCAGATAGTTTGTGACAATTGATGCAGCAGAAAATGCAGTAGAGGGCTGCATTGAAGGGAGGACAAGGTTCCTTTTTGGTTGATAGGTTGGCTCAGGCTACCAATTTGACCAGTTGCAAGTCCTCCAGTCTGGCTTTCCGTCTAAGAGACTCTTGGTGTAGAGCCAAGACAATCTTTTTCAAAGAGACCCAGCTTTTGTTCATGAGAGCCAAGATGCAGGGGAGCCAGCTGGCCGGGAAGGAGTTTAGAAGAGAGGTGGCATGAATATTGTCCGGAGTAAGTGGGTTGTCCGGCGTTAGAACAGCATTTTATCACTCAGAGAAGGTGTGAAGCTGGTCAATGTGGGCACTGACATCATTGCCAGTCATCCGGGCTGTGGTCAGCTTCCTCAGCCAGTACATACAACCTCCGGAGGAGGTTGCTTGATGGGTGGCCTTGAGAGCATTCCACATGCCCCGCGCGTCTTGTTTGAATGCTTGGATGTGGCACAGATTGACGGACTTGATTGCTCGGGATATGACCAAGCAGATGGCTTTATTTTCTTGGATAAAAGTTGCCGACTGAGTTGCCTCGCCGTTTGACTTTGGCTGTTTGAGGACGTAGGCAAGGTTTGTGACATTGAAGTGTATTTGGAGCACAAGCAACCAGTCAAGAGAATTCGAATCAGCCCCTGGGGCCTTAAGAGGCTTGACACCCGAGATTTTGAGCTCTGGGTGCAAAACTAGCTCCATGTGAGGAGGAAGAGCCTTGTTGGCTAAATCACTGGTTGAAATTTGTAACGCCTAGATGAAAAAGATTCAATGGGTTGATCCTTTGAGGTGATTAACAAACAGTTAACTGTTTTTTAACATGCAAGAGCTGGCAGGCAATGGGACTCATAACCTGTTGCAGTGAACCATCCTGAGACTGAGACAGCAGAAAACAGAGTGTGATGAATTTGTGAAAGGATGAGGAAAGGACTTCCACGACTCTGCTGCCTCAGGTAACTCCCATACAACATGTCACATGTGTGACAGATGAGTGAAAGATTTGAGTCATAGAACAAGAGAGAAAGCAGAAAGAAAGAGACATAAACTACATAGCTCAACACGTGTGTCACTAGGTAAGTATGATTGGGTCCCACATAAAATCATAGAATACATCAAAATTGTTTGGATGTAATACAAAATTCATTGATTATATTAAGCCTGGCAGGTGTAAGGATTCTTGAACTAAAACAATATTTTATGCAAAAAAAAACAAGGAAAATCAAGGGGTCTGTTTAAGCACGGCGGGCTTGATCTAATTAAGATTGGGGTTTGACATAAGATCATAGAATATGGAAAAAGTTTTTGGTTTGAATCCAAAATGTATTGATTATTCATGGAAAAAAAATGAGATTTTTCAAATCATGTGAATCATTTCTAACCAAAGTTGATATTATTGAATGACAGTTGGAAGCTGAAAAGGTAATCCATAACTACAAGAGCTGGGGAAAAAAATGGTCACTGGCTAATAGTGAATTAATATTTGGGTCTGCTTCAAGGTACCAGAAGTGATTATGTTGCCATTTTGTAACATATATGTGATGCCTATTGTGGAACTGGATGCAAGAACCTGGAACACTATAACTTGCCCTGTATATATCCCTACAAAGAAGGATAAATTGACAGGTGAAGAACAACACAAGGAAGCCATAGCAAGTGTGAAGGCATCAAGAAGGTATTCCCCTGATTCCTAGACAAATTCTATGGTTCCACATTCTGATAATCACTTCTGGTACCTTGAAGCAGACTGGCCAAATATTAATTCCCTATTAGCCAGTGACCATTTTTTTCCCCAGCTCTTTTAGTTATGGATTACCTTTTCAGCTTCCATCTTTCATTTGATAATATCAAATTTGGTTAGAAATGATTCACATGATTTGAAAAATCTCATATAACTTGCCCTGTATATATCCCTACAAAGAAGGATAAATTGTCAGGTGAAGAACAACACAAGGAAGCCATAGCAAGTGTGAAGGCATCAAGAAGGTATGCCCCTGATTCCCAGCAAAATCTTATGGTTCCACATTCTGATAATCACTTCTGGTACCTTGAAGCAGACCCAAGTATCAGTTGAATATTATTCATATACCAGATGTTTTACCATCTCTGTTAGTTATGGATTATCTTTTCAGCTGCCATCTGTCATTTCATAATATCAATGTTGGTTAGAAATGATTCACATGATTTGAAAAATATCATTCTTTTTCCATGAATAATCAATCAATTATGGATTCAAACCAAACACTTTTGCCACATTCTATGATTTTATGAGGAACCCCAATCTTGATTGCTGTCAGCTGCCAACATAATACATGTAGTATTTGACATGTAATGCTTAAAACTGCAAGCTCGAATAATTATAATTATTCTTTATTTTTATTATCTTTTATATACCTTGACATTCTGGAAAACTTAATAATTAGACTCACCCATATCAAATGTTATAATAGTCTAACAGCTAAGAATAGGCTTAGAAATGTTTCATGTAAACAGAAGGATCTGATTTCAAGCCACACTCATGACCCCAATCAATAAAACCCACTTAAATTATATCTATTTTTTTTACCAAAAATAAGTTATAATTTAATTAATGAAAATCCTTGGAAAATTAATTTTCACACATGCAATAAATGTATTAAGAACCATTTATTGGAATAGTTGTCTTCTTGAAAATCCTGGAAAATCCAAGCTTAACACATAGTAATTTATAGTATAAAATTACACATAAATTAATGTAAATCTTTATGTAACCCATATTAAATATGCAATAAAGACTTATAAATTTATTCCCACCTGATTGGATTTCCAGGGCAAGTACTTTTCAAGTATAAACCCCAAATGAATTTCTATGTACATGTAAGTAATAATTATTTAGTTTAATTAGAGTGAAATAAAAGATTAAACTATTTTAATTAATGTGAAATCACTATGGCATCATTTTAATTAAAAATGACACCATGTTTCACTTCTGACCACAAAAAGGTTGATCAGATTCAACTGCCACATTTCCCCCAATCCCCACTGTCAAATGAATTGACAGAGGGATTACTCCAAAATATTTATTATTTTGGAGTAATCCCTCAAGGGGAGGTTTTCTTCACCAAATTGAAGACATTCTCCCCCCTCAATTTTAACTATACATAGATAACTCATTATAAGCTACCAAGGCGCTCACCTTCTCCTGCAAGTTAGGAGGACTGGCCTTTTTTTACTTATAACTACCTTTTTAGTTATAATTCTTCAAAAACCCCCAATTAAATTAATACTCTTAATTTAATTGGAAGAACCGTGTTAAAGTCTGGGGTTAGCCCTTCTGAGGATATAAATTCCTATAAAAGAAGTCTGGCAGTAGGGTAGTAACCTGTTTATTTTTAAACTTAGTGTTCTAAACAAACACCAAAGTAATTTTGGATATAGTTATAATTTTATTACACTTTTTAAAGTGTAAGACTTTCTAATTCCTTACTGTACATGCCACAAGAAGTGGAGTAGAATCCAGTTTGCTGAAAATTACTTAATGAATCACAAGATGGCCAGGATTTTCTGTTGTAGATTAAGCCTGCTGGTCTTAAAAAGAGCCCTTGATTTTCCTTGTTGTCCTGCACATAAAATGTTTTAGTCCAAGGATACTCAAGCCCGCCGGGCTTAATAGGGGGTTCAAATATAACCAAATCCACCAGTATCTAATCAACTGGTTTTGAAAATCCACCATTTTTAAAAACCATGGATATCAATATCAAATGGTTAAGAATTCTCAAAAGTGAAATTTTGTTGAAAAACCTAATTCACTGGTTTTAATTGTGGGTTTGGTCATATTTGCTACCCCCTAATATCAATGAATTTTGGATTCAAACCAAACACTTTTGATGTATTCTATGATTTTACATGGGACCCAATCATACTTACCTAGTGACTCACAAGCCCGCCAGGAATATCTGTTTTAGATTAAGCCTGTTGCTCTTAAAAAAACCCCTGTGCTTCCTTGTTGCCCTACACTTGAATTGTTTTAGTCCAAGAATCCTTAAGCCCACTGGGCTAATTAATTTCACTAAGATATACATGTGAATAAATTTCCTAGGGGTTTGTGCTTGAAACATTGCTTGCCCTGAAGGACAATTGAAGTGATTTCATATGTATTAATCATATAATACATACTACATAGAGATTTACTTAAATTTATATGTAATCTTATAGTATGGATTACTATGGATTAAGCTGGGATTTTCAGGAATTTCATGGGAAAATAAATACCAATAAATGGTTCTTTTTCCACTTATTGGGTGTTTGAAAATTGATTTCCCAAGGATTTTCTTTAATTAAATTTCCTTTATATTTGATAAAAATTTAAATATAATTTTAATAAGGTTTTTTGAACATGGTCATGAGTGTGGCTTTAACTCAGTTGAGCCTTCTGTTCAATTCATACATTTCTGATCTTGTTCTTAACTGTTAGACTATTATACAATTTGTTGAAATGATTAAATCTAATTTCTCATCTGTTCAGAATGTCAAGTAAAAAATGAAAGATAATAAAATAAAATAAACAAAAATAAAATAAAGAATAATTATTATTTATTCAAGCTTGCAGTTTCAAGTGTTACATGGTAAATACTACATGTAATATCTTGGTGGCTGACACAGATAGTGGCATCAAAACCTAACATGAAATACAAACTTTTAGTCCTTGTTCTTTCAATAGCTATGAATGAAGTCTAACAAACAAAATAAATTTTAGTTCTTGCTATCCTTTCAACACAAGCTGGTGCGGTAACAGGCCCTGATTTGGGTTCAATTTTGAAGCTACGTCCAAATCAGATCATGACAGGTGTTCCCAGACAAAACTTGCCAGCGTGTTACAAGAAGATCCGGGAAGATATGCCTTGTCCATTAGCTCATAATTGGTCCCGCCCCCAGCTCCAAGCTGTTTTCCTGACCAAATTTGCAGCCCGGGATTCTTCCGTGTCTCAGCTGATGGTGATGGGACTAGTCACTGTACCAACCAGGTTGGTAAGAGTTCCACGCTTGTTTTGTAATTTACTGAGATTGGAGAATGTGGTTTGTTCGTACCTTGCCGTGACAAGACTGATCTATCTGTACCGACCCGGGTAATCCGACTATTTGCTCTTTGCATCTTAGAAAACTCAGCAGCATACTAATCTGACATGTTCCCATAGCCCAAGGGTACATGAACGGAAGACGGAAGCTGGATCGTTTGGTGTGCAGTACCTTTGAATGTGTAGAAGAACACAAGTGTGGCCCGGCCGGTGATGATGAGGCATATATTATATAAAGCCTCATCTGTCCGCTTGGCAATTATGCAGCACACATCCGTTGTTCATAATCCTCCATACCTAATTTAAAGGTAGAGCCAGAAATACAAAAAATAAGTCCGAACAAGGTCTAATCAGCATAATTTTTTTAAACAATCAACCCAACATGTTTTGCAAAGGCTTTTTGGCTTCGCTGTTCCTGCTTTCTCACCTCTATCCATTTGCATTCAGCAAATTCATATTCCCTCCAAAAGACAACCTGGCGCTTCTCGAACCACTGTTACCACATGCGGACGGCACGGATGTAGGGCCATCCGGCGAAGCAGGTGAGGCTTCAGATGATTTCTTCCAGCAGGTCCTTAGTCTCTCTTCCCCCCAGCTTGTTCTACTGAACTTGATGAGATAGATTACTGACAGTCAAAACCACCACGAACTGCACCCTTCCTTGGAATGTCGGTTTCATCATCGTCAAAATTCCCAGATGACCAAGCTCGGTCCTTTCACAATTTTATTTGTAAGTGGGATGTCACTGCTGTTGAACTGGTGTCAGCCCTTGAACATGGCCTGAATAAAGCATATGCAGGCTTGATTACTCACCACTTGTCCGTTTCGCAGGCAACCCAGAGGTCACTCGACTTTGGCTCAAGGCGGATAGTAAGTTTTCGCTGCCCGACCTTTTAACATGTCATTCTCGCATCGCAAGCACCAGATCTTTCCATATAACCTGAACTCGCTGCAACCTCTCAAACAGCGCAGCTAATTCCACGCTACGAAGCCCCTTATGTTAGGCAGTACTTCGGTGAAGGGCAAGTACTTGCACAGCTGAAGGCCAAGTTTACGGCAGAGAGGTCAAACCACGCCCCACAACCCCTCCTCGAACGAATGCGAGACCAGATTGATGCCGTCCTCAAAGACCTATCGCAACGGACTTACAAGACAGAACTTGCAACCGATATTCGGAATGCATTTTACATACGAGAGCTAGGCCGAATTATCTTATCGACAGAGGACCCCACGGCCAGAAACTCCATCCGCGATCATGTCCTCCAGATGGAATCGGAGCTCATGAACAAATCCACTCTGTACATGTACAACCATATGCGGGAATTAACTAAGCCAAAGCATGATTCAAGTTAATTCAGTGGACTCTGTGTTAAAAGAGTGAGAGCAACTAAAAGATATATTTCTTTATCAGATCACTGGTAAAATTAGCCTTGAGCATGAAACAACAACTATAAAGTAGAAACATTAAGTACCTAAAAGCAGTACGATATAGAGGTTTTAATAGAGAATCTAGCAATATTAAAGCCAAAGCTGATAAAAACAAAAGATATTTAGAGACATGAAAAGAACAAGGATTAACATGTAAGAGGAAATAATATAAAGAATACCCAATGAGATGATGATGATCTCTGAAGGTTTAATAGAGAATCAGACAAAGCTGATAAAAACAAAAGATATTTAAGACAAAAAGAACAAGAAACATGTAAGAGGAAATAATATAAAGAATACAAGAGACAAGTGAAGAACCAAGGACAAGTGAAGAGAAAAGCACAGAACTAAAATGATTAAGAATCAGCACACATATAGAAAATGTGTGAACTACAAATACTAGTGAAGAGGTTCACTTCTCACCAAGTTGAGAGTATGAAAAGGCGTGAAAGATTATGATTTGATGAGTTGATTGAATATGCAAGAGCTGTGGCACGATTGCAGTTGATGGATGTTGTCACGCTCTGTGATGCCAAGGACTAAGATCCTTCTAGCTACACCGGGTGCAAAGATAGAAAAGGGTGGTAATATGGTGGTGATATGAGATATAAAAAATATAAGGATATATTTTTTAAGGAGGGGCCTGCAAGCAGGGGTGGTTTAGTTCCCTCCACAGGTTTTCGTGCAAAAGCAGAGGAAATTGGTGACCTGTTACAACTGGGGCCTGCAAGCAGGGGTTGTTTTGATCCCAGTAAAGATGGCTAGAAGGGCCACAACTCCTGAAAGAAAGGACTTCCTGTTATGGTCTTTTCTGGAATGAAGGGGCACTTCTATGGGTTACTGGACAGGCTGAGGCGGTTGGATTGATGGGCTAAAGACTGGCAGTTGGTGAAGAAAGAGGGCTGAGTGATCAGGTCTATAATAGACAAACTTACAGGGCAGGACACCAGTTACTATGACTGGTGGAATGCTATGTATGTATGTTGTATGTATAAAAGATGATGGGGATTAAAGCAAGGGGAAAGAAGAGCCTCTGAAATATCTTCTTTGAAGCCTTGGTGGCAAAACAGGAGAGCTAGAGAGGGCTGTCTTGTGTCATGATTCTTAGTAGTAACTACTAAGGATGAGCCATGACAGATTGGCAATGATGTCAATGGTTGACATGGGAGTATTACCACAGTTACTGTCATGTAATATGGCTCAAGTGTGCGCTTCAGAGTGTCCAACTGAAGTGGTAACCATGTAGAACATCTGTCATGATCACCATTGGTAATATGTCATCCCAATTGGGCCACAAATGTCAAATATGTATTTAGTGATGTTTACATATGTCTCTTTTGAGTTGTATTATAGTTTTATTATTGTATGATGATTATTCTGTTTGTCATACAGGTTGTGTATTCTACTATTCATGTTTATACTTATTATTATAGTAGTTTAAGGTGGATTTACTACTAGAAGGAGTAAAGTTACCGGGGTACTTTGGCTGAGGTACCCTATGTTATTTTACATGTAGAATCAGAATATTAAACAATATTCTATTATTTATATGTTTTCATATATGTTTTTCTCTTTTTATGGCGTAAAGAGTAACAATGTCTCTTTCATAAGTAACAATGTCTCTTTTATTGTTGTTTTGTAATAATGTCTCTTTTATTGTTGTTTTGTAATAATGTCTCTTTCATTATTATATTTTTATATATTTTGTTCAGGTTGTCTCTGACATAGTAGCAAGCTGACAGATGTTAATTGAGGATTAGAGAGTAGAGCGAGTGAGAAGGAAGGGAGTAGAGAATGTTAATTGAGGATTGGAGAATAGAGCAATTGTGAGCCTGGGTCTCTTAAGTGACAACAGGACAAAAAAAAGCCATGATGAAGCAAATGGTGTTGAGTATTATGTAACTCTTGAGCTCAACTTTTAAGGTAAAAGTGTTGATGTGTCAATGTCAAGGCACTGCTTGATACATGTTGCTCTCAAATGACCTAGATCCCATGTAAGTCCATGAGCCTTAGGGGGGTGTATTGAAGAGCTCAAGCAATACATATGTTATGTATGGAACATTTCACAACGTACTTAGCTCAATGTTTAGAGCATCACTCATGAATGCTGAGATTGTGGGTTTGAGTCCCACAGTACACAATCTTTATTTTAACAAGTTCAATTGGTTATGAGCCCAGTTGTCGCTATAACTGCGACAATCAGTACATAGTCCAAAATGAACGATAAACCAACTATGTCTAACATCCCTTGTCAGCCACCAAGATATTACATTTAACATGTAACACTTGAATCTGAAAGCTGAATAAATAATAATTCCTTTTTTTTTTATTTCATTTTATTTATTTTACCTTGACATTCTGATTGAAACGTAAATTTTAGGCTTGATGGTTTCAACAAATTGTATAATAGTCTAACAGTTAAGAACAGCCTTATGAATATCTGACTTGCACAGAAGGCTCTATGTTCAAGCCATACTCATTACCATATCCAGAAAATACTAGGATTTTCTTTAATTAAATTTCCTTTGATTTTTGATAAAAAAATAGATATAATTTAAATAATTTTATTAGTGTTTTTTACATGTGGTCATGAGTGTGGCTTGAACACAGAGCCTTATGTATCAACCAGACATTTCTAAGCTTGTTCTTAATTGTTAGACTATTATACCCATTGTTGTAACAGTTAGTATAATTTCTGTTATAATCAGAAAGTCTAGTAAAAATAAAATAAAATAAAAATAAAATAAATAGTAATACAACTAAATATTATTAATTATTTCAGCTTGCAGTTTCAAGTGTTACATGTTATATGTAATATCTTGGTGGCTGACATAGGCCACTATATAGTTGGCCAGGACAAGGATCCACATCCCTTCCTCATCCTGTAATCTACATTATAGGATCCCAAAACCCCCAAAACCCCAGAACCCCAGTGCCTACATCTCCCCAGATCAGACCATAACATATTGCAGGATCTAAAACTACGGAGACAAAGGCAAGAACCCAACACCCAGAAAACTGACCAGACCCAACAAACAGAAACCAAACAGAACAGACAACTCAAACGATTCCAACCTCATCCACACTAGAAAAATGGATGAAGTGGAACACCTCCAACAACAGCTTGAGGAGATGACTCAAGAAAAAGAAACCAAAAAATCTCACTGGAAAGCGGCCGAAGCACAACGGGACCAACCATCCCGACCGACCATCCCCACTCCACCCTGCGGGCCAAAGATTGCATGTCCCAACATGTTTGATGGTGAGCGCGGGACAAAGGCAGAAAAATTTGCCCCCCAAGTGGCAATTTACACATCCGTCAACAGCACCATGTTCCCTGACAACAGGACAAAGCTATTATTTGCCGCATCCTACTTCACCGGACCCACAGCTGTGAGAACTCCTTTTGGGACAGGGGTAGTTCTGTGAGGGGGAAATAGCAGTTATAGTATTTCAGGTATGTATGAATTCATTACAACTGTTAAGGGTGGTTTGAAAGACCTGCCCCTCTATTTACTACACAAGTTAACACAACAATTTTATTTATTGTTGTGGCTGATAACTTTCTTTTTGTTTTCTTTAAGAGAACTGTTTATGTAGTAATCTCTTATCAGACAAAGATCTAATTTCAATGTACAAATAATCAGCAATGAGCTTGATGAAGGGATCAGGGAGCTAGATAGTGGATGGATTGTTACAGAAAGTTCTGGTAAATGGAAAACAAGCTTTTTGGAATTGATGAGGAACAAGTACTTATATGTTTATGATTTATTTATTTATTTTAGATGTAGTCTGAGGAAATGAGTAAAAGGATGTTTTTGGAATAATGTGAAATATTCAAAGTGTTGTACCCTCTTCCTTAACCTTTAGTTAAAAGAGCACAATTTTCCTTTTGTTTCTTTTGTGTATTTTAAACTGATATGAAAGATTTTGTTGTGGGTCACCTGATTAAGATCACACTATTTATATGGATGAGTAATTTTATTTAGTTTGCTAGCTAGATGGTGGGGCGTGGGATCCAACGGGGATGATTCTCTTTCTGGGAGGGAACAACCTCCCCTTTCTATGTAAAATGTGAGGGATTTTTGCTGGTGGGATGTCTGATTGAGGTATTCATGCTGGTGGGGTCTCTTCTTCTACGCTGCTTTCATGCATGGAGTGCATAAATGAGCTATTTCTGCTGGTGATGTTTTCTAATCCTGCACTGCTTCATGCGGGGAGTGCATAAAGTGAGCTATTTCTGCTGGTGATGTTTCTTGTTCTACACTGCCTTTATGCATGGAGTGCATAAAGGGAGCTATTTCTGCTGGTGAGGTTATGTAATTAGGCTGTGCCACAGAGCATGTGCTGCGTCTTGTGACCAGACACTAAACTATATACTACTTCTATATATATACTATGTACTTATTATTCACTATAATTCTTTTTAACTGTATATCTTTTGATTTAGCCGTGCAAACCCTAACATAAATGGGTGACTTATAGATTAAATTTACCCTAGATTTCAATTATGCACTTATATTGCTACTATTTTAGCTTCTGAAAGATAATGAAAGAATATAATCCTGCATGATACTTGAAACAGGGTTTGGAATACCACATCCTCCCCCAACTTAATGCTGTCCACAGCTTTCCTGTTTCAAGAATCACCATCTAGAATTGGTATTAGAATAAAAAGAAATAAAGATGTGGAAAAGGGGGTCTGAGTAATGTTTCTACTGGGTATATCTCTCAAGATGTATTTAGCCTACTACTTTGTATTCCCGTTATCTTTTCTCTTTCTCTGTACTTTCTTTTTTTTCACTGTCACCACAGGTATTTCTCCCTCTCCCCTCTCCTCACTACTCATTGGTTCCAGTCTAATCATCCTCTATCCTCAGTCCCTTTTTCCTACTCTGTAACAGATTATGAGACTGGTTAGATTCTCTCACCTCCAAATACTGTGATTTTCCGTTGTCCAAACGTTATCACCACATAAATCAATTGCTCAGAATGGACAAAACCAACTACAAGCTTACTGAGAAATACAAACTCAAAGGCAAAAACTTCATCAAATGGAGGACCCACATGAAATCAATCCTACAACTCAAGCACCTGTGGGACCTAGTCATTGTGTCACTCTCTGTGATGCCAAGGACTGATATCCTTCTAGCTACACAAGGTGCAAGGCAAAAAATATGGGCAAAAAGGGAATTTTTGATCTTTTATATTAATATTTAAAAGATCAAAGATTTTATGGAGGGGCCAGCAAGCTGGGGTGTTTAGTTCCCTGCAAAGATGTTTGTGCTAAAAGCAGAGAACTGAAACTTTAAAACTGGGGCCTGCAAGCAGGGGTGTTTAGTTCCAGTGAAATAGTGGCTAAGAAAGGGCCACAACTCCTAGTAGAAAAAGACTTACTGTAGTAGGCTTTGAGGGAAGGAGGTGGGGGGCTTTCTTATGGTAAACTGAGCAGCTGGAAGCGTTGGAAAGGTGGGCTGGAAGGCTGGACAGAGTTGTGGTTGAGGACAAGAGGCTTTGAAGTCTTGAAGACTGATTTACTGGGCAGGACACTAGTATGCTAGACTGGTGGAATGCTGGTGGTAAATATGATAAAGCTGGGGAATCCAAATGCAGGGGGAAGAAAGGGCCTCTTAAATGCCTTTATGGATCCCTGATGGCGAAACATCAAGTGTTCTTTTGGCTATGGGAACACTACAAGGAAGGAGTTATCCTTAGCAGAAATAAATGATGTAATTTATCAAATTATTACATGTACAGGCTGTCAATAATTAATAGAGTCTGTCAGTCATCTGTAGACATCATCTGAGGGCACTTCAAGAGCTCTTAGTTTGATGTACAACATGTATTGATCACTTGATCAATAGAATAAAAAAGAAATAATCAAATTATAGTACAGAATCTTATTTCTGTTTAATTTGGGTATTTCATATGTAAAGTTCTGTACCATGAGAGTTCTTGTCATACTTGCATGGAGGGCGCTTTTACAGCTCTCCATTCATTCATTTGATCAGCTATCATCCTGGGAAAAGTGTCAGCATTTGTTATTTTCCCGTGATTAAAGGAGCTTGTCATTTATGTTAATTGTACAAGTTCTTTTAAACTTTTTTGAAGTACTCTGATGTTTTCTTTATCCCCTGTTTTGTGTCTTTCATTTGTTATGATTTTATTAAACTTATACTGTATGTATTTGTATAAGTTAATAATAAAACAAAGATTATAAAACAGCGTGATATTTATGTCAAATGTTATTTAATATTTTATTTATGTGTTTAAAGGATAATTACATAGTTTATTTAAGTAATTATCCTGTATTTTTAGGACTTCTACTTATTAGAATACTCTCATATTACATATGTTTATACCTAGTAAGTATTTTAGCGCTTAGTAGGAGTATTCTTTAAGTTAATTTTCTTATTAGAAGGAGTAAGTTTTCTAGGGTACTTTGGCTGAGGTAACCTAGGTTATTTTACTTGCTCTTTCAGAATATGAAATAATATTCTCACTTATCTCAAAGGTTAATGAGTTATTATCTATTTTATTATTAATTATTTATTATATTGGTTAATAGCATTATTACTACTTAATAATGTTTATATTTTAAAATGTTATTTTTTTCTTATATTTATTATAATTTATGTTACATTATTACTTATGTAATAATGTCTCTTTCATATGTATTTTTTATTAATTAATTATTACTTTATTTATTGTTCTAGTCAGGTTGTCTCTGAACTAGTAGCAAGCTGACACTGATAGACTTACAAATGCAATCCTTGTCAGCCTCTGTGATGCCAAGAACTGGATTCTTCTAGCTACACAGGGTGCAAGGTAAAAACAGCTGCAGCTTGTGCAGTGACAGGTGGGTAAAAAAGGTGAAAAGATATAAAAAAACTATAAAGTTTTTATTTACAGAGGGGCCTGAGTTACAGGGGTATTTACTGTGCCCTCTAAAATATTCAGGACCTGAGTTAACAGGGGGTATTTTGGGTACCTGAAAGTCTAGTCCTTTGAAAAAGGAGTACACCTAGACATTAACTGCTGAAGGAATGGAGGAAATAGACTTACTGCTTCTATTTCCTGTCAGAGGTTCTTCAGGTAGTTGTAGGTGGTCCAGAAGCGCTCACAAGGTTGAGTAACAGGTGGTGGTTGAGTGCTGAGAAAGGGGAAAGGGTTGTTCAATGAACTTCAAGAATAAAACAAGCAAAAACTGACTATATAAAAGGCTAAAAAGGCTGGTTGATATGGTGGGTAAAAGCTGGTAAATGTATATGAAGATGGGGATATCATTTCGTGGGAAGGAAGGGCTGTTTATATATCCATTCTGGGCTCTTGGGGGAAAAGCAGAAGCTCTGTTTTTCCTGGTCTAGTCTTCTACTAAGCCCTAGTTACCTGTATAACTGGTTTGGTTACGGTAGGGCTTAGTTACATGTTTCAAAAGGCCCAAAGTGGTTTAATGTTCCCAGAAGGGTGCATACTTTCGTGTTTTTCTTCCTTTTGGACCAGCAGTCTGTTTACAACCAACCAATTAGGCTAGTTTGGCCTTAGTAGGAAAAGTATGGCCGCGGCGTTGGTTGTGGCTTTTATTACAGGTGCCAGGTACATGTAACTATGGAAATTATGATTTAAACCTTATTTATGCATCATACCCGAACTCTATTAACCTTAATTACATAGTCTACTAGCATATATTCAAGGTTATGTAGATCTTTAAGTCATATAAAAACTTGAAGGCCTTGTGAAGGGATATGAAGGAGTAATAATTAAGGGGCACTTTTTCTGAGCTACCCTAGTTTAATTTACATGTAGATTTAGAATCTGAAATGAAATTCCAAGTTTTCTTTATACTTTAGAAGTTATAACTAGATTCTGTGTTGTATGTTTTGTTTTTAATCATTTCTTTTGAAACAAAAGACGTAAGGTGTGCATTCTTTTGAGACTAAGAATATAAGTTGTATATTGGTATAATCTGCTATGGTCAGGTTGTCTCTGAATTAGTAGCAGGCTGACAATCCTTCTTTTTGTCTTTTATTCATGAAGATGACAAGAGATTGGTTGTGTCTTTATCTATGTCTGAGAATAATCATTTGTCTGAGAATAATCATTATCATTAGATTTTGGTTCTGCTCTTGTATTTTTAGCTAGAATTAATCAACAAACAATCACAAGATTTGTGTTGCTTGATAGCCTGCCTAGTAAAGTTGGGATGGTTGGAACCTCCTGGTTATGAGAAAGACACAGTTTAATAACCTGCTGTCCGCCTGATTATGGGAAGCGTGTGAATTAAATCAACATCAGCTCTATGTTCTAGGTTTGGACTGCAGGATGGTTAACTCACCAATTAACGCACCTAGGGGCTTATGCTTAGAATCAACTATATTTCCACATATGTTTCATGTTAGTTTCCAAGAATTTATATATTCCCATTGTCACACTTACAAGTTCTTAGCTCAGATATTCATGATGTAAGCAGTGAAAATCATGATCCAGTCTATAAGAGGATAAAAATCTGAAAATGAAAGATGTGTTACTGAAAGAGGCCATGATACTGGATAGACAAGGTCAATTGCAACCCAAATTTCTGTGAGCACATGTCAACCTTAGAGCCAGCACAGCTGACCTAAAGTCTGTCTTATCTTCTTTAAGTCACAACTGTCTCATATCTTTTTAGAATCAGGTTTTAATGTTGTTTTGACTTCAGATTCAGATTCTTCATTAAATTTTGACCTTGGTGTTCACTGAACACTTTGTAATTGCTGAACTCCTTCATGGAGTAATTAAATAAATAATTCAATGCTACAGCTGGCTGGGCAAGTGAAACAAGGCCAGCCAGCCACATCTACATGTAAGATTACATAAGCAAACTTTGAAAATTTTCAAAGTTGGTTTATCCCCCATTGCAGGAAGGATACACAACCTCAAGACACCCAGAACCACCAACTCAGACATCCAAGGATTCAGCAAGTTACAGCTCACCACTCTAACCAAAAAAAGGCCTCTTTCACCCAGTACTTCAAGTATTGTCAGTCAGTCCCCTTTTTAAACCTTGTTTCTCTGACAGTAGTCCTTCTCTGTCTCCCCTTCTTCACTTTCCTTTTCCCTTTCCTCATCCATCATCAAATCATATCAATCCAAGTTCCAATCATCAGATCAGATCAAGTCTTCAACAGGTTACCCTTTTAGAACCTTGACTACAAGTCTAAAAATCAGGGCAGATTAGTTTACTAATTCTGTTGTCCCTCCACTGTTTCCTTAGTTTGTGAGGAGGCTGTTGCACTTCTAAAGACTCTGGCACAGCTTAGCAACTTTTCCAGGTTGAGCTCATTGATCTTCATAAGAGCACTCTAAACAATTAAACAAACAATAAAAGATCAATCAATTCCCTTTCCCCTTTTCTCTTCTACTAGTTGTATCTCTTATCCTTGAAATACAACCAGTAGTGCCCCCCAAACCTTGTGTCCTGTTGTCACTTTAGAGACCCAGGCTCACAATTGGGGGCCTCATTGGGAAATATCCTCCCTTTTTGAAGACCTTTATCATACCTCTAGACTTCATAATATCCAAAAGGCTGATCACCTTCTAATTAAAAAATTATAATAAAATACATGTAAACTTCTTTCAAAGAATCACTCTCACTGGATTTGTGAGCCTGGGTCTCTTATGTGACTGCAGGACACAAGGAAATGGCATCATAAAGCCAGATAATTAAGAGTATTATGTAACTCAAGGCTCAACTTTATGATAAAAGGAGCTAGTTGTCTGAGGAAAACCTCCAACCTAGAAATAGGCCTGCAAAAAAGGCAATTTAAGGGTGAGAGGGTTTTTTTAACCAAATAAGGGAGGACAGACTCTCTTCCTTTGTTTAAGGGCAATGGTTGGTGGAATAATAAAGTATGAAATGGTGCTGGATAAAAAAGCTACTAGCTAGAAGGTTTCTTCAAGGATTTATTAAGGCATTACTAAGAATGTAATTCTGGGTGATGGCTTAGAAATCTTGGTGAAAAACCAAAAAGGTAGTAAATGGGTATGTTTATGTATGTTTTCTTTCCATCAGCTTAGAGTACTTCGTTAAATAGTACTTGACTGGGTGCTTTTACCCCAGGAAAAAAAAGCTGGAACCTCCATGGAGGTGACTTCTCTATATCCCCCACTTATCCCACCTCTATCTACTATGTATCCTTGGTGTGCACCAATGTTATCTCCATGCCTATCTATTATGTATCACCAATGTATAATGATACATCAGAGGAGTTTTCAAAAAAAATTCAAAAAATCCAATTGTTTTTATAGAAATTTCTGAGGCAAGAAATTCTTTTTATTACAACCAATGTTTAATCAATGACAGCTCATAATAAAATCAAACAAATTATAATTCGTGAAATGGAGAATATAGTTTGATCTTGGATGAAAATTATATCCAACCATGGTTTATCTATTACCAAAGTTCTTGGAAAACATGACCATAGAACTCTGAAATAAGCCAGTTATATTTGAAAAGTGCATATATCACCCCAGGAGATCCACCACCCCCACTGCCAACACCTTGGAAGCTGAATTTCTGATATGCACAAGCTTCAAAATCCAAAAAAAAAAAAAACATCAAGTAGCTTGATCAAGTGAAATTCAAGGTTTCAAAAATATTCTTTAAAACATGGCTAACATGAACTCCTTGTGGTTTTCAACTCTGGTACAATTGTTGCACAGTCATTCAACCACAACTAATATTTTATTTTGTATAAATTTGATATTTTGGGATTAAACATGAAAATAAAACCAATCTTGATAATCAAGCTGAAGGAAACAACATGATTCATTATAAGCCATTCATTGCAAAATTTAAGTTGAAAAATTCAACTTTTCCTGTTGAAAAGGAACAAAATTCTTATTACATATTCCTTGTCTATGTTGAAACCTTGCATTGTTAAGAATGATTCTTTTGTGCCCATCAGCTATTCAATTTGAAGCCAATATGGCATTGGTTTTCCCAATTTTTTTACTTCCTCCATGTTCACAAGTTTCAGAAAAACAGTTATATCATATTCTTTTTCCTTCAACAGATTATTTGTAATTATGGTAAGTGCAAGTTGAACTAAGAACACAAGCATAGAAAACTCCTATCAAAGACATCTATGGAACGTGGGCCTTGAATTCTGCAAAAAATCAACAAAAGATTATTCCGTTAATTTTGGTGCCACATTGCACATTCATAAATATGGTATATAGATTTTTCTAAAATCAAATTGAATTCCCCAGTTGGAATCAGGAAACACTTTCCAGGTGTAGGATCATTTTTTCCCCCATATCCATTTGAGAATCACCATTTCAACCTCCTATTAATTTGATATAGACTATATCTCTCATTTCTGTCTCAATAAATTTCAACCTAACACATAATTTAATTAAGACACAACAAGATTTCAGGTGGGGATCAATTTTTTTTTTGATTCTCTCTTCAAATCTGCTTAAATGTATCCCTGTCAAGTCCCAAAAATAATTGTAAGAGAAAAGATGTTATTGATCCCAATGAAATTTGGCCATTCAATTACATGAGAATTTTTAAATATCCACAAAAACAGCTTAAGTCATTTACTTGGAAGCTTCCCGCATGGAAAAGCCCTTGTGGGTATCAAATCTCCTGTATAATTTTGTGGTGTTGTTGAAATATGTATACCATCCTGTTGTGGTGTTACTGCTCTGAATCCTAGATTATCCTTAGATGATACTTTTGATAATTTTCAAAAACCATGTCAAGTCCTCCAGTAAGTTATGCAAAATTACTGAGAAAGAGCAAGGAATTGAAAATCATGATGATTGGATTGATGATATATTTCTTACCATATCTCTTACCAATTAATTCTGGAAGCCTTCTGATCTCACCTCCTATCATCACACTCTTTTTTTCCAACTAAGACCCAAGATTACTTATTATCAAAGAATGGTTGAAACTGGTCTTGTATTTATAGATTACCTTTTTAGCTTCCATCTGTTGTTTTATAATATCAACTTTGGTTAGAAATGATTCACATGATTTGAAAAACCTCATTCTTTTTCCATGAATAATCAATAAATTTTGGATTCAAACAAGACAATTTTGCCATATCCTATGATCTTATGTCGAGCCCCAATCTCAATTACCCAATTACTCAAAAGCCGGCCAGGATTTTCTTTTGTAGATTAAGCCCGCCGGGCTTAAACAGAACCCTTGATTTTCCTTGTTTTCCTGCACATACAATATTTTTTTAGTTCAAGCATCCTTAAGCCCACCGGGCTTAATATCAATGAATTTTGGATTAAAACCAAACAATTTTGATGTATTCTATTATTTTATGCAGGACCCAATCATACTTACCTAGTGACGCACAAGCCCACCAGGAATATCTTTTTTAGATTAAGCCCGCCGGGCTTAAAAACACCCCTGTGCTTCCTTGTTGCCCTACACTCAAAGTCTTTCAGTCCGAGCATTTGTAAGCCCGCCGGGCTTAATATCAATCAATCTGGATTCAAAAAGAAAATTGTCCAGATTCTATGATTTTATGTGTTTCCCAAAACTTACTTAATTGGTGAGACATAAAACTGCCATGATTTTCTGATTTAGATTAAGCCCCCCGGGCTTAAATCCTAACTGAGCTTGTCATTTTTGGCCTGACCCTCGATTTTTTTTTGGTCCAACCATCCTTAAGCCCGCCGGGCTTAATCACTAAGATGAAGCCCCAGCTCATAATTATACTTTTATGCTACAGTACAAGTGGCAATGTCAGATCTTCCAGGAATTTTTGAAGAGATATTTGTCAAGGGAAAATAATAAGGATGTGGACAGGAATTCTGGATACTAAAACCTGAGTCAGGAGAAAACAAAGAAATACAGTCCACTAGTTTGCATTGCAGAAAATTACTCATCCAACAAGAAGTATTGACCTTGAGGAAATGCAATTAGATGAACAGATATTTTGATTTCTATATAAACATTAGGTTTGAAATTTACAACAACTTTGGGGTCAGATTGTAGGACAGAATATGGTGGATTACATGCAAATTCAATCTTTATGGGGAGGATTGAGTGACAGGAAGTGAAAGGTGTGATAGATACGGAAACAGAGAAAACAAAGAGATATGTGAATGATGAAATTCCAACACTTAGTGAAAGGTTTTTACCTGAATGAAAGGATCTTGAATAACCACATGCAAGCTGCACGCTTCTTGCATAAAGAACCACCCACAAAAATATTTATTTTTGGTTTGATGTAAATTCAATGATTTTTTGTATAAGGCAGCTCAAATATTGCATTAAAATAACTCATTGGACATTTTCAAGGAGGGAGCTTCTCTTTGCACGTGGTATTTTAACTAGCCTTGGGGGGGGGGGGGGGGGGTGGGTTACATCAAACCCAAGACACTTATTTGGTAGAGACCACATGAGAAAATCATGAATTCACCCCTGCAGTATGATATATTTCAAAACTGGATACATATGAGTGGATTCAGATAGCCAGACATCAGGCATAAAACATGTGTATCCCTCTGCTATCCCTTGAATCAAGTGATTGATATATGTTGGATGCAAAGTGGAGACAGCATGGTGAAATACAAAGACCTTGTTTTCCCTGAAGCAAATCCCTCTCAGGCTTAATAAATTATGATGAACTCTGAAAAGAAGTTTTTAAATAAATTTTGAAGGGTTATGTGGGTAATACATTACAACTTTGGTTCACAGAAAACCGCCTGAAAAACCTATCCATTCAATTCACTCAGCTTAGATGATCAATTACAAGATATAACTTCCAGGGTATTCCACTTGAGTTTTAATTTCCCCCAGCACCAACTCTACTATAGTAGAAATCAAGATTCTGACCTCTTTTGAATTTTGAAGAACCGCTAAAAAAAGAGGCACACTCTGAGTGATTTCATGTATGATCCAGTATTTTTGAGCTCTTAATATATTCCAAGGAATCATGATATCATATGATATTTACAGAAGATTTCACTGTTTGTGGGTTTCAGTTGGTAACTGAAACTCAACATCAAGAATTTAACCTTACAGGTGAAATCCCGAGGAAATTCAATCACAGAGGAATTAAAAATCCCTTGAATCAATTATACATCTGATAAACAGATGAATTGTACTGGATGAAACATTTTGATTAAGTATATGCTCAGTTGCTTTGATTTTCATATGACAAATTTAGAGCTGTTCATTTGGATCATAAACCTCTTATTTGATCCATTTGAAACCATAATTTCTGTGAAATTCAAGCACACTAGCTCTTTGGGCCAAGAAATTTAGCTCATGTATTTCATTTCCTCTATCAAAAGTCATCTGCTCTACAGTACTCTTTGGAGTTTACTGTTCAGAAGCAATTTCCAGTTTCAGCCTTCTCTATCAACAGATACACAAACTTCAAAGATTGGATAATAAAACCACCCCATAAGCGCCTTGCTTAAATACTCCCATCATCCTCCAGACAAACCACCAATTGTCAAACTTGAATTACATTTTATTTAGGATACTAAATTGGATACCATATCCCATATATACCAAGCAAGACATTGGTTTCAATTTCTTAAGGAAGCTGTTTTATCATTTGAAGTCATGGTTGATATTATGAGCCAGCTGAGCTTGGAGGCCATGATTTGACATAGAGGATATTGTTTGTCCATTGTAACTATTTCCACCAAGTTGATGAATCATGGAATTTAATCTCTCAATTTTGCATGGAACAGAGAAACCGCCATTAAGCAGTCCCTGATTCCTTAGTAATTTGGAATACCCATAGAATGCATTTGGATAGAGGTACTTCAGTCATATGTTGGAAAATTTGTGACATTTTACTGAAATTTCCAGCTTCAAATTTCATCAGAATCCATGATTAAAAACCAAACACAGTTTCAGGTCGAAATTGACCAATTTTAACCATTGAAGAACTAAATATGCAGGTCCTGTGGATTATTAGTTGAAGTCCACTCAAATTTAAGCTCTTTTTTCATGGAATTTTCAGGATAAATATAGAATTACACCTATTAGCTATGATCAATTCACAATAACCATATATTGAATTTATTATCCAGGATTTGGAGTTTGTTGGAATAACTGTTACTAAAATCAAGCTGCATCAGTTTTGACCTGACAGTTGTGAATTGCTTCATTTTATCTTCATTCTTCCCCTCACCATCTTTCACTACAAAGATTGTTCATTTTTCCTCAGGGTATATTGATCAAAAAATCAGGTATATTGATCAACTTTTCAATTTTTCCCCTTTTTTTTTTTTTTTTTTTTTTTTTTTTTTTTTTTTTTTTTTTTTCTTTCCTCATGCGGCAGCGCTACTATCCTTATCAGGAACTCCATGTGTAATCAATTGTTTCAACTGTTATCAACTCATTTCCCATTTCTCTGATTCACAGTTTTTGTTGAATTATATTTCTCGGAGTCAAGCGTTGGTTAGATTTGATAAATTTTGATAGCTTAAATTAGATAAAATTACAATCAAGTATGTACAGGAGTTTTTACAAAGAAATTATTTATGTACAAGGAAAAATGTGATTATAAATGAGAACTAATTTCCGGGGACCATCTCCGATTTTTTACAAATAAATTATTTATGTACAAGGAAAAATGTAATTATAAATGAGAACTAATTTCTGGGGACCATCTCCTCAAGTTCCTTAACCAGGGCTCTAATATTGGGTTTTGAGTGCAACTTCAAAGCAGATCTTTGATGCTCGGTGAGGGAGTCAAGCCATTCACAATCAAAGCATGCCTTTGGAAAATTGGATGGGGGTTTGAGATTGCTTTCAATTGGCAAAGAAACATTCCAACACTCCCGGGCTGCAGCACCAGAAGAGCCTTTCGGGGTTGCTGCTATCATAGCAGCCTCCAAATCATAAATTTTATGCATCATGCAAGAAATTTTGTGATGTTGCCATGGGATTGATCAAACAGTGCATTTTTTGGGATTTCTTTTTGAATAAGCAATTTGGATCATTTGAGATACTTCATCATTGGTATCATTGTCACTGCATACACCTCCAAAAATAGGAACAAGGCCCAAAAGCTTTTGATACTTGCTTAAGGTCGCAATTTGGGCGTGTCGTAGCTGCAACAAAAGTTTGGTTTTGTTAGTCCGGGAATATATTGAAGCGGTCAATTCAATTGTTGCTTACATTAACCAATCTAGAAGTGCGCCAAGCAGTCTTGTCTTGTGCTTCTTGTTGACTGTTGGACCAATTATTCTCTTGTTGATACCTGATGAAATTTGTTTAGTAAGGAGACGTGAATCAATATGATAGGTAAACAAAGCATCAGGAAAAAACTGACCATCTTCTGAGTCGCTGGGTAACATGGAGATGAATGGCATTTTCAGGTGCTTTCCTCTTTCAGACCTTTGGGAACAATTCCAGTGTACTCTTTGCATTTGACCAGCTCAACAAATTCCTTCACGGTGTGGTGTGCCAAATGTGTTCCAAGTATCAAATCACATATATTCACAGTTTACTATTGAGAAGGAGACATATTTCTAGATGTCTTATTGCATAATTAGGTTCTACAGGTCATTTAATCCCTAGTCACTCACTGGAACCACTAGGCTAGCTCCTCTCGTTTAAAAGATATCTGGATTACACTGTTATTTCAGACTTTAGGAATATATATTGATAGTACATAGTATAGAATTAGATTCAAGTGCATATTTGTAGTATATTTAATGGATACCACCACCACATGGATACCACAACCACCACATGGATACCCTTACCACCACCATCATATGAGCACCTCTATGGCAGTCACACCAGCAGAAATCCCTCACGTTTTACTATAAAAGCAGGAGGTTTTCTCTCCTCAGTTTCAGCATGCCAGAGGAGGAATCCTAAGCAGAACACACATCTCAATTAGAGTTTCCATCACAAATCCAAGTAAAATCCCACAGTGTGATCTCAATCAAGTGACCCATCAAAATCTTTCATACCTCAGAGGATATATAAGTAGTCCAGTAGCCTATTTGTGCTCTTAAACAGTAAAATTGATTTTAACCCATTGTGCTCTTAACTGAAGGTTAAGGAAGAGGGCAAATATACTTTGAATAGTTCACATATAACATCAGTTCTGTCAAGAATTATTTTTACTAGTTTATCTACACTTCAATTACAAATATACAAAAAACACATAAAAGATATATACTTTAAGACTTATTTCCATCATCTGACTCAATCCTGTTGTAAACCACCCCGGCTCTATTGCCCATACAAATTCCACCAAAACCCATTTCCACTGAATTCAAGTTTGATCTAGGTCTGATAGAGACTGCTACACCTAAGTTTTCTCTATCATTAGTTTGCCACAACAAATAAAATAAATAAATTTGTTGTGATAGCTCTTGTGTAGTATCATAGAGGGGCAGGTCTTTCAAACCACCCGTGGCAGTTGTAATATCTTCTTACATATTTGAAATATTATTACTGGTATTTCCCCCTCGCAGAACTGCCACCTGTCCCAAAAGGAGTTCTCACAACGGCCAGATCAAGCAGATGCTCATTATCAGGACTGTTGATTGGTTGGTTGAAATTTGGGCGGAAGGAATGAACTCCGGCGGCAGTCATCATCCTGCGCATGATGGCCAATGTTTTGGGGGTAGCGGATGGATGACCAGGACCATGAGGATACGGGTAGTCTGGATCACTCAAGAGATCCTCCACCTGATCATCAATATCCATGCGCAATTCCTCTTCACCATGATGAGGTAGAGTTTTGCTTTTTGACCCTATCAGGGTCGCAACATGTTGTTGTATCAAGCGCTGAAGATCAAAGTTGAGTTAGCAAGACGTAACATGTGGGGGACAAATGGAGACATACAGTGAATTCCCCTCCTTGTGGTTTTTCATGATCACTAGTCAAATTTCATGAAGTTTATCGGGGATTTACTTACCATTTGAAAAATTATTAATTAAATATATGGAAATACTTCAACTTTGGAGCAGTCATGTGAAAACAAGATATCTTCATTGATAAATTCTGTTTAAGTGGGGGATACAGTCAAGATGCAGTGTTGATATGTTGAGGATGGGTAAGAGATAAGCAAACACACCTCCATAGAGGTGCCAACTTTTTTTTCCTGGTGTTAGTGCCTGTATAAGTACATATGTAATTCTCAACCTCCTTGTTGAATTCCCATGTGGGCTTAAGCTGTATGTAGACCATGTTTCCTGTAATTAGTCTGGCACATGGTGTTTGGGGCTTAGTGTGGAAGCTAGTGGCTTGGCATTCTCAATCTGGAATGGCCACTAGTCTCAAAGTAATAAACCATTCATTTGGACTGTTATAATATGTGTTACAGTATCTTCTATGGGTTATGTCTTCCCTTTAGACTATAATCCTTATCTTTCCAAGGATAAGTTAATTATCCTATAATTGTCACATATTATAAGGTATGTGTTTTGTTTATTATGGGTTATCCATTATTACATAAGCTACAAGGCTCTATTTCCCTTTTTCTAAGGGACTTTAGTTTTATTTGAAGTCTTTAGGGCAATGATTATTGGCCTAACTTTAGGTTTAGGACATACTTATTGTCTCTAAGGCTGACATTTGCCACCACCAAAAAAAATGGAACTTCCCAAAGTTTCATGTTGAATTGTGATTTTCTACTTCTTACAAGTATTGATTTGTTTAATCTCTCTTAGAGGCCCTAAATTTTCTAAGCATTGCTTGATTTTCAGCTATATCTTTGGCTAAAAGCCATTCATCTTGGTCTGCACCCTGATTCTTGTATCTTACTAGGTACATCTTTTTCACAAAGTAATTTATGTATTACTTTGTTCATACTCTCCTCTCCTGATAAATGAGTTTCTAGGAGGGCTTTTATGTCTGGGATTTGTCCCTGTCTCATTAATAATGGGTTTTAATTAAACTAACAGGAACTGTTGGGTGTTTCCTGCTGAATTCTTCTGTCAGTACAACTTCCACTGCATTATTTCCATGAAGTGCTTTGATAATAAAGGAACCAGCAAATGAGTCTTTCATCTTTTTAGGTCCTGAGAAGTTGGTAAAGTTTACTGTGGAAACTAGTCTCTCCTGCCCAGCTTTACACTCAGATTCCTTGTGTGTTTTAACCCATCTATCTTTGCTTTAAGGGACTGCTTGTGGTTTCCACTCTTCTGCATTCTTCCTGGTTTTATAAAACATTTTAGAATATAATTCAGCTGTGGCGTTGTGGAACTCCTAAAGGATCAGGAAAGAGCTTGAAGGGGAAATAGACAACAAATCTAGTAAGTAGAAGATGTTGAAGCTACAGGTGCTGATGAGGCTGCCCTTCTTGACTAATGCTGAGGGGAAAGGGTTTCACTAAGAAAAAGAAAGAAAAGGTGTGGCTATATTTCTACTAATCCTTAGACTGCTGCTACTAATGGGAACTTAGGTTGTTTAATCAATCTGAGGCAGGGACCTAGTGAGAAAAGCACTGAGAAAGAGTATAGGGTATGTGTTATAATTGTTATTGGTGTAAAGGTTGATGCAAAGGTAAATGTCAAAGGGTTAAAGGTAAAGGTTAAAGGTAAAAGGTAAATTTAATTTGTACTTTGGTCAAAGGGGGGATGCATGATTTATCCATAGAACTAAGGGGAGTTCTACTTATACAAAAGGGCACAAGATGGCTAATCCTGGCAGTAAAGAGAAAGGGGAAATGTGTTCAGAGGTATACAACCAAAAGAGAGTAGTGATAGTGTAAGAAAGATGAGCCAATGTAGCTAGTAACTATGTATATAAGGAATGTAATGTGACTAGTAACCAAAGAGGATGTTAAAGGCAGAAGATGTAACTATGTAATATAAATGACTGTGCTGTACAACTTAATACCAAAGAAGATATAAACTAAAGAAAAGTATGTAATGTCTGTGTTTTATTTATGTACTGTATATTTATAATTCAATACCTTGTATAATATCCTATGGGGTTGTAGTATTGGTAAAGTTATGTAATTATAAATGGTAATATTCTAAAAAAATGCCAATAACTTCTGAACCAAAGGGAAATCAGGGGTACTTTGAGTGAGTGACTAGGGGTAGTTTTGTATGTAGAATCTGAATCTGTAATAATAATGAAGTATATGTAAGAGGAAATGTAAGTTGTTGATGATTGTATGTGAAAAGGTATGGATTACCACATCCTCCCCCAACTAAGCTGTCTGTCCCCAGGCAGGGAAAAAAAAAGAGGAACCTGATTCAGAGTAATAATGATGATGGAAAAGGGAATTTTTTAGGGAGAAAACTGAGAGTGGGGGTATGTAGGGGAAGGAAAAGTCCATAGCCAAAGAAGGAAGTCTGTATCCAAGCCAAGGAGGTCCAGTCCAAATAAAAGAGGTGCTGCCACAAAAGGATGTCTGTATCCAAAATAAGAGTCCACTAGTTTTTCCCAGAGAGAAGTCCAGAGAGCAAGGGGGAAAGGGTGAAAAGTCCAAAGCCAAAGAGGGAAGTCCAGATCCATCCAAGGTGGCCAATTCCTAGGTCCACATACTGAAGAAGGAAGTCTTGATCCAAATCCAGAGGCCTAGTGTACATATATTACTGAATCCTGAGTATAGTTGTCCAAGATATCCAGAAAAGCCAATATTCAACATAATCCAAGAGCTCCTAAAGAATAAATCCATCCAAAAAAAACATGCTAGAATGATCCAGGGTTCAATAAAGTCCAAGGTCCAGTGGCCTCCTAGAATTATATTACATTCCAACTCAGAATGAATCCAGGGTCCAATAAAGTCCAAAGTCCAAGGCTCCTAAAAATAAATTCCATTCTAAACAAATGCAGGAGAGATCCAGGGTTTAGTCCAAGTTTCTGCTGTCCAAAGGTCCAAGTCAAGGTCCAGGTAATCCTCATAGAGCCACCATCCAAGTGAGTCTGTTATTCCTTTATCCAAGTCCAGTGCTTTCTAATCCAGAGTTTGTATCCTATAACTGTAAGATGTAATATATGTAATAATATAAAAGATGTAAAGGGTAATTTAATAAGGATTGGAGGTAATATGGTAATAGAGTAAAAGGTAATGGTGATATGGTAATGGTTTAAATGTAATGGGGTAGTTGTTGATGTGGGAAAAGAGGTAGTGGTAATATGGAAATGGATTAAAAAGTTAATGGTAATGGTTTAAATGTTATGGGGTAGTTGTTGAAGAGAGTAGTGGTGATATGAAAATGGAGTGAGGACTAAAAGAGTAATGAAAGATAAGGGGTAAGGGTAAGGTAGAAGAAGAGGTAGTGGTAATATGGAAATAGAGTGAAGAGCAATAGTAATGGTAAGAAGGTAATGTAGGAAAAGGGGTGGTGGTAATATGGGAAGAGCGGAAAGGGTAAGGGTAATGGCAAGAAGATAATGTAGAAAAAAAGGGGTAGTGGTAATATGGGAAGAGAGGAAAGGGTAAGGATAATGGCAAGAAGAAAGCGAGGTGTTGATGATGTGGTAAGAGGGTAATGATAACATGTAGTATTTAAATGTCTGATGAAAGAAAGGGTAAAAAAATGGCCATGGGTGGTAATTCAAGAGAAGAAGGGTGAATGTATATGAGTATCTTATAATATGTAATGTTTTTAAAAGATTTATATATATATCAAAGGGTAAAGGATTCTGAAGGAAAGTGATGGAAAGGGGTAATGTTATATGCAAGGGAATTTTAATATATATATGTTTTTAATAAAAAAAAAAACTCTAATGGTTAAGGAGAGTAAGAGTTATAATAGTTAAGGAGGTGGTCCAGAAATCAGGAAGTGGAGTGAAGAGGAAAAATAAAAGGATGAGGATGATTGATGATGGATGGGGGGATTCTTCATGGGGGATGATTGATGGGGGGATTCCTCTTTAAGTCTTCCTGGTGGTTTGATTTCCCAGCCTCCTGTATTTTCTGGTATCCAAAAAAAAGAAATGAATTTGACTGTGTGTTTTCTTTTTTTTTTATATGGTCATTTTCTCTTTTGGTTTTATCCTGCCCCTTTTTTTTATAAAGTTATTTTAATTTTTTTAATAATTTTCTTTTTTTTTTTTTTTTTTTTTTTTTTTTTTTTTTTTTTTTTTTTTTTTTTTTTTTTTTTTTATAATGAAAAAAAATATTATTGGCTGTCATTTTCCAGCGGAGTGAGGGATGCAGCCGGAGAGGAGTTAGTGAATCCGCGCGGAGAGTGGCCGCGGGGTCCCGGCGATACTGTATCCGCGGAATCGCCGGCGTCCCCAAAGCACAGGTCAACGTTCCTCCGGGTCGAAGAACGACCTCGGAGATGAAGAAGCGAACCGTTCTTCTTACTGGTAAGAAGAACGGTTTTATGGAAAACCAGGAAAAAAAATAAAAAATGAAAGCTAAAAAAGAGTGAAGCCCGGGTCGTGCACCGGTGTCGAAAGGATTGTAGGCCAAAGGAAAAAAGAACTTATTCCCGGGTCGTTCACCGGCGTCAAATGGATTGATTTTTTTTTTATAAAAGGCTTCGACGATGCTTTTATCGTCGTCGTTCCCCACCTCGCATCCTCCACAAAATACCGTACCAAGGCTTGTTGTATAATTTTAATTGAGAGTCGTTGTAGTTTTTTACTTATAGATCCCAATGTCGTCCCCTACTCGCCCGCTATCTATAACATCTTCCCTGTCCTCGTCGACGAACAGCGCTTCCTCCCAATCACCAACCTCCAGCAACCCAGTCCCTCAGCTGGTTGCCAACGTGGAGTCGTTTGGACCGTTCGTCCGCGACTCGTTTTCCTTAGAGGAGCTGGCCGCGCTCCACGATACCGTGAACGTGCACCTAACCGAGTTTGCCCGGTCCAATCACTGCGATCCCCGGGCCGCGGCAGCATCTCGGCACCGGTTGTATGGTCGCCTCCAAGACGCGTTCGATTCCGTATGTAATAATTTTTTTTACAGATAAAAAAAAAAGTGATAAGAAGAAACTGATATTTTTTTTATTTATATATTTTTTTATTTTTTTTTTTTTCTTTTTTTTTAGATAATGATGCATACCATCATCCAGGAAAGACAGGAGAAAAAATGAAAAAAAATGAGATTTTTTTTTTTTTTTTATTATTATTTATTTATTTTACTTTATTTTTTTATTATTCTTTTTTTTTTTGTGAGTTTTTTTTTTTTCATTTATATTGTATTTATTTTTATTTTATTTGATTTGTTTTGTACTAATTTTTTTTTTTTTTATTATTTTTTTTGTTTGTGTTTTAGGTAAGCCAGGGGAATTTATTCTATATCACTTGGCCTTGAATGATATTTTTTTAACATGACTTGCTGCATATCTTCTGTTTAATGCAGTGCCATCCAGTTCCTCCAATGAATAAGAGCCTCCAGGATTTTGAGTGGTAATTCTGTAAGGTCCATTCCATTTGTTCTTAAAGAGCTTTCCATATTGGGAGTCCAAGGATTTATTATATACTAATACCAAATCCCCTGTTTGAAGTGGTTCTCTAGGTGTCTTCTTCCTGTTCCAGTAGTCCACAGATGTTTTCCTAGTATCCAGCAATTTTTGATGGGCCTTTTGAAGAATGTGATCCCTATTTTCCAATTGGAGAGTCCTGGCCAACAGAAGATCTTGAGTGCTGTTAACTTTTGTCCAATCAATGCCAAAGAAGGTTTCCAATTCCAGATCAATTGGTAAGATGGGGGGCTGTCCAAGTACCAATTCATAAGGGGAGTATCCAGTTGATCTTTTGGTGGAAATCCTGTCTGAAAATAAAACCAGAGGTAAATAATTTCTCCATTTCTTGCCTTCTTGTCCACATAGTTTAACCAAAGTGTCCTTGATGGCCTGATGTCCTCTTTCCACCATTCCATTAGCTTCAGGGTAATAAGGTGTGGTAACTTTGACTTTTATTCCTGCTTCCACTAGTGATTTCTGGAATTGTTGACCAAATTCTGAGCCTCCATCCACTGTAACTGACCAAGGTGCTCCATATCTGTAGATCCAGTTGTCCAAGAACCATTGTGAAATCTTCTTTGCTTGAATCTTCTCCAAACCAACTGCTTCAACCCATCCAGACAAATCATCTCTAGCAATTACCAGGTATTTCCATTTCCCAGCCTTGATATGAACTGTATCCAAGCTGACTCTTCCAAAGATTGTTGCTGCTCCAGTAGGCTTCTTGGGTTCCATTGGCAATGCTGAATTCCTTTTCTGGCAAGCTTCACAAGACTGGACCCACTTGGTTACACCTTTCTTGAGTCCTGGCCACCAAAACCTGAGCTTAGTTCTTCTGTAAGTTTCTGAAATACCTCTGTGGCCTAGTGTTTCATGAAGAGCTTGGAGGATATTGTTTTGGGCTGAGGGAGTGGTAACAACTATCTGGGAAAAAGGTTTGTTAATTCTGTGCAAGACATTATTGGAGAGGAAGAAATTGGCTGATTTATGCAGAATTTGTTTGAAATCCAGGGGGTTGCATCCAGGTGGTTTGTTCATGGTTGAAAGATATTCCTGAAGGTGTTTCCAGATTCCTTGTTGTAGGTTGCATAACTCCTCCCCCAACTTAGCTGATGTCCCCAGAAGCAGGCCAACAGAAGAAATCTTCAGTCCAAAACCAGGGTGAGGCTTTATCCATTTTTCATCTTCATCAAAACTCTGGCAGTTCTCTTCCTCTGGGTCCAATGGTCTCCTAGAAAGTGAATCAGGTAATGTGAAAGTCTTTCCAGGTGTATGAACCAAATCAAAAGAAAATAACTGAATAAAGGCAATCCATCTGTTCATAGGGGCATTGGGCAGTGAAGGGTTGTTGATCATTCCTATAAGGCATTGTGCATCCACTCTGAGCTGAAAATGCTGGCCCCACAGCTTGGTCTGAAGCTTCTTGAGGATTTTGGTGACACCACAGAGTTCCAGTTTGGATTGGGAATACTCTGACTCTCTTTTGGAAAAGACCACTGATTCATAGATAACAGGCCTGTCTAGTCCATTGGAATCCTCCTGGGTGAGTATAGCCCCTGCAGCAATATAACTGGAGTCCACTGATAGTTTGATAAGTCCTGCTTTAGGTCCATAGTCCAACTTACTGAGAGTGATATCCTTGCCAATAATTCTCTTCAGTTCTTCAAAGGATGCCTGGCAATCTTCAGTCCAGTCCCAAGTTGAGTCCTTCCTAGTAAGTTTTCTGAGAGGAGCAGTGATGGTGGAGTAATTCTTGATAAACATTCTGACATAGACACATATCCCTAGGAATCCTCTGACTTCTGTTGGTGTGGTGGGGACTGGCCAGGTTTCAATTTTGTTAAGCTTCTTTGTTGATATCTTCCTTCCTTCTTTACAAACAACATGACCAACCAAATCCAAGGCAGGGACACAACAAGCAAATTTCTGTCCAGATATAGTGAGTCCAGCTTCTTCAATCCTATACAAAATCCTTTCCAAAGTGATAGCATATTCATAGATGAATTTTCTGATCTGTGGGTTTTCTTCTAGAGTTGCTCCATTGTAGTCTGAAATTGGTCCTTTGATTCCCCCATCATCAATAAAGATCCCCATATTCTGTGGTAGCTCATCCTGAAGAATCCACATCATCTGGGCCTGGTACACTGCAACTGAATTGGTGGCTCCTTGGGGTAATCTGGTGAGTTGAAATCTTCCTAGGGGGGTTTCAAATGTGGTCAAGGGCCTGGATTCTGGTGCTAACTCCCTTTCATCATATCCTCCCATTATGTCTCCTAGTCCATAGCAAGCCCTGCCTGTGAATGATTCAATTAGTTCCTCTGGAGATGGTGGTAGTCCTGCATCCTTAATGGTGACTTTGTTGAGTTTCTGAAGATCATGAACTATCCTCAATTTTCCATTTTTTTTCTTCACACAGAAAACTGGGCTGGAATAACTGGAGCAAGATTGTTCATAGAGGCCAGTCCTGAGTCTGGCCCTTACTAGCTCAATAAATTGGGATTTGATGGGGGCAGGTAAGGGAATAGGTTTCTGTTGCCAAGGTTCATGGGGAATGACTGGGATGATATAAGGTTGTCCATAGGTATGTTTCAGTAGTCCTCTTTCTTCTTCTGAAAAGGCCAAAGCTGCCTGCCTGAGGGTAATGACCCATACTAATAATTTGTGTTCTTCCTTTGACAGCCATCCAGTGGGGCCAAAGTTAATGAGATCCAGTCTTTCTTGTGTGATCTTTGTTGTAGGTATGAATTCTGGAGGATTTGGGTTTAAAGGGGTGGCATATGGATCTCTAGACAGTTCTGGCCTGGAAAGAGGTGGATTGAGTGATAGGGGCATAGGTTGATTGACTGGTTTGATTTTTTTTTGTGTTGATTTATATTTTGCTGCACAGGTGATATGAGATTCTGAAAAGGAAGGGGCATAATTTTTTAATGGTTGTTTTGGCAGGTCCCTTTCCCCTATTTGGAGAAATGGAAGTTCTGCCCTTGGTCCAAAAAATCCCTGGTAACAAGGTTGACTGGAAGAGATGTTTCCCACTTGTGATGGATGGGGAGAAGGATTGGTACCAGGTAAGATTGTCCTTTTTCCATTATTGAGAGTGATTCTTCCCTAGGTCCATTGTATTTGATGGTTGCTGACATGTCCATTAAAAAAGGTTTTCCAACTATGAACTGAACTCCTCCTCTGGCCACCCAGAAATGAACAAGCTTGGTCACTCTTCCCACAAGTACTTCCACCTTCTCAGCAATCCCAATTATTCCAGTGTGGTGGCCTCCAATTCCTTTGAGCTTCATTGGTTTTTCTGTTATAACTAATCCAAGGTGATGAGCCATTTCTTCAGGGATGATGTTGACCATGGATCCAGTGTCCAAAAGGGCTTCAAAGGTTTTTCCAGATATGGTGAGTTTGACATATCCTAAAGGGCAAGAGTAATGGGTTACTGAATCCTTTTCCTCCTCATCTCCTTCCTCCAATGCTGCAGAGTTTCCTGTTATATCTGGGTCCACTGGCAATCTTCTGTTACTGATCCTTTTCTTGATGTGGTCCACCACTCCTGGGGCTATGGCGCATATTTCTCCTGCTGTGAGTGGTACAATGGCTTTCAGAATCCTGCCAGCTGTTTCTTCTTCCATTCCTGGGTATTCTTTGGCCAGAGTCTTTTCCAAGTAAGTCTTCCTTGGGGCCTTGTCCTTGGGTGGTTTTTCTGATTCTTCACTGGATTGGAACCTGACTTTAGTATTCTGAGGATTGGAAGGGAACCTGGAACTGGGGCCTGGGGAAGAGGTAGCCATTCTGAGTAAGTCCTGTTGATCCATGTCCATTAAAGTTTCCTGGTCCTTCTTGGTCCTCTTTCCTTTATCTGATTCTTCCTCTTGGTCCTTGTTTCCTCTAGTCCTTTTCCCTAGGTCTGCTTCATAGAATCCTTGGATTTCTGGGTCCATTTCCTCTAGTTGGCCAAAGGAAGATATATGTCCAAATGATGTAGTGGCCTCTGAGGAATCCTTGATAAATTTATCCACAACTGATTTGATTGGCCTACTGGAATCCCAGGGAATTGGTGAGCTGTCTGGAAGTTTGAATCCTCTTCCATCCTTGAGAACTGATCCAACTGATTCATCATAGGTTAAGAGACTGCATCTGGTGATTGTGTGGGTTGGTTGGAAGCAGTAGAAGCACTTGAAGTCTGGGTTCCTTGGTCCATATGCTTGTCCAGAAGGATTTCCAGAAAAATGAGGTGGGGCAGATTTTCCAGCAGTGAGAGCTGTAAATTGCTTAATGAGGGAGTCCAGTTTCTGATCTGTGGAATTAGAGGTTGTAGGAGCTGGGGATTTGTATACAGGTGGCAGTTTGACTGGTGGGGCTATAGAAGGTGTGTTGACTGGTTCCTGACTGATATCTTTCCTGGATGTCTTCCTTCTTTCCATTACTGAAGCTGACTGAACCTCCCTGTGTATGTAGGTGACCAGGACCTGGGTATTTGGAAGAATATCACCTCCATCCTTTGAGGCTAGCATCTTGTTGTCCCTGATGAGTTCCTTGGTGACTGAAGATTCCAATTCTGGGCTGAGTGAGTCCAATAAGATTTCCCTAGATTCCTCCACATTTGATGTCTGTCCCATTCTGAAAAGATAGTTAGTTATTACCTCATACTTAGTCCTGAATGTTTTGAATTCCTCCAGGGTCTTGATTCCTCCAGCTTGGATGGTAGAGTAGTTGAGCTTCTTTAGGTCTTGCTTGGTATACTTCACCAGGGGAAGAGGTGATCCATATCTGTCCAAGAGTTGTTTCTTCAAGGCCTCCCAGTCCAAGTCCTCATGGCCAGTCATCTCCTCTACTTCATCCTTTAAGTCCATTCCTTTGAGAAAAGAAATTATTTGCATGGCCAGGTCCCTAGAGGAAGCTCCATCAGCTGATCCAGCATTCTCATACCTTTTAATGAATTTCTCCACAGGCATGTTGGTTCCATCAAAGTACAGTTCCTTGTCCAATGGTTTAATCTTGACAGCCTTGGTTGGTCCTTGGTACTTGGGCATTACAGCTTCTCTTTCCAAAAAGTGGGTGTTCATTCTGTCTGAGGCTTGCTGGGTTGGGGACTGATGCCTAGATCCTTCCAAATGGGAGCTTTCTGAGCTTGCAGGGTTATTTCTGTAGTGAGTGAATGAGCCAGGGTTGGCCAGTTGGAATGGAGCAGCAGGCCTAGAGGTATTGGGGTTGTTGGGGATACTAGGTTCCAGGTTGTTGGTGGCTGATCCTTGGGTGAGGCCAGAGGTTTCTCCTAGGTTGTTGCTGATGTTCAGGGCAGGGGATTGTTGAGGGCTGGACATGTTGGAAAGTAAGTGGAGAGATGAGGAAGTGATATGTAGAGGAACTAACAGGAAGATATGTTTTTAGGGGTTTTATTTATAGATGATGCACTTAGAAATGGAATGAAGGGATTAGGTATGATAGAATTGATTTGAAATTGTAAGTTGGTGTAGTAGCAGGAAACTAAGACTGAAAGATTAAAACTGAAGGAAATAAGGCCACTGTTGGGACACCACTTGTGGAACTCCTAAAGGATCAGGAAAGAGCTTGAAGGGGAAATAGACAACAAATCTAGTAAGTAGAAGATGTTGAAGCTACAGGTGCTGATGAGGCTGCCCTTCTTGACTAATGCTGAGGGGAAAGGGTTTCACTAAGAAAAAGAAAGAAAAGGTGTGGCTATATTTCTACTAATCCTTAGACTGCTGCTACTAATGGGAACTTAGGTTGTTTAATCAATCTGAGGCAGGGACCTAGTGAGAAAAGCACTGAGAAAGAGTATAGGGTATGTGTTATAATTGTTATTGGTGTAAAGGTTGATGCAAAGGTAAATGTCAAAGGGTTAAAGGTAAAGGTTTAAAGGTAAAGGTAAATTTAACTTGTACTTTGGTCAAAGGGGGGATGCATGATTTATCCATAGAACTAAGGGGAGTTCTACTTATACAAAAGGGCACAAGATGGCTAATCCTGGAAGTAAAGAGAAAGGGGAAATGTGTTCAGAGGTATACAACCAAAAGAGAGTAGTGATAGTGTAAGAAAGATGAGCCAATGTAGCTAGTAACTATGTATATAAGGAATGTAATGTGACTAGTAACCAAAGAGGATGTTAAAGGCAGAAGATGTAACTATGTAATATAAATGACTGTGCTGTACAACTTAATACCAAAGAAGATATAAACTAAAGAAAAGTATGTAATCTCTGTGTTTTATTTATGTACTGTATATTTATAATTCAATACCTTGTATAATATCCTATGGGGTTGTAGTATTGGTAAAGTTATGTAATTATAAATGGTAATATTCTAAAAAAATGCCAATAACTTCTGAACCAAAGGGAAATCAGGGGTACTTTGAGTGAGTGACTAGGGGTAGTTTTTGTATGTAGAATCTGAATCTGTAATAATAATGAAGTATATGTAAGAGGAAATGTAAGTTGTTGATGATTGTATGTGAAAAGGTATGGATTACCACAGCGTGCACATGTACTATTTATTGATTTAAGAACAAGAATTGTGGTAGTCTTTGGTTCCATACTTTTTCAATTATTTCAGGTGTTCTGCCTGTGGAATACTGAATGCTAGTACTATAGGATAGCTCTATAATTGGTAGTAGGGCATCAAGTATGTGTGAATCCATTATTACCTTTGAATTCTAAACCATAGGAAAAGAAACTCCTGATCATATTATCAAGATCTGAATCATTCACTCTGCTAAACCATCTTTCTGTGGGTTGTAATCTGTAGAAGAGGATAACTTAGTACCCAACATGCTATGTAAATTTCTCGAGAATTATGAGGTGAATTTTGTGTCTCTATCAGATATAATGATCTTTTGATGACCAGGTCTTGAAATCACTATTTTCCAGAGCAGGGTTTCAGTGTGTATTCTTATGGAAAATTAACAATATTGGTGTTTTAGATACCTATCCATTATCACTAGGCAAGCATTTTAACTACTGTTTCCTCTTGGGAATAGACCATTAATCCATCCATATTAATGATACCTCATAGCATAGATGGTTCTTAAATTTTCTGTAGCAGTTAAGTGCTGCACCTTTCAATTTGTTTAAATTTCCTTAAATTTTTGAACAATTTGCAATACTATTGATTTCCAGTTCTCCAGTGTGGAAAATAATGAAAATTATTTTCCTTTTTGGTATTCTGAGAAGTGGATTGAGAGAGGTTTCTTTCAAATAATGATATCTGTTGATGGTTCTCTTAATCATTTCCCATTTAAATTTCCAATTGGAAGATTAATACTCATGTGGCAGGGATAAGATTTTGTTTTTTTTGAGGCATTAAATTTTTGAACAAGGGTATTGATTGTATTGACTTGATTATGCATTTGCAACAACATATGATGCATCATAATTGGCTGAAATATGATCATTTTAAATAAAAAATTATTCTCCTTTTACAATCACACACCTTCCTGAGGATAATGACTATAAGCATATCAATTGTTTAAATCACTCCATAAAATCAGTTTGAGAAGAGATCATGAAGTTTGTCTCATGCAAATGAGAATGTTAGATTTTTTTTTTCTTTGAGTTGTTAATTAATTAATTAATTATTCTGTTTTCACTTTAAAAAAAACTAGTTGTTACAGCATCATGAGCTGTGTTAGCCAAGTTTCCAAATTATGGATACCAAAATTGTTTGTTTGAGATCTTAGAATTCTTGGCTCCTAAGTCTTAATGATCCAAATTTTACTTGTTCCAATTTCATGACTGCTAGGTAATAGCTGGGTAGGCACAATTAGCAAAATATTCTTTATCTTTGCATCTTTTCAAGTGCATGGAAACATACATTTTTGGGCTGTAATGTTTCATAAGATGTACCAGGAGTTTATTATGGACACTGTTTTGAGGGTAGCAAGCATTATTTGAAAATAATTTTTATATCTTCAGGGTTTTAGAGAATTTAAAGATTCCCATTTCAATGAATTTCAATGAATTTGAATCAATTAGATGTTCCTTTGTATCAAAGATGAGCATTCTTTTTATGATATAAATTCATAAACCAACAATGTTTTTAAACTGGTGCAGATTGAAGCTATATTTGGAGGCCAATGTTTTTTGTGATTCATGTATGCATGTAGAAAGGGGTATTTGTGCAAGAGGTTGAACCGGAAACCTTCTATGAGAAATGCTATTATTAGATGATAGATTTCTTTTAAAATTTTTAGAAAAGCTTTCTATTTTGAGGATTAAAAATACTATTCATATTTTTAATTGGAATATACACATCTTGGGCCTTCCAGCTCTATTAGCCTGCAGTCCAGTCTTGACATGTTTCTTACACACACACATATATATATATGTATTAATTAGGTTAAAACAGATAAAATATGCTCTGTAAACCAGTTCAGGGGTCACTGTATATTGGCAATCCTCCAGCAAAAAATTAGAAGTCTGATTTCTTTTGTCCTTTGTTTTCAAGAAAGAGAAAAAAAAATAAAAAGGAGATTATTTTCCCTTTTTCCTTTCTGTTATACTTTGGCTGCAGGATTTGACCATTTTTCTGGATTGATATCCAGCAATTGGAGCAGTTAAATAATCCTTTGGAGAAAACAACATTCTCTTCAATACTTTTGTTTTTAGACTGGTTTCACCACACAGCTCTCACAAGTGGTGCTTGTGTTTTTTTTTTTTCAAGACCAGTATAATATGAATTCTTTGTCAAGATAAGTCTCTGGTCTCTTGTTGTAATATTAATGGGATTATGTCATCTTTTTTCTTCTTCTGTTGTTCAGAATATTCCCAAAGAATATAGATATTAGTAAGAAATTCAGACTAAATCTAGTCACGTTTTTAAGGAAAAGTCTGATATTTTGACAAGGATGGTTTATTTTCAAGTAGCATCTCAAAGAAGTTGGTTTAGGACCTTGGAGTACAATATTAAATGTCTTTAACTGCTTGACCAAGAAGAAGTCTCAATCAAGACTGAGATATTCACATAGAGTTATTAGCTCTATGCCACATGTAGGCTCAACGAAGTAAAAATTCCGTTTGCGGAGTGGTCTGCTCATCTGAGCTCTTTAATTGAATCAGGTCAATTGTTTCTGATAAGCGAGCATGAGTAAAATGGTAGTCTTCCCTACTCTCGGTTTGAGATTGGGTATCACCATGTAGTCTTTGAAACTACAACTTGATGATGTATTTGTCAAGCAGGGGCTATTGAGCAGTTCTGCAGGCAATCGGTCAAGGCTATAGGCCATTGGTTGAGGCTTTAGATCGCTAATGGTCATTGTGTCATCAAAGGAACATGGGTCCCTATTGCTATGAAAGGATTGTCCAACAGGAAGAATATTAGTAAACAAAAAACTCAGACACCTAAATAAAGGGTATACTAACCTTGTTAATCCTGTAAATCCATTTGGTTAGGCTCTAATTCTCCAGCATGCCTCTTCATCTCAGGAACGGTTGGGATCTCTCAGCAGAACAGCCGCTGCTTTACAAACTCAGCCCTGCCGCTGAAGAGCGTCTTCAAAGGTTCAGGACAGGTGTAACCCCTGCTCAGTGTGGACAACCTCTGGGTTTCTTATACAGGAGCTCCTTAGCGAGATTCAGGAACATTGTTGATGCTCATCAACCCACATCAAGAGCCGAATACTCTCCAGAGGATCCTATACAAGATTCCCTCATTACTCAATCAGACCAAAAGGGACCGGGCTACCCTTGCACCTCAAGAGTCCACAAGGTTTGTCAGCTTGCTACTAGTTCAGAGACAACCTGACTAGAACAAAAATAAATATAGAATAAAAAATATAGTATTAATCATTTAACAAAAAGTAATAAATGAATAATAATAAGATAAGGCAATATAAAAAAGTAATATGTGAATAATAAATACATTATTACATAGTAAATTAATAATAAATAAACAAATACAATATTAAGTATAAAACAATGAATATGTTAATGAATAATAACATAAGTGGAAATATGATTTCATAATATTGAAGAGCGTGTAAAATAACCTAGGGTATGCTTCAGCCAAAGTACCCCAGATAAATTAAAACTTCTAGTAGTAAAACAACTTGAAAGAATATTACGACTAAAGCGCTGAAATAATTATTATACATTAAAAATACAGAATAAAAACCATAAATACATGTAGAAAACCACGAAATAACAATGTATTTAAATAAGAGCATAATAACATATATACATATGACATTAATAATATAAGTATATAATACTAGTAATATACTACTATAGTATATATTTATTTATTCTATTACATACTAGGTACACTAAGGATGATTCAGAGGGATAAAGACCACAAACCAGAGGAAGGAAATAACATGAGAACCTTCTGAAAATCACAATTGAACAACTGTTCAAAATAAATGTATTACATCCTTAGTGGGAAATTATTGATTGACAGATCTCTGCAGTCATGCATTCCCAAAGAGCCTGCATGACAGGGATCAAACAAGAAGCTTTTTGAAGCGCCCACAGAACAAACAAATACATGTATTACACATTGTACACAATACAAAACAATTAAACTCTGACAAATGTGATCAACAGGTACATGTGATATTTAATCAATACATTTTGACATATAGTTAAAACCTTAGATCAACACATCTAAAAAACCTTGTCAGAGGTTCAGAAGCGCCTCAAGAGGCCAGAAAAAGAGCTTAGACAGGCTGTACCCATAGTAGACAGCCTGTACATATGGAAATTTGATTAAACAACTACATACATTTGTTATAAATCTTAAACCCTTCCTTTTAAATGTTCCCATAGCCAAAAATAAATCCTGTGTTTCGCCATCAGGGCTCCAGAAAGGCATTTAAGTAGCCCTTTTTCCCCCTGTATTTTGATTCCTCATGCTTTTAATATATATACTACCACCTGTACCCACTTACATAGCTTTTACAATTGTTATTCTGTCTGGTAAGGTCCTAGTATCTGTTCTTTAGCCCCTTCTTACTCCCCTGAAATTGCCCAGTGTCCACCCAGCTCTTCCAACACCCTTTCCAAGCGCTTCCAACTGCCCAATTTCCCCCTGGAAGAACCTCAAGTCTGTTGAAGGTAATTTATTACTAGTAAGTAGATAAACCCTTCTCTTGAGATTCTCCCCCATCTTTTATCTGGGATTTAAACCACCCCTGTTTACAGGCCCCAGTGTGTTCAGGTACCTAAATCCTCTGCTTGCAAGATACCTTTGAGGGATTAAACAACCCCTGATTTATCAGGCCCCTCATAATTTTAATTATATTAAATTTATTTAATATAATTAATTATCTTTTACCCCTGATACCTCATATCCTTATTGGTTATTACCTCTTATAAATCCTCCCAGAGCTTTATATTGCTCTTTATCTTTTATTTTGCACCTTGTGTAGCTAGAAGGAGTACTCCTTGGCATCACATAGGCTGACAAGGTTGGAACGCCTTGCTCCCAGCATGGAGGTAGCCCACAACCCCAGTCCTCTGCCTCAGCCAGCGAATTGAATGCCCAAGCCTACAAAGGTTCAACATCGTACCAACAAGAGAAATTGTTGGGATCGTACCCATCACTATCAGCACAACCAGACCCAAGACCCGCTGCAGCCGCTACACCCTCCCTCTACACTGCCCCAGGTAGCTTCTAAACTGCCCAAGGGGACCCAGATGACTTACCAATACACCCAAAATCAGGATGGAACATACCACTATCAACCTTGACCCCTATCAGCCGTTAGCTCATGTGCACAAAAGACCACGGTCCCGATCCAACCTCAAGTTTGTTGTGCCCGACAAAATAGTCAATCTATCAGCAAGAATCTCAATGACCAATTCAAATTTATCTTAGTTATCTTGGACCATGGAATGAATATTGAGAAAAGGGGTGTTGGAACTTTGGGTAGCCTTATCGACCAAAAATGATACACCTTGTCTTCAGTACTCTGTGTTGGGATTGGCACAGTGACGGCCGCTTGCATTCCTTATCCTCTCATCCAACCAATTCTTACTCTCAACAACCCATAACTGCAAGTCATACCTCTTCAAGCTTCCAGATCATCATTTCCCTCATTCTGCTGCAGCCCGTGACAAAGTGACCAAACAAGGAGTTGAAAGTGTGGAATGGTTGATTGAGTTGAAACAGAATATGTTTCAGAAGACAACTGAGGTCGTCAAGGATGGCAGTGAAGTTTTTGAGAAGTACAGCGGCCTGAATATCTCTCATGGCTCACCCGCAGGAAGAAAAAAATCCCAATAAATTAATATGATCTTCCAAAAAAAAAGAACCCCTGTGAATTGTCTTTTGTAAAGAAATCAGATTCCTTGTTGCTACATATACAAATCCCGACTATCAATCCACTTAACTTGACCAAAATGTGTTTCCCCATTTTCATGTCAGCTCCAGAGTCATACTCACTACTGCTACCTCAGTCATATACCAGTAATACCTGTTTTATTGGCACTGTTTGTTTTATCATGACTGCTTGTTTTATTGGAACTGTTTCTTCTATCTTCCACAACTTCAGGCAGAATTCAGCTCATAAATAACTAGAACTTTGATAACAAAATGGAAAGAATTGAGTCTTTAGAGGCACTTCAAATCGCAACTAGAAGTAGTAATACATCATCAGGAGCCAGAAAAGGGAGTAACACCAGTGCGGATCAATTCAAGAGAACTAGTGCTGGTTCTGGCATTGCACCAACCAAAACCTCTCCTTTTTTCCTATCAAACAAAAGAGTTTGAGCTGTGTTGACCAATATACAACAATTGGGATAATCTACTTGTCCTCCATTTATGACCACTAGGATTGCTGGCCAGATCAAAGGCTTGAGAGCAGAAGTGGGTTTAGATATAGCATCCCTCATTTCTTCAGAAGCTGTGATGAGACAAGATTGGCTTGCTAGAGGAAAATTGGAAAGCTTCAAGCAATCCTTGTATCAGGCCATCCAGCAGTAGATCGACACCGTTGGAGGATTGGAATTGGAATTACCTCCCATCAATGTGAACAGCCTATTGGTTCCCAAGAAGAAGGCTCCCCCATTGCAAACAGGGGTACTGTTGGCTCTATTACATTCAAGAGCTATGTCTCTGGTTATGGTCTCAAACAGGTCAACACTGATCCTGCAACCAATACATTGCAAACATACAGGTTCCCATAAATTGGTCAAGGAGACTCAAATCATCCTCCCTTCATAGGCAACCTAAAGGAAGTTCTGAGGAAAAAATACATCACAAATGGGGACCCTATATAGATTTGGCCCAAAACTACCTCCTGAATTCAAATCAGAATCAAAGGTGTCAGCATCAGTGAACCTAAGAGACAAGAACTCATTTGTGATTTTCCAAGCCTCAGAGGTGGAGTACACAATATTAAGCACAATAATAAGCACAATATTAAGCATAGTGATCATGCCTACATCTTTGAAAATCAATTCTCATATGGTAAACTATTCTAATCCTCTTCATGATGAAAAACCTTCAACCCCTCAATAATATTTAGTTGCCACCAGAGTCCAAGCAGTCACAACCATGGTCAAAGGAAAAAACTTGCTTTCTTCACGTCCAATTCATATCAATGGTTGTCAAAATTCTTGAGTTACCATCATTTTCTAGCCTCCTTTTTGTCAGTTATTTATCTTGTTCATCATCAAAACACCCTCCATATCATTGAGGAATTCACATCTCCTGATTATCAACACATTTTTCATGTCATTCAAAATCATTAGCTTCAAGAGAAACCATCAGATGATTAAAAAATTACAGACTGTAAAATCACCTTGCATTCTACCATGAAAAAGTATTGCGTTGATTGATTCTAATAACTCAAACAAAATTGGATAACCAGTGCTAAAACAGGGGGTTGGCATTTATTTTTCCATTTCCATCAATTATGAATAATGCAATCAATAATACATGTATAGAACTCTAAATTGGGAAGTTGTATCAAAAACATCCACTCATTTTTCTACAACACTAGAGCCTCACACCAGTAACCTAGCCCACACTTTGAAGCTTTCATGTCTGCATCTAAGAAGCTTACTGTTTTCTTGAACAATTAATAATTACCCTCTGTCTAAAACCATATCAATTTGAGAATATTATATTTAATAGAAGATGTTTTAATTTCATAATTGGATCATACTAAATTAAAATTCACTGTAACACAACAACTTTGAGCTTAAATAGTATTAAAGTTCCATCTCCCTACAGATAAATGAACCTCTAAGTTTAATTTGTTGCTTGAAACTAGAATTATTAACTTCTATTTCTCTTGAACACCATTTATTATCAACCAGTTTCTGAACCAAAAAATGCAGGTCAATTATTCCAATTTGGTTGAACTTCTGATAAAAAAAAGAAGAACTATTTTCTTAACTTCTGAGAACTTTTCTTTTGGTTTCTATTGATTCAATTAACTTTGCAGAGAATTCTAAGTTCATTTTTGGGATAAATGGGAAATTGGAAGAATACTTCTATCAAAATGTCCCTGGTTGATATTCTCCTGCATGGATTTTAAAAATTAATGAGCTACTTTTCACATATGAGCATGAACTATAGCAAACCTTTTCCCCAATTTTTATTTATTTAGGTTCATTCCTTGCAGAAATAAACCTCTTTTGGTGGTAGGGAATGTCGGCCTTAGATCAGCAGTTTTGGAGCCCAGCCATTTCCAATCTCTCTGATGCCAAGAACTAAAATCCTTCTAGCACACAAGGTGCAAAGTCAAGCATCATATGACATATAGGTTTTTGGTTGTTTTTACATCTATTTTATTAATATAAAAGATATTACATTTTTTTAGGAAGGGCCTGCAAGCAGGAGTAGTTTAGTTCCCTCAAACGGTAGCTTATATCCTTAAAAAACTGGGGCCTTCAAGCAGGGTTTTTTTAGATCCCAGGGATAATAGTGGCTGAAAAGGGCCACAAGTCCTAAATATAAAAGATTTACTTTAGGCTTTTAATGGGAGGAGTGAGGACTTTTAAGAGGATAAATGTACAGCTTGAAGCATTTGGAAAGGTTTTTCAAAAGCTGGGCAAGGTTTCACTTGAGAGAGAAGGATCTACTGGGCAGGACACTTGTAAGTAGGACTGGTGGACTGCTGGTTGTAAATACAGTAAAGATGGGGAATCAAAATACAGGGGGAAGGAAGAACCTCTTAAATGCCTTTCTGGAGCCCAGATGGAGAAAAGCAGGATGTGAGTTTGGCTAGGGGAATACCAAAAGCAACAAGTTAACTTTTGTAGAATTGAATGATGTAATGTTTGAAATTACTATATGTACAGTGCCTAGACATATGTTTTTGTTGCATTATGTATCACAAATGTATAATGATACATCAGAGGAGTTTTCAAAAAAAAATCAAAAGATCCAATTGTCCTTATAGAAATTTCTGAGGCAAGAAATTCTTTTTATTACCACCAATGTTTAATCAATGATAACAAAATCAAAAAAAAATATAATTTGTGAAATGGAGACTATAGTTTGAGCTTGGATGAAATTATATCCAACCATGGTTTATCTATTACTAAAGTTCTTGGAAAACATGACCATAGAACTCTGAAATAAGCCATTTATATTTTAAAAGTGCATACATCACCCCAGGAGATCCACCACCCCCACTGCCAACACCTTGGAAACTGAATATCTGATATGCACAAGCTTCAAAATCCAAAAAAACATCAAGTAGCTTGATCAAGTGAAATTCAAGGTTTCAAAAATATTCTTTACAACATGGATAACATGAACTCCTTGTGGGTTTCAACTCTGGTACAATTGTTGCACAGTCATTTAACCACAACTAATATTTTATGCTGTATAAATTTCATATTTTGGGATTAAACCTGGAGAGAAAACCAATCTTGATAATCAAATTGAAGTAAACAACATGATTCATTATAAGCCATTTATTGCAAAATTTAAGTTGAAAAATTCAACTTTTCCTGTTGAAAAGGAACAAAATTCTTATTCCATACCCCTTGTCTATGTTGAAACCTTGCATTTGTGAGCCTGGGTCTCTTATGTGACTGCAGGACACAAGGAAATGGCATCATAAAGCCAGATAATTAAGAGTATTATGTAACTCAAGGCTCAACTTTATGATAAAAGGAGCTAGTTGTCTGAGGACAACCTCCAACCTAGAAATAGGTCTGCAACAAAGGCAATTTAAGGGTGAGAGGGTTTGTTTAACCAATAAGGGAGGACAGATTCTCTTCCTTTGTTTAAGGGCAATGGTTGGTGGAATAATAAAGTATAAAATGGTGCTGGATAAACAAGCCACTAGCTAGAAGGTTACTTCAAGGATTTATTAAGGCATTGCTAAGAATGTAATTCTGAGTGATGGCTTAGAAATCTAGGTGAAAAACCAAAAAGGTAGTAAATGGGTATGTTTATGTATGTTTTCTTTCCTTCAGCTTAGAGTACTTTGTTAAATAGTACTTGGATGGGTGCTTTTAGTGCCTGTAACTCTCAACCTCCTTGTTGAATTACCATGTGGGCTTAAGCTGTATGTAGACCATGTGTCCTGTAATTAATCTGGCACATGGTGTTTGGGGCTTAGTGTAGAAACTAGTGGCTTGGCTATCTCAATCTGGAGTGGCTACTTCTCAAAGCAGAAACCATTTATTTGTACTGTTATACTAGGTGTTACAGTATCTTCTATGGGTGATTTATTCCCTTTAGACTATAATCCTTATCTTTCCAAGGATAAGGTAATTATCCATAAGTTTCACATATTATAAGGTATGTGTTTTGTTTATTATGGGTTATCCATTATTACATGAGCTGCAGAGCTCTATTTCCCCTTTTCTAGGGGACTTTGGGTTATTTTGAAGTCTTTAGGGCAATAAGTGTTGGCCTAACTGTAGGTTTAGGACATACTTATTGTCTCTAAGGCTGACATTTGCCACCACCAAAAAAAAGGGAACTTCCCAAAGTTTCATGCTGAAATGTGATTTTTTATAATTCTTACAAATATTGATTTGTTTCATCCCTTTTACAGGCCCTACATTTTCTAAGCATTGCTTAATTTTCAGGTATGTCTTTCTCTAGAAGCCATTCATCTTGGTCTGCACCTTGATTCTTGTATCTCACCAGGTACATTTTCACTTCTTTTCCTTCTTTCTTTGTCCTTTTTTCACAAAGTACTTTATGGATTACTTTGTCCATACTTTCCTCCACTGGTTAAGAGGTTTCCAGGGGGGTTGTTCTGTTTGGGAATTTCCCCTTGTCAGATTCATAGTAATGTTTAATCAGACTAACAGGAAATGTTGGGTGTTTCCTGCTGAATTCCTCTGTCAGTACAAATTCTACTGCATTCTTTCCATGAAGTGATTTGATAATAAAGGGACCAGCAAATTAATCTTTCATCTTTTTAGGTCCAGAAAGGTTGTTAAACTTTACTGTGGAAAGTAGTACTTTCTCTTCTATTTTGAATTCAGGTTCCTTATGTGATTTATCCCACCTGTCTTTACTGTACTGTGCTGCTTGTGCTATACACTCTTCTGCATGTATTTTAGCTTTATCAAACATTTTTGCATATACTTCAGCTGTGGGGTGTACATTGACCATGTTGTGAACAAGAAAATTATGTGGTAACCTAGGGTTCCATCCTTTTTCTAATATGGCAGGTGTTTTCCCTGTGGAAGCATGAACACTGGTACTGTAAGCTAGTTCTAATATTGGTATCAAAGATACCCAGTCATGTGTAAATCCATCATTGTCCTTAAATTCCAGACCATAGGCACAAAACCTCCTGATCATGTCTTCCAGGGTTTGTATCATACTTTCTGCTAACCCATCTGTCTGGGGGTGGTAGGCAGTAGAAAATGATAGTCTAGTACCTAGCATGCTATGTAGGTTGGCCAGAATTCTGATGTGAATTTGGGGTCTCTGTCAGATATGATAATCTGTGGTAGACCTTCTCTTGGCATTACTCTGTTCCAGAACAAGGTTGCTGTATCCATAGCTGTATCCTCTTTATGACATGTTACAAATATGGGTGATTTAGAGTATCTATCTACTACCACCAGGCAAGCATTATAACTACTGGTTCCTCCAGGTGATAGACCAGTTACCCAATCCATGTTAATGATATCCCAAGGCTTGGAAGGTTCCTCAATTTTCTGCATGAGTCCAAACCTTTTTCCTGTTTGTTTGTTAGATTTTTTACATCTCTCACAACTATCACAATATTCTTGTGTCTCAGTTCTCCAGTTAGGCCACCATGCAGAGTATTTCACTCTTTCACAAGTACGGTCCTCAGAAAAATGTCCTGAAAAGACTGAGTCATGGCATTCATGCAATATAGTTGTGATTGTGCTCCTGTCTGTCAGGGCTATGACTGAAGTGTGCTTAGTTCTGTGATAAAGTAAACCATCAAATAAGGAGAACCTTCCCTCAGCTAGGGCTGTTCTCCATGGCTCTTCCAGCTGACTTATCAGTCCGTCTTCCTTGTGTTCTTTCTTTAGTGCTTCACAAATAAGGGTAACATTCTTATCTTGTTTATAGCTTTCTCTAACTAAATCAAAGAATTCTTCACTTAGATCACTAGTATGTATCCCCATTATTGGTATATTTTGTTCATCATTTTTATCATATGCAGGGTTATCAGGTGTATTTGGCAAGGGCCATCTGCTTAGACCATCTGCATTCTTGTGTATATTTCCTGCTCTATGTATGATGATCATGTTGCTCCCATATTCTTGGATAGCTATTTGCCATCTCAACATGTGTCTGTTGGCTGTCTTCATGTTGAGGAGTGATTTAAGTGCTGTACAGTCAGTAATGACATCAAAGCTACTCCCATCCAAATAGTAGTGGAGTTTGTCCAGTGCCCAAACTAAACATAAGCATTCCAGTTGGCTGGCTCCATATCTTCCTTCACTGTCTTTCAATTGTCTTGAAATGAAAACTATTGGGCCTTCGGCAGGCACATCTCTGACAAGTTGTACTTGATGTAAGGCAGCTCCTACTCCTTCCATGCTGGCATCCACATATAACTTAAAGTTTTTTGACCAGTCAGGAAAAAACAGCAGTGGGGCTGATGTTAGCCTATGCCTGAGTAAATGGCATGCTGCTAGTCTTTCAGTAGTTATTTCAAACACTAAATCTAGCTTGCTCAGTTCTGTCAGAGGCCTGGCTATTTCAGCAAACTTGCTTATGTGTTGCCTGTAGTATCCTGCAAAAACCAAGAATGACTGCATCTCTTTCCTGTTTTGAGGCATAGGTTTTTTCAGGACTGCAGCTACTTTATTTTGATCTATAGCTAGAGATAGTCCTGATACTACATGTCCCAAAGCTTTTATTTCTGGGTAACAAAAATTGCACTTCTTCAAAGAGATTTTCATGTTCATCTTGGTGACCTTTTCAGGATAATGTCCAGTCTCTGGAGGTGTTCTTCCCAGGTGTTTGACATGATTATTATGTCATCAATGTATATAATGACCCAGTGTTCATCTATCTCATTCTTGAATTCCATATCCATCATTATTTGGAAGCGAGATGGGGCATTCTTGATCCCAAATGGCATTCTGGTATATTCAAAGATTCCTTTGTGTAGAATGATTCTCAGGTATTTCCTGGAGTCTTCATGTACTATGTTATGACAAAAATCCTTTGAGGACATCCATACTAGAGATATATTTTTCTCTAGCTAGATTATTAAGTGTCTCATGTATCTTGTGCATTGGGCACCTATCTGGCTCTGTATAAGAGTTCAGGGCTCTGAAGTCCCCTACCATCCTTGACTTCCCATTATGCCAAGCTATTATGACTGGGGTGGTTATTTCTACTATTTCATTATGTCCAATCTTCCTCAGGACACCTAGTTTCAGCAGCTCATCAATTTGTTGCTCTAGTGCTTCTCTTCTTCTAGGGCTAGCAGGGTATGGAGGTCTCCTAAGAAGAGGTGGGTATGGTTTCTCCACATTCAGGGTCAGTTTTACCTGGTGACCTATGATTGGCCCAAAGGGTTGATCAACAGTAGCAAAAGCTTCTTTATTATGAAACAGTAGTTCAAGGAGTGTATTCTTTTTACTCCTTTCCAGTGACTCATTGACTCTAGCTTCAGAGACACAGTTGCTAATGAATTCCTCCAAATCTTTTCCCAAATCCACTCCTGTAGGTGTGTGGTTCTCATTCTGAGATATGATTAAGGGATTCTTTTTTGGTGAGAAAGAGAATTTTTTGTTTTTATTCCCATTTCCAATTGTAGAGTATCTTTCTCTACTATTGCTGATGTCAAATCCATATAATACAAGATAATCATTTCCCATTATGAAGTAATATACATTTGTGTTATCCATCACTACAAATTCAGCTTGAATCCTCACAGATCCTTTAGTGTGAGGAAACACTAGGCTCATTTCTATGATACCTAAAGGAGCCAGTTTATCACTGCAGCTGCTGAACTTGGTGTTGGTGGCTGGTAAGATTTTATCTCTCCATTCAGGGAAAACTTTGTTCAAAAATTTGTCTCCTACTATTGAGCATGAAGCTCCACCATCTAATAGGCACTTCCATTTATTATTGGAGTAGGAGACATAGGTCAAGTTATTGAGGCCAGAGATATGGGCAAGTCCCCTCTCTGGCTTTGTTCTCATTAAATAGAGTTGTTAGCTCTATGGCACATGTAGGCTCAACAAAGTAAAAATTCCGTTTGCGGAGTGGTCAGGCTGCTCAGCTGAGTTGTGTACTTGAATCAGGTTATTTTTTCTGATAAGCAAGCATTCTGGCAATGGTAGTCTTTGCTGTAGTCTCCCTGTAGATGGTAGTCTTCCCTGTGCTCTCTGTTTGAGATTGGGTGTCACCATGTAGTCTTTGAAACTACGACTTGATGACATGTTTGTCATACATGGGATATTGAGCAGTGCTGCAGGTAATTGGTCAAGGCTATAGGCCATTGGTTGAGCCTTTAGATAGCCAATTGAGGCTCTAGGAATTCACTAGAAGCTGTTCATGTTACATGTAGACTGTAGGTTGTTGATTAAAGCTACATATGCTTGATGAAAGCTGTAGGCCTCTGATCAAGGCTGTAGATGGTTGGCAAAAGGCACTGCCAGCATTTGCCTAGGTTGAGTTCATCCCAGTTGGATGCAAGTACTCAACCAATGAAATATAAAACCAAGGGGGGTGGATTTATATTTCATCAGTTTATTTCAACCAAGTTTAAATTGGTTGAGTGCATCCCAGTTTAACTGGGATGACTTCATCCTAGGCAATTATGCTGGCAGTGTTTTGGCCATTGATCAAGGCACACAGTCAATCAGGTTCATAGGCCATTGGTTGAGGCTGTAGATTGCTATTTGGGGCTCTAAGCCTTCACTAGAAGCGGTGCATTTCATATGAAGGTTGTAGCCTGTGAAGTGCTCTAGGGCTTCAATATAAGCTGTAAATTTTTATATGTAGGCTGTAGCTTGTTGATTAAAGCTACATATGCGTGATAAAATCTGTAGGCCTTTGATTGAGGCTGTAGCTGGTTGTTAAAGTGGTTTTGCCTTTGATCAGGCCCAAGGGTGGTACATAATTGGGGCTGCTGAGAGTTGATTGAAGCTGCAGACAGTTGATACCTTATTCAGGTGGTTAATGGATGTATTACAGGGCCTTTTGGGGTTTTTCAAGACCATTCAAGTGGCTACAGGTAGGAGTGACCTCATCAGGTCTAATGAGTAAACTTGGAAGTTAAGCTGATGAGTGTCTCATTCTGAGGTGTTCATTTTTGATCTCTTTCTTTATTTGCTAAGGCTGTCAGCCTGCTACTAATTCAGAGACAACCTGACCATATCAAATTATAAAAATATACAACATATATTCTTAGTCTCAAAAGAATGCACACCTTCCGTCTTTTGTTTTGAAAGAAATTATTATAACAAAACATATAACACAGAATCTAGATATAACTTCTAAAGTATAAAGAAGACTTAGAATATTATGTCAGATTCTGAATCTACATGGTAATAACCTAGCGTATCTCAGCAAAAGTACCCTGTAGTTCTTACTCCTTCATATCCCTTCACAAGGCCATCAAGTTTTCATATGACTTAAAAATCTACATAACCTTAAATATATTCTAGTAGACTATGTAATTAAGGTTAATAGAGTTCGGGTATGATGCATAAACAAGGTTTACATCATCATTTCCATAGTTACATGTACCTGGCACCTGTAATACAAGCCACAACCAATGCCGCGGCAATACTTTTCCTACTAAGGCCAAGATAGCCCAATTGGTTGGTTGTAAATAGACTACTGGTCCAAAAGGAAGGAAGAAACGAAAGTACTCACCTTACTGGGAACATTAAACTGCTTTGGGCCATTTGAAACATGTAACTAAGCCCTACCGTAACCAAACCAGTTATACAGGTAACTAGGGCTTAGTAGAAGACTAGACCAGGCAAAACAGAGCTTCTGCTTCGCCCCCAAGAGCCCAGAATGGATATATAAACAGCTCTTCCTTCCCACGAAATGATATCCCCATCTTCATTTACATCTACCAGCTTTTACCCACCATATCAACCAGTCTTATAGCCTGTTATATAGTCCAGTTTTTGCTTGTTTTATACCTGAAGTTCAGCCAACAACCTTTCACCTTTCTCAGCACTCATCACCAAACTGTTACCCAGTTATTTGAGCGCCTCAAGACCAGTCATACTCCTCCCGAAGTTATCTTTCCAGGAAATAAACTAGTGAGTGTTATTTCCTTATATACTTCAGTAGTATACTACTTTCTGGGCATACTCTTTTACCAAAAAGAACAGAACCTTGGAGGGCACAATAAACCACCCCTGTAACTCAGGCCCCTCCCGTAATAAAAACTTTATTGTTTTTATTAAAACCTTTTCTTTTAAATCAACCATTACCCATTTCCCCTTGACACATACCCTTGTGTTACCACTTGTTTTTTACCTGCACCAAGTGTAGCTAGAAAGATTCCAGTCCTTGGCATCACTAAGGCTGACAAAGTCACTATCTCCTACTCCCCAGCCGCCAATTAATCCTCTCCCCTCTATCTTTCTCCCTTCCCCCCCTCTCTCCCCTCCTTTGAATTTCAATCTGGATTCCCACATCCCACACAAGCTGTCAGATTCAATACACAGTTTGACCAATGGTAAGTTGTCCAACAACCTGCAGTCTGATTCATATTTTCCCCCGTCTCCTCTTCTCTGCCCCGCCAGGATTGCTGAAACATGCCCGATGCAGGTACATCCAAGCAAAAATTCACCTAACGTCACCAGTCAACCAGCGGATCTTCCTCCCGTTCCCTCTCCCCTTCCTCTCCCTCCTTCTTCTCCTCACGTTTCTCCCACTCTTGCCCCCTCCGTAATCACTCCAACTTTGTCCACCCCACTTCCCGCTGCCGTAAACGTCAAAGAGTCCAACAAAAATGACCTCAAGCTCAAGACGACCATGGCTCCTCCACAAAAATCCACCAGGGATCAAAAAGCCCCTAATTGTCTTGGAAATTGGGCAAAAGCAGCCAATCCTGATTCAGACCTTGACACCCCAAAGACTTGGAATCAACTGCAACAATCTCCAAATAAGAAGAAATGGTTGCAGGCGGCTAATGAAGAATTTTTGTCTCTGATTGGCATGGACACTTGGAAGCTGGTTCCCAGACCATCAAAACGGCAAATCATCAAGTCCAAGTGGGTATTCGAGATCAAACAAAAACCGGAAAATGCATTCTAAAGCTGAAGTCCAGACTGGTGGCGATGGGATACGCTCAAGTTCATGGCGTAGACTATCAGGAAGTTTTCTCGCCTACGCTTCAATTGGAAACGCTACGTCTGATCTGCAGTCTCCTTGCCATCCGCAAATGGAAAGGCCGTCAACTTGATTTCAAAACGGTGTTTCTCAACGGTTGTTTAGATGAAACCATATACATGGAAAAGCCGCCTGGGTTTGCCGATTCATATCTCCCGGATCATGTATGTGAGTTGAAGCGTCAATCTATGGTTTGAAACAATCCCTGAGATAATGGAATCTCCAACTACATCACTCCCTCATCAAACACAGTTTGCAGCAATTGAGTTACAACCCAACGCTGTACTTCTCAGTGTTAAATAATAAGCTGGAGGGGGCACTGACGATACATGTTGAAGATCTTGCAATTTTTGGGGAAGATAAATTTGTGGACAACATTATCAACAAACTAGGAACTGATTTCAAGATCGGGGCAGATGAAGAACTACATCACTTTCTATCGATAAAATTCACGTGGAACGTAGAAAATCAAGAAATTTTCCTGTCACAAGCACACTATGTAGATGATCTAACAGAAAAATTTATGGACAAGAAGTTCACTACCGTCCATACCCCGACCAACTGCAACTTCAAAAATCTGATTCGAAAAACACCATCTGAACGGTCATCATCCGGCCCTTACTCCGAACTGATTGGGGCACTTCTTTGGCTTGCACAATGCACCAGACCCAACATATCCTTCCCTGTAAACAAATTATCTCAGTTTCTCAAGAACCCATCCGAATCCCACTGGTCAGCCGCAGTTCAAGTACTAAACTATGTGGCTACAACAAAAGATCTTTGTCTTCAATTAGGAGGAAGTCTCTCAGTATGTGGATACTCGGATTCTGATTGGGCTGAAGACAGAGAAGACCATCGGTCAACTTCTGCTTACACATACAGGATAGGTGATGGTGCAATCTCCTGGAAATCCAGAAAACAAGCAACGGTTTCACTTTTGAGCACCAAAGCCAAATACAAAGCGTTATTGGACTCATGCAAAGAAGGCTTATGGCTATGGAACTTCCTGACAGAACTTTGCCTCCGACCACAAGCTGCGATTCCGATGCACGTAGACAACAAAGGTGCCAAGGAACTGGCCAACAACCCAGAGCACCACTCACGCACGAAGCACATCCATGCCCGAAATCATTTTTTCAGAGAATGTGTTTGCGACAAGAAGATCACAATTCGACATGTGTCCACCACCAATATGCTGGCAGACATGCTCACCAAGCCGCTCTCTGGAGTTTTACTTCAACGTCATCGTCAAATGTTTGGGGTTGTTTAATCATCTGAAAATCAGACATCTTCAGCAAGGGGGGGGGTGTTGAGATACACATCTCTATTCTTTATGCTTCATCTTTTCTTCTCTATTTCTATCTTCTCTAGCATGTCATAATCTGTGACATGGGTTGTATTTCATTTCTCCACATAGTCTGGGACAGAAAGTATTGAAAGGATTCTCTTTTCCTCATCTTTCCAAACACTTCACACTGTCTGTCCCAGGTATGTCTCATTTTCTCTGTCTCACTTTCTCTTTCTCTTTCTTTGTGTTTCTTTCTGTATGAGCTGAAATGAACCAATCCTTCCAAACACTTCACACTGTCTGTCCCAGACCAATTCATCTCAACAACTGAAACCTACCCTCATGAATGATAATAATAATTTCTGGATGGTTTAAGTAATATAATTATGTCAAAATTACACATCATCAAGATTCTCCCAGATATATACACTGATAATCATTGAGATAATTCAAAATCTATACTAAAAAATATGCACATATGCCAAGGGTTCTAGAAAAGTGATAATAGAACAGCAATCAAAAAGAAGAGCAGGGTATAGATCTTCTTAAATCAGGGTTAAAATGTGAGTATATTTTTAAATAACAACAAATTGCTTGATGAAAGAGAATATATATGTATATTATCATTGAAATTCTTACTTGGAAGTGTTACAAATAACCTGAATCACATAGTATGTTATTAGGATGCATTTTGAATTCATTTATTTTTAAGAGAAATTTTGTGTTTATTTGTTTGATCCATTCACATAATGGATAAAGATGAAGTGCTTCATCTGGAATTGTTATTTCATGAAGTTCATTGGGGATTTACTTACCATTTGAAAAATCATTAATTAAATTCATGGAAATACTTCAACTTTGGGGGAGTCATGTGAAAAAAAAGATACCTCATTGATACATTCTGTTGGAGTGGGGGATAAAGTCTAGATACAGTGTTGATATGTTGAGGATGGGTAAGAGATAAGTGAAGGCAACTCCATAGAGGTGCCAAATTTGTTTTCCTGGTGCACATAGGCTTGGAATGTCAAGATTAAATGTTTCATCAATTTTTGCTCAAGAGGCAAACCAAGGCACTGTTGCCACTGCATCAAGATCTGGACGGCCTTGCAAAACCACAGAGAGGGATCTGTATAACCTCCAATCAGTCCTTCAGGAGAATCCTTGAATGAATATTGTTGAAGTTAGGGATCAGCTCCCCACAACACTCTCTACTTGCACTCCTTGTTGCCGAAGATCATGACCTTGGCTTCAATAACCAGGTTGCAGTCAAGACACCTTTTCTGAATGATATAAACTGGACAACAAAAGTTCCAATTTGCAGAGAACCATGACAAATGGACCACTGACAACTGGAAAACAATTCTCTGGACGATGTGGTATTCCAAACCCTGTTTCAAGTATCATACAGGATTATATTATTTCATTATCTTTCAGAAGCTAAAATAGTAGCAATATTATACGTGCATAATTGAAATCTAGGGTAAATTTAATATATAAGTCACCCATTTATTTTAGGGTTTGCACGGATAAATCAAAAGATATACAGTTAAAAAGAATTATAGTGAATAATAAGTACATAGTATGTATATAGAAGTAGTATATAGTTTAGTGTCTGGTCACAAGACGCAGCACATGCTCTGTGGAACAGCCTAAGTACATAAACTCACCAGCAGAAACAGCTCACTTTATGCACTCCATGCATAAAGGAGCAGAAATAGCTCACTTTATGCACTCCCCGCATGAAGCAGTGCAGGATTAGAAAACATCACCAGCAGAAATAGCTCACTTTATGCACTCCATGCATGAAAGCAGCGTAGAAGAAGAGACCCCACTAGCATGAATACCTCAATCAGACATCCCACCAGCAAAAATCCCTCACATTTTACTATATAAAGGGGAGGTTGTTCCCTCCCAGAAAAAAAATCATCCCAGTTGCATCCCACTTGGATCCCACACCCCATCATCTAGCTAGCAAACTAAATAAAATTACTCATCCATGTAAATAGTGTGATCTTAATCAGGTGACCCAGAACAAAATCTTTCATATCAGTTTAAAATACACAAAGAAACAAAAGGAAAATTGTGCTCTTTTAACTAAAGGTTAAGGAAGAGGGTACAACACTTTGAATATTTCACATTATACCAAAAACATCTTTTTACTCATTTCCTCAGACTACATCTAAAAAGAAATAAATAAATCGTAAACATATAAATACTTGTTACTCATCAAATTCCAAAAACCTTGTATTCCATTTACCACAACTTTCTGTAACAATCAATCTACTATCTACGCCCCTGATCCCTTCATCACGCTTGTTGCTGATTATTTGTAAGTTGAAATTAGATCTTTGTCTGATAAGAGATTACTACATAAACAGTTCTCTTAAAGAAAACAAAAAGAAAGTTATCAGCCACAACAATAAATAAAATTGTTGTATTAACTCTTGTAGTAAATAGAGGGGCAGGTCTTTCAAACCACCCTTAACAGTTGTAATAAATTCATACATACCTGAAATACTATAACTGCTATTTCCCTCTCACAGAACTACCCCCGTCCCAAAAGCAGTTCTCAAAATGGACAAGTCCTCATTTGAGATTGGTAAAATCAGCCAACAATTGAAAGTCTTGCTTAATACAATGCAGAAAACCTTGCTCCAACTTTCAAAATTGGGCAAACTTCAACAATTGTCTGGGGTTCCTTTTTACAGTAATGTAAGAGGCCCTCTCATAGTTGTTCCAACTGGTCAAAGAAACACAACTGAATTTATCAAAAATATCTACAAAAAAACTCTTCTGCCATTGCTCAATGAAGCCAATCCCCTCCATCAATTGTCACTCATGGAGGAAAATGCCTCAATCCACACAGAAAAAGCAAGCCGGTCGCATCTATCTGGGAAATCAATTGGAAAACCTGTTTGGCCGGCTAAATCACCATATCTGAACCCAATAGAGAAAATTTGGTTTTTCCTCAACAGCAATGTCCAGGAACTCTATCAGCAGTGACCATTCCAGAAATGCACAAGGCCCTCAAGCAAGCCTGGGAGGTCTTTCCAGCCTCAACCTTGGATCATCTTGTTGAATCAATGACCCACAGAGCTTCAGCTGTAATCACCGCCAAAGGAGGGCAAACTAGATGGTAATTTTTTATTCCAAGATTAAAATAAAAAAATGATTAAAAACCTAGTTTTTCTGCATTTACACCCGGGTTTCTGTGCAATTGCGGCTGCGCAGTGCACCTGGTTTTGTTCATTATGATTTTTTATTCAATATGCATATGGAGGGCTGCATTTAATGCGCTGAACCTCCCCAAATATGCTCATCAAACATCCACCATCAACCACATCAAAATCCACTCACCACAATCAAGAACCAAAACCACTCTCCCCCTAACTCTTCAACCTCCTTTAACTCATCATTCATGTTGAGAAGATGGCTAATGCAACCTATGTATGCTCTCGACTCAACCTTGGGGACCCGAACCTATTCGAGTATCCGATCTCAATATCGACGATCCCCGACTTACCGAGATACAGACTCAAGAACATGCTGAACATGTCAAGTCCGCATTCAGCCAACGAAGAAAGCAGAGAAAGATACAGAAAGCAAGATCTACACAAAGTCAAAGCTCCAGTGAGGAGCTAGGGAATGCCATACAACAAAATGCAAAGGATATAGAAAATAAGGTGCGATTAATATGTAGTATAAATTCTCGTAAGAGAAAGCACAGACCCGGGGAGCTGAGCAAGCATAAGAGGAGGAAAGTACAGCATGTAAAGAGAAAAGGAATAAGCATCGGACCCAGCTTTCTATCATGCTTTATCCTTGGTCACCCATGGATGACACAGAGGCACATACACATCAGATGGGAGGCTATAAATACAGCATGGATTTGTAGCTAGATTATGATCATTCATTCTCATTATCACCACTCATAATTATTATCATCATCTTGTATATACCACCGCACAGTCTGGTAGCCTTAGCTCAACAGACTCATTAAAACAGAAATACAAATAAATCATTGCACACATTTAAATATTCATAGCATTAGTTTAACACATTATCAGTACCAATTTCTCACAACTACCGAACATCAACACAAAAACACAAGCAGAATGGAATCAAACACAGAAGCCAAGCGATACAGACTTAACAACAAGAATTACGCGACATGGGCCACCATGATGCGAGCAGAAATGTACGGCTTAGGTTGCTTACCTTTAGTAAAGCGAGAACCAGTCGAAGACGTCGTTGAAAAGAATATGAAACTCTATGTGCTTATCATGAAACACCTCGACGAGGAACATGTTGCGATCGTGAATAGCGAGCTTGGGACCGACAAGGAAGGCGAGGGTCTCGAGCTATGGGACCTATTCAAAAGGAAATATGCGGGCAGCGAGGCCCACCATCAGATGTTAGCTTTAGGAGAATTCATCGATCTTGAATTCAAAGAAACCAAAGATTTGTTAAAGAAATACGCCACAGCATTAGCAAAATACGTACCTCTGGATTAGACGTCAAAGAACAGGTCTTGGCATTATTAATACTAAAGAAGTTACCAAAGGAATTCGAATCTTTAGTCCGCATTATCATCCAAGATAGTGGCACGTTAAAAACCGAGGAAGTTATAAACAAAATCGAGAAAGACTACTTACAGTTCAAGTTAAAGAAAGCAGACAAAGTTGCTATGGTCGGTCAACAGCAACAAACACCAAAGAGAACAGGAAAGTGTTACAACTGTGACACAATCGGACATTCGGCCAAAGAATGCCGCAAGACCTGGACTAACTACAAATACGCTCCGCCCAAAGCAAACATAGGAGAAGCTGAGGGGATGAACATATCGTTCATAGCTATAAAGGAAGAAGAACCCGATGAAGAAGATATCAGCTTCTATAACCCAATAGGAACTGAGATTGCAATTTTTGGGAATCTCGGGAATGATAATTTCTACAGCAAGGAAGAAGTTGCAGCGTACCAAGCAATGACGGGAATAATCTCAGCTAACAATGCTATGGCATCTACCGACGCAATAATCCTGGATTCTGGAGCATCCGACCACATGTTTAACAACAAAGACGACTTTGTTAATTATGTTGAACACCACGGAAAAGTTGAGATAGGAGAAGTCGGAAGGAGTGTCGAGATAATCGGAAAAGGGGATGTTGTACTTACTTCTAATAACAATACTGTCACCCTTTGCAATGCATTCCACGTACCGTCGTTGCCGTATTGTTTAATTTCCCAGACATCTCTGTGGAATGGAGGAGCACAAATTGTAAAAACTAGGGGGGACCAGTTTGAAATCACCATAGAAGGAAAAACCCTCTTTGATGGAAAGATTAAGAACCGGTTACCCTTCCCAAACTTGGAGCGAAAGCGTAATATATGCCAAATCAGCATGGATGAACACAAGCGGATGGGACATCCGGGAGGCCAAGCGGACTGTGAAGCATGTAAACTAGGAAAACAAACCAGACAGCCTTTCTCGAATAAACGAGAGAGAACCCAGGTCCCCGGCAAAGAATTATCAGCTGATGTCGTAGGACCAATATCACCGGTCTTGCTGGGGGGATCTCGCTATTTCCTAACAGTAGTCGATACAGCTAGCAGATATGCATGGTTGAGAACCCTAAAAGTCAAGAGCCAAGCCGAGCAGGAGTTGAAATTCATTGTCAATTTAATTGAAAACAAGTTAGGAATAAAAGTTAGACGCATAATTACTGATGGGGGTGGAGAGTTTGTTAACCTCAGTATGGATACTTGGCTAGGAGAAAAAGGAATCACCCAGCTCATAACCACCAGAAACACCCCGCAACATAACGGTACGGCCGAAAGAATGAACAGGACTATCATGGAAAAGGCTCGAACCATACGGATCGAATCCGGGTTATCCAAACAGCTGTGGGCTGAGTTAGTATCAACGGCTGTATTCTTGTATAATCGCAATCAGAAAACCAACCCCTACTTACGGATGTGGGGGACCAAACCAAAATTAGATAATATTAGACCCGTGGGAACAGAGGCGTGGTACAGCGTCCATCATTTCGAGAGTATTGGCAAGTTGGACCCAAGATGCAGGAAGGGCATACTGATTGGATTCGATGAGGAAATGAAATCCTATCGAGTATGGAACCCGGAAACCAATAAAGTTGTTCGCTCTAGAGATGTCGTATTTGGTAGAATGGCCGAAGACGACCCCGGAGAGATATTCTCAGATGAGCCCGAAGCAGATAATAGTCAACCAAACGCACCTAAACCAGTATTAGCCTCAACCAACGAAGTTCCGAGATCAGATCAGCCGACTATTAATGAAGGGGGTGTATGTGGGGAAGATATAATTAATAGTCAGCCTATAACAAACCAGACTCAACAGAAAACTCAAACAAGCACCCGAGAAAAGAAGCCGGTCGATAGATATGGCCATTGGACATCATACCTTGCAGTCAAACAAGAATTCCATAATTCCAATGTCGATGATTGTCATTTTGAAGCAATGGCTTTACAGACATTTGTAAGAGAAAATGCAATCACACCTGATAGCTTCAAAACTGCGAAAGAATCAGCCGAGTGGCCGTCTTGGAGAAAGGCTATCTTCACCGAGCTGGATTCAATCATAGAGAATGGTGTCTTTGAAATCGTCCCTAAAAATGAGCGTGACAAATCAAAAACCTTAATCAATACCCGCTGGGTCCTCAACAAAAAATTCAACACAGAAGGACAGCTAAAAAGATACAAAGCAAGGTGTGTTGCAAGAGGATTCAAACAGAAGGAGGGAATCGATTACGAGGAAACATTCTCACCGACCGGGCGATTAAGCACCATGAGATACATATTATACCACGCCGTACAGAAGAAAATCAAACCAAGACAGGCGGATTTTGTGACAGCATACCTAAATTCAAAACTAGAAGACGACGAAGCAGTATACATTAGCTTACCTGAAGGATTTGTGGAATGGATCAAAGAAACTAAACAAGAGGCCTACACAAAAGATTTATCCCGATTGCTCATTGATAAACCGGAAGGTTATGTTATAAAACTAAAGAAAACACTATATGGATTAAAACAGGCAGCAAGGGGGTGGTATACCACCATGACTGACTGGTTCATCCATAATGGATATAGAATCAGTGACGCTGACCCATGCTTACTAATTTCTGACAGAGGTGATTTGGCGTTTGCCTGGGTAGACGACCTAATCCTAGTGGGAGACAATACCGATGAGCTCATCAGTAAATTAGGAAAAGACTTTAAAATCAAAGATCTAGGAGTTGCGCAACACATATTAGGGATGAAAATGGAATATCTCACCGACTACAGGATGTTCATAAATCAAGAATACTACATAAGAAATTTGGTCGAGGAGTATGGCTTGGAGGACGGTAAAACAACAGGAACCCCTATGCAGGCCAACATCAAACTACTAAAGTCGACTGAAGAAGAAAGCAAAGAGTTCAAGACAAAAGGTCTCGACTACCGATCAGCAATCGGTTCTCTGAACTACCTTTCACAATGTACTAGACCTGATATCATGTACGTTGTCGGAAAACTTTCACAATTCCTTGAGAACCCAAACAAAAACCACTGGGGAGCATTCAAGAGAGTTGTCAGATATCTTAAAGGAACGCAAGACTGGGGAATTCTTTACCAAGGAAATAGTGGAAATAAGATTGTCGGGTATGTTGATTCCAGTTGGGCCGAAGACGATCAAAGTCTGTCCACGAGCGGCTATAGTTTCCAGTGCGGTAGTGGGTTAATTTCATGGCGAAGCAAGAAGATAGGTGGCCCGAGCTCGTCATCTACTGAAGCAGAATACCGAGCGTATCTGTCAGCATCGCAGGAAGCACAATGGCTCCGAAAACTTACCTTTGACATCCATAACCATGTTCCGGAAAAAACCATGATCTGGTCCGACAACCAAGGGGCTATTCAGCTGGCAAAGAATCCTGTTTTTCATGCAAGGACAAAACATATTGGTGTCCATTTCAACTTTACCAAAGATCTCGTAGCAAACAGGGAAATCAAAATTGAGTACGTACCCACTGAGGAAATGATCGCCGATATCTTCACAAAAGCGCTGGACCGCGAGAAGCATACGAAATTTTCGTCGATGATGGGATTAGTACCACTGTCAATGATTGAGCCAAGAGCAAGGGGGTGTGTTGAGAAGATGGCTAATGCCAACCTATGTATGCTCTCGACTCAACCTTGGGGACCCGAACCTATTCGAGTATCCGATCTCAATATCGACGATCCCCGACTTACCGAGATACAGACTCAAGAACATGCTGAACATGTCAAGTCCGCATTCAGCCAACGAAGAAAGCAGAGAAAGATACAGAAAGCAAGATCTACACAAAGTCAAAGCTCCAGTGAGGAGCTAGGGAATGCCATACAACAAAATGCAAAGGATATAGAAAATAAGGTGCGATTAATATGTAGTATAAATGCTCGTAAGAGAAAGCACAGACCCGGGGAGCTGAGCAAGCATAAGAGGAGGAAAGTACAGCATGTAAAGAGAAAAGCAATAAGCATCGGACCCAGCTTTCTATCATGCTTTATCCTTGGTCACCCATGGATGACACAGAGGCACATACACATCAGATGGGAGGCTATAAATACAGCATGGATTTGTAGCTAGATTATGATCATTCATTCTCATTATCACCACTCATAATTATTATCATCATCTTGTATATACCACCGCACAGTCTGGTAGCCTTAGCTCAACAGACTCATTAAAACAGAAATACAAATAAATCATTGCACACATTTAAATATTCATAGCATTAGTTTAACAATTCACTCAAACAATCCACATAACAAAACACCAAAAATCATCATTTTCCCTCCTTTCCGCGACTCAAGTCTCTGCTTTTCCATTTTTTCCCCCAAATTTTTCTCAACCCCTCCCACCACCCATTTTCACTTTAACCGTCACTCCTCATCCATTTTCAACCCAAACTCACTAAAACAAACACCAGAAAACTCCATCTTTTCCCCTCTCCACACTGTCTCATACTTTACAATAAATATTGCCCTTGAATTCTTTCAAGCTTTCCTCCAATCAAAAAAACCACAAAACCCATCATGTCTCACATCAACCCCCTCCTCCTCGCGGTATTTGACTCCACCATTCCCATAACACACAAACTTGCTCCTCCCCCTGAGTTAACATATCAAACAAAGGAGTAAATGCATAATTCTGTCCAAACTTGGGCCAAGATGAATGACTATGCCCTCTGCATAACTCATTCCTCCACAGAAAATGGAAAAAACGGATCCCCTTATCAATGTGACAGATCTGGAGTTTTTCAGCCCAAAGATGGTACTCAATTGGGGAAGACAAAAAAAACTTGCCTGTCCTTTCAAAATTACTGGACACTTCTATAAGAAACAAGGTTACTTTCAAATAAGGATTAACGATCCTACCCACAACCACCCAGCTTCTGAAGATTCTTCAATCCATGCCATCCATTGCTGATTACCCAAAAATCAAAAACCCACAGTTACCCAATTAACCCAGTCTGGAGTTTGCCCCTTAAATATTAAGACAGCCTTATTGCAAGACAAAAATTGTTTCAGCCAACTTTTAGTTGTGACAAAGCCAAAACTTAAAAACCTGTGCAACAGAGCGTAGTATAGTTGATGGGAACAACCCGCCCTAAGGAGCATAGTGGGGTTGATCCGAGAGCACAGCTAGAAGAAGCATAAATATGTAATCATTTACTATGCAAAGATAAAGAATGAGATGGAAGGGTGGTTGATGGGTTATCCACAAAGAGAATTGTTATAAATAGAGTGAGAAGCAGGGAGAGAAGATTCCTCAGTTCAGATTTTTACCAAGCCCAATTCCATTTTAGTCTTTGATACCTTTGAATACTACAATTGGGGATTTTCTGGATCCTTTTCACTTCTATCATTCTATTATCTATCCTGGCTCTACTTATTGTTTAAAATGTAACTTAGAGCTTTAACCCTTTTCCCTATCTCCTCTCTATTCTTCATTAAGAGTCTTCAGACTTTGGTTGCTCAGTCTAACCTGCCCACTATCTTGAGGTGTGGTATTTATCCTCCTGTATCCACTAAGGAGTAGAGTAGAGCTAGAGCTCAAATGGGAATGTTGTAGGAACTGGCCAAAAGCTGTGGTTTTTATTCAGTGTGTAGTCACCTCAGAGACTTGCCCTGAAATTTGGGGGCCTCATCTCATCTCAGTTACCCAAGATAGGTTGTTTCTCTTGATTTTACCTCTTTTATCTTTTCAAAAATTGTAGTTATATAACTTGCTTAGATGAATAATAATTAAACTGTATCACTGTCTGTCTGACCCCAGATTTTCAGTACAATTAGTTCATTCAACAAACCAGTATAATTCCACTATACTGCACCAACCTTCCTCCATCCCTGGATCATAGGCAGTGAACTTACCAGTGTGATTGCTTGCGCTTTAGGAACCTTGGCACCAGGAGGCCGTGGTAAGACCCAAACTTTCAAACAAAATCTATTACTCTTGGTCAAAGAGAATTTTAGAGCATTCATTAGTAAGCAGCAGCGGAAAAGTACAGCTTATCTTTTCTCCGTTTTTTTTGGATGACTAAAAGTTTTTTTCACATTACTCATAATGGTTTATCCACTTGTTGACAGTTTTTTCAAGACAAACCTTGTTGCAAAATTTCTTCAGCTTGGAAACCAGGAGTAACCCAGAAGTCTTGAGGACCAACAGAGGCCATCTCACAGCAGAACCTACTGATAACGGAGTTGCTTATCTGTTTGACAGACTATTCCCTTCTGCAGGAAATACGGCAGCTAATCAGGAGCTGGAATCAGTAACAATACAGACCCTAGTAACACCTTTGACCCAGAGCTCGTGGATCCAAGACAACAGCCCCTTATTGATCCCAACTTGACTACATTTTAAGTCAACCCAGTAGTATACTGCTTGATAGAAGAAATTAGATCCAGGGATCATCCTAAAGGTATAAACATATCTGAAACTGGATCCCAACGTGACTCAGCACAACCAGGAGCTTCCACCACACATAGAGAAAGTATTTTCAGGTGACAAGCGGCCTGCTACAATTGCTGGAGGTGAGAATACTATCAGAAGAACAGGTTCAGAAAGCGGGCCTAGTATCATTATTACAGGCACAGGTGAGTTCTCTCTTTGAGTATGACACCAACTACAGGGAAAGAACCTAATGTGGGTTCTTGATCTTCATCCACCAGGTGAGCAAAACGTGCCCTTGTCCCCGCTGGTAAATTTAAGGGAGGAGGGGCTAAGGCAAGGGTGGAACAAGACCACAGAAATTCTCCTGCAAACCCACTTGAACTTCATGAGAGCTTACTTGGAAGCACAAGCTGGGAGCAATCAAGAATCTATGGTTCTCTTGAGAGACCAGGCGGTGACAACTCACAACAGCTTGGAACAATTGAAAGGGAGGGGAACTCTGCTCTCAATAACAGAGGGTTGGAATCCACACACTGTACGCTTTTGCAGCAACCCTGGTCAAATGAACCATCAACCAGGAAATCTACCATGAGGCCAACATTGGCACCAGGAATAAGCCAGACCAGTGGCAGCTCAGCAACCAGATGAGCCAAGAGTTCAAGGCCAGGACCAAGGAGGCCAGAACACCAAGATGCAACAACGCCAGGGTTACAAGAAATCAGTCTACAATAAAATATTCCGGATGAGTGGGACCATACAGGGAGGCTACCAGTGGATCGACCAGTCCAGGTCCAGAAATTGAGGTAACAACTTCCACTTAATCAAAGATTTAGTTAACAAAAACTTCAAATCAGTTGAATTTTCATTAACAGGTCTCTCTTCTACCTGTAATAGCTTTCCCCTAACTATTGGGACAATTGAAGATAATATTGATAAGTTGAATGAAAGAGTTAAAACTCTAGAAGCCATATTGATGACTCTGAAATCGGGAAGAGGTTCAGATAAAAGTGGAGTTGACCACGACAGCAGCCTGAAAGATTTCCTACAGGAGTATATTGACCTGTCTACATCAAAGATCCTAAGTTTTGATTGTAGTGATGATAAGTTGATACACAAAGTCAAGGAGTTTAGCAGCCACATGTTTCAGCTTGAGGTAAAAGTATCAAAGTTGAAGATCCAGCCAGGGCCTGACTTCAAAGAGGTAGTAGTAAGAGAAGTTTTGGAAAATATGTAAACTCTATTACATAGTAGAATGCATACATTTCAACTGAAGATTTTGGGCAAGATGTGTCAGTCGTCAGTAGATCTGCATGACACCAGAGAAATAGGAGCATTGATAAACGCACACCATTTCTTTTTGGCGTGCACACCAAAAACAATTGGCATGTAGGTTCTACATGCCAATTCTTGGCCGTAGGCCCTGCACGCCAAATATTGGTGGCATGCAGGTCCCACACGCCAATTTTTTGGCGTGTGGGAAATTTTGTTGGCCAGGAGGATTTCCTCCTGGCCAACAACATTATACAACCTTGTCAGCAGGGAGGAGTTCCTCCCAGCAAATGAGGTTATACAACCTCCTCTGCCAGGAGGAGTTCCTCCCAGCCGCCAAGGTTGTATAACCTTTTTGGCCAGGAGGAACTGCTCACAGCTGAAAAGTTCATACAACCACTGCCAGCATAATTGCCTAGGATGAAGTCATTCCAGTTAAACTGGGATGCACTCAACCAATTTAAACTTGGTTGAAATCAACTGATGAAATATAAATCCAAGGGACCCCCCTTGGTTTTATATTTCATTGGTTGAGGTCAACCTGCTTTAAATTGGCTGGTTTGCATCCTAGTTTAACTGGGATGAACTCAACCTAGGCAATTATGCTGGCAGTGCTGTCCTCCCGGCTTACAAGGTTGTATAACCTCTTTGGCCAGAGGGAACTCCTCCGGCTGATGAGGTTATACAACCTTGTTGGCCAGGAGGAACTCCTCCTGGCCAACATGGTTATAAAACCTCTTCAGCCAGGAGGAGTTCCTCCTGGCTGACAAGGTTGTATGACCTTGTTGGCCAGGAGGAGTTCCTCCTGGCCAACCAGTTTATACAAATTTGCCAGCTGGGAGGAACTCCTCCTGTCCAACTACATTATACAACCTTGTCAGCGGGAAGGAGTACCTCCTGGCCAACAAGGTTGTATAACCTCATCAGCCGGAGGAGTTCCCTCTGGCCAAAGAGGTTATACAACCTTGTAAGCTGGGAGGACAGCACTGCCAGCATAATTGCCTAGGTTGAGTTCATCCCAGTTACACTAGGATGCAAACAAGCCAATTTAAAGGAGGTTGACCTCAACCAATGAAATATAAAACCAAGGGGGGTCCCTTGCATGTATATTTCATCAGTTGATTTCAACCAAGTTTAAATTGGTTGAGTGCATCCCAGTCTAACTGGGATGACTTCATCCTAGGCAATTATGCTGGCAGTGTTGTATCAAACAAAAACACTGTACTCTCAGACAAACAGAAGAACAACCAAGCCGGGTGGGGTAACCAAAGGAATTTATCCTGAGCTTAAGAAATGGTTGAATAATGCTATAGCTAAATTGGATTGGCCGATGTTCTCAGGAGAAGGAGAATATGACCATTTGATGTTTGTGCAATGGATTGACAACAGCCAAAAAGAATGTCCAGGTAGATGACAATTTGATACTGATCAAGATGCTTACCATGTTTATAGGGACAGCCCTTTCATGGTATGAGACTATGTGTTTTTCTTGTGAGGAAAATACATGGTCCTTCTAGAGGAATGATATATGTAAGAAATTTGGGAATTTGGCTTGGAAGAGGAAGAAACAGATGGCCTTTGAAACAGACAAATTCATACTAGGTGAGAAACCACCAGCACAGTGGGTAACCAGACAGTATTACAGGTTGAAGTGCTTTGCACCTTGCACAGACATTGAATCCATCAACTTCAAATTACTTGGTCTCATGGAGAACAAAGTAGAATATGCTGCCAAGAATGCAATTAAAGTTCCTGACACCAACATGAGCAGCTTCATCAATATACTAGAGGATATTTGTGATAAGACACTCTTAAGGAGACAAAGGTTACCAGAAAAAACTTTACAAGTTACTAGTACCAGAAAAAGAAATTTAGCAAGTGAGAAAATTAAAGGAACACCTACAGATATCAAATGTTACACCTGTAAAGATGTCAGCAGGCTGCTAGTCCAGACAGCGCAACCAGCGGACAGAGCAGCGCTACTAGCGCTGCGGCTGTGCCCAGTAGCACAGCTGCGCAAGCAGAAGACAGACTGCGCAGATGCAGCAAGTGATTGACAGATCAGATTGGTACAAGTAATGAGAAGTCTCCGGACTTGGAGGATTCACCAGAACTAATTATACCAAGCCCGCTACTTTGTAGTATTTGACATCAACTCAAATACTGCAATTGGGGCCTTTTAGCTTCTCTTTTCCTTTTACTTCAATATCCTTCAAAAATCCCTACTTGGCTTCCCGAACCTCAGGTAAGCTCAAGTAACATTTCCTATCTCTCTTCCACCTTTCTTGTTCAAGGAGTCTCTCCAGACTCCTGTTGATACCTAGTCAACAGCCCCACTGGAGGCGTGGTTCCATGCTCCCGCCGAGTCGGTAGAGTTAGAGCTCAGACTTCAGAGTCTTAGAGCTAGTTTCTAGAATTCCTATCAGTGCTCGTCACTTTAGAGACGCGCCCTGACATTTGGGGGCCTCATCTTTTCCAAATCCTAAATTCCTCATTATCTCACCCCGGATTTGTAAATCCATAACTTTCTCTGGTATCCAGGCCACTAATCCCTGCATACCATACATCCTATCTGAAAGTTTGATCATCATCATACAAATACTGTTTGGGACACGGTTTTTTTATTCGCAAAGGTTGTTCAACTTTGCCAAGGCCGTTTGGTTACGTTACCTGAAAGATATTGTCATCGTTGGCATTAGGGTTCTAGCGCTATCTTGAATCAGTATTACAGGTTATTCCTCGGCCAGTAGTACGCTGAAACATTTTCTGTTCCCCTGTCTACTCATTTTTAGTTTATTTTCTTTCTTCTTCCTTATTTTTTTACTGTTCAATTGCGGCAGTGTCCTCTAGGCAGACTTCTCTGCATCAACTCTTTAGGTCAGATACCAGAAGTAACCCCAAGATGTTGCAGACCATTCAAAGCCGTAGTGAAGCAACAGCTCAGGACTGAGGAGTGGAAGACCTGTTTGACAGAATCTGTCAGCCTGGGTGTGGAACTAACCGTGGTTATAGGTTGTAACCAAGGTAGGTTGATGGTTTGAAGTGGTTTGGGTAAGGTTTAAAGTCCTGTAAAAAAGGTACTTCCTCAATCAGTTAGTCTTGTCTGAGAGGCTTGCTCTAATTGCTCTAATTAGGCGCATCCAAATCAATACAAAGTATTAATAGGCATCCAAGGAGAGACTCAACTTGGGTTTGTGGTTTCTACCTTATTGAAGGTAGGTTGTGGCCAATTCTTGAGGTAATAACAGTATTAGACTATATGTTAGAATTAACAAAGCATTTTTCAGACATTTAGCAGAAAATGATTGACTTGGGCAGGATTTGAACCAGCAACCTTTAGCAGAAGCTAAGACACTATACTAGAAGTGCTGCCTTTACCAACTAGGCTACCAAGTCAAATTGGCTGATATTTGGAACACTGTGGATCACAATATTCAACACACCCCCTGACCCACAGTGTGAGACCAAGAGACCCTAAAGTCAACCAATTTCAAGCTAGTCTATACATTGAGACAATACATATTGCATAATAAGTAGATATTGCATATTGCATAATAGCATTTTGCATATTCCAAAGTTGGAGATAAAGTCCATAATAAATTGCAATGCATTTGAAGATCAAAGTCCATAATTGCATATTGCATAAGTGCATATTGTATAGTCTCATATGTAAATGCATAGTATGCGCATAGCACATTTTGACTGTTAATCGTGTTAGAATTAACAAAGCATTTTTCAGACATTTAGCAGAAAATGATTGACTTGGGCAGGATTTGAACCAGCGACCTTTAGCAGAAGCTAAGACACTATACTAGAAGTGCTACCTTTACCAACTAGGCTACCAAGTCAAATTGGCTGATATTTGGAACACTGTGGATCACAATTCCATAATTGCATATTGCATAAGTGCATATTGTATAGTCTCATATGTAAATGCATAGTATGCGCATAGCACATTTTGACTGTTAATCGTGTTAGAATTAACAAAGCATTTTTCAGACATTTAGCAGAAAATGATTGACTTGGGCAGGATTTGAACCAGCGACCTTTAGCAGAAGCTAAGACACTATACTAGAAGTGCTACCTTTACCAACTAGGCTACCAAGTCAAATTGGCTGATATTTGGAACACTGTGGATCACAATATTCAACACTATATATTATCCAGAATTGGGGTATTGGTGGAGAATGGGGAACTAAACAAGGTAAATAACTCTAAGGTATGTACTGTGCTAAGGTGTTCTCAATATTCTCTGGGGGATAAACAACTGTTTACAGTCTGTTTATATATTGTAAGAGCTCCTCAGGGGGGAACTGTGAGCTCTTCCAGGACCTGGGAGGTACTGTGGAACTTCAGGGGCAAGACAGATCCTTTTGGGAGGATCTGTTAATGTTTCATGATGTGATTTCTACTAGGGCTGTGTTATGGGACACATCTTTGATCAGTAATCCTTAGTGTGATTGGATCACATCATGAAATTTGTATTTAATTATCTGTTATTAATATTATTAAAGATATTAACTTATAATGATGTCATTTTATTATTGGCACATCTTATAAGTATTAATTATTATAATATTACTAAGTTCTTTTATTATAATAATAATTAATATTACATGAAGTTATTTTTAAAGAAATAATATTAATAAATAGTAATAAGAATAAATAAGGATAGTAATTATAATCAGAGATAATAATAATTAGTGATAATTGCAGTTACGTGGTACATGTCAGGTACTTTGATATGTACTCAGTGGCTGACAGAATCTTTTGTCGTACAGGGAATACAGCCCAAGATCCAGCAGCAAATTTGAATCAGGCAATTCAACCAGACTCATTGGTGAATAACCATCTAGACCCAGCTCTAGGTAATCCAATCGATCCAGCGTTGGACGGTACTTGAGCGAATTCGGTTGTATATCGGTTGATCAGAGATATCAGATCAAGAGAGTTGGCTAACAATAGAGGGACGTCTACAACCGAGATTCAAAATAGGTTGACCAGACCAGGCCCGTCTACAGTCAAAGTAGACAGAATCTTGACTAGAGAGGAGCAACCGGCAGGACTGTCTGGGAACAACAATAACCGTCAAAGGCCAAGTTCTCATAGCGACTCTAGTATAGAAATCACGGGAACAAGTTAGTTGTTATAATTTTTTTTACATCATGGCTCCACCTAAACAAAACGAGCCTCATATGGGCTCTCAATCTTCCAGCACTAGGTCTGCAAAACCGGCTCTTGTCCCGCCTGGCAAATTTAAGCGTGGAGGAAGTCAGAAGAAACTTTAATCCAGCAACGGAACTTCTGCTGCAATCCCACCTGAACTTCAGGCAAGCCTATTTGGAAGTGCAGGCGGGGAACAATCAGGAAGCCATGATCCTGTTGAGAGATAAAGCGGTGACCTCCCACAACAGTCTAGAGCGGGTGATTGGCCAGGAGAGCCTGCTAGTGTTGACAGAGGGCTGGAATCTTCACGCCACGCACCCGCCAACTTGTCAGTCTCAGCAAGCCCTGAGCAATCAGAAACAGCCCAGACAAGACCAAGGGCAACGTCGGCAGCGGGGATATGCAATGCAGGAAGGCAATCAGCAGCCAGGCCAGCAAGCAGCGCAGCAACAGGCAGAGGTAAGTCAACTGGGAAGGAACACCCGGATGCGCCGACGTCAAACTTTCAGACAGTCAATCTACGACAAGGTTTTGCGAGTGGGGTGCACCCTCCAGGGGAGCTACCAATTGATAGAGCAGTCCAGGTCCCAAAACCAAGGGAATCAACGCTGCTCACGCTTGTGGATGCTAGCGCATTGTTATCAAGGATGTTTGGCGAGATCAAAAGGATTGTAGACGGGAACTGTGAGCAAGTTAAGTCGCAGACGGAAGCTTTTTGGACTGCCTGGTCAAAGTAAATGCATCAAGACCTCACAACACCAATGACAAATAACTTTCATTTAATTAGAGATTTAGTTAATGAGAACTTTAAGTTGGTTAAGTTTTCTCTTACAGGAATTGCTTCTTCTTGTAATAGCCTCCCTACGCCAATTGGCATGATTAAAGACAATTTAGATAAATTGATTATGAAAGTACAAGGTCTTGAATTGGTATCATCAAAAGTAGAAAGTTTGTTGCGAGAGCCTATAAGGGATATGGACGATTTAGCCAAAGGTTTGAGAATGTTTATTCAAGAGTCCTGTGATGCAGTGACGGCTAAGATTTTGAGTATGGATCACAGTGATCCCAAGCTCATCAGTGAGGTACAGGAACTTAGCGCAAGGGTATTTGCTTTAGACAACCGCTTGGCTGGTGTACTAAATCAGCCAAAGGTGGTGTTAGAAGGGACCAACAACTCAGAGCGTGTTGTGAATGAGCTGTTGAAGCAGTTGGAGGAGCAACTGGTAACCTTAGAGGTGAAATTGGAACGAAATTAAGAAATTGCGTCCCTTTTCAAGTGATTTGCAGGCTAGTGGGGAAGTTGAACAAAAGATTGAGGAGCAGAGCGAGAATCAGAGGGTGGACTTTCTGAATCTTAATGATAAAATAGACCGCATGATGAGCCAGTATTGCTCAGAAGGAGCAATGTTAAGAGAGGAGATAACGGGTTTGGCGGCAAAGGTTCACTCCCTACATGAAGAGTCTACCCAGCATCACCCATCAATGGCACAGCACCCTTTGGTGTCAAGACAGCAAGCAGGATCAGATAAGCAGAGGGGGGATATTGACCCGGAACTGAAGAAGCGCTTGAATAATGCTATAGCTAAATCGGACTGGCCCAAGTTCTCCGGTGAAGGGGAGTATGACCGCTTGAGATTTGTGCACTGGATAGATACAGCTAAGAATGATGGCCATGTAGATGACGAGGTTATTATTCTGAAGCTACTTACAATGTTGACAGGCACGGCTCTGTTGTGGTATGAAACCATGCGTTTTTCTGATGTTGAGCCTACATGGAGTTTATGGAGAACAGAGATATGCAAGAAATTTGGAACGTCCACTTGGACGCAGAAGTAACAAACAGCCTTCAAAGGTGAAAGATTTGTACCAGGGGAGACTCCGCCTGCTCAGTGGATTACTAGACAGTCTGTGGTATTCCAAACCCTGTTTTAAGTATCATGCAGGATTATATTCTTTGATTATCTTTCAGAAGCTAAAATAGTAGAAATATAAGTGCATGATTGAAATCTAGTGTAAATTTAATCTATAAGTCACCCATTTATGTTAGGGTTTGCACGGCTAAATCAAAAGTTATACAGTTAAAAAGAATTACAGTGAATAATAAGTACATAGTATATAGTTTAGTGTCTGGTCACAAGACGCAGCACATGATCTGTGGCACAGTCTAAGTACATAACCTCACCAGCAGAAATAGCTCACTTTAGGTCATCAGACGCAGCACATGATCTGTGGCACAGTCTAAGTACATAACCTCACCAGCATAAATAGCTCACTTTAGGTCATCAGACGCAGCACATGATCTGTGGCACAGTCTAAGTACATAACCTCACCAGCCTAAATAGCTCACTTTATGCACTCCCTGCATGAAGGCAGCGTAGAAGAAGAGACCCCACCAGCATAAATACCTCAATCAGACATCCCACCAGCAAAAATCCCTCACATTTTACTATATAAAGGGGAGGTTGTTCCCTCCCAGAAACGAAAATCATCCCAGTTGGATCCAAGTAGCATCCCACTTGGATCCCACACCCCATCATCTAGCTAGCAAACTAAATAAAATTACTCATCCATGTAAATAGTGTGATCTTAATCAGTTGACCCACAACAAAATCTTTCATATTGGTTTAAAATACACAAAAGAAACAAAAGGAAAATTGTGCTCTTTTAACTGAAGGTTAAGGAAGAGGGTACAACACTTTGAATATTTCACATTATATCAAAAACCTCTTTTTACTCATTTCCTCAGACTACATCTAAAAAGAAATAAATGAATCATAAACATATAAATACTTATTTCCTCATCAATTCCAACAAAACCTTGTATTCCATTAACTTTCTGTAACAATCCATCTATTATCTACGTCCCGGATCCCTTCATCAAGCTCATTGCTGATTATTTGTAAGTTGAAATTAGATCTTTGTCTGATAAGAGATTACTACATAAATAGTTCTCTTAAAGAAAACAAAAAGGAAGGTATCAGCCACAACAATAAATAAAATTGTTGTATTAACTCTTGTAGTAAATAGAGGGGCAGGTCTTTCAAACCACCCTTAACAGTTGTAATAGATTCATACATACTTGAAATACTATAACTGTTATTTCCCCCTCACAGAACTTCCCCCGTCCCAAAAGGAGTTCTCTTACCGCTTGAAATGCTTTGCGCCTTCTACTGACACTGAGGCAATAAATTTTAAACTTCTCGGGCTTATGGACAATGAGGTTGAATATGCGGCAAAGAATGCCATGAGGATCCTGTATGTAGACATGAGTACTTTTATCAATATTTTAGAGGATATTTGTGACAAGACTTGCCTGGGTAGACGAAAATTTGCAGGGAAACCAGTTCCTGTGGCAACTGCTAAAACACCTGTGTCCGCAACCGAAAAGGCAAAAGCAGCTCAATCTGAGATCAAGTGCTACACATGTAAAGAGACAGGTCATACCTCTTGCAGATGTCCAAGGAATGTTAATTGTGTAGACAAGGACCAAGGTGCAAATGAAGAACAAGACATGGGCAGCAATATAGATACAGATGAGCCCATAATAGGAGACAGTCCAAAGGAGCCTTTGTAATTGAATCGCTTGCGGGCCGCAATAACTTGGTTTGGATGACGTGCTGTGGGAAGAATTGCCTAGTTCTGTTAGACAGCAGAGCGGTGAAGTCAGTAGTTGGCAAGGATTACCTTTCTAGGTTCTGTGTGGATTGGTGCGATTTTATTTTGCCTCTAGCACCCGGGAAATTTCACAGCGCTTCAGGTGTGTTAGTGCCGTTGGGGGTGGTAAAAGTCAAGTTGATTATGGGGGAGGTGAAACTAGTAGTTACAGCGCAGTATTTTCTCCTAGGGAATGACTATCTCGCACATTATAAGATATTTCTTCTTAACAACGGCAAGCGGAGTTTTACAATGGGTAGGAAAGTGTTTGAATTTGACAAATCCATTAATTTGGTGGCCAAAGGAGTAGATGCGGTGGTTCCTTTCAAAGAAGAGGTACGCCGAGAGGCCAAGTTAAACCCAGGTCTTGGGGCGAGTCAGTCAGAGGTCTTTTTATCAGTCCTTAGTCAATTTAGGCTTGCATTTGCTACGCCAGATCAGCCGTTTGGTTCCATCAAAGGCCATGAGGTGGAGATCACCTTAACAGTGGAGAAGCCGTATCCGCTAGCTCTACGGAAATCTCCCTATCCTGCAATTCCGCGAAGTAGAGGCAATAGAACAACACATAGATCTTCTTATTAGAATGGGGATCTTACGTATGGTGGGGTCAAATGAGGGAGTCAAGATTACAACCCCAGTAATCATCGTGTGGCACAATGGGAAGTCTGGGCTAGTTGGAGACTTCCGGGCTCTGAATACCTATACTTTCCCAGACAGGTACCCCATGCCAAAGATAACTGAATCTCTCACAAAGCTGCACGGAGCAAAATAAATTATGTGCATGGATGTTTTGAAAGGCTTTCATCAAAACAAAGTGGCCCCAAATAGCAGGAGATTTCTCCAAATCATATCACATATGGGGGTGCATGAGTATCAACGGATGCCTTTTGGCATTAAGAACGCGCCATCCCATTTCCAGAGGATGATGGACAGCAAATTCAGGCAGGAGCTGAGTGAGTTGTGGCTGATAATATACATTGATGACATCATTGTTTTTACCAACACATGGGAAGAACACCTGAGTAAGTGAGCCATTGTCTTAGGGATAATTGAGGATATGAACATGAAGATCTTGATGTCTAAATGCTTGTTTGGGTTTTCTGAGTTGAGAGCTCTAGTTCACATTGTTAACGGCCTATTGCTTGCAGTTGACCAACACCGGGTGGCAGCAGTGCTGCTTAAGCCTATACCATCGAGTGTTAAGGAGTTACAGTCTTTTCTAGGGTTTGCAGGCTATTACAGACTACATATAAAAGACTTCAATTTGTTGGCCTCCTTGCTCTACAAGATTTGCAGTCCTAACATTGGGTTCAAAATGACCCAAGAGAGAGTTGAGGCGCACAAAGCGTTGAGAATTGCGCTCACCACAGCCCCTTTACTTTTTCACCCGGACCCAAAGAGGCCTTTCAAGCTCTATGTAGACGCGTGCATGGAGGTTCTTGGTGCAGCGCTGCATCAGATTCAGATGATTGGAGATAAAGAAGTGGAAGGACTGATTTGCTTCATATCTTGACAACTGAAGGAGTCAGAAAGGAAGTATGGGGCGTCCCAGTTGGAATGCTTGTGCCTGGTGTGGGCACTCGAGAAGCTGTATTATTATCTAGATGGGTGTGTGTTTGAGGTTATTACTGATTGTGTGGCGTTAAAGTCGCTTTTGAATATGAAAACACCAAGTAGAAATATGATGCAATGGCAAATTTCCATCCAGGAGTGGCAAGGGTCAATGACGATCACCCATTGTATGGGCCTTGTCCACAAGAATGCGGACAGATTATCAAGGTGGACTTTAGCTAATGACAAATACAACCCCGCTGCGGATGGAGAAGAGGTTGAGCAAGAAGTCCCCATCATGGCGATCAGCGTTAGTGGATTGTCCATGGAGTTCTGGAATTTGGTTGAGGAAAGCTACGTTTCTGACAAGAATACCGCAGCGTTGGTGGCAATCCTCAGGTCCAAACATTCATGTCAGCTTTCTGTACTCTAATCCACTTATTTTGGCGTGTACAGTAAGGACTAAAAAAATAACTTACACTTTAAATAGTGTAATAAAACAAATAACAATAAAAATAAATACTCAAGTGTTATAAAACACTAAGTACAGAAATATAACAGGTTATTACCCTGCTGCCAAAACTTCTGTTGATTGAGTAATAACTCAGAAGGGCTAAACAGATTTTATACACAGTTCTTCCAATCAGATCAAATGTATTTAATTGATTGGGGGGGTTTTGGTTGAGGAATTTTAAATATAAGATAGTATATAATAAAGGCCAGTCCTCCTTACTTACAGGAGAAGGTGAGCGCCTTTTTAGCTTATAATAATTTATCTATGTATGTTAAAATTGATGGGGAGGTAATTTTCATTTTAGTGAAGAAAACTCCTTCTTAAATAATAAAATTATTATTATTATTTCACAAGCTTCTTGGAAGCAGTGATCAGGGCAAGATCACCAGGGGAAACTGAGTACCCTCTTCTTGATCTGATATGAAAAATGGTGCCATTCCTATGTGGAATGACCCCATAATTATTTCACAATGAATTGCTTAGTGGGAAATAATTATTTCAACATTAAATAATTATTTCACTAAGGAATAGTTGTGAATAAATTTTCTAGGGGCCAAGGCTTAGAAAAGTGCTTGCCCTGAGTGATCAGTAATGTAAAATCACATGTACTTATGTATTTAATACATACTACATAAGTTATGTAATTAAATACATATGTAATCTTATAGTACATATTACTATGGGTTATGCTGGGATTCTCCAGGATTTTCAAGGAAAAGACTATACCAATAAATGGTTCTTTATCCATTTATTGTGTGTTTGAAAATCAATAAGGATTTTCTTTAATTAAATTTCCTTGGATTTTTGATAAAAAATAGATATAATTTTAAATAATTTTATTATTATATTTTACATGTGGTCATGAGTTTGGCTTGAACACAGAGCCTTATGTATCAACCAGATATTTCTCGGCTTGTTCTTAACTGTTAGACTATATACCAATTGTTGAAGCAATTAAGTATAATTTCTGTTATAATCAGGGAATCTAGTAAAATAAATAAGGGCATTAATAAAAAAACCCAGTTTTTCCGCGTTTACACCTGGTTTTATGCAGCGGCAACATAAAATTTGCTGTGGAGTACACCCGGTTTTCCGCGTTTACACCCGGTTTTTTTAATTATTTTTTTGTGCGCGGAATTTTAAGGTTTTTCAAAATTTTGAAATTGTTAAAAATACTTATTGGCGTGTTGAATGTTATGGTATTTTTCATTTTCCAAAAAAACAACATCTTCTATTTTATTTTGCCCATACACCCGGTTTTTTCAACAAAAATTCCCCACGGCTCAATTTTCAGGATTTCTCAAAGTTTTAAATATTTTTAAAGCACTTTAAGGGGTGTAGAATCTAATGCAACAAACAGTTTATTTTTAAATTTACTGGTTTTGTTTTATGATTTTTGGACAGAACTTATTTGTAAACACCTTCACGGCTGTCTTTGGGGAGTTTTTTTAAATGGTTTCATACACTTTAGAGGGTGAAGAATTCATTGGAAAGAAATACAGATCATAAAATTGACTTGTTATCAGAATAAAATGGAATTTTTATCAGAATAAAATGGAAATATAGGAAATAGACAAATAACTATTCAACATCAACAATCTTATTATTTCTGGCAGATCTTCTTATTGGAGGGAAAAGAACTTTTTCCCCAAGGTCCAAATTGGGCTGAATCCACTCTTTCCACAACAGAGCTTCCTCTTCAGCCCAATGTTTCCAATATGGATCAATCCTAGGGGAAGGCCATATTTCAGCCTTAAACGTGAAGCTGATGAGATGAAGAAGACTGGGAATGAGTATGAGACATATGGGAGATTGGGTGGTGGGTGGAGAAGAGAGAGGGAGATAAATGGTGGGCATTAGACCAGAAAACAAGACCACAGGTCTTTTATAAGTGTCAGCCATCAAGTATCCATGAGCAGGGAAGGTCATCCAATACTTCAGTGGGGCCTGTCCTTTTCCATCCCAAGAGAGTGCATCAATTAGATCTTTGTGGTTGGCGCCCCATATGTTCTTTAGCATCTGATGGGTTGAATATAAAGTGTTTGATTTGAGTTCTTCTTTCATTTCCTTGCGAATTTTCATCCATTTGTCTGAGGAACGTTCCATGCTGACTGCAGCGGCTCAAAATCCACAATTCCCATTGCCTTTGACATCGGTAATTGTAGAGAGATGTTGGATGGCTTCTTTGGGATGAATGTTGTCTTTGTACTTGTACTGAAGGATAATTTGAGAAAAGATCAATTATATATAAAATGAACACTAAATAAAAGGAAATTACTAAACAAATCAACAGCCACATTATTGTAAGTACTCCAACTGAGGGCCTCAGACATATAGGTGTCAGGATTAGAGATTGAGCTGGCAGTCATTGAGGTCTATGAAAGGGGTAACCAATAAGAAGCTCAGAAGTAAAGATCTCTTCAAAAAAAATTAGGAAAACTCACATCAAAAGGCCTATAAGCATCATTTTCTGCCAAAGTGTATTCATATGTCTTGGTCCTTTTAACTGATTCAAATTTCACCTGTTTAAGTATTTTTCCAGACCTCTGATGTATTAAAAAATCATTTAACTTCAGTATAATGTACTCAAGATGGAAATGAAAACACTTACAGTCTTCGAATTTCCTCCTTCATGTTCTGAGCCCTGTTGAATGATATCATCCACCTCTGGAAGCTCTCCACTTGATTCAGACTCCTCCTGACTTTCCTCTTCTGTTGACACAGCCTAGAAAACACAAGGAGAAAGAATTAGATGTGATATTTGAGTGAAGAATAAAGATGAATCATTACCTTGGATTCCTCAGATTCATCCATCTTCTTAGGCCTACCACGTCCTTTTGTCTTGGCCAAAGGTTCCTACAAGTTCACAAGAAATCAATAACCAAAGACAAACAGACAAGAGATAAATGAATAAATACCCTGTGTTCTGTCACCTGCTTCCTTGGCCTTCCTCTTCCTTTCTTCTCCAAGGCTGTGTATTCATAGCCTGAAGGATCCCTTTTTGTTGAAGTAGTTGATTTGTGTTTCCATTTGGCGCCCTTTGGTCTTCCTTGTCCTTGGTGATCCTTGCTAAAGAGAGGTTCCTGGATGGCCACTGTGTTGTAGTTCCCTTGAAAGAGCTTCTTGATTTTGCCAATGTACAATTTTTGTTCACCAGGTTGAAACATTAATTCCTTAAAGAGATCTGTTAAGAAAATTTCCTCATTATTTTCTTTGGTGGGAAGTAGAACGTCACTTGATTCATCGTTGTTGTCCTCTTCAATGAATGTCTGCTCATAAATGGAGGCAAAAAACAAATTAGAACTATAAAACTATGAAAGAGAAACAGAAACCAGGAAATTATATTAGCCAACTCACTTCAAGATCCTTTTTAACATTCCACTGAGAATGGAAATTGTGATGGGTGAATTTGCTGCCAAGTCCTTTTGCTTTGTGAACTTGATGGATGCAAGGGATTCCCATGTGAGAAGAGTAGTTTCCAGTGCAAGTGGAAGTTGGCGGTTTAGAAATGTGGTGAGAATGGATGATCTTGAGGGCATAGTGGGAGATGGTGCCATTTAGATCACCAACACAAGGGGGGAGGCCAGTGAGGAGTTTGTAGGAGTGCTGAGATGATTTGATGTACCGTTTGTGAAGTTGATTGGTCAGAGCTTGGTGGATTTGTTTGACAGCAGCAGCAAAGGAGGCAGTGGAAGAGTTGATGAATCATTTGATGTACGTGTGAAGACCTTTGACTCTAGAGGTGATAGTGTTACCGAAGTGGGGTTTCTTGTCAACAAAACAGGCTACAATTTTTTCTTTGCAAGGGAGGATGTTGGAGATGATGTAGTTGGCGGTTGGTGGATTCCAAGTCATAGACAGCTGAGTGAAGTTCTTGTGATAGTCTGAAACAGTTTTGGAATGGAGTAACTGATTCCAATGGTTTCAAAAGGTGGACCATTCTTCTTCAGAGTTGAAATGTTTGTAGCAGTTGGACTGGATATTCTTCATAATGTGCCAGGAGCAGAGGAGATGTGAGGCATTTGGGAAGACATGTTCAATTGCTTTGATTAGGGTGGCCTCGTTGTTGGTGACTAGTACAGATGGAGATTGATTGTCCATTGAGATGCAAAGCTGATCCAAGGCCCAAGAGTAGTTGGCTATCTTCTCAGCAGAAAGAAAACAGAAAGCCAAGGAAAAAGATTTGTTTGAGGAGTTAATACCAACAATGTGAAGAAGGGGCATTTTAAACTTGTTGGTTTTGTAGGTGCAGTCAAGGAGGAGAGTGGTGGGAAATTGTTTTGCCAAGTCAAGGGATTTTGGATGAGCAAAGAACAAAGAGGTCATGTGGCCTTCGGAGGTATCAATTGTGTGGTAGAATTCATGATGGCGGATTTCATGAACAAGAGCTTCAATCGGGGTACGTCCTTCAAGTTGGGTGGATCTCAAGAGGTTACGGTGATTGTAGATGGTATTGAGGGTGACAGAAGAGGGGAGATTGGTGTCTTTCAATAACGCAGTCTTAATAGTTAATGGTCGAACTCCAGAATGGGTTAATTGGGTGACAGTGGTTTTTTGTTCTTTGGTTAATCGGCGATGGACGGCATGGATGGAAGGATCTTCAGAAGCTGGGTGGTTGTGGCTAGGATCTTTGATCTTGACTTGGAAGTAGCCTTTCTTCTTATAGAAGTTTCCAGTAAGTTTGAAAGGACAGGAAATCTTCTTGGTCTTCCCCAATTGAGTACCATCTTTGGTCTGAAAAACCCCAGATCTGTCACATTGATAAGTGCATCTGTTCTTCCCATTTTCAGTGGAGGAATGGGTTATGCAGAGGGCATAGCCATGCTTCTTGGCCCAAGTTTGGACAGAGCTATGCATCTCCTCCTTTGTTTGATATGTTAACTCAGGAGGAGGAGCAAGGTTGGGTACTTCGGGAGTAGTGGCGGGAGTGGTGGCAGCATCTTTGGCAAGGAAGAGGGGGTTGATGTGAGACATGTTGGATTTTGGGGTTTTTTTGGATTGGGGGAAAGGTCGAAAAAAATGGTGAGGTATGGAAGATTTTGAGGTGGCGTGGAGAGGGGAAAAAAAGAAGTTTTTTGGTGTTATTTTTAGTGGGTTTGGGTGGAAAATGGATGAGGAGTAGTGGTGGGAGTGAAAATGGGTGGTGGGAGGAGTTGGGAAAATTTGGGGAGAAAAAGTGAAATTGGTGACTGGGGTTGCGGAGAGGAGGAAAAATGGGGAATTTCGGTATTTTTTTTATGTGGATCGGTTGAGTGGTTGATGAGTTACAGGGGGTTGATGATTTAGGGGGGGGTGGCGTTGGTTTTTGATTGTGGTGAGTGGATTTTGATGTGGTTGTTGTTGGAAGTTGGATGAGCATACCTGGGGAGCCTGTGCGCATCATATGCCACCCTCATTTTGCATATTGAATAAAAACTCGAAATTAAATAAACCCGGGTGTGCGCGCGGAAAACCGGGTTTGCTGCGCAGCCGCATCTGCGCAGAAAACCGGGTGTAAACGCGGAAAAACTGGGTGTAAAAGCGGAAAAACCGGGTTTTTTCATTAATGCCCATAAATAAATAACATAAATAATAATATAATTAAATATTATTAATTATTCAGCTTGCAGTTTCAAGTGTTACATAATGTATGTAATATCTTGGTGGCTGACAATTCACAACTGGACCTGGTGAGCCAGCTCAGGGATCCCTGGAAGGTTAATTTTACAGCAGGAAGTTTTGTCCTCCTAGATGGGCTACTGTACCATTGGAGCGGGAATCATTGTGCACTAGTATTGGTGAACAATGATCATATCAACATTATGCTGCACGAGTGCCACAATAATGTAGCAGCAGGACATTTCTCGAAAGAATGTACCATTGAACGCCTTAGAGTTCTGGCTTGGTGGCCAGGCTGGACTGCAAGGGTAGAGAAGTATTGCAATAGCTGTGATTGCTGCCAGACAGCAAATAGAGCCACAGGGAAGAGGTTTGGGTTGCTACAGACCATTGAAGAGCCAAAGCAGCGTTGGGAAGTGATTAATATGGATTTTGTTACTGCCTTGCCAACAGCAGGGAAGGACAGTTTTAATGCAGTATTAGTAGTAGTTGACCGGTTCTCAAAGAGAGCTAGGTTTTTACCGTGTTATAAAGATAACTCGGCTCTAGATGTGGCATTGTTGTTTTGGAACTCCATCATTCATGATGTAGGATGCCCCAGAGTTATCATTACAGACCGGGATCCTAAGTTCACTTCTGAGTTCTGGCAGAGCCTTTTCCAGCTGCTAGGTTTGAAGCTTTCCTTCTCCACAGCATATCATCCCCAGACAGACGGTTTGGCTGAGAGGATGATTCAGACATTAGAAGATATGATTCGGCGTTATTGTGCGTTTGGCCTACAATTCAAGGACAGAGAAGGTTGTACTCATGATTGGGTTTCATTAATACCAGCGCTGGAGTACGCGTACAACTCCAGCATACATGCAACAACTGGTAGGACTCCCTTTGAGCTAGAGCGAGGTTGGGTTCCGCATATGCCTAGAGATTTGCTCCTCAGCAAAGCAGTTACACTACACCCGCCAGCGGAGAAGTTCCAGGAGATGATGTTGAGAGCTGAACAGCACGCTAGTGAGTGCTTGAAGGAAGCGGTACAGTACAATAAGGACCGATGGGATAAGACTCATTGTGATCATGATATCAAAGTAGGGGACCAAGTGCTAGTTTCTACAATTAATTTTCAGAATCTTGGTGGCAACCGTAAACTGAAGGATGCTTTTGTGGGTCCTGTCTTTGTGAAGGCACTGCACGGTAGGAATGCAGTGGAGGTGGTTCTAACGGAGGGATATGATCTTAAGCACCCTACCTTCCCAGTGAGCCTCCTCAAGAAATATATAGTAGCGGGTGATCACAGGGAAGAGCCACCACTGGTAGCGCCTGACCTTGAAGAAGACCCACTTGACGGGTTGATAGCATCCAAGATTTTAGACAAGAAACTTACGCGGGTAGAGGGGCATGACTGTAGACTGTATTTAACCCGTTTCAAGACCAAAGGTACAGACTGTGATAAATGGCTTAGGAAGGAGCAGATTCAGCATGCAGAGACGCTGCTGCATAGGTTTAGAGCTACCAAGAGGCATAACACAACCACTCCTATCAGAGCCATCCTTTTTTGGGGTGGCAAGTGTCAGCAGGCTGCTAGTCCAGACAGCGCAACCAGCGGACAGAGCAGCGCTACTAGCGCTTCAACTGTGCCCAGTAGCACAGCTGCGCAAGCAGAAGACAGACTGCGCAGATGCAGCAAGTGATCAACAGATCAGATTGGTGCAAGTAATGAGAACTCTCCGGACTCAGAGGATTCACCAGAACTAATTATACCAAGCCCGCTACTTTGTAGTATTCGACATCAACTCGAATACTGTGATTGGGGCCTTTTACTTCAACATCCTCTAAAAATCCCTACTCGACTTCCCCAACCTCAGGTAAGCTTGAGTAACATTTCCTATCTCTCTTCCACCTTTCTTGTTCAAGGAGTCTCTCCAGACTCCAGTTGATACCTAGTCAACAGCCCCTCCCACTGGAGGCGTGGTTCCTGTTATGCTCTGTGATGCAAAGGACTAATATCCTTCTAGCTACACAAGGTGCAAGGCAAAAAATATGGGCAAAAAAGGGGTTTTTTATCTTTTATATTAATATTTAAAAGATCAAAGATTTTATGGAGGGGCCAGCAAGCTGGGGTGTTTAGTTCCCTCCAAAGGTGTTTGTGCTAAAAGCAGAGAACTGAACCTTTAAAACTGGGGCCTGCAAGCAGGGGTGTTTAGTCCCAGTGAAATAGTGGCTAAGAAAGGGCCACAACTCCTAGTGGAAAAAGACTTACTGTAGTAGGCCTTGAGGGAAGGGGGTGGGGGGCTTTCTTATGGTAAACTGAGCAGCTGGAAGCAGTTGGAAAGATGGGCTGGAAGGCTGGACAGAGTTGGGGTTGAGGACAAGAGGCTTTGAAGTCTTGAAGACTGACTTACTGGGCAGGACACTAGTATGCTGGACTGGTGGAATGCTGGGTGTAAATATGATAAAGCTGGGGAATCAAAATACAGGGGGAAGAAAGCGCCTCTTGAACGCCTTTCTGGAGCCCTGATGGCGAAACATCAAGTGTTATTTTGGCTATGGGAACACTACAAGGAAGGAGTTATCCTTAGTAGAAATAAATGATGTAATTTATCCAATTCTTACATGTACAGGCTGTCAATAATTAATACAGTCTGTCAGTCATCTGTAGACATCATCTGAGGGTGCTTCAAGAGCTATTAGCTTGATGTAAAACATGTATTGATCACTTGATCAATAGAATAAAAAAGAAATAATCAAATTATAGTACAGAATCTTATTTCTGTTTAATTTGGTTATTTCATATGTAAAGTTCTGTACCATGAGATTTCTTGTCATACTTGCATGGAGGGCGCTGTTTACAGCTCTCCATTCAATTATTTGACAAGCAAACCTCCTGGGAAAAGTGTCAACATTTATTATTTTCCCGTGATTAAAAGGAGCTTGTCATTTATTTTAATTGTACAAGTTCTTTTAGACTTGTTTGAAGTATTCTGATGTTTTTTTTATCCCCTGTTGCGTGTCTTTCATGCTTTATGATATTATTTAACTTATACTGTATGTATTTGTATAAGTTAATAATAATACAAAGACTATAAAACAGTGTGATATTTATGTCAAATGTTATTTAATACTTTATTTATGTGTTTAAAGGATAATTACATAGTTTATTTAAGTAATTATCCCTTATTTTGAGGACTTCTACTTATTAGAATACTCTCATATTACATATTTTTATACCTAGTAAGTATTTTAGCGCTTAGTAGGAGTATTCTTTAAGTTAATTTTATTCTTAGAAGGAGTAAGTTTTGTAGGGTACTTTGGCTGAGGTACCCTAGGTTATTTTACTTGCTCTTTCAGAATTTGAAATAATATTCTCACTTATCTCAAAGTTAATGAGTTATTATTTATTTTATTATTAATTTATTTATTATATTTGTTTATTGCATTATTACTATGTAATAATGTTTATATTCTAAAATGTTATCTTTTTCTTATGTTTATTATATTTTATGTTACATTATTACTTATGTAATAATGTCTCTTTCATATGTATTTTTTATTAATTAATTATTACTTTATTTATTGTTCTAGTCAGGTTGTCTCTGAACTAGTAGCAAGCTGACATTCCCTACCTTTAAGATGATTCTTCTAAGAATTAAAGTTTGTTTTTATCCTAATCATTTTCTCCTTGAAACTCTAAAGTTCCTCAAGTGTATGGGACCATCAGGTATATTATTTTCAGGTAACCATTCATCTTTATCCGCAGAAGTGTTTTTATCTCTCACAAGGTAAAGTCTGGTATCTTTGCCATTAATTCTTTCTTTCTTTTCTTTAAGTATTTTCAATACTTTAAGTTTATTTTTAGCCTCAGGTTCTACTACCAAAGGTATAGGTTCTTGTACCACTATTGGCTCTTCACTGTTTCTCTGATTAAAAGGTTTCACCAAACTTACTGGGAAAACTGGGTGTTTTCTGGACAATTCTTCACTTAATATCACTTCCACCGCATTTTTACCATGTATTTGCTTAATAGTGAAAGGGCCTACAAAAGAAGGTTTAAGTTTCTTATTTCCTCCTAGGTTGTTAAAAATTCACAGTAGATAATAACACTTTATCTCCTATACTGAAAGAAGGTTCTTTGTGGCTTTTATCCCACCTAGTTTTGTTATACTCCACTGCTTCTTGTACACATTTATTAGCGTGATCATGAGTTATGTCTAACATATTTTTGAAGTCAGCAGCTGTTGGGTGTACGTGTGGTAATTTGGAATTAACATGATCTTTTGGTACTCTAGGGATCCATCCTCTTTCTAAGATGTATGGTACTTCCTTAGTAGAAGAATGTTTACTACTATTATAAGCTATTCCTAAAGCAGGTAATAGGCTGACCCAATCATGAGTATATCCATCATGATTTTTGAATTCTAATCCAAATGCGCAAAATCTTCTCAACATATCTTCCAGAGTTTGGATCATTCTTTCAGCTAATCCGTCAGTCTGAGGATGATATGCTGTTGAAAAGGCTAATTTAGTCCCCAACATATCATGTAAGTTGCGCCAAAATTCAGAAGTGAACTTGGGATCTCTATCACTGATAATAATCTTTGGTATTCCTACGTCAGACATTATTCTGTTCCAGAAAAGCATGGCTACTTCCATAGCTGTGTCATCCTTATGGTTCGGTAATAACCTGGCCCTCTTAGAATATCTATCTACTACAACTAAGACAGAGTTATAAGAATAAGATCCTCCTGGAGGTAGTCATGTCACAAAGTCCATGTTTATGATTTCCCTATCTGGAAGTAGGTTCTTTAATAGTTTGAAGTAATCCAAATCTCTTTCCTGTTTGTTTGTTAGATTTTTGGCAAATTATACAGCTTTTTATATATTCTGTGGTTTGGTTTTTCCAATCAACCCACCAAGCTGTATTCTTACTTCTTTGTATAGTCCTTTCTTCTGAGAAATGGCCTGAACCTATCACGTCATGACATTCTTCTAGCATATTTCTAATTTGAGAATTATCACAAATCACTAATACACTAGGATGTCTGTGTCTATAGTATATGAGACCATCTAAAAGTGTAAATTTTCCTTCAGAATATGGTTTGTGAAGGGAACTAGGTAAACTAGCAATCAATTCAGGGGAACTATTCTGATTACTAAGGATTTCAATTAATTTGACCATTTCAGCATCCTTTTGGTAACTCTGTTCTACTAGGTGAAAATAAGCTTGATCCAAGTCACAAGCATGAATTCCCAAAATGGAAAATATATCTTCATCTTCTGGATCATCTGCAGGATTATCTGGAGTATTAGGTAAAGCCCATCTACTAAGTCCGTCTGCATTCTTATGTTTAGCTCCTGCTTTATGTACAATAGTCATGTGCCCTCTGTATTGTTGAATAGCAATCTGCCATCTTAACATGTGTCTGTTAGGAGTTTTCATATTCATAAGAGTTTTGACCACCGTTGTGAGAACTCCTTTTGGGACGGGGGTAGTTCTGGGAGGGGGAAATAGCAGTTATAGTATTCCAGGTATGTATGAATTTATTACAACTGTTAAGGGTGGTTTGAAAGACCTGCCCCTCTATTTACTACAAGAGTTAATACAACAATTTTATTTATTGTTGTGGCTGACAACTTTCTTTTTGTTTGCTTTAAGAGAACTATTTATGTAGTAATCTCTTATCAGACAAAGATCTAATTTCAACTTACAAATAATCAGCAATGAGCTTGATGAAGGGATCAGGGGCGTAGATAGTAAATGGATTGTTACAGAAAGTTGTGGTAAATGGAGAACAAGGTTTTGGAATTGATGAGGAACAAGTATTTATTTGTTTATGATTTATTTATTTCTTTTTAGATGTAGTCTGAGGAAATGAGTAAAAAGATGTTTCTGGTATAATGTGAAATATTCAAAGTGTTGTACCCTCTTCCATAACCTTTAGTTAAAAGAGCACAATTTTCCTTTTGTTTCTTTGTGTATTTTAAACTGATATGAAAGATTTTGTTCTGGGTCACCTGATTAAGATCACACTATTTACATGGATGAGTAATTTTATTTAGTTTGCTAGCTAGATGATGGGGTGTGGGATCCAAGTGGGATGCAACTGGGATGATTTTTTTTCTGGGAGGGAACAACCTCCCCTTTATATAGTAAAATGTGAGGGATTTTTCCTGGTGGGATGTCTGATTGAGGTATTTATGCTGGTGGGGTCTCTTCTTCTACGCTGCCTTCATGCATGGAGTGCATAAAGTGAGCTATTTCTGCTGGTGAGGTTATGTACTTAGACTGTGCCACAGATCATGTGCTGCGTCTTGTGACCTAAATCAAGCTATTTCAGCTGGTGACGTTATGTACTTAGACTGTGCCACAGATCATGTGCTGCGTCTTGTGACCAGACACTAAACTATATACTCCTTCTATATATATACTATGTACTTATTATTCACTATAATTCTTTTTAACTGTATAACTTTTGATTTAGCCGTGCAAAACCCTAACATAAATGGGTGACTTATAGATTAAATTTACCCTAGATTTCAATTATGCACTTATATTGCTACTATTTTAGCTTCTGAAAGATAATGAAAGAATATAATCCTGCATGATACTTGAAACAGGGTTTGGAATACCACAACGGCGTCCATAAACATTCCTTTAGATTTTTCACTTCTTGTCATGACCCTTAAGTTGTAAATAGCTGTGTATATCAAGGCTTCAATTCTTATCAAGAACAGTGTCTCTAAACTTTCCTTTGAATGTATCTACTACTGTTATTAAGACCATGAATGCGTAAATAGCCAAACATAGACCAGTTGGGGAACTCCTCAGTGAACACAAAATGATTTGTGGGTGGATATTTCTGGCTAGCTCTGATATGTGTCAAGTGGAAAGCACCCATTCCTACTAATTGTATGGACAGCGTACATATTTGTTCAAATGATTCCATCCCAGCTGCATGGTAAATTGCATTAATTCATAGACTTGTAGGAGTATACCTAGAAGGCTGGCATGTGCACCCATTGCCCATGGATGATGAAAAAAAAGGTATATTTCTTCAGAGCTATCTGATGGGAACTTTCCATCCTGTTTCCTTACTGAGAAGGGCAGAAACAACTTGCACATTGAATGAAAATTCATAGCAGGCAGATAAGAGTTGGGAGAGGTTATGTTTCACAGATTTGGTATGAAACAATCCAGAACTGGATGGGTAATTTGCGCATAAGGACCACTTGCTGGAGGCTTGATGTGTGATTGATGTGAAGAAGGAAGAAAATTAGATCATTTTGGAATTTGCAAATAACATAGTTGCAGATTGGGGTGAGGGTCCAAACTTGCCTTAAAAATTCTGGAATTCAATCATTCCATTCAATTTGTTGTCAGGCAGCTTCAGTGGGGTTATCATCCCAGAAAGAGATTGGCCCTTTAAAATGTGGAACAATGACTTTAATAAATTGTAACAGGCTTCTACACAAAGTGGAAAATTGTGAGGGAACTCACCTTTTCCCAAAAGGTTGCGCTTAGCATCCCAGGAGGCCTGCACGCTGGGAATAGCCCAGGAAGGAATCTTGAGGTCGTGGGAATCAGCATGAATCTTGGACTGTGTATACAAGGCATATTGGTACAAGTTGAAGAAACGCTCTTCGGACCATGGAGCACCTTGCTTGGATGATGGTTCCAATTCATTTTCTACAATTGTGTCAATTCTGGCTTGGACTTCTCTGAGCCAGTCCAATTCCTCTTTAGTAAACTTGAAATTTGGGCGCATTTTAAAAACTTTTCTTAATTGTTGGTGGGGATGACTTGGTGTGAGATGGGCTTGTTGAGGGTAACCGTGAGGACTACTTAAACAGTAAGGACTACTTATGCCTGAGAAAGCTACCCATAACTGCCTGTTTCACTCCACAAAGAGGCAATAATGATTGCTATTGTTTGGAAAAATGATGCACACTTGAAACTTGTCTGGGCCACATTCTGGACCCTTGAAACATAGCACTGTGGGCAAGATAGATGATGAGGATCAACAGATGGTTGTGGAATGACAACTCACCACAAAAGTTCCTGAATGGTTTCCTGAGTTATGGACACTGGTTTGTATGAGGACAGCATCTGTAACATGGACTTAGATAGGCTGAAATAACAAGACCTGACAGCCTGTAACTTCTGAATCTAAACCAAATTATGGATGGCGTCCATGATTCTTGAAAGGTTAACTAACATCTTGTGTTGCATGCCTGCAAGGATCAACCAGATCACCAGAAGATACTCAACAGTTGATCATCAGAAATGTCCCCAAACATATTATGGACGGCGACCTTAATGCGGGAAACAGGATCACCAGAAGATGCTGGACATTTGATGATCAGACAACTCCCCAACCATATTATGGATGGCAACCTTAATTCAGGAAACATGTTACTCTTCATGCTGATCATCATGCAGTTCCCTAAAACCTTGGCATCATGTGCACAATGCTTGGACCCTCTTGTTAGGACTCAAAACTGGGTTGACCTGGTCAAAACCCATGTTGCGTGGTGAGCTCACTCTGTGTCCGGTTCCGGTCTCCAATTGGTAAGGTAACATTGCACTAACCTGGTCAAAACCCATGTCCCGTGGTGAGCTCACTCTGTGTCTGGTTCCGGTCTCCAATTTGTAAGGAAAAGAGAATGGAACCGGCACGGGTTGAACAGACTAAATACAAGATGCTGCGGGATATGGTTTGCTGTGCTAGGTTTTACAACTAGATTACACACGTGTAACTAGCCTGTCACTGAACTATCTCAACACCTCTCACTCTGCATGTTCATGAGTATTCTCAAGATAATCAAGCACATCATCCAAATATTTAAGCATAAATCCTGTCTGCTCCTCAGGAAATCATGAATGTAATAATAAACAATTAGTCAACGGTCTGCCAATGGCAATCCTTGATCAATTGCTTGGGTTCTCCACATTTTTGTTAGTGGAAGTTCTCATTTTATTCATAATCAGGCTCCTGTTGAAAACGTTTTGGACAGTGTCCTTAATCCTTCAAACCTCTCAGGTAAAGAGTGTGTATTAGATAACTCAAATTAATTTCATCATCAAACACCCCTGAAATCATGTATCAAACGTCAGTAGACAGTTTCCATGATTCTTGAAACCCCTAACTCTGCACACGCATGATTTTTGCCACATGGTACGTCCTGCACAATTGAATCACTTGAAATTAACTTTTGAACATACACTTCAAGCATGGTTGATATTATCTTTGCCGTGCGCACTCATTTATTCTACCTTCATGCTAAATTAAGATAAATAGGACTTGTTGATTTTGGTTTCCTCACACTTTGCCCTTGCCCCTCTCTTTACCCTTATAATCATGGATATCCTTCCTACTCAAAGATATCATGACAAGACTGTCTAAACTAAAGAACCGTATGACTGGTTGGAAGACGTGAAAATTACTATCAGAAATACAACAACTAGACCCATGAATGCCAGTGCATATTGGCATGACCCACAACGACCTCAAGATCACTTAAACTGGCACCAAGCCAAGATGATTCAAGAGCACACTGATGTTCAGGCTCAACAATATGGTATCCCTAGAGGGATGGTACCTGATTTGCGTAAAGAGTGGGCTGACTATCATAAGTCCCAAGGAAAAGGTACTGTTCATTCAATTTTTGCGTGATTCTGTCATGCACTTCTTAATCATTAATGTTTTCTACCCAGAGCCTTCAAATCAACCATGGAGTCATACCCCTTCCCCCCAGGAGCAATCAAACTTATCCTCCTGATTTCAAAGCGCTAAATGTCAGTACGCTCCCAGATCACATTTTTTCATTCACTGTGAGCTCATCTCTCATGTGGTTTCAGGTTTGGATGCATTGCGGATTGTGTACTAAGATGACTATTTTGCCCCATGTCCCATCAATAAAATTCATCCTTTCCCAGAATCACATCTTCACAAATCACCTTTGATTATCAAACCTCAGACCCTTTCATGTTTCACCAGTCCAGTGAAATAATCACCAATGATTTTCACCAAGCAAGAATCATAACATGAGGAGCACCTTGAGTATTTTGCAGGTAGAGTTATTGGGGGTATGCATTAGCAAAGCTCAATGAGACTTCAGCCTGTCCACTTATTCTGCTCACATTTGTGAGTTGATGCTGACTAACCCACGTGTTAAGATGCTGATGTCAATATCTACATTATTGCATGTGCACTGTGTAATATACCATGATGACGTTCACTCCTGATGACTTCAGCCTGTTTCAAGGTTCCCCTTTCAACCTTGCCTTTCACACACTAACCTTTGTTTGCTAGTGGATTGCTAGTACCTACACATAACACAATCACACTAGTATTACGTCATGGGATTTACACGCCTATGTCCTAGCCAGTCAAAGGGTCTGCATGTCCACCCCCATTCTTGATAATACTTTACCCTTTCTCTGCATGAGGGCCTCCATTCATCCTTTCAACATCTACCTTTATCACATGATGACAAAGCATGTTTTGACTAGTTTGTTTTGTGCTTCCATATACGTTACCTTTGTCATCATTTGTGCATGTGCTTTGTCATGCTTAGCACAGCCTTTTATCGACACAATCTCTTTGTGGGTCCCAACCACCGCTCAACCAAGAACAAATTCCTGTGTCTACAAGCCGGCTCAAATCCCAAATTCACGAAGTTTCACTGTATAAGAAGCCTCAGGTTATCCTCTTCCCAACAGCCAGCTTTCTTATCAGTGAATTGTTTTTACTTCTTCCCACCCATCCGACTTCCCACCAATTCAAAACAGGGAACCCACCCCAAACCACCCAACCCTCACAGATTCCCACTCTCAAATTTCTGAAGACAGTGACCTATCATCAATCCCCTCAGAAGACTCAACAACCCAGATGACTTTCAACAATGGTGGGGTGCCATCTCCTTTGCCAACTCCAGAACCAGCTTCATCTGTAGTGCCCACCTCCAATCAAGCTGCAGTTCAAACCCATACACCAGCTCAAGTTCCCACTTCTAATCTCAATCCCGCGCCAACCTCAGATCCTGTCCCAGCCTTGACATTAGCACCTGCACATGTACCAGCCTCTTCAGCCACACCTGAACCCGGTTTGCCATTTCATATCTCAGCATCTCTTGCATGTACTACTACATCTACAGCTGACCATGTCTTACCTGGATTTGGCTGAAAACAACATGAACTTAACGTTCTCACAGGCACCCATCTCCCAATCAACTTCCTCACATGTACACCTTCCACCAAGCACTGATCAAGAACCCCTTCTTGCACAAGAAATCCAAGTAATCACTGAAGACAAATTCTTCAAGACCACGGCCAAAATCTTCATCTTTGCAAAGTCCTGTGAAAGACTCCACCTCCCAAACTCAATCAAGGGAGATTTCTCTTCAATTGTAACAAAAATGGATCATCTTCGCAATGGTCTGTCTCTTTCTTTTTCTTTATAAATTCTCAACTGTACTCATCATTCATCTTCTCTCCAGAATACACTGTCAATAAGCGTCTTCCAGCAGACAAACATCTTATGGTCAAACGGGTGGCCCCACCCAACATCACTTCACCTACCACTTCCAAAACTCAACCACCCAAGAAGACCAAAAAGCGCCAACCACTGGTGGAGATATCTTCACACATCTCCCTTCCTGCCAGCTCCTCCACTCCCAGCACCTATCAACCTACACCTGCAACCCCTATTGACCCACACACTCAAACTCCACCTACCACATCTATCAATTCACTTGATTCCTCTAATCAGCTGTCTCAAGCAAGCCACGTCAATCATCACATGTCAACCAACTCCAACAAAGATGGAGGTTCATTCCAAGATGAAATTGATACCATGGATGAATCTGATTGCAGACTGCCCCCAGCACCACAATCCACACCTACTGCCCAGCAAGCTCAACACCCAACTCCAAACCAAAGGCCTACAACTTGAAGCCAAAGTGCTGCCAAGAAGACAACACAAGCCACTCCTTCTAGTGCTCCACATCAAGACACCTCTCCAATAGCTCCTACACCCACAATCCTGACATCTCAAATACCAAACAATCCACCAATTACTCAAAAATCAACTCCTCCTGGAAAAGAAGTCCAGACTACTTCTGTTCCAATGAGATTCCACAAACTGTCAACCCAGCTCCCACCATAAAACAGTTTGTCCCCATTCTCAGTGATGATCTCTGTTCCACAATCCACAAAATGTCAGATCTTTATCAAAAGGGACGGATGTCATCACCCAAGTATGCCCAGGCTTGGGATGGCACAACCCAGCTACTTCTCATTCATTTCTCCAACACCACCTGCTCCCCCCAATGCCCAGTATGTATCCAATATGGCGGCATTTTCAACCGAAAACTGGATTTGGGAAATCATGACGTATTGTATGTTCAATGATTGTCTTGATGTGATCAATTATCTCAATTTCATTGACTAATACACACATTTCTCACTAATCCATACAGCTCCTGGCTGCCTTGGTCCTCAGGAACATGAGGTATGGAATGCTGAAGATGTTATTGACATTGCCCTGCTGGCACAACTTGCAAACAAAGAGGCTATTCCAGGTGCTCCATCCCTTCACAGAAAGGAAAATCACCCCAAGTCAACCATAGTTAGAATGCTCCACAGTCTTTACAATCCACCTCCACTCCATGCGGTTTCAAACTGGGCCAAGTCTGTCGCCATATCCATCCAAACCATCTCTGATGAGATACCTGTTCAATCCAGCCCCAATCTCCAATCCACAACTGAAAATCTTAGCAGGCATGTCCAGATACTCTCATGGCTTCAACGCCAGAAAACCACTGTTGTCCACACCTGACTATTGCCGCTGCAGATGAGCCCAACCCCAGTGATCCAAATGCTTCCGAGAACATTTCAATCCAGGACCAACTTGACCAGCTCCGTGTTCTCATCATTGATATGATGATGTCCTGTACCATGCTTTGTGCATGTGGTGAAGATAGCAGCAAATTCCGAAAAGCCAACAAAAAACAAAAAGCCAACAATGGAACTGTTATCCGCACCAAAGATTGTGTCCGGGATGAACTCACCCAATCCCAGTCCCACCACAACTTCCTTCCTTTTGTCTTCTTTCTTGCTTCAGGAGTAAGGGGCATTTTCCTTGCATCCCGTGATTGCCGTTCTCATTCAATTTCCAACTGCATGGAATTTGTCTGTGACCTTGAAGCCATCAAATCTCACTCCAGCACCCCAGCCATTCCTTGAGAAACAATCTGGATTAATCTGGGTATTTATTGTTAGACTGGGATGTCGGTGGTAGAGAGATAAAAGAGAGTATGATATTACAGAGATAGAATCAAAAGAAATAACATGTGTCAGAATATAAGATATAGTGGAAAAACAATAGGAACCATAAACACATACCTGGGATGTCGGTGGTAGAGAGATAAAAGAGAGTGAGGAAAGAGAGTACCACCGACATCCAGGGGAGGAGTATTTTAGAGAAGAGAAAGAACTTGATACAAGCAAATAACAGAGACATATGTTAATAGTGTAAGTATGTGTCATAATACCCACCCCCTTGAAAAGACTCTGACAACTGACCAAAAATGGGCACAAAACCATTGAAACAAACAGAAAAACAAAAAATAATAAAATAATAAAAATAAAATGACAAAATAAAACAAACAGAATAAGTAAATAAGTAACAATATAAAAGTAGTCGAGAAGAGAAGCATAAAAGGATGAATGTCAAGAAGAGGGTAAAAAAAAGGAAGAGGAAGAGAGGTGAAAGGAGGGGAAGGTAAAAAGGGCCGGATGTTGTAATCAATCAATGAAGCAATTGCGGGGGGCGTATGTGTCTCGCAGCTAGCGCATACCAGCCCCCCAGGTACTTGCCATAGCTTATGTCGCTCAACCCGGAGCTGACATGTTGAGGCTGGCTAAGATCCTCTCGAAGTTCAACAGTCCCAGTGCCTTTGTGAAAATGTTGGTGAGTTGACAGTCGGTAGGAATCCATTAGATGCTAAGGCGGTCCCGATGAATCTGTTTGTTGACATAAAAACAGTTGCGTTCAGAATGTTGCGTGCGTTTATTTGCAGAGTTGTCCTTTGAAATTTTGACAGCCGCATCGTTATCGCACATCAGACATGGCTTGATCACTTGATTTGTCATGTCAAAGAAAAGTTCTTTTAACCACACCGCATGACGTGCTGCCCAGCCAAGCGCCATAAATTTGGCATGGCAACTTGCTGGCCCAGAGAATTGGGCAACCAAAGAGTGTCGTGATGGACCCATGCGTGGACCTAGCAAATTCCCCGCCCCAATTTGCATCTACCCAAGTTAGCATTCTAGGATCATTCAAAGGTTCAATTACCAGACTACAACAGCCAAACGCCTTGATGTATCCCAGTAGGTGTTGTACCGCCGCCCAGTGTCGCTTGGTGGGTGCTTTGGCAAATCTAGCCAGAAAACCAACGGCATAAGCCAGGTCCGGCCGCATGGCCACTGTTGGTGTGGTTTGGGTGGATTGATGGAAGGGAGGGCAGAGTAAGGGAATGTAGCAATGGAAGATTCAAAGAACGTGTTAGTGGTAGATACCCAGAATATCCACCCCTTGCCCCCTTGCACATAACCGACTAGGTTGCATCTCCATGCTCGAGTGTCCGTCTTTGATTTCCGATATATGTCCGGTTTGTGCACGAACGCTACCTTGCCAAACGTCTGGAGCCTATCAAGAGCAGGCTTTTTGTTGAACATCAGTTCCAAGGGTGTCTTGTCAATGGTTAAAGAATTTATAAGCCGATTGTGTGTGAAGTATCCCCAAAGGTAAGCGAAACCCCAGAACTCAACTGGGAGGCCTGATGATGCCACTAAGGCTGTGCAAGCCATTTTGCCCACCGTCCTGTGAAGGCGTTCAGTGGCCCCATTCGCTCATAGAGCATGGAGTGTTGATGCTCAATTCCTTTGTCCTGTAGCCATGCAAGGAAGGCCTTGGAGGTGAATTCGCCGTCGCCGTCAGTTTGGAAACGCTTTAGCTTGAGTCCCGTAAGTTGCTCCATGCGTTTGATGTAACGCTTGAAATTCAAACAAACATTGCTTTTAGCTTTCAGTAGAAAACCTTTGGAATAGGTTGAAGCTAAGTCTCGAAAAACAACCAGATACTTGACGCCGTTAAAACCCTTGATGAATGGACCCAGCACGTCAGAGACGATAGTATCCATAGGCAAAAGTTTCCCTTCATCTGAAAGTTGATTGCCCCATTCCCGTTTGCTTTTACTCAAGAGACAATCTTTGCAAACAAAGTTCTTGTTTGTCAGTTTGGCTGGTAATCCCCGTACATTACCAAGTGCACACATGCGTATGATGCGCTTAAGAACTATGTGACCCAATCGTTGGTGCCATAACAAACCATCAGAGTTGTTGATAGAGACATTGTAGAGTTGCATCTCATGTTTTGGAGAGGAGGGACAAGGCAGGGCAGGAGATGGAGGTACAATAATGATGGGGTGTTTAGACAAAAAGGTTACCATAGCCGGTACCTGCCATTGACGTTGAATCGAGAAGGATTGAAGGGAAAAACCGTTAGGAAAATTCATGGAAGCGTGACCGTCCGTATTGAGTTGTAGATGTCCACCACCTAGGTGTAGCGATTTGGCTGAGAGTAAGGTGCAAGTTGCAGCTGGACTGTAGTATACTGTCAGCCTCAGTGATGCCAAAGACTTGAATCTTTCTAGCTACACTGGGTGCAAGCAAAAAACAGGTGGTAACACAAGGGTATGTGTCAAGGGGAAATGGGTAATGGTTGATTTAAAAGAAAAGGTTTTAATAAAAACAATAAAGTTTTTATTAAGGGAGGGGCCTGAGTTACAGGGGTGGTTTATTGTGCCCTCCAAGGTTCTGGTCTTTTTGGTGAAAGAGTATGCCCAGACAGTAGTATACTACTGAAGTATATAAGGAAATAACACTCACTAGTTTATTTCCAGGAAAGATAACTTCAGGAGGAGTATGACTGGTCTTGAGGCGCTCAAATAACTGGGTAACAGGTTGGTGATGAGTGCTGAGAAAGGTGAAAGGTGGTTGGATGAACTTCAAGTATAAAACAAGCAAAAACTGGACTATATAACAGGCTATAAGACTGGTTGACATGGTGGGTAAAAGCTGGTAAATGTAAGTGAAGATGGGGATATCATTTCGTGGGAATGAAGGGCTGTTTATATATTCATTCTGGGCTCCTGGGGGCGAAGCAGAAGCTCTGTTTTGCCTGGTCTGGTCTTCTACTAAGCCCTAGTTACCTGTATAACTGGTTTGGTTACGGTAGGGCTTAGTTACATGTTTCAAATGGCCCAAAGTAGTTTAATGTTCCCAGTAAGGTGAGTACTTTCGTGTCTTCCTTCCTTTTGGACCAGTAGTCTATCTACAACCAACCCATTGGGCTATCTTAGCCTTAGTAGGAAAAAGTATTGCCGTGGCGTTGGTTGTGGCTTTTATTACAGGTGCCAGGTACATGTAACTATGGAAATGATGATTTAAACCTTATTTATGCATCATACCCGAACTCTATTAACCTTAATTACATAGTCTACTAGCATATATTTAAGGTTATGTAGATTTTTAAGTCATATGACAACTTGACGGCCTTGTGAAGGGATATGAAGGAGTAATAATTACGGGGTACTTTTGCTGAGCTACCCTAGGTTAATTTACATGTAGATTCAGAATCTGAAATAATATTCTAAGTTTTATTTATACTTTAGAAGTTATATCTAGATTCTGTGGTTTTTGTTTTAATAATTTCTTTTGAAACAAAAGACGTAAGGTGTGCATTCTTTTGAGACTAAGAATATAAGTTGTATATTGTTATAATTTTGCTATGGTCACGTTGTCTCTGAATTAGTAGCAGGCTGACATATACGTTGTTGAGAGTGATCGAGCCAGAAGAGTTACGAAGAGTCATCTTCCCAACTGTAGTAACAAGAGAGTCAGGGGCATTAGTACCAAGATGGGTATAGGATGCGGGAGCTTGAAATGATGTGAGAGAAGGGATAAGTTGTTTGTAAACGTGTGTGAAGCGCACAAGTCCAAACCAAATAATCTCCCTCCTTTCTTCATGAGTGCATCAATCTCCTCCTCCAAGTATTTTCTTCTCTATGTTGAAGGGATGGTGGTGCTTTGGTAGTTTGATTTTCAAATTGAGTGGTTTGCCAAAGAAGCTCTATGCAGATACCATTTGCCTTGGAAAAATCAATCAGATAAGAATGTCTGGAAAATAAAAAACCATGACCTAATTTGGTGGAAGGAGGGGGAATTGGTGTACCAGTTTTTTTGTTAATGTAAGAGAAAATACCATATGTCCCACCGTTGATATCTTTGTTGTCTTGATGTGATTTGCTGTGGAAACCATTGTAAGTGACAGAAAGGTTGGAAGCAAATTGATACTCAATCTGATCCTCTTTCACCATTTCTCTCCATTCCTCCTGTGACCAATTGGGTATACCATACTCTTGCATTAAGTTCTTTTTATCCTGGTAAGCCATTCAAGAGAGAGATTCCATACGACCAGCTAGGAATTTGTTGTGAGACTGAAGCTTGGCCCAATTTTTATCATCCACAGCAGATTCAGGGGCGGTGAGTTTTTCACAGACCTAGGTTCCTAGCAACAAAAGAAATGGTTAGCACTTCAAAGGTGTACATTAAAAACCAATGCAAACCAGCAGATTTTCCTCTATCACTTCCAGGACAAAAACCAATCATGTGCATCTCTCCAGTGATGATGTTTGAGTTAAAGTTGTTGGAGGGGCGGCATTGGGCCATGGCATAGAGAGTTTAAATTATTTCAGAGAGCTTGGTGAAGGTTGCAGTTGGTGGGTTGTTGAGGAAAGAATGAAGTGAGGAATGTAGGTAGAAGAGACAATGACTTGACGGGCTGGGACATTGATCTTGGGCAAGTAGATTATTGGTTTTGTTGATTTTGGTGTTGGAGACGGTGAACAGATGATGAAATAGACGTCATGGGATGGCTGAAGCTTGCGGGTAGCCCGGGCAATGTTTTTGGCGGTGGTGGTTGGATATGTAGGCAGACAATTACAGTGGTTGGGAACATTGATGGACAAGGTTGAGGAGGATGCCATCTGGGTGGCATGAGTGTGGGAATTGACCACTGACAATGGGAGTGATGGATTGGTCAGAGGAACCACATGACTCCCTTTATGGCACTGACAGTCATGAGCCTTACGCGCTGCAAGCGGTACGGTGCCACCCGGGGAGAAGGGGTTCCTGGAGGATTTGGTTGATGATGGTGAAGGAGGTCAATTGTCCGTAGGAACCACACGACCCCCTTTATGGCACTGACGGTCGTGAGCCTTGCGCGCTGCAAGCGGTACAGTGCCACCCGGGGAGAAGGGGTTCCTGATCTTCTGGCGGCGGGAATTCGTTTGTCGTGCAGCTTGGGTCATAATGATTCCTGTAGAATTAGTATTGATAGATAACACAAACAAGCCAGAGAACAAATAGATCAACAATCAGTTAGTAGTGTGGAAGGGGAGGTGAGAGTGACTTAGCTGAGGAAAAGACACAGTTGAAAGGCGCTTGGTGTGATCAATCAACATCCAAACATCTCAACCTATTAGACATTCCGCAAGTTTTTCTTAATCCCTCCAGCCTAGCCCACTCATGGAAAATCCCCAATGGGTATTGCTGACTGATGTCCAAATAGACTCCATTTTGGTAGATTATCCCTTTGTGCATGGTCAATTCCCCATATGGGATATACCAACTTGTAATTCACTCCACTCGGAACATTATTCTTTTGCTGACATATATTTTGCATGTTCCAAGCACTAACAAACAAACATCCTCCTTTGATGGAAAATCCTCAATCAAAAGATATCTACTGTTTTGTCACAAAAGGATATAGGAAATCCGACAGATTCCCACAGGATCATGCCCTTTGATGTTGGAGTTTTCATTGCTTGATGGTGCTTAACGAACCACTTCTGGTACGCTTCTCATTTCCCTCTTCCTCAATCTATCAATCATCTCTACTAGATATACTCATCTCACTATTTATTAAATTCCCAACAACAAGTACAAATCCGTAACGTTCCTCCTCCCCACTGTAAAAATTAACATGTAAGACACATATCTTAATGAGGCAGCCCCTGTAGTTGAACAAGGTGCACCTGCATCACCAAGTGGCTCTGGGACTCACCCTGAATCCACCCCACCACCTGGTCATTTGATCTTACTCAAACTCCAAGTGTGTTCCAGATTCTCACCTTGTAAACATTCAGTGTGTTTTACCACCCAGCTTCTTATCAGATCTGTATTTGTACAAAATGTCTTTCCCATCTCCTAATTCAAACCAACTGCCACCAAAATTCCAAGCCTTGGAACCAACCATCCCCCCTGGTGAGCCACTCCTTGGGTTTGAAGTTCAAGGGATCAGTGAAGAAGAATTCTTGACCAATGTCGGAAAGATCCAAGAATTTGCCAAAACCTGCTCTGAATTACAAATCCCCAAGTCAATTTGTCAGGATGTTGAAGGTATCATATCACGTCTTGACACCATCTGCAAAGGTAATTCAGCTCTTTGTTTCAATTTCCTGGTTCAAATAACTGAGTATCTTCATTCAGATTATGAGGAAAATAAGGCCCTGCCAGTTGATGAATGTCTTTCAGTGAAGCCAGCTTCCCAACCCACCATAACCCGCTACTCCACTTCATCAAGTGCTCACCAAACATACAAATCCAAGAAGTCAAACCATCCACAGGTCTCCATCACATCACATATTTGCAGCACTTCTGGTGGTGTCCATCCACTCAACATGAGTCTGGCCAATCACCATCTCTTGAACAAGCCCCAGCCCCCACGATTCCTGGTTCTGCAGATAACCCAGGTCCTACCAACCAAGAACATGACTCTGTTCCTCTTGGAGACCCCTCCAACCCATCTGAATTGCCTTCCACAACCTTGGAACATCCCTCTTCTCACCTCATGACCAGAAAGTCTGGCACTTGAAATCATTGCCTGGCCAAGCATAAAAAAAAGAAAACCCAGAAACAATCAAAATCTCAGGTAACCTCAAGTGAAGATGAGAACCAAGTTGCTCAACATCAAGCAAAGAAACACCGCCCAGACCCTCAAGTCCCCATGCACATACCAGCTTCCAGGAAATCCCACTCACCTGCCCAGGAATTGCATTGGTCCTCATCCCTCAGCTCTATCTCATCTACCTCCAATGCTTCAACAACGTCCAAAGAACCAGAGGAGGAACCAGAGCACACCAAAGAACCCAATTCTAACCAAATTGGTAACTCCAAAGAACTTCCCCCATCAACCCCGGCCAGGGTCTCTAGTCAGTTTCTGATAGCCCTTTAAACACATTCCTTCAAAATTGAAATCAAAAATGCATAAACATAAAATCATAAATCACTTTGGCTGAGAGGTGCTTACATAATCCCAGCCAAAGTTGGTTATGATTTTATGTTTATGCAATTATGATTTTAATTTTGAAGACCCCTAATAGGGTCAGTCTGCAAGCTGTGTAGCAGGTGCAAATTAATGTATGAGACATATTACAGCCGGCTGTGGACACATGGACTGATTGAGCAGTTGTGCTTGAGAATTATGCTTCAAAATTGTGTGCCAACGCATATTGTTGACAACAGTGATTACAGAGAAGCTGGTGAACAGCATTCCAGCACTGTCTGATTGCCTACCTGCTCTGATCCCACTGGCTGACCTGTACACAATTTTGTTCATTTGAGACACAGGTAGAGGCTCTATTACAAGCAAGTACTGATGCAGATGCATTTTTTGTCAAAGGTTTACCACTGCATGCATGTCTGTAAGCCCTGCTCCTCACAGGCTTACACAAACATATCACAAGTTACTTTCAATAAACTGTCACAAGATTATTGTACTGATTCTCAGCTCATCTCTTCCCGAGTCCAGTAGGGAACTCTGATCCCTTCTCTCTACTGGCTAGGTAAGCCTTTACTTCCTCTCTCTCTCTGCCTCATTTATCATCACTCTAGTTCTAGATACTGATAAAAAGACCTCTGATCCCTTATCTCTACTGGCTAGCCATGTAATTCATCCTGCATGTTGGTACTGGAACTGTCCATAGGCTCTTAGCCTTGTCCCACTGTGCCCTCCAACAATGTTCAGTGAAGGGCTCAAACAGAGTCCTTACAATCTTTGGCCCAAATAAACGGTCAATCTTCTACTGGCCTTTGGAAAATGCAATAAACAACCCAGCTCTGGGCCATAAGATAGTGTCAAAAGAATTGTAAGCATCATGGGTAGCCACATAATCAACAAGCATTGGGACACATCATTGACAAAAGTGGAACAGGGAACAACGGGAGGTTTGCCTACATACACAGAGCTCAAAAGTGTTAAAATTTAAGCAAAGAGAAAGAAGGAAGGGAATTAGTGAACAGACTGGAGAACTGATGATGTTATTTCTTGGACTAGGCTATGTTTTTATAGACTAGTTACAAGTGTGACAAATTGTGGTTGTGAGATGAAAATGAATAAAAAGTAATTTGAATAAAAACTGAGAGGAGTATAATATGAGTACTTGGAAGAAATAACTAGTCAGGCCTTCTCAGTCTCTTTTAGTCAAGCTAGTATATTAATCAAGAAAAAACCTATTACAAAAACCACAAATACTAAGAGGCGTTAATTCTAGTAATCAGATTTTAATATCAGAAAGTGAATCAAGAAAGAGAACAAACAAACAAATAGTACCAAGAGTTTGTAAATACAATAAAACCTAGTAAATAAATGTGGTGTTCTAGTTTGATCAAGTTGATATAAGAAAAGTTTAAAGAAGGGAATTTTTGGGAGGAACAGAAGAATGAAAAACTCAACAAAAAGTGGAGCAGGATACTTGATCAATGGCTGCACAATCCTTTGAACTGGAGTGGCAGTTTGACTGTGTGGTGGTTCCATAATTGGAGTCGTTGCCCAACTTGGAGCTGATGACTGCCATCAAAACCATCTCTCTTGGATCTCTGAAACAATTAACATAACCAAAAATGTCTGTGACTACTGTGGGACTATGGGAGATGACACCATATTTGATTACGCTGTTAATACAGAAACATCAGCCAGTTCAGATCAGTCACAGTTTTCCTTCCTGGCATTAGGTTCCAGGGTTGATTCCTTGCCTTCAGAATTATCCAGGTCAGATCAGGCATCATCCTGGACCTGGACCCTCTCATTACCAACCCTGTCTGCCATCATGGAACCATCCAGAAATCCTTGGGAGAATGAGCAGATTTGAGTTCAATCCTCCGTAGCAACACTTGACACCTTGTCTCAGAGATCAATGCCTACCACAACTGTTCACGCTACAAATTTGTTAGGGGAATCACTGATAATTCCAGGCAACCCAGCCCTTTGCAAAACCAGGGCAAGGGAAAAATACTACTGGCCTGCTTGTCTCATTGGCTACAAAGAATCTTTGAGAATAGGAGCCAGAAACCAAACAGAAAGACTATATTGCGTCCACTTTTGTGATGGGATCAAGATGGCTGTTCCTTGGTCCTTCTTTTTGACTGCATTCAAAGAGGACTTTAAAATGGTTAAAAGCAAGTACATCAAAGGACATGAGATTCTCTTGGAGGAGAAACTGAAATCCTTTTTCTTTGGATTGTTAGTTAGGGGAGTTAGAAATAACCAAGGTGACATTTGAGCAGATTTTGCCAATGCTCTTGAATGAAAGGCCAAAACTGGATGCCATTATTTCTGGCTTGCATACGGATCAAGACATGCAAGATTGGCATGAAAATTATCTCACCAGTACACCTGAAGAACATGGACAAGTTGCAGAAGGCATATTCTACAGCCAGTATCCAGAATCTTAAAGGTTTGTTATTTTTTCCAAATAGTGAGTCAAGAATTCTTTTAATTCTAATCATGCACAGATTTAATTATTAAACATGATTTCTTGATTTCATAAGCTAAGCCCATAGAAACAATGGCTGACCCACGGTTCTTCTCACTCAGCAAGGAAAACAAAGACACATACCTTCTAGGTGTAATTCTACCAGAGGCTATGATATTAGTCACTCAACAAGACTTCTTTGATGAGGCAGTCAACATTTCTCATGCATGTAGTTTTGCTATAGAGTCTCTCAATACACCTGATATTGTTTCCCTAATAGATACTTTAAAATTCCTTGCTTGAAATATATTACTGAGCTGGTAATTGACTGTGAATCCCCTTCAAAAAATTTTCCAAATAGCCAATTATCCTTCTTATATCCTTGAAGAATTGAATTCTTGAAATTGTTTTTCCATCTTAAGTGGTCATAAAATATTAGTGAAACTGTTAGCACCCAAGGACATGGCTGTCAAAGTGCCTCATCTCTGGCTTAAAATTCAGAGGCTAATTAGTTGACTGGCTGATAGTAAACCTGTTTCATTGTCCTGGGATAAAGTGCTATGATATAGACTCTAAGAATTGATGACAACCTAGTTTGTACCACCAAATAAAATTATGAATTTGACTTGATAAAGTCTAATTTTAATTTTAACTAACTGGGAGTGTTGTAATTTTACCTGTTTCATCTTATTCATTCCTAAAACACCATTATAAGTTTCTTCTGGATATTCATGCTTCATAACATGATAAGATTAGCTGGATTTGAATGATCTGTTGCAAAAGACTTGTAGTCTTTGAGCCTTGAATTAGATCCTGATCAACACTAAAAATGTCTGAATACACTTGAAAAGACCAGTTATATTTTAGTCTTTAAATCTCAGCTATATTTGAGTCATTATGAACTCCCTGCTTCAAACACAACTCCCGCCCTTCTCTTGCATCACTTGGTATCCAAGGCACCTGAAAGATTGTTCCTCAAGTATCTAACTAAGCGGCACTATCACGCTTCAAGTGTCAAATTTGGCCCACTTTTTGTATGTGGTAGCATGAATTGCTAGTTCTGCATCCATCCTTCAAAGACCACACTACAAACATTAAGTAAGTTCCCAGCATGGACAGCAGTTGACTGACACAGGAAAGCAGTTAGTCATACAGTGTTTACATGTTTTTGTTGGTAAATTTTTGTCACATTTTGCATCACAGTTGAACCTCTTTGCTCACCTACCATGAATTGCCACCTTCATATTTCACACATCACATATATTTTATTTAGTGCACAAGATGTGACAAAAATTTACCAAAACAATCATGTAACTGTTGTATGACTAACGACTTTCCTGTATAACCCATGAACTGCTGTACATGCTGGGAATGTATTTAATGTTTGTAGTGCCAATACTTCAAAATAGCCGGATGGAGTCAGGTGTGGTTTTTGTGATATGTTGTCTCTTGACATATATACTAGCTTGACTAAAAGAGACTGAGAAGGCCTGACTAGTTATTTCTTCCAAGTACTCATATTTTACTCCTCTCATTTTTTATTCAAACTTAGTTTTTTATTCATTTTCATTTTTCAACCACTTGTTGGCCCTCCTTGTTTCTAGCCTTATAAACCAGCCTATTCACAAGGAAATAAAATTATCAGTTCTCCTCAAAAAACAACGTCCCCACCTTTTGAGTCCCCCAGAGTCTGTTCACAACATCCCTTCCTCTTTTCATTTTGCCAAAAATCCAACAGTCCAACATGGCAAGGAAGGGATCATTTACTATTGACAGTCCCCGTTCATTTGGAAATTTAAAGTGGGAATATCTAGCTCTAAGGTATTGATGCAGCTGCTATGGTATAACTCTTTAAAGTCCTACAAAGGCCGGGTTTTAGCTTCCTTTATCCTTTATCCATTTTGAGATTCCTTTATCTATGACCCATGTCACTGGCGCTTCCTGCCAAGCAAGATATGAATATGATACTATGATCTACTACAAGAGTTGTCTTGTGTCCTGCTTCTGAAAACTATTATCTGCATAACATCATGGTTGCAATCACTGGCTCAAAGTCCCAGAAGCAGATTAATGGCTGAATAACCAATATCCTCAACTCACCCCAAAAAACATTGCAGAGATTGAGCATTTCCTCACTCATGATCAGCAACCTTGCCTCAGACCTCACCAAGTTAGATCATGAACAACTGGATCCTCTGAATGAGATGATCAACGCTACATCCCGGTCTAGTGCTGGTGGTATGTCAACTTTGATTTGATCTAATTGTAAGAGCAAAGCCCATAATGATTGATCTAATTTCTTAAAATCAAACAGGCAGAGCTTCAAAATGCAGCAACCACCATCTTACCAAATGCGTCAAAAGGCTGGGTCCCTAAGAATGCCACAATCTGCAACAGGGACACTGCAAGGAAACTAATTACATGCAATGCTTTGACTCAACTTCACAACTTGAAATTCAATCTGAAGAATCCTTCACGCAAGTCATTTTTATTACTCTTGTTTGCTTTTGTTCATCAGCTCAGCTTGAGTAAATTCCCTAAAATAAATCTTCCCACCTCTTACCCATACGGTAGACTTACAATTCAGGGTCTTATTCAGTCCACTTACGCCAATACATGGATAGCTTCTGTTTCACACACAAAATGTGGAGAGATTACTGTTGTGAATTTGCAAATCTGATTCTTTCAAGATTTGAAATTTCAGGTCATCCCAAGTTGTGATATGAACTAGAAAGAATTTCTTTTCTGTTCCTGATTCTGATTGTCACTTTTTTAAACCTCATGAAACTTTATGTTTCTTATTTGTCAATATAAATTTCACTGGTCTAATACTGCAGTACCGGGGCCCTCCCTTCATTGCTGTTGAACACCAACCCCCAGTTGTGCGCGCTCAACAAGAAACAAGATTCCCTTTGACCCAACCCTTCTGAACACAATTTCCCTGGCTCTGCAACTCCTCCTGAAGACCTGACGGCCAAAAGACACTATTTTCACATATCTTGAAAAGACCTGGGCAGTGTGAGAACTTGTTTGGGATGGATGGCAGTTTGATGAGGGGGAAATAACAATAGGATATTCCAACAAAGTACTACTACTGTTAGGGGTGGTTTGAAAGACCTGCCCCTCTATTGTACTACACATAATTCTTACAACAAAATTTTATTTGTTGTTGTGGCATAAATTTATGACAGAGAAAACTATAAGTAGCAATCCCTTATCAGACTTAGATCAGATGTTTGTCAGCAAAGCAAAGATATTTTTGTTACGGGATGGATGGTGAATCAATGTGAACTATTCAAATTGTCTTGCCTACTTTCTTTGCCTTCAGCTAAGAGAGCAATGTGATGATAAGGCTTTGCTTTAAGAGCACAACAAAGGAGCAACACTAGTTCTTTTGCCTGTTATTCTTTGCTGAGGTATGAAAGGTAATCTCAAAGGGCAAACTTGATTGAAATGACTACTGGATGCTATGTATGTCTTGTTGTGCAACTATGAATAGAATTACCATTCCAAAACTGGCATGATTTTTTTTCTGGGAGGGAACAACTTCCCCTTTATATAGTAAAATATGAGGCATCTTAGCTGGTGAGTTCTAGAACAAGCATGTGATGAATCATGTGACTATACATGTGACTCTGCATGTGAATACATGTGTGACTATACATTAAGCCTCTACTATGTACTTAAACTTAACAAACTGATTTAGTCTGAATAGAGTTTTTCTGTGTGCAGCTGGCCCTGTGATTTCAGCAAGTGACTGCCGGTTAAATCACCTGTAGAATCCAATTTTTCCATGAAGGAATTAATATATTTCTCATTAGGGGGTATCAAATATGACCAAATCCACAATTAAAACCAGTGAATGAGGTTTTTCAACAAAAGTTCACTTTTGAGAATTTTGAATCTACTATAGAACTAATAATATAGGCTCCTGGAGCCAAACACATACTGTACCAAGTGTACAGGTTGTATTGATGCGTCTCAACAGGTCCGCGTTGACCTGTTAGATTGCATGACATATCAATACATGCAACCTAACGGGCCAACATTGATCCGTGTCACCGCTGGGAACAGCCACTGACAATGGCTGCTCCCAGCGAAGAGGACTTGTTGGCCTCAAGTGTCACCTCCCCTCTTTGCTGAGAACAGCCATTAACAATGGCTGCTCCCAGCAAAGAGGTGTCATCAACATCCATGGCAGCAAAGACAGTTTTCATGTTATCAACAACCATCACAGCGGATGGTACGTGTCATCTGTTGAGTCAAAATACTGTTTTATCTTTATATTTATATTTTACCACACTACTAGTATATATTATGTACATATTCTATATACATAGTAGACTATGTTTTTATCTTCCTCATCAACCAAACTATGTATTTAGACATACTATATATATTTCATCTTCTTCTTGAAATATATTTTCCCCTGGGGGAGTTTTCATCTTTATTCCACATATTATTAGGGTCACAGCCCAAAAGGTTATGAGCCCACGCTTTCACCAGCGTATTACCCTGATAATATCATCCATTTAGATTTTCTCTTCCAAAGATCTTAATAGAAATTCAAGCTATCTTGCTGATTTCCTCATCCATACTCAGTAATCCAACCTTCTTTGGATATACGATATAATACACACCAGGGGGGAATCTGTGGCACTCTCTTGAGAGTGCCAGACTGTGATTTGTTTTAGGAACTATGTTGGATGTCAATTGTTCTGCTTGTGTAATTCATCCTCAAACTATTTTGATGTTATGTTCAGGCAACTCCAATATCCTATGCTGGTAAATATCAACTATAAAAGATGTTCACCCCAAAAGATACTGATTTCAAGTGCAACTCAAGTGGAATGTATCTTAAATTCAGTTTGGGATATGGATTCACCTTATGGGTTATAGTCACAGGGTGCAATGTAACAAGTTTCACTGTTAATATGGGGATGATCAGTGTGCATCAATGACAATTAACCAAGGCTTGTGTCACAGTAAAATATTTTTGAGCACAAATTGTCTGCAATATTTTCACGAACAGGGGTTGGACTTACAACCCTTGTTCTTGAATAGACCAACTGATTAATTTTTTCATACACTTGCTTTGAAACAAGCTGCCCATGAAGCTATCAAAAAATCATGGAACATTTTTTTTGATAAATTCAGCCAGTCATCTATTGGAGCTCCCCTGAATGGGAACTCCTTGATGGAATTTTAACTAACTCATGATAGAGATAGATTCCAGATACAATGCCTGAACAAATTATGTGCTCCACCCCTGGCAGGGTGTTTGGATTTTTGCCGTTATTTCTTCCTAAGAAGATTCCCAAAAGGCTGATTTCCTGTTTCTCCGCTGAGGTCTTATGCCTTTTCCACTCAACAGGCCACCAAAAGCTGAATCCAATTGAGCTCCTTTGGGCATATGTCAAAGCAGGTGAGTTTACTGGCTGTTTTTTTCTCTTTCTATACTTGGGCAAATTTATAAACTGACCATGTTCCATATTAGTCTTGCACAGGCAGAGTATCAAGTGGAGAATTACACTTTGTCTGATTTGAAGCACTATTAAGTCCTCTTTGGACACACTTGTTGTTCATGCACCCACTCATCCATTGCAAAGTGTTTTCCCAAAGACCCACTGGCAGCCTCACTGGATCTGCAGCATAGATGGCTGTGAAAAAATCTTCATCATTTTGGTGCATTCAGAAGAGTGCAGTGATGAATCTATTGGTATTTTTGATGACTTGGAATTGGATGTATGTGCATGATTCTGTGGTCTGCATTGTTGTCCATTCATAATATGATACCTAACTCCATACACCATACTATATTAGTGCATATGAAATACCTATAACTGCATACTAGGGCCCTCTAGTTTTCTGCTACAAATGTTGGACCAACAAAAACACAACCTTTTTGTGGATGCATGGAAGAGTGCTGAGCTTATGAGCTTGAGTTCCACTACTCGTGTAGTGCTAAAAAGTGTTTAGTGAATTTCTATTACACATAGTGCAGACAAAGATTAGCTTGGATTTTGAACTGTTAGTTGCAGGTGCAGGTAGCACAAAAGTTATGCTGGTGGTGTAGGGGTTAGCATAAGAGTATATATGACAAGCAATCAGATGTGTCAAAACATGTAAGTATGCATAACAAAGATCTTCTATCATTACAATCACATCATTCTGACTGTCTTGTGAATATTACCACTCCAGATACAGGAAGAATTAAACAACACAGACAGAGTGCAAAGCACGGTTTAGAGTATTCCAAGCTGACTTTATGGTTGGCCAAGTGAGCTGCAGGATTGGCCCAGTGGACTTTGTCTATCTTTGGCCTAACTTGCAACACACAACTCTCCCTGTTAATTATCATTACCCCATGCCCCTTGGGTAGGGAAGCTTTAATTGTGAAGAATTGTGATTCAGATAGAACAAACAAAATGGAAGCCTGATTCCTGAAATTGCAGTAGTTGGAAATATTCATAGGCTACAGACCACCCAAGACTATAGAATTATCCGGTTAAGAATCATGAAAACAAGGGCTGGAACAGATGGTCAATGGAGTAGGGAGAGGATAAGGAGGGACAATGGGGGGAATACAAGTGGAGGAGAACAAGCATCATTTTGCCAGCTACAATGCAACAGCACTGAACTGCTAGAAATTTTTCTGGTGAGCCTTCTTCCCATTTTTTGTCCTTTTTTTGGCAGACGGCTTCCAATCCTTGACCTTAAGTTTAAAGCGGGTTTTTGGACAGTGCCTCAAGCCATAGGGAGTCTTTTCGGATCTGTGCAGCTTGGAAGCCCATTCAAACTGCAAGCAACACACCCTGTTAGATATTGGAGACTGCTATGTGAACTGCCCAGACTACATACACCCAATGAAATTAATCCAGTAGAAGAGTCCACTGCTTGCGCCGCCACACCTACAAACTTAATTGAATCCCCTGGTCCAAGGTTTTGAAATGTCGTGTGGGCTTGGGCGTGGGTTGCTGTGAGCTTGATGTGACCAAACTTAGACTGGGAAATTCTATGTAAGCACACTTGAAAATCACCTGCTCAAGAGCAGTGACAAATGTATTGTTGTCGCAGCAGGCAAATACTGACCAGATTCATGTCCTTATCAACAACTTCAATATACCCAACACATCCAACAAATGGGTTCAGGTGGACCTTCACAACGTATACAGTACCATAGGCATGGGTGTTTTCAAATTCAAGAGCGAGATCAAATTGTCCACGGTGAACCTGCCATTGGGAACGCTCCACATGAATGATTGGGTGACTTGAATCTGACTGAAAAAGAAGTTGGCCAGAGAAAAAAACCTGGTAGCAGAAGTCGTATAGTATGGCTGGAACTGTTTTGACTGAGGACTTGAGACAAATGTGATAGTGGGGGGAGGCCAAGATTGGGATTTATGGGGGGAGCTGATGGGAGGAGATGCAAGTAGTGATGTGTATTTCATGTCCAACACTTTTAATGTTGTGTTGATCAGTGTTGGAGAGATGGATATTCCCAGAAACCACAATCATGTTCAGAAGTATCTAGTCTAAGAGTAGTGGGAGCTTGAGTAAGGCACCAAGCTGCAGAGCAGACAGATACATATACTCATAGTTCAAAAATTTATCTTTCTGTTGAAAGTATTGCAGCGGAGGAAATTGTGCCTTTGTTGACCCCTCGAGAAAGGGAAAGCTTTGGACTTTGGCTGTCTGCAGTGTATAGGCCGTTGCACCTAAAGGCCATTTGCCACTTCACTTTTTCATGAGGGTGTGGTGCACCTGCCCCACTTCACACAGTTAATACAGATCTGCTTGTTGTTTGGCTGAATTTGGCAAAGATTTGCCCCGGATGTGCCTTCAGTCCTTCTTCCATTGATTGATGATTCTGCCTGATCCAAAGGTAGAAGTATACAGGCCCCAAAACTATAGATCTGTATGGACTGGCTTAAGTCCACCGTAATGTGTGGCCGTTCATTGGGGTGGACTTCCTTTGTTGTCCTGCATTGGGATAGGTTTGTCACCTAGTCATCAACTTTTAGAAGTACTGCGCTGAAAAACTCAGCTTGGTGGTGTCCAACCTGGCCTGATAGACCGTATCACAAATCAAGTGGGTTGATTCTATAATGTCCAGAGTCTTGACTGAGCACATTTATATGGCCTGTGGTGGCAGAGTTTAATCCACTACATTCTATTGGATTTATCCCCCAAGATGCATCACAATAGCTGACTCTTGAAATTCACAAGGCTTGATTGGTGGGACTGGGAAATATATCAGTGTCAAAATTGGTTCTTTGATGAATGGTGTAGTTATTGGAGAATTTGGCCCCTGGAGGAGTGAGATGAGTAGTGACAATTGTCCAACTGAGACATTACATGGTGGAGGATCTGTGGCCCAGTTGACAGGTGACAAAACTCCAGCAAGATGTGTCCCTGGCAGAGTAGTGGCCTTTTGTGCTGAAGTGAACCCAAAAGGCAAATTGGCATATGAGTTTAAAATAAGATATATATGACATTTATCTATTAATGGCAGTGAGTAAGAGGAGAGGAGAAATACCACAATGATGCAGAAATAAGAGGTATGTGAAAGGTTAAGGGACTATTCTGCAAGGGCACAATGTCAAGTTAGGTATCTTTAATTTGCTTAGGGACATGTGGGAGAAGAAAGGGGGATGTAGGATTCCAGGCCTTCCATTGATTGAGGAAATCATTTGTGATGGCCTCTGCAAGCTCAAACCGAGTTGGCACTTTCACTTGGTTGAGGGGGCAGATCTTGTCTGGAGAGTTGAAGACAGGGAGGAAAATCTGGACAAGATATTGGGGAAGATTTTTCCAGATTGATTCTTCAACGCGTGTGTTGTGTGTCCGAGTGCTGTCTTATGATTGAAATTTCTTGGATGAAAGACATGCATGAAGATATACTGGCAATAGGGTGGTCCCTTGATGTAATGAACAGCCCCCGGACTGCTGCAAGGACAAAGTATACAAGTGGCTGAAAATTTTGCTTGCCTTGATACGCTTGGAGTTGTTGACGGGCATCTGCAGGCTGGCAAATCAAGTCTGAAGGAGGTTTCTGTATTGGGGTGGTTGTGTGAGTGGAACTAATTGAGGATATCTGATTGGCTCGGTTGTTTGCCTTTTTTGAGCAGCTGTCAAAGGTGCCTCACTTAGGTAGTGAGTTCAAAAGATGATATAAGCCATCAACACATCAATAATGACATTTTGAAAATCATGCAGAACGTCCACAGAGTGCAAACACGAGGTGGGTTGTGTGGAAGGATCATCACCACTAAGGGGTGGGTCAAAGGTGGAGGATGAATTCTTGAGAGCATTGAGATAGCAAAGAGCTTCCACTCCTTGAGTGACTTGATCATTGGCTGGGTTGGAGATTACCAGTGGTGGTTTGAAGAGGTTGTCAGCCATCAATTCAATAGAAGCGGCAACAATCCTGGCCCATTCGTTCTGCAACTGTTGGGAAGGGTGAAGGAGGTGGAAGAGGCCCCGCACTAGGGTTGATTCTGGATGTTGAGTTTTGGTAACTGTTGGGATGAAAGACCCCGGTCAGAGGTTGTTGTCCTTGTCCCCAAAACTGGTCAGCCGTGGGAAGTCAATAACATCTGGGCAATACCATTGCTCATGGTGAGAAGGTGATAAGAACTGTTTGGCTGATAGAAGACACATTGTAAGTGAAATTGTTCTACAATGAGAGCTGGGAAAAATAAACTCACCAAGGGAGGTGATAGATTTGATCCAGATGTTGTAGGAGCAGGCCGTACGTTGCAAATGGAAAGTTGGAGGTGAGGGAGATGGTTGGTGAGCTTGAATTGCACGGGCACAATTCTGCAACAAGGGGGCAAGTGACTTCCAAGTGGACTGATATTTAGCCCAGGAGGGTTTGGAGCCGTTGAAATCTTGGTGAATGCTGACCACCTTCCTCCGTACGGTATCAGACTTGCGGATTGTGAGCAGAGTGTTTTCAGGGCCTCCAGTTGAGCCAGTTGGGCGGTCATTCACAGGAGGGGTGTCTGAGGTTGTGGAGTTTGTTTGCCTGGGAGTTGGGGTTGGAGCACTGGGTCCAGGACTGGCAGGGGTGAAAAGAGGAGGTGGCTCGGTTTGACCTGATGTGGTGTTGTCCACATCTCCAGTGGGATCAGGAGAGTGGGCTGGATGATCTGGTGCCGCAACAAGGCCTGCGGGTGTTGAGGATGCCTGGGTTGGAGTATGGCATGATGTGTTGGCCTGACGAGATGGACCTAGGGGACAGGCACCTGGGGATGATGTATTGGTAAACGTGTTAATGGGGGTGTTGATTGAGTGTGCCGAACTGGAATTCTCTGTGGGTGGCTGTGGGTGATCAGCAAAATGGCAAGATGAATTGTTGATTTTAGGGCAAGTGGCCGAGCTGCCCATGGCGGGGCTCAGAAGTGCAGTGTGGTTTTTTTTGGTTTGAGCTGGGGTGAGGAGATTAACGGCCTTGGAGAATGGGTTTGTTGTTTTGCGTTTACGGGTCACACGTGGGCGTGGGTGGTACACCACTTTAGATGTGGAAATGGACTGGTTAGTTGGATCGAATATTTTGATTTCTTCTTCATCACTCAGAACACCTGTTTCTTCCCATTCTAGCTGTGGAAGTGTTTTGGAATATGTGAATTGAGCCTTTTCAATGCAATATAGAACATTGTGATTGGGGCTTACTTCGTTTACTGTAGCTGAGAGTAGCAGCTAAGTCTTCAGCCATGCGTTTGCAGCTGCGGGGAAGCTTGAGAGCAAGAATTTCTTGGGCAGATCGGGTTGCAGCATCCATGGAATTGCCAAATTCCTCAGCCGTTATTTCTTGAATTTCTGTAGGCAGAACAGATTGATCAGGGTTTAGGGAGGTGGGGGGTGCTGAAGAGTCCTTCTGCAGCACAAATTGTTGAAAGGATGGGGCAGATATTGGTCTGGGGAGGACATTCTGTTCAACATCCTGTTGGGCTGGGAAAATGATGGAGTGGTCAGGTTGACCAAGCACCTTTGGGAACTGAAATCAGAGTTAAGCCTGCTTACTGGGAGGTGGAGTGGAAGAAGATGATCCAGTGTCCATGTCTGAAACAGAGGTATCAGAACCTGGAGGATTGTGGGGTGGGCTGTTAGGCATTGCAGTTGGAAAGAGAACGAGTTGGAGTGGTGGTCAATAGATTGATGGTGGGACAAATGGAGGGTGATGGCAGACAGTGGCGCTTTCTTATGTGTTTTGAGAGGCTCTGGATGATTTGGAGAAAGCCTTTGTGGTTTGGGAGATCAAAGGGAAATTGTGGGTACACTGTGAGATCTGATATTCATATCATGTATCCAAGCATGATTGTGTGCGCAGCAAGATCACGAAAGCACCTGATGATAACATCATCAGCTCAATGGTGAAATCCTGACTCTTAGATTACACACCTCTGACACAGAGCTGACACAAGGGTGCATCCTTCCCTGTGGGGTGCTGTCATGCTGTTTGGATTTGTGGGGATTTGGGGAAACGAGATCAACATGAACATGGTCCTAAGTGCATTAGTATGCTGGGGTCAGTTGGATAGTCAGATCCAGCAAACTGCTTGCTGTGCGGATTTTGCAGGGGGCAGCAAATTGCACCAAGAGTGAGTGGATTTATGTGTTACACTGTAAGCAGTTGCCCTGATCACAGGCAGCTTTAAATGGAAGCCATGCCAAGGTTGGGTTGCTGGTGGTAACTTGCTCTCAACTGGGATACAGTTACTTTGAGTCAGATGGTGTTTTGGTCCAGGGAAAGCAAGTACATCAAAGGACATGAGATTCTCTTGGAGGAGAAACTGAAATCCTTTTTCTTTGGATTGTTAGTTAGGGGAGTTAGAAATAACCAAGGTGACATTTGAGCAGATTTTGCCAATGCTCTTGAATGAAAGGCCAAAACTGGATGCCATTATTTCTGGCTTGCATCCGGATCAAGACATGCAAGATTGGCATGAAAATTATCTCACCAGTACACCTGAAGAACATGGACAAGTTGCAGAAGGCATATTCTACAGCCAGTATCCAGAATCTTAAAGGTTTGTTATTTTTTCCAAATAGTGAGTCAAGAATTCTTTTAATTCTAATCATGCACAGATTTAATTATTAAACATGATTTCTTGATTTCATAAGCTAAGCCCATAGAAACAATGGCTGACCCACGGTTCTTCTCACTCAGCAAGGAAAACAAAGACACATACCTTCTAGGTGTAATTCTACCAGAGGCTATGATATTAGTCACTCAACAAGACTTCTTTGATGAGGCAGTCAACATTTCTCATGCATGTAGTTTTGCTATAGAGTCTCTCAATACACCTGATATTGTTTCCCTAATAGATACTTTAAAATTCCTTGCTTGAAATATATTACTGAGCTGGTAATTGACTGTGAATCCCCTTCAAAAAATTTTCCAAATAGCCAATTATCCTTCTTATATCCTTGAAGAATTGAATTCTTGAAATTGTTTTTCCATCTTAAGTGGTCATAAAATATTAGTGAAACTGTTAGCACCCAAGGACATGGCTGTCAAAGTGCCTCATCTCTGGCTTAAAATTCAGAGGCTAATTAGTTGACTGGCTGATAGTAAACCTGTTTCATTGTCCTGGGATAAAGTGCTATGATATAGACTCTAAGAATTGATGACAACCTAGTTTGTACCACCAAATAAAATTATGAATTTGACTTGATAAAGTCTAATTTTAATTTTAACTAACTGGGAGTGTTGTAATTTTACCTGTTTCATCTTATTCATTCCTAAAACACCATTATAAGTTTCTTCTGGATATTCATGCTTCATAACATGATAAGATTAGCTGGATTTGAATGATCTGTTGCAAAAGACTTGTAGTCTTTGAGCCTTGAATTAGATCCTGATCAACACTAAAAATGTCTGAATACACTTGAAAAGACCAGTTATATTTTAGTCTTTAAATCTCAGCTATATTTGAGTCATTATGAACTCCCTGCTTCAAACACAACTCCCGCCCTTCTCTTGCATCACTTGGTATCCAAGGCACCTGAAAGATTGTTCCTCAAGTATCTAACTAAGCGGCACTATCACGCTTCAAGTGTCAAATTTGGCCCACTTTTTGTATGTGGTAGCATGAATTGCTAGTTCTGCATCCATCCTTCAAAGACCACACTACAAACATTAAGTAAGTTCCCAGCATGGACAGCAGTTGACTGACACAGGAAAGCAGTTAGTCATACAGTGTTTACATGTTTTTGTTGGTAAATTTTTGTCACATTTTGCATCACAGTTGAACCTCTTTGCTCACCTACCATGAATTGCCACCTTCATATTTCACACATCACATATATTTTATTTAGTGCACAAGATGTGACAAAAATTTACCAAAACAATCATGTAACTGTTGTATGACTAACGACTTTCCTGTATAACCCATGAACTGCTGTACATGCTGGGAATGTATTTAATGTTTGTAGTGCCAATACTTCAAAATAGCCGGATGGAGTCAGGTGTGGTTTTTGTGATATGTTGTCTCTTGACATATATACTAGCTTGACTAAAAGAGACTGAGAAGGCCTGACTAGTTATTTCTTCCAAGTACTCATATTTTACTCCTCTCATTTTTTATTCAAACTTAGTTTTTTATTCATTTTCATTTTTCAACCACTTGTTGGCCCTCCTTGTTTCTAGCCTTATAAACCAGCCTATTCACAAGGAAATAAAATTATCAGTTCTCCTCAAAAAACAACGTCCCCACCTTTTGAGTCCCCCAGAGTCTGTTCACAACATCCCTTCCTCTTTTCATTTTGCCAAAAATCCAACAGTCCAACATGGCAAGGAAGGGATCATTTACTATTGACAGTCCCCGTTCATTTGGAAATTTAAAGTGGGAATATCTAGCTCTAAGGTATTGATGCAGCTGCTATGGTATAACTCTTTAAAGTCCTACAAAGGCCGGGTTTTAGCTTCCTTTATCCTTTATCCATTTTGAGATTCCTTTATCTATGACCCATGTCACTGGCGCTTCCTGCCAAGCAAGATATGAATATGATACTATGATCTACTACAAGAGTTGTCTTGTGTCCTGCTTCTGAAAACTATTATCTGCATAACATCATGGTTGCAATCACTGGCTCAAAGTCCCAGAAGCAGATTAATGGCTGAATAACCAATATCCTCAACTCACCCCAAAAAACATTGCAGAGATTGAGCATTTCCTCACTCATGATCAGCAACCTTGCCTCAGACCTCACCAAGTTAGATCATGAACAACTGGATCCTCTGAATGAGATGATCAACGCTACATCCCGGTCTAGTGCTGGTGGTATGTCAACTTTGATTTGATCTAATTGTAAGAGCAAAGCCCATAATGATTGATCTAATTTCTTAAAATCAAACAGGCAGAGCTTCAAAATGCAGCAACCACCATCTTACCAAATGCGTCAAAAGGCTGGGTCCCTAAGAATGCCACAATCTGCAACAGGGACACTGCAAGGAAACTAATTACATGCAATGCTTTGACTCAACTTCACAACTTGAAATTCAATCTGAAGAATCCTTCACGCAAGTCATTTTTATTACTCTTGTTTGCTTTTGTTCATCAGCTCAGCTTGAGTAAATTCCCTAAAATAAATCTTCCCACCTCTTACCCATACGGTAGACTTACAATTCAGGGTCTTATTCAGTCCACTTACGCCAATACATGGATAGCTTCTGTTTCACACACAAAATGTGGAGAGATTACTGTTGTGAATTTGCAAATCTGATTCTTTCAAGATTTGAAATTTCAGGTCATCCCAAGTTGTGATATGAACTAGAAAGAATTTCTTTTCTGTTCCTGATTCTGATTGTCACTTTTTTAAACCTCATGAAACTTTATGTTTCTTATTTGTCAATATAAATTTCACTGGTCTAATACTGCAGTACCGGGGCCCTCCCTTCATTGCTGTTGAACACCAACCCCCAGTTGTGCGCGCTCAACAAGAAACAAGATTCCCTTTGACCCAACCCTTCTGAACACAATTTCCCTGGCTCTGCAACTCCTCCTGAAGACCTGACGGCCAAAAGACACTATTTTCACATATCTTGAAAAGACCTGGGCAGTGTGAGAACTTGTTTGGGATGGATGGCAGTTTGATGAGGGGGAAATAACAATAGGATATTCCAACAAAGTACTACTACTGTTAGGGGTGGTTTGAAAGACCTGCCCCTCTATTGTACTACACATAATTCTTACAACAAAATTTTATTTGTTGTTGTGGCATAAATTTATGACAGAGAAAACTATAAGTAGCAATCCCTTATCAGACTTAGATCAGATGTTTGTCAGCAAAGCAAAGATATTTTTGTTACGGGATGGATGGTGAATCAATGTGAACTATTCAAATTGTCTTGCCTACTTTCTTTGCCTTCAGCTAAGAGAGCAATGTGATGATAAGGCTTTGCTTTAAGAGCACAACAAAGGAGCAACACTAGTTCTTTTGCCTGTTATTCTTTGCTGAGGTATGAAAGGTAATCTCAAAGGGCAAACTTGATTGAAATGACTACTGGATGCTATGTATGTCTTGTTGTGCAACTATGAATAGAATTACCATTCCAAAACTGGCATGATTTTTTTTCTGGGAGGGAACAACTTCCCCTTTATATAGTAAAATATGAGGCATCTTAGCTGGTGAGTTCTAGAACAAGCATGTGATGAATCATGTGACTATACATGTGACTCTGCATGTGAATACATGTGTGACTATACATTAAGCCTCTACTATGTACTTAAACTTAACAAACTGATTTAGTCTGAATAGAGTTTTTCTGTGTGCAGCTGGCCCTGTGATTTCAGCAAGTGACTGCCGGTTAAATCACCTGTAGAATCCAATTTTTCCATGAAGGAATTAATATATTTCTCATTAGGGGGTATCAAATATGACCAAATCCACAATTAAAACCAGTGAATGAGGTTTTTCAACAAAAGTTCACTTTTGAGAATTTTGAATCTACTATAGAACTAATAATATAGGCTCCTGGAGCCAAACACATACTGTACCAAGTGTACAGGTTGTATTGATGCGTCTCAACAGGTCCGCGTTGACCTGTTAGATTGCATGACATATCAATACATGCAACCTAACGGGCCAACATTGATCCGTGTCACCGCTGGGAACAGCCACTGACAATGGCTGCTCCCAGCGAAGAGGACTTGTTGGCCTCAAGTGTCACCTCCCCTCTTTGCTGAGAACAGCCATTAACAATGGCTGCTCCCAGCAAAGAGGTGTCATCAACATCCATGGCAGCAAAGACAGTTTTCATGTTATCAACAACCATCACAGCGGATGGTACGTGTCATCTGTTGAGTCAAAATACTGTTTTATCTTTATATTTATATTTTACCACACTACTAGTATATATTATGTACATATTCTATATACATAGTAGACTATGTTTTTATCTTCCTCATCAACCAAACTATGTATTTAGACATACTATATATATTTCATCTTCTTCTTGAAATATATTTTCCCCTGGGGGAGTTTTCATCTTTATTCCACATATTATTAGGGTCACAGCCCAAAAGGTTATGAGCCCACGCTTTCACCAGCGTATTACCCTGATAATATCATCCATTTAGATTTTCTCTTCCAAAGATCTTAATAGAAATTCAAGCTATCTTGCTGATTTCCTCATCCATACTCAGTAATCCAACCTTCTTTGGATATACGATATAATACACACCAGGGGGGAATCTGTGGCACTCTCTTGAGAGTGCCAGACTGTGATTTGTTTTAGGAACTATGTTGGATGTCAATTGTTCTGCTTGTGTAATTCATCCTCAAACTATTTTGATGTTATGTTCAGGCAACTCCAATATCCTATGCTGGTAAATATCAACTATAAAAGATGTTCACCCCAAAAGATACTGATTTCAAGTGCAACTCAAGTGGAATGTATCTTAAATTCAGTTTGGGATATGGATTCACCTTATGGGTTATAGTCACAGGGTGCAATGTAACAAGTTTCACTGTTAATATGGGGATGATCAGTGTGCATCAATGACAATTAACCAAGGCTTGTGTCACAGTAAAATATTTTTGAGCACAAATTGTCTGCAATATTTTCACGAACAGGGGTTGGACTTACAACCCTTGTTCTTGAATAGACCAACTGATTAATTTTTTCATACACTTGCTTTGAAACAAGCTGCCCATGAAGCTATCAAAAAATCATGGAACATTTTTTTTGATAAATTCAGCCAGTCATCTATTGGAGCTCCCCTGAATGGGAACTCCTTGATGGAATTTTAACTAACTCATGATAGAGATAGATTCCAGATACAATGCCTGAACAAATTATGTGCTCCACCCCTGGCAGGGTGTTTGGATTTTTGCCGTTATTTCTTCCTAAGAAGATTCCCAAAAGGCTGATTTCCTGTTTCTCCGCTGAGGTCTTATGCCTTTTCCACTCAACAGGCCACCAAAAGCTGAATCCAATTGAGCTCCTTTGGGCATATGTCAAAGCAGGTGAGTTTACTGGCTGTTTTTTTCTCTTTCTATACTTGGGCAAATTTATAAACTGACCATGTTCCATATTAGTCTTGCACAGGCAGAGTATCAAGTGGAGAATTACACTTTGTCTGATTTGAAGCACTATTAAGTCCTCTTTGGACACACTTGTTGTTCATGCACCCACTCATCCATTGCAAAGTGTTTTCCCAAAGACCCACTGGCAGCCTCACTGGATCTGCAGCATAGATGGCTGTGAAAAAATCTTCATCATTTTGGTGCATTCAGAAGAGTGCAGTGATGAATCTATTGGTATTTTTGATGACTTGGAATTGGATGTATGTGCATGATTCTGTGGTCTGCATTGTTGTCCATTCATAATATGATACCTAACTCCATACACCATACTATATTAGTGCATATGAAATACCTATAACTGCATACTAGGGCCCTCTAGTTTTCTGCTACAAATGTTGGACCAACAAAAACACAACCTTTTTGTGGATGCATGGAAGAGTGCTGAGCTTATGAGCTTGAGTTCCACTACTCGTGTAGTGCTAAAAAGTGTTTAGTGAATTTCTATTACACATAGTGCAGACAAAGATTAGCTTGGATTTTGAACTGTTAGTTGCAGGTGCAGGTAGCACAAAAGTTATGCTGGTGGTGTAGGGGTTAGCATAAGAGTATATATGACAAGCAATCAGATGTGTCAAAACATGTAAGTATGCATAACAAAGATCTTCTATCATTACAATCACATCATTCTGACTGTCTTGTGAATATTACCACTCCAGATACAGGAAGAATTAAACAACACAGACAGAGTGCAAAGCACGGTTTAGAGTATTCCAAGCTGACTTTATGGTTGGCCAAGTGAGCTGCAGGATTGGCCCAGTGGACTTTGTCTATCTTTGGCCTAACTTGCAACACACAACTCTCCCTGTTAATTATCATTACCCCATGCCCCTTGGGTAGGGAAGCTTTAATTGTGAAGAATTGTGATTCAGATAGAACAAACAAAATGGAAGCCTGATTCCTGAAATTGCAGTAGTTGGAAATATTCATAGGCTACAGACCACCCAAGACTATAGAATTATCCGGTTAAGAATCATGAAAACAAGGGCTGGAACAGATGGTCAATGGAGTAGGGAGAGGATAAGGAGGGACAATGGGGGGAATACAAGTGGAGGAGAACAAGCATCATTTTGCCAGCTACAATGCAACAGCACTGAACTGCTAGAAATTTTTCTGGTGAGCCTTCTTCCCATTTTTTGTCCTTTTTTTGGCAGACGGCTTCCAATCCTTGACCTTAAGTTTAAAGCGGGTTTTTGGACAGTGCCTCAAGCCATAGGGAGTCTTTTCGGATCTGTGCAGCTTGGAAGCCCATTCAAACTGCAAGCAACACACCCTGTTAGATATTGGAGACTGCTATGTGAACTGCCCAGACTACATACACCCAATGAAATTAATCCAGTAGAAGAGTCCACTGCTTGCGCCGCCACACCTACAAACTTAATTGAATCCCCTGGTCCAAGGTTTTGAAATGTCGTGTGGGCTTGGGCGTGGGTTGCTGTGAGCTTGATGTGACCAAACTTAGACTGGGAAATTCTATGTAAGCACACTTGAAAATCACCTGCTCAAGAGCAGTGACAAATGTATTGTTGTCGCAGCAGGCAAATACTGACCAGATTCATGTCCTTATCAACAACTTCAATATACCCAACACATCCAACAAATGGGTTCAGGTGGACCTTCACAACGTATACAGTACCATAGGCATGGGTGTTTTCAAATTCAAGAGCGAGATCAAATTGTCCACGGTGAACCTGCCATTGGGAACGCTCCACATGAATGATTGGGTGACTTGAATCTGACTGAAAAAGAAGTTGGCCAGAGAAAAAAACCTGGTAGCAGAAGTCGTATAGTATGGCTGGAACTGTTTTGACTGAGGACTTGAGACAAATGTGATAGTGGGGGGAGGCCAAGATTGGGATTTATGGGGGGAGCTGATGGGAGGAGATGCAAGTAGTGATGTGTATTTCATGTCCAACACTTTTAATGTTGTGTTGATCAGTGTTGGAGAGATGGATATTCCCAGAAACCACAATCATGTTCAGAAGTATCTAGTCTAAGAGTAGTGGGAGCTTGAGTAAGGCACCAAGCTGCAGAGCAGACAGATACATATACTCATAGTTCAAAAATTTATCTTTCTGTTGAAAGTATTGCAGCGGAGGAAATTGTGCCTTTGTTGACCCCTCGAGAAAGGGAAAGCTTTGGACTTTGGCTGTCTGCAGTGTATAGGCCGTTGCACCTAAAGGCCATTTGCCACTTCACTTTTTCATGAGGGTGTGGTGCACCTGCCCCACTTCACACAGTTAATACAGATCTGCTTGTTGTTTGGCTGAATTTGGCAAAGATTTGCCCCGGATGTGCCTTCAGTCCTTCTTCCATTGATTGATGATTCTGCCTGATCCAAAGGTAGAAGTATACAGGCCCCAAAACTATAGATCTGTATGGACTGGCTTAAGTCCACCGTAATGTGTGGCCGTTCATTGGGGTGGACTTCCTTTGTTGTCCTGCATTGGGATAGGTTTGTCACCTAGTCATCAACTTTTAGAAGTACTGCGCTGAAAAACTCAGCTTGGTGGTGTCCAACCTGGCCTGATAGACCGTATCACAAATCAAGTGGGTTGATTCTATAATGTCCAGAGTCTTGACTGAGCACATTTATATGGCCTGTGGTGGCAGAGTTTAATCCACTACATTCTATTGGATTTATCCCCCAAGATGCATCACAATAGCTGACTCTTGAAATTCACAAGGCTTGATTGGTGGGACTGGGAAATATATCAGTGTCAAAATTGGTTCTTTGATGAATGGTGTAGTTATTGGAGAATTTGGCCCCTGGAGGAGTGAGATGAGTAGTGACAATTGTCCAACTGAGACATTACATGGTGGAGGATCTGTGGCCCAGTTGACAGGTGACAAAACTCCAGCAAGATGTGTCCCTGGCAGAGTAGTGGCCTTTTGTGCTGAAGTGAACCCAAAAGGCAAATTGGCATATGAGTTTAAAATAAGATATATATGACATTTATCTATTAATGGCAGTGAGTAAGAGGAGAGGAGAAATACCACAATGATGCAGAAATAAGAGGTATGTGAAAGGTTAAGGGACTATTCTGCAAGGGCACAATGTCAAGTTAGGTATCTTTAATTTGCTTAGGGACATGTGGGAGAAGAAAGGGGGATGTAGGATTCCAGGCCTTCCATTGATTGAGGAAATCATTTGTGATGGCCTCTGCAAGCTCAAACCGAGTTGGCACTTTCACTTGGTTGAGGGGGCAGATCTTGTCTGGAGAGTTGAAGACAGGGAGGAAAATCTGGACAAGATATTGGGGAAGATTTTTCCAGATTGATTCTTCAACGCGTGTGTTGTGTGTCCGAGTGCTGTCTTATGATTGAAATTTCTTGGATGAAAGACATGCATGAAGATATACTGGCAATAGGGTGGTCCCTTGATGTAATGAACAGCCCCCGGACTGCTGCAAGGACAAAGTATACAAGTGGCTGAAAATTTTGCTTGCCTTGATACGCTTGGAGTTGTTGACGGGCATCTGCAGGCTGGCAAATCAAGTCTGAAGGAGGTTTCTGTATTGGGGTGGTTGTGTGAGTGGAACTAATTGAGGATATCTGATTGGCTCGGTTGTTTGCCTTTTTTGAGCAGCTGTCAAAGGTGCCTCACTTAGGTAGTGAGTTCAAAAGATGATATAAGCCATCAACACATCAATAATGACATTTTGAAAATCATGCAGAACGTCCACAGAGTGCAAACACGAGGTGGGTTGTGTGGAAGGATCATCACCACTAAGGGGTGGGTCAAAGGTGGAGGATGAATTCTTGAGAGCATTGAGATAGCAAAGAGCTTCCACTCCTTGAGTGACTTGATCATTGGCTGGGTTGGAGATTACCAGTGGTGGTTTGAAGAGGTTGTCAGCCATCAATTCAATAGAAGCGGCAACAATCCTGGCCCATTCGTTCTGCAACTGTTGGGAAGGGTGAAGGAGGTGGAAGAGGCCCCGCACTAGGGTTGATTCTGGATGTTGAGTTTTGGTAACTGTTGGGATGAAAGACCCCGGTCAGAGGTTGTTGTCCTTGTCCCCAAAACTGGTCAGCCGTGGGAAGTCAATAACATCTGGGCAATACCATTGCTCATGGTGAGAAGGTGATAAGAACTGTTTGGCTGATAGAAGACACATTGTAAGTGAAATTGTTCTACAATGAGAGCTGGGAAAAATAAACTCACCAAGGGAGGTGATAGATTTGATCCAGATGTTGTAGGAGCAGGCCGTACGTTGCAAATGGAAAGTTGGAGGTGAGGGAGATGGTTGGTGAGCTTGAATTGCACGGGCACAATTCTGCAACAAGGGGGCAAGTGACTTCCAAGTGGACTGATATTTAGCCCAGGAGGGTTTGGAGCCGTTGAAATCTTGGTGAATGCTGACCACCTTCCTCCGTACGGTATCAGACTTGCGGATTGTGAGCAGAGTGTTTTCAGGGCCTCCAGTTGAGCCAGTTGGGCGGTCATTCACAGGAGGGGTGTCTGAGGTTGTGGAGTTTGTTTGCCTGGGAGTTGGGGTTGGAGCACTGGGTCCAGGACTGGCAGGGGTGAAAAGAGGAGGTGGCTCGGTTTGACCTGATGTGGTGTTGTCCACATCTCCAGTGGGATCAGGAGAGTGGGCTGGATGATCTGGTGCCGCAACAAGGCCTGCGGGTGTTGAGGATGCCTGGGTTGGAGTATGGCATGATGTGTTGGCCTGACGAGATGGACCTAGGGGACAGGCACCTGGGGATGATGTATTGGTAAACGTGTTAATGGGGGTGTTGATTGAGTGTGCCGAACTGGAATTCTCTGTGGGTGGCTGTGGGTGATCAGCAAAATGGCAAGATGAATTGTTGATTTTAGGGCAAGTGGCCGAGCTGCCCATGGCGGGGCTCAGAAGTGCAGTGTGGTTTTTTTTGGTTTGAGCTGGGGTGAGGAGATTAACGGCCTTGGAGAATGGGTTTGTTGTTTTGCGTTTACGGGTCACACGTGGGCGTGGGTGGTACACCACTTTAGATGTGGAAATGGACTGGTTAGTTGGATCGAATATTTTGATTTCTTCTTCATCACTCAGAACACCTGTTTCTTCCCATTCTAGCTGTGGAAGTGTTTTGGAATATGTGAATTGAGCCTTTTCAATGCAATATAGAACATTGTGATTGGGGCTTACTTCGTTTACTGTAGCTGAGAGTAGCAGCTAAGTCTTCAGCCATGCGTTTGCAGCTGCGGGGAAGCTTGAGAGCAAGAATTTCTTGGGCAGATCGGGTTGCAGCATCCATGGAATTGCCAAATTCCTCAGCCGTTATTTCTTGAATTTCTGTAGGCAGAACAGATTGATCAGGGTTTAGGGAGGTGGGGGGTGCTGAAGAGTCCTTCTGCAGCACAAATTGTTGAAAGGATGGGGCAGATATTGGTCTGGGGAGGACATTCTGTTCAACATCCTGTTGGGCTGGGAAAATGATGGAGTGGTCAGGTTGACCAAGCACCTTTGGGAACTGAAATCAGAGTTAAGCCTGCTTACTGGGAGGTGGAGTGGAAGAAGATGATCCAGTGTCCATGTCTGAAACAGAGGTATCAGAACCTGGAGGATTGTGGGGTGGGCTGTTAGGCATTGCAGTTGGAAAGAGAACGAGTTGGAGTGGTGGTCAATAGATTGATGGTGGGACAAATGGAGGGTGATGGCAGACAGTGGCGCTTTCTTATGTGTTTTGAGAGGCTCTGGATGATTTGGAGAAAGCCTTTGTGGTTTGGGAGATCAAAGGGAAATTGTGGGTACACTGTGAGATCTGATATTCATATCATGTATCCAAGCATGATTGTGTGCGCAGCAAGATCACGAAAGCACCTGATGATAACATCATCAGCTCAATGGTGAAATCCTGACTCTTAGATTACACACCTCTGACACAGAGCTGACACAAGGGTGCATCCTTCCCTGTGGGGTGCTGTCATGCTGTTTGGATTTGTGGGGATTTGGGGAAACGAGATCAACATGAACATGGTCCTAAGTGCATTAGTATGCTGGGGTCAGTTGGATAGTCAGATCCAGCAAACTGCTTGCTGTGCGGATTTTGCAGGGGGCAGCAAATTGCACCAAGAGTGAGTGGATTTATGTGTTACACTGTAAGCAGTTGCCCTGATCACAGGCAGCTTTAAATGGAAGCCATGCCAAGGTTGGGTTGCTGGTGGTAACTTGCTCTCAACTGGGATACAGTTACTTTGAGTCAGATGGTGTTTTGGTCCAGGGGGATCAGATGGTTAAATGAGGTTGTTTAGTTGGAGGCTTACTGTGCCCATTTTGTTGTAGTGTGCGTAGCCTACTCTGAGCTTGTCCACCCTGACATACGGCCAAACAATGGAGGGGACATGTGGTGCTATTGCAGAGCTGACCTCTGTCACACACTGTGGGGTTGGGGAGGAATACTGTGACTCTGAGAGTGTGGTATATATTGCAATGTCCCTCCTTTTCCACCCTAAGTTTTGGCTGAGAATAGCAGTGAACATAATTTGTTGGAGCCCTGGGTGAAGGTCAGTACTTAGTGTGTTTACGGTGGGGCCTGGAGTGTGAAGTATAGAACACGTTCTGGACTGGTCCACCCTGATGTTCGGCCAAACATGGCAGTGGACAGAATGCATCTGACCCCTGGCTGATACCTGTTAATGACTGCGTAGCGGGGGTTGGAGTTAACTTGGCCCTGGGACTGTGGGATGCTTCAGTATTTCAAGACATCTACTGCAAAGTTGGTGCAAACATGGCAGTGGACTGGAGTCATAAAATCTGCTTAGTATAATTGTTACTGTCTGGTTGGGGTATGGTGAGCTTGGACATCAGAGTGTGGAATGCATTGCTTGCTGAACCTGTCCACCCTGACCTTCGGCCAAACATTGTAGTGGACATCTGTAGTTGTCCCCCTGCTGGGCAGAGCTGTCCGGTGTGTTAAACCATGCAAATACAACAGAAGATTCAGCTGCCTTCACCTATTGATAATTCAGTAGTGACATCATCACCAAGAGGGTGATATCTAATAGCAGGAACTGCTAACTTGTGCAAAGCTTAAACATCTGGGTAGGGCAGCCACTGTGCTGCTCTAGTTGGCTGGCACCATGGGAATAGACACAGTGGGTGGATCAAATGTGCCACACTGCAACATCTTGTGCCCTTTGTAGACCCAAAACAAGAATCACTTACAAATTTGCCTCTTCATTCTGAATATGGATTGGGGTAATCAGTTGGAGTATTCAAGATAAGTTTCTTCATGAGAGAACCAAAGAAAATTACATGAAGAGAACTTGTAAAGAGAAAAAGCAAGGTCTCAAGATGGAAAACGAGATGGCTTAGCTTGGATGGAACTAGTGGAGAAACTATAACATGTTAAGAGAAGACCAATCGTTGTAGGCATGCAAAAGACAACAGGTAGTTCATTTAATCTATTTCTTATTTCGATTTGAAATATGTCTGTTAGCATCATCAATTTGTGCCTTCTGGCCTGCTATGGTAGTTTGGCAGTTGATGTAAGCAACAACTGCATTAGACATTTTTTCAGACATTTGGCATGAGAAAGAAATTTGAGTATACTTGTTGGAAGGGGAAAACCCATCAAGTGTCTGATGTATTTCCTTGGGGGACCTGAAGACACACATTGTTACACCTACCACCTGGTTCAAGTCTATGTAGACCTGAAAATCACGAAACTTAAATTGGCCACCAGTCATATCAAACCCTTCATCAGCTAAGATTGGATCATCCGGATTGGAGTTTTGAGGGTTGAAGATTGGAATCCAGCACACTAGGGTCCAGTTGTTGACGTCGGTGTTGTTGTGGGGCTTGTTGAAGAAGTTGTACATTGTAAAAGTAAAGAATGAAGCAAAATCAAACATGTTGTAAGGGGTGGGATACTCCATGTGGGCCAGTGAAGGGAGGTTGCCATTAATCAGAGCTTCACAATACTCTTTGAATGCCCAAGGAGAGAGTTCTTGATGGTGTTGAGCTATCCATTCATTGGCCTCCAGGTACGCAGCAGCCTTGTCCTTATCATTATAACTACACCTCATAATCATAGCAGCTAGTCGTCCAACAGAACAATATCTGCCAAAACCTTCTTTCTTTGAGCTCTTCCTCCAACCGCAGGCCCACATTTCCCCCCCCATGTGAGGTCCATTATTTTGCACAGGAGCTACATATTCAGTTTGGTCCAGGAAGAAACACACCAGTTTTTCCCAGCCTTGAAGTTCTTGAGAAGACATAGTGGAAAATGGGAATGTTTGAAACTTGCAGAAGGCGGGCTTGCCTCGCGGTGCAATGATTGTGGTACCTCCAGAGAGCCGGTGATAGGACGACAGGAGGGTTTGCTGAGATGTCAAAATTTCCAGTGGGTTTGGATCACGTTGACGGTTTGGTGGCACAAAGTAGTAGAACGTTTTTTGACAAAGGGAGGCAGTATCAATTGTTGCGTCAACATGGTCATCTGGATTGGATTGTGTGTTTTCAGGTGGAGTTGAGTCACTGTGGTGAACTGGAGTGGCATCATTGTCTTTGGGCGGCAGAGTAAAAGAGGACTCGGCTACACCACGGTATCTGGCTCATCGCCTGGCTGCTTGACCTGGGCGGATCCGTTTCCTGGGGCTAATGAACAGGTGGAAGCAGAGAGTGTACAAAGAGAAAGGTTAAATGCAAGAAGGGAATCAGAGATTAGCTGGCTATCAGTGCTTCTTACACCAGCACCAACCTCCCAATAGAGCATCAAAGGAATGAAAAAGAAACAGGAGGTTGGCCGAGTGCAAATGCTGCTTGCCCCCAGAACCAACCTCCCAATTGAGGAGGGAAGGGGAGATTGGCCAAGTGCAAATGCTGCTTGCCCCCAGAACCAACCTCCCAACAAGGAAGCAGGAGAAGGATAACAAGATGAAATGATCCTACTTTGTTCGTTGTGTTTGATTTCCATTGGGTGAGGGGTTGTCAGCTGGATTACTGCAAGTATTGGTCATGTGAGGGGCTTGTGAAAAATACAACTGCTGAGGGTTAGGCTGAACAGGGCGCTCAGGCAGATGATTTCCATTGGGTGGGAAGGAGTCCATTGTTGTCCCCGGGTAGCTAGATGATGTTATGGTGTTGGTGGACACAGATCAATGAGGTAGGGCAGCTCGGTTGGTCAAGGTGGGGGCTTAGGTTGGGCTAGAGATAAGTTCAGGAGAACTGGACATAGTGATGGGGACAATCTCAGCAATCACTCAATCAACTTTTCAATTGATGAAGTAACCAAGCAATTGATTGACCATACAATCAATCAATCCATTGGTTACTTCATCAATCAGTCATCATAAATGATTGATTGCTGATGGTATAGTCAAAATGAGTTTGCATGGCTTACCAATGCTTGCCAGCCTAAGGAGTGTTGGGTTTTGTTCGCTCGCTGTGGGTAGGCTAGATGATCCGGATTGGGGGTGGTCTTGTCTACAGAAGTCAAGAGACAGAAATCGGACACAGTTGGCCGTTGATGTGAGAAAAGGTCCTGGATGGAGCTCAGCCGGAAGCTACTGTCATCAATCATCGATTGATCAATCAATGATTGATGCTAGGTAAGGGGAGGTAGGCTTACAATGAGTCCGGTCCTTCTGGATTGGTCGGTCGGTGTGGGTGTAGAGCAATCGGGAGGGTAGAGGCTAGAACGGCAGGTTGGGGGACTAGGCCGCAAGCAAACAGATGTCAAGCCATGTCAGCTTCACATCGGTACTCTCACAGGGGAGGAGGCCCAGCAATCAATTGATAAGCTCAGCCCTTGATGAAGCAACTAATCAATTGATTGATTGTACGACCAATCCATCAATTGGTTGCTTCATCCAAGGCTCAGCTTATCAATCTATTGATTGCTGGGCCGGAGCAAACACAAATGAGGTGCTTACCAGGTGGCTGTGTGTCAGTTGCTTGAGGTAGGGTAGCTGAGGTGTGAGGGGGAAGGGGTGTGCCCAGCTGGGCTTGCTAATACAGAAATCAAAAAACAGCCGACTGCGTCGGCTGTTCAGGTCAGTACAAGTCCTTTTGCTTTGCCTGAAGTCCCTGCAATTGATCAAATGAGGGATCAGCAGCTCTATACATTGATCAATTGCAAGGGATAGAGAGAAAGGGGCAGTTGGCAGCATACCAAAGGAGATCGTTTGGTGTAGGTTGGTCAGTTGGTGGGTGGGGTCCTATAGCGCTGGATAGATTCAGAAAACGAGGTGCTTTGTTTGGGTAAGGTGGATGGCACTGTGTATATACATATATGCATGTTGGCATCATTTGCGCTGCAGGCTAGTTGCATGTTGTTACAGCAGGGCTGCCTATCATACCAGTGCGCAAAAGAATGATAGGCAGCCTGGCTGTAATGAAATGCAACCCTTGTGCCAACAATTGTCCTTGTAGCACTGTTTCGGCACTAGAAAAAAAGGATAGGACACTTACTCCTGAACAATCCCCCCCAATTACTACTACAACTAAGCATCAAACTTCTGCCTCCCCACCTCCAATTGTTCCTTCAGATTTCACCCAGGATTTTAACATCCAAGCTGGGCTGACGGCTTGTGATAAGGCCAAGGTACAAAGTGGACTTGATGGTTGGATTTCTTTGACAAAACTCTAATCACTCTATTTCTTTCCTTTATTCTCCTTTTGTTTGCCTGAGAAAGCTTGGGGCCAAATTTCCTTCAACTGCTTCAACCAATCCCAAAGACTGTCTGGTAGCCCATAACTGGAAAAAGACCAACAGAGTTCAATATGGCCAAGTGCGGCAAGAGCAAGCTATCCAAGACATTGGAACCTAGGACCTACAGAAATGGTTTTATCAACAGAAGAACAACTGACTAATGGATCAACGGTCTTGAATCCATGGCTCCAATTACCCAACATGCTATTCCTACAGTATTTCTCACAATGGACACCCAATATATCTGTGAACAATTGAATCAGGCACTTAACAATTGAATCAGGCACTTGCGGCTGCTTCAGGCAAATAGGGGCTGAGCCTCATCCAAGAAATAAAGAATGCCGCTGGGTTAATGGCTGGTTATGTTATTCTTCAATCTCTCTAATCCCCCAAATCATACAAGAACCCCACAATCTCTCTCCTTGCTGGCTCCCATGGGAACACAGCCTCCTGTGCCATCCGGACTGGTGCACTCCTGGGTCTCTGGGGATTCAAAGTCTTCTGAATCCGTAATACACCCTATTGAGAACTGGCGAAGGGCAGAAATGTAAGTTATGACTTTTAAGACAGAAGAACACAAGGTCATTTTTTCTTTCACTCATACCTAGTGAGATCTGATGAAAAATCACAGGATGCATTCCAAGTTCAACTACAACTTTTTGGTTCAGCATGCGCGGTGATCTGTCCTCACATTTGAGTTTAGCCCACTGTATCTCTCAAAAAGCGTGATTTAGGTTGATCATCCTTCAAACTGCTAACTCAACACTCAACAGACCTTGCCTCCCCACCAAAAATAATCATGGAGGCACTTGGGCAGAATTTGGTTACCTCTCCCACCAATCACATACTCATAGATAAGTGTTGGATTGATTATCCCCATTGTGCACCAATCCTCAGCAGTTACATGCTCATTTATTTAAACTAAGACACAGGTAGAATTACATCTTGTATTTCCCTAATGTGGTGTGTAACAGCAATTGAAATGAAGTGTTCACCTGGGACAAAAATGCCTTGTTTGGGAAAACAAGTAGTAGGAGCAGCCAGAATAACTTATCATCAGTATCTGGTGGGTCTAGGTGCCTTGCCAAAAGGCATCTTAAAATCATCATCAACACCCATGAAGGTGTGTGTGATTGAGCTCACATTGAGCAAGGCGTGTTGGATCTTGGCCCACAAAGATAGTGACAAAGAACTTGGAAAGGCTGGTTCACACAACAACCAAACTGCTGCCACTAACAGCAATCATTGTCCTCAAAACAAATTCTCAAATAATGGTCACATTAGTCTTCCCCCCACTTTGTGGGGAGATGAATGGTATACAATCCTTAAGATCTGTTAACCCCCTTTTAGGCTGACTCACCCTCCGCCAATCCCTGACCACCGGTTCTCTTTGTTCATTTTTTCATTTCTTTTTGGGACTTGAAGAAAGTATACTGTGCCTTTTTTCAGGGGGAAATTTGCTGTCTAGCACATGAATGACTCTCATCATGTGTTTTTCCAATAAGCAAGGACCTGCACAATGTTCTCAACCAGTTACTCATACAAAAACCCAGCCTCTGAAATGGATGTGAAAAGTCAAATGGACAACCAGAAGCCAATGGCCCTGAGATAGATCTTCACCAGCCCAAATGACAGCATGGAGGGGGATGCAGTGGTTTATAACATGTGATGAAGTCTGCAAAATATTTGGGATATGGTCTGCACAACCTGCTTCAAACTTGTCCACCACAAGGTTCGGCCGAACACACAGGTGGACAAGTGGGGGGCTCCCCCCTCCTGTGGTTACAGGGGGGCTAACACACCCAAAGTAACACACCAGCCTGCTGCAGGCAATAGCTGCCTCCATTATGAAATGGCTATAGGATGGATATGAGTCCTGACAAGATGCTCTGATTTTGTCTCCTGTCATGTTCGGCCGGACATTGCAGTGGACAACCTTTGGGATTGCCCCTTGCCATTTTCACCGTTTTGCCACTGTTTCCCCAACAACACATCTCAATGCTACATCCCAGAACAGCCTCTCAGCTCAAATACATCAGTACTGTACTGCTTTATGTTTCAGACATTATGGTGCAGTTAAGCAATTGGCATTGACTTTGCAAGTGCACACACCCAACACATATCTGTACTACATTGTGGACTATGACCTGCCAGCAGAGAAAATTATGCATCCACATTCATTGATCCACCAGTCATACAGCTCACATTTCCCCCAGGTCAAGCAGGTCCAACATTGGAGGGAAGGTTGATTTGTGAATCTGAAGGCTGACCGCTAGACCCCGTGGCTCCTGTGTGTTGGTTGCAGCCGTTTTGGAAGGTTTGGGCAATTGCATCAAGGCCAATAGCGGGGACCTTAGATATTGTCTGCTGCTCAAAAGTGAGTTGGCCCCAATAGGTATGGCTGTAGGCGTCAAGCGGTAAACCTTGTGGGACACTGCCAAGTCCTTTGGTCCTCTGGAAACTACGTTTGGAACGAGTGTAAAGCTTGTTGTTGGCCGCAATTGTTTTGTGATGCTGTGCTTGAGCAATAAAAATTTTGTCTAGACAGTGTAAGATTGTGGTGAGATGATCGCTACGCCAGTCCGGGATTTGAGTGATAGGAGCCTCATTATTTCCTGAATCTTCAATATTGGAGCCGCAGTCCTTGTGCTCAACAATACTGGCCAGCTGGACATTATTTGGGAACAGTTTGTCCACCATTGAGCATCTATTTTCTGGCCCCACCATTGGTCAGCAAACCTGTCCCTGTTTGCAGCAGGCAGGGGAAGTTTATGGTCTAGAAGGACTTACTTTCTTGCGCCAACGTAGATACTGGTCCTTTGCGGCCTTATTTTTCTTCATGTTTTTGTATGCCGCAACCTCCATGCCTGCGAACTCTTGAATCTCCCGTGACTTTGTCTGCAGCCATCTTTGGATAATTGCAGGTGCTTGACCAGCTTGGTCCTCGGTGACCGATGTTGAACGACGAATCCATTCCACAGCCTTGAGCGCAAGGACAGCAATGACAGCCAAGGTCCATGCAGAGTCACCACTGCTGTGGTCGGCTTCCCACTGAAAGGTGACTCTAGATATACCCAATGTGGAACTACTCTAGGGACAGAATAGAGCTTGGAAGGGAAATGGATGACTACACTAGTGTTAATGTAAGTTATACCAAGGGTGCTGGGGTAAAGCTGCCTTCCTGACTAATGCTATGGGGATGAGTGTAACACTAAGAATAGGCTAAAGGTGTGGCTGATTTCTATTTATTCTTAGATTACTAGTACTGATGAGCTTTGCTACTACACCTATAAGGTGGGAGGAATGGAAGAGGGGTGTGAGTGGTAGAAAGTATATATATATATATAGTATAATGTGGGGCAGGGTTGGTAGCTTATGGTGTCAAAGTGGGTCAAGCAAGAGAGGGGCAATCTTCTTATATTGAGGTTAAGCTGGTATGTATATTTATATATTTCTAAGAGTGATGGTGACTCTACTAAGTTATGTATACTAATTATATGGGATCTGTAATGTTGGTATATGTAGGGGTAATTTAGTAAGCTAGGGAGTCCATTTAGTAAGTCAGGGGGTCCATAAGGGAACAAGAGGGAGGAACAGGTGTCCTTATATATCTGAGAGAGAGGATGAGCCATCAGGCTTGAGAAAGGAAACAACAAAGCTATGACAACTAATTGGTGGGAAAGGAAAATCATGACAGTTGAGTAATGAGAAAGTGGGGGTTATTTAGAGTAGTTGATGATGTAGTGTTTGTTATGTAGTAAGTATAGAAGTTATGTATTCTTTATTATGTATGATGTACCTTGGATATGAAATATATAACTACTTTATGTACTTATACTATAACTTGCTTTTATACTGTATCTTGCTGGATATTCTAAGCTTGCCTGTAGCTCTGGACATAGAAGGAATTTGAGAGTGGTTGGAGTGAGAGACTAGGGTTAAAATGGGGTGTAGGATTTGATTATGAAATAATAATGAAGGATATGTGTAAGGATTGGGATTTATGAGTATATATTTGTAAGTAAATGTGGTTTATTAGTGGTAATTAGTCTTGGAAATTATAGTAATGATGTCGAATGGATCACCACACCGACAATGCTAATGCCCGCTCAACATCAGCTTTGGTTTGAAGGCTTATTGGCTTACATCCTTTCCCAGTGCCTGTTGGCACAGCCGGAGTGAATGCTGGTAATGCCATGTTTTGACGAATTTCAGTTTTTGCAACCCCAACGTAGTATTCAACCTGAGCTGATGGTTTTCCTGAGAGAGCCTGGCAGACCCTGTCCAGCTGTTCTAGTATAATCCTACTCCTCTTATCAATCCAATATTGGTCCCCGAGCTCTGAAGGTGTTGGAGTCTGAGGATAATCTTGAGGCTTGTTTGGATGGCCAAGAAAGAATTTGACAAAACCTTGGATACTCCTAGAGAACTTGTCGTAATGCTCAGCCAGTGCCCCCTTTTGTGCTATCCCCCTTGCACGCCGTCCAGTACGTCGCTCAACTTCTGCCCCTGCTGCTTGATTTCTGGCTTCCCTAGCATGGGCCACAATAACCTTTGGGTTGAGCCTCAAGAGATCATCCAGTCCCGTTTGCGGCTGAACTTCATTGGCTGGGGCTGTGTCTGCACAGGGAGTACGTGTCAGTCAGATGCTTGTTCACTGGTTAGACATCAGATTCTTCACACACTTGCCTTGAGTATTGGTCTGCATTGATGCATCCGCAGCTGAAGGGTTTCCTTGGGCTTAAAATTTGGAGACCAAGCGATCAACAATGGATGATATCCATGACTTGTTGTGGCTGGCAGGGGGGACATCATTTGCGTGGCTTCCCTGCTCCTCAGAGGAGGTTGGATTGGTGGGGGACTCATGATGAAGAGATATATTTGAGATGGTTGTCAATTGTAGAGAATGTTGGAAGTCAATACAGAACTGAAGGTAAGATAGTGGAGAGGCAAGTGTCCCCTGCAAAAACAGAGCAAAAGATGAACAACCAATCTCAACTTATCACTCAGACCTACAATTATAACAAACATCAAGTAGACTTCTATTCAGCATCAGGCTGTTGATGGGTTTTGTTTGGCATGATCTGGATACCACACAAGGGGACTCATTCATTTACATACATATCACGCCAGTGACTACAAAAAAAAGCAGGTTCTAAGCAGCTCAAATGTTCCCCACAAAGCACCACCAGCCCATTTACAATATCCCTTTTAGACAGAGTCTACCAGGCTTTCCCAGCCCTACAAAGTGTAAGCATCTCCAATCAGTTCCACTGAGACCACACACCTCAGGAAGGGAAGATTTCTGTGCATTTTCACTTACTGCAGTACGCAATCCTACTGCACTGATTGTCTCTGTGGACAGTCCAAAAGTTCCAGAAACGTGCTGCATAATGGCCCCATGTCCACTCTCAAATTCGGCCAATTGTTGGGGGTGACTCTGCTGAAATGTTGCCATATGTGAACCCATCTGGCTGATGGTGTCCACACCACATCCCCACGCTTCTTGCACCAAGGTTCTGCCCTTCAAGCTGATTTCCTCTCCTCAGTTCAGCTCAAAAATAAGCTTGAAATGGCTCTGATAGGATCAATTTCATCAGGGTCTCCTGATCTTGTCAACACTAGGCCCAGTGTGACACATCAAAAATGCTCCAACATAAAATTGCAAACTGCTAGTGCAAGTCCACCCTCAAATACGGCCGAACTTTGGGGTAGACACTTGTGCGATAACAACCTCATTTGCCCTAATGTGTGCTGACTAATGGTGTCCACACATCTCAAGTCCCACCACCCCCTTGTCATCCCTGACAGTTGGTTCCCCTTTGATACAATTCCCCCAGACTACCCTTTGTGATGGCTCAACAGCAGAATACTTAAGGTCTTGATTTCTTGCTATGGGCCACCTCAATCCTCCCACCTTGCCTCATCCATGTCATCATCCAAGGCCAACTTCCTGGACGGTAAACCATCAACAGGGGTTTCAAAAATCAATGCAATCTACTCACAGCTCCTCCCAAACTCCAAGTTGCCCTGTGCTCGGAGCATAGCAGCCTTTATCAGAACCCTGCTCAACTGTGTGACTTCTGCCCACACACCCATATCCAATGCCTGGAAAATACATCCAACTCCACACAACTTCCACATTGGTTCAAATATGCCTGATTCAATCCTGATCCACCCCATCAATCCGATTCCTGCCGAGGCCCTTCTAGGGAAATACCAAACAATCAACCCAGTATTCAAAATCCTTTTCCTCCAAGACATCTCAACATCCCACTTCCCCGGCTTTACCTTTGCATGGGACTATCCTTGGGACCACCACTGGAACCAGCTCTTCTCCAAATTTGTCTTGAAGCATTGGCGGAATGCATACAAGGAAGGAGCTTTGAATCCTTCTTCATGGATCCAGTACAAGCTAGTAACCCCTCAATCCAACTTGGTTTGCTCCATTGTTGGTTTATTGGCCGGCAGGATGGCCTCAGACTTGGACGATTCTCACCTGAGTCAAAATTGAAGAAGCAGAAATCAGAGTGCAAAACAAAAATTTGCATGCAGGTAGGCATTAGTATTTTTCCAATCTTCTGTAAACCTGCAGGCTGTTTTGCTGAGACTAATTATTCCTAGGTCCAACAACATCGTCAAGAGACACTCTCTAAACTTCCAGTTCAAGCTGCTGTACAATCAATATTTGACAATATCAAAGCTACTTCTGAGACTGAAACCACCCCTCCACAAACCCTTGTCAAGATTCCCGTCTCTTGGAGATCAGACGAATTCACCATTCTTGCGGGACAGTTGGATGGGATTTACTCACAGAACAAGATCAACACCAATGGCAGGATCTTTGTTCATGGCTATATTCTTGAGTCCCGGCGACAAACCTCTGACTTGCATGCATCTCCAACCTTCAAGAACGTCCCACAAAACCTACCTGTCAACTGCTACTCTCCAAAATACTTGGCTACACTTTCAAACTCTCAAAGAGAGCTGCTCAATACACAAGATCCTGTAGAATTGCCAATTCTTGGTACACCATGATGAATTTTTATATCCAGCGTGAGTACATATTATCATTTCACTCCAGTAGGGCTGTCATTAGCAGCTGAGCACATTCATATTCTTCGTTTCCTCCATTTGGTACACTTAGCCTTTGATTCCAATCCCATCAGCTTAGCTCTGGATTAAAACAATGGAAATTCAAAAAGAGACTCCACTCACAACACCAATTCTCCCTTTCGTCTTTGTATTTGATATATGTTCATCTCCAGGCTTCCTTGTAAATAATACCGATAGACACACACTGTATTTTCCTGGCCCAAACGGTAGAGTACATCAATGGCTTGAAATTCATTTGCTGGATTCCAACTGGGTTCCTATGATGTCATGAGTTCAGTGGATAGCTTGGCCTTTTGAAATAGAAACCAATCAGAACTTGCCATCATATATACATTCTGAGCACATCGCAAATCAATGACAACTCCTGCGGCTTGTAAAGACGCCAGAAGAACACTGCAGCTATTGTCACTGTGGAATTTGTTGAGATTGCTGTCACGCTTGGTCACACTTAGGTTTCCTGTGAGCCAGGTTAATCCAATGTGATTCTCATCCAAAGCACGGCCAATGCTTCAAGCAGGAAAAATCAGTACATGCCACATTGAGAATCAGAGCCAAACTTTTCTGCTCACATCTCCAAAAAACCAACAAAACTTGATAACACCACCGCCTTTGGATGTCGAATACCTCTAACTCCGCTCAAAAAGGCCTTCAGATTTTCGATCAAGTGGGTGACTTTGGCAGAATCCTGCCATTGCCATGAGGGTTGGATTGGGAACTCGTTGCGGGCAAATATTGGATGGTTGCAAAATTGACAAAGGGTTGTCAATTGGCGGAAAAATTCTGCAGGGTCCCATTGCTCCTCAGAAGTCCGCAGCCTTCCAAACGCTTGAATGAATCTTGAATGCAACTCTGTCAAATATTTCTCCCACTAAAAACTACATTGTACCACCACAGCATGCTTGACCTTCTCTGGTAGGTTTAAAAGAACGTCCTTTGTTCTCCTCAAGCAGATGGATCGCATCAATCGGTTCAGACTCTTGATAGCTTCTGGTGCACCCACATTGAGTTTTGGAATTAGGCACCCTTTCCAGATCAGTTCATTGTTCCATGGCACAATTTTCAAAGTTGTGATCAAGCTTTGAAGGTCGGTAAGGCGATTTTGGACTGGTGTCCCCGTTAAACATAATAGAAACTGGGACTGAAGTTGCTGAATATTCAGGGTCCTGTGTGCACTTGGATTCCTCACCAAACTGTTGTTATAATCATCAGTCCTATGTCAGCTTTAGGGATTCTATAGACCAGTTCACTCACTGTGCCTTGTCTAAAACAATACTGAACCACAACAAATTGAGAGATTCAATGGTGAACTGGTTTGAATGTGACCTATTTCCACTCTCCCCAATCATTTCATATGTTGTGAGAACTACTAAAGCTGATTGCAGATCCTTCCTAGTTAGTTTGTTCCGATCCGGTCCGTGGAATACTTGGTAAGTGATTGCCTGATTTGTAAAGTGGATTTTAATCTCATTTTCCCAATTAGTGAGTGTCGCCAGGGGGCAGATGACCAATGTTGCTGCTGATTGGTGTTTTCCATCAGTTGAACAAAACTCCACTGCCATATCACGGGTCGCCAGAAAATAAGCTAGAGCTGTCAATGTCTTTCTCAAACCCATGTCATCTTCAAGTATTGACCCTTGCGACGTGATTGATGTTGTATTGATATCACCACCGACGTCATGCATGTAGCGGCAAATCCAAGCGTTGTCAGGATGGTTCCACAAGGACAGTCTGTCATTTTCCAACAACTCATTCTTTTGGAGGAACTGGAGGGCTGTCAGCTGATGGGGTTTCAATTTGGTACAACATTGTTGAAGAGCTTCCACAAGCCAAGCTTCTCTGGAAGTCATCCCTCCTTCAGGATTGTCGGATACATAGTGTGGAATGTTGAAGAACAGGCTTGGGTTATAGTTCCAAATCGGTGTCAGCTCCAAGCCGGCAGCTGAAAAAGCCACTTGGACAGTTCCAATGTGTTCAAAACAACTGAACACACAACCCCACAACTCGGACTTGACCCCAACTACAAAAGCCTGCACCTTCATGATGTTATGATTGGTTGGTGGAATATTATTACTGGTTACTGGAGTTGAACAGGTGGATATTGGCCCAAGTAAGGGGCCAAGGTGCTTGCTTGCTGTTGGGCTGAGATCTCCTACCCTCTTCTGTGGTGCACAATACACATGAACTTGGTAGCAACCTTGTTGCAGGAATCCCACCTGTGGGACATTGCTTCTGGACAAGGATATAGATGAGGAAATGGGAGCAATGAATTGCCCAAGACAGTATGTGCTCTTTGTTGGCTGCACAAATGAGGGTGGTCACTTTGGATGAATGGTGGAAGAGGGAGGTAAAAAAAAGTGAAGTCAAGTGTTGATTGTGGATGATGAAGACAACATTGCATGTCACACAAAGTCCGCATGAGGTAGCATCATATCTTCGGTCCCTTGGCCCTGACATGTGGTTGTTTTTTATGAGATGATAAAAATATGTATCCACAAAGATATATTGGCACATGCAAGAGAACTCTGGAGTTTTGGAAAAGCAAGCTTCTTGTGGATATTGTCAGGATATATGCCTTGCAGACCCCAACTCACAAAGCAAGAAAGGTATGTAAGTACTGCAACCTAAATTGGCTCCATAGTGGTGTAAGTAAAGCAAACCATACACACAGTCTACAAATCTGTTATGGTTTAAAAACTGACATATATGTTAATGCATGCCGCTAGAACCAAAAAAAAAAACAATCCAACAGAGAATCCCAGAAACAAGGCTCTGCTGGAGAGAATCTGGGAATGAAATGCCAGTAATCAAGTTCAGGAGAAACAGTGGTGAGAACTTGAGCTAGTATTTCTTTTGACTCCTGCAGATACTGTGCAGCCAAATACTCAAATAAAAAACCACCTTGCCAACCTATGAAGAGGGAAAGACACTGGGTTAGTTGCAAGGTTTGAAAAAATAGAGAAAAGAAAACACATTTTGTGAATAAAGCTTGGTTTTTTACCATGTCAAAAACTGACTGTCTGATGTCCTGTTTCTTATAAAAGGTACCCAATTTAAGAGAAAACACTGTTCTGGTAAAAGTAAGAGCACAATAAATATCAAATAGGGCAATCACTTTTTAATTGACACTTATCTACCATCATCCATTTTGGGAATCACATCTATTAATCTGAGCTGAGAACACTCATTAGACATCAAAAAAATTTGATCAAGATCTCATTTGTTATACATCAATTTCTGTCTGTGGCCTGATGCCTGCTTGTAGGTACCATGTAAATTTCTTGATCAATTTGGCTTGTCTATGTCCTTCTTAGCTGGCATTAGCCAGCTAAGAAGGACATAGCTGAAACGTTGATCTGTGCGTTTTGGAATCTATCAGACCTGAAGTGACTAATATTGATAGGACGAGGAGGTATTTTCATCTTCCATTAAAGTTCACATTCCAAGCTACTTGATTGGGGGTGAATTGACGTCCTGTTGTAAGTTGTTGCAAGGAAATACTACTTCATACCTCCATGTGTTTTATTCTTTCAAATTCCACATAAAAGGGGGCTGATTTTGGACAGGAATTATATCAATTTTGGGCTAGAGCAATGTGCTAAGGGCAGAAAAAACCTGTTTTATAGCTATTGAATTAGCATGGACTAAGAATAAAAATTACATCAGTAGGAAGCAAAAATGAGTCCAAAGTGGCAGAAAAATCACTTCATCATAGTTGTTCCAACAGTTCATAGTGATTTAAGCATGACATATACATGAGTCACAGTTGAACTCAATCTGAAGTTGGACTCACATCAGACAGCTTGGCGGATAAAATCATGGTCTGGCACTCTCTAGAGAGTGCAACAGATTCCCCCCTGGTGACAATAATAATAATAAATTTTCCATCACCCTTCCGTGATTAGAACTTTAGTTCTTTATTGTTTTATGGTAAATTCAAGATCAAACAATCCTGACCTCATCCGTCCAGATTTGGGTACACGGGTGACACCTCCAAGACACATACCTCCTTCAATCCCGGAAAAATCTTTTGATTCAATTCCTTTTGTCTCGGCCGACTCTCCTGTCTCATCCAATACGATGTCTGGGGATCACTCAAACATTCCTTTTCCTTCCACCTGTATGCCACCAACCAATGCCACAACTCAACAACCCAAATTTGGAAGGGATTCAACTGAACCAAAGCCATCCAAGTCACTTGACCACATTATTGCTTGCAAGCTTGAAAGGACTGGTTTGGCAGGTATTGATGATAACCTTCTTAAGATTCTGTTAATTAGAAATCTTTTGACAAATATCTCCGGAACGTCTTCAGAAACGGCTGTATCAGTGTCCAGTCAACTTTGATGGCAGCAATTAGGTCAACAAATCAGTCCACAACTGCTTATTGATGAGACAAATTTCCCAATGTGGTTGTTGTTGGTCATCAATTTGGTTGAAGGTATCACCCAGAACTCAAATTTTTTTGAGACCAACATTTTGGCTGTTGATCCGGCAACATCAAACGGAGTTTTGGCCTTGATTCAATATTCAATTGACCCGGAGCTACACCCCTCCCTCAACGGGTTGACCGCGTATGGGGGCTACAACTCTTTGAAACAGTGTTTTGCGGGAACCTCTTGGTCTCTTCTCCTCAATCGTTGGTCCAACATTGCACAGGCCCCAGATGCATTGGACACGTTGTGGTGATCCATTCCACATCATTACTATAGTTTCCAAGACTAATTACCATAAATAAACCACATTTGCTTACAAATATATACTCATAAAGCCAATCCTTACACATATCCTTCATTATTATTTCATAATCAAATTCTACACCCCATTTTAACCCTAGTCTCTCACTCCAACCACTCTCAAATTCCTTCTAGTTCAAGAGCTACAGGCAAGCTTAGAATATCCAGCAAGATACAGTATAAAAGCAAGTTATAGTATAAGTACATAAAGTAGTTATATATTTCATATCCAAGGTACATCATACATAATAAAGAATACATAACCTCTATACTTACTACATAACAAACACTACATCATAAACTACTCTAAATAACTCTCACTTTCTCATTACTCAACTGTCATGATTTTCCTTTCCCACCAATTAGTTGTCATAGCTTTGTTGTTTCTTTTCTCAAGCCTGATGGCTCATCTTCTCTCTCTGATATATAAGGACACCTGTTCCTCCCTCTTGTTCCCTTATGGACCCCCGGACTTACTAAATTAACCCCTACATATACCAACATTACAGATCCCATATAATTAGTATACATAACTTAGTAGAGTTACCATCACTCTTAGAAATATATAGAAATAAATACCAGCTTGAACCTCAATATAAGAAGACTGTCCCCTGTCTTGCTTGACCCACTTTGACTCCATAGTTGCCAACCTTGCCCCACATTATACTTTATACTATATACTTTCTACCACTCACACCCCTCTTCCATTCCTCCCACCTTATAGGTGTAGTAGCAAAGTTCATCAGTACTAGTCATCTAAGAATAGATAGAAATTAGCCACAGCTTTATTTTATTCTTAGTGTTACACTCATCCCCATAGCATTAGTCAGGAAGGCAGCTTTACCCCAGCACCCTTGGTATAACCTACATTAATACTAGTGTAGTCATCCATTTCCCTTCCAAGCTCTATTCTGCCCTTTGAGTAGTTCCACAAGTGGTGTCCCAACAGTGGCCTGACTTCTTCAGATATCTTTAGTCCTAGTAACACTATACTATCAGCTTCATCACTACTTCACCTCTCCATTCTCTCTTCTCCATATCTTCAACATCTACAAAACATAAAAAAAATACATATACATTAGTTAACTTATATCTTCATAAACTTTTTAAAGGACTTATACATATCCACATTCACTACCCATACCTTAATACACTCTTTATACATACACTCTTCATACATACACTCAACATCTACATACCTATACCACTTCCATCTGTCAACCTACCTCTTACCAGCCATGTCTCAACAAGGATTCCCAGGATTCTACTCAGCCCCCAGTATCTACCCTCCAGTCAGCCAACAAATTAATACCAATGTAGGACAGACTTCCCACCCCAACCCAGCCAGGCCTTCCAGGACCAATGTTGGCAACATCCCCAATACTGGAAGATACAGAGACAACAACAACTCATCAGCAACTTCTGAAAACCAACTTTCACCACACCCTCATTCTCCAGTAGCTTCTCACCAACATTCAGAAACTCCATTCACTCACCTTTTGGATAAGGAACCCAGGATGCCCAGATACTCTATGACTTCCAATAGAGCAGTCAAGATCAAACCAATGGACAGGAACCTCTTCTTTGATGGATCAAACATACCTGTGGATAAATTTATAAAAAGGTATGAGATTGCTGGGTCAGCTGATGGTGCCTCTCCCCATGAACTATGCAAACAGATTATTTTCTTTCTAAGAGGATCAGACCTCCAGGATGAGGTAGAAGAAATGACTGGCTATGAGGACTCAGACTGGGAGACATTGAAGGAGCAACTACTTACTAGGTTTGGATCCTCTCTACCCTTGGTCAAGTACACTGAAGAAGACTTGAGGAACTTGGTAAATATGTCTACACAAACTGGAGGAATCAGCACCTTACAGGAATTCAAATGCTTTAGGACCAAATTTGAAACCATTACCCACTACTTGGTCAGACTAGGATACTACACCAGCTTGGAGGATTTCAGAAAATTATTGCTCAAGGCCCTTAAACCCACTCTAGCCATATCCATCACCAAGGAACTTCTCAGGGACAACAAGATGGTTTCACTCAAGGATGGAGGCCATATTCTTCCCAGCACCCAGGTTTTGTGCACCTACATACACAGGGAGGTTCAGTCAGCTACAGTCTTGGAAAAGAGCCTAATGGAACCAGAAAACCTTACCCAGAATCCAATCAGTACCATCTCCAAACCAAGTCCTCCAGTAAACACCTTTAACCCTGTTTCAACTACCAAGCCATGGACCACTAAGCCTCTGGAAGCCAGGACTACAGATCAGAAATTAGAAGATATCACCAAACAACTTGCATCCCTTACTGCTGGAAGATCAGCCCCTCCTCATCTAGTTGGACCAGCCCCAGGATTCAATTCAGCTCCCAGGCCCTATACTTTAAAGTGCTACTATTGCTTTGAAAACACCCACAGTACCACCAGATGTAAGACCCTAGAAGAAGATGTTACCAAAGGATCAGTAATCAGAGATGGCAGAGATTTCAGACTTCCAGACAAAACTATGATTCCATGGGACCCCAGAAGACCAATCAAATCTGTAGTAGAGGCCTTCCCCAAGGACCAACCCAACGTATCATCCTCCTTTGGACAACTGGAAGAAGCAATAAATCTTGAACCATCCACCATCTATGAAGCAGACCTTGGAAAGAGAACCAGAGGAACCAAGGACCCGGAAGAACCCAAAATGGCAGACAAAAGGATCAGGAAAGAAAAAGACAACATTATGGACATGGATACAGAAGACTTACTACATATGGCCAGGACCCCAGTTCCTCCAGGCAGGATACAGAATCAGAACCCAAAAACAGACCCCCATGTCAGATTCCTGGACTCAGAAACACAAGAAGCCATCACTCCACCCAAGGAAAAACCATCAAAGAAAACCTACCTAGAGAAGACTTTGGCCAAGGATTACCCAGGAGCAGAAGAAGATATTGCCAAAAGGATGCTTACTGAAGGAAAAATGGAGTTGGCCTATGGAGAAATATTTGCTATCTCTAGTGGTGTCACTGATGCTTTCAAAAAGAGGATCTCAAACAGAAGGCTGCCTTTGGAACCCACTAAGTCAGCTAACACCCTAAGGAGAGAAGATGAGGAAGGACCACAGGACTAGAGCACTCACTATTCATGCCCCCTTGGATATGTAAATCTCAACATAAATGGACAGACTCATCAAGCTCTTTTGGATACTGGGTCAATGGTCAATATCATACCTGCAGGGCTGGCTCACCAACTAGGATTGGTACTCACCGCTAAATCTATGAGACTTAAGGGAATTGGAGGCCACCATACCAATATACCAGGAATTGCTGAGGAAGTGGAAGTAACCATTGGAAAGGTATCCAGGATAGTACATTTCTGGGTAGCTGAAGGACCTGTTCAACTAATTATTGGGAAGCCTTTCTTAATGGATGTATCAGCTACAATCAAGTACAATGGAGCTCAAGGGGAATCACTTTCTATTATGGACTCTTCTGGACAAACTTACTTGGTACCCATCATTCTGCCTAGCAACCAAAAATGGGAAACTACTCTACCAGTCAACTCAGCTACCAGGGATTTTTTAGACCAGGGCCTGGACTCCAACTCTTCTCCCTGACAGATGGGGACCTGGCAAACCAACAAAAAAAATATAAAACACCAGTCACTCATTTAGCAAAATACAAATCAACTCTAAAAAAAATCAAACCTGTAAACCAACCTATGCCCCTTTCCCTTAATCCACCTCTGTCAAGACCCCAACTCTCCAGGAATCCCTACTCCACTCCACTTACTCCTTTTCCTCCACAATTCAAACCAACCCACAAAATCACTCAAGAAAGGCTGGACCTCATCAACTTTGGACCCTCTGGATGGCTATCAGAACAAGAATATCTCTTATTAGTATGGGTAATTACTCTCAGACAAAATTCCTTGGCCTTTGTGGAGGAAGAAAGAGGACTACTCAGACATACCTATGGACAACCCTACATCATCCCTGTCATCCCTCATGAACCTTGGCAGCAAAAACCTATCCCAATCCCTGCACCAATCAAACCTCAAGTCATAGAATTAATAAGAGAAAGACTCAGAACTGGCCTTTATGAACAATCTTTTTCCAGCTATTCCAGCCCCATATTCTGCGTAAAAAAACAAGATGGAAAACTCAGAATAGTCCATGATCTTCAGAAACTTAACAAAATCACTATCAAAGATGCAGGCTTACCACCATCCCCGAAGAACTCATTGAATCCTTTACTGGAAGGGCATGCTATGGACTAGGAGATATTATGGGGGGATATGATGAAAGGGAGTTAGCCAAGGAATCAAGACCATTAACCACCTTTGAAACCCCACTAGGAAGATTTCAACTCACCAGATTGCCCCAAGGAGCCACCAATTCAGTTGCAGTATATCAAGCCCAGATGATGTGGATCCTCCAGGATGAATTACCTCAGCATATGGGTATATTTATTGATGATGGAGGAATCAAGGGACCTATTTCAGACTACAATGGAGAAAAACTCAAGGAAAACCCCCAAATCAGAAAGTTTATCTATGAATATGCCATTACTCTGGAAAGGATTCTATATAGGATTGAAGAAGCTGGACTCACCATATCTGGAAAGAAATTTGCCTGTTGTGTCCCTGCCCTGGATCTGGTTGGACATGTCTGCAAAGAAGGAAGGAAAATATCAACAAAGAAGCTCAACAAAATTGAAACATGGCCAGTCCCTACCACACCAACAGAAGTCAGAGGATTCCTGGGTATTTGTGTTTATGTTAGAATGTTTATCAAAAATTACTCCACTATCACTGCACCCCTCAGAAAACTTACTAGGAAAGATTCAATATGGGAATGGACTGAAGATTGCCAGGCATCATTTGAAGAACTGAAAAGAATTATTGGAAAAGACATCACCCTCAGTAAATTGGACTATGGACCTGAAGCAGGACTCATCAAATTATCAGTGGACTCCAGTTATATTGCAGCAGGAGCTATACTCACCCAAGAAGATTCCAATGGACTAGACAGGCCTGTTATCTATGAATCAGTAGTATTTTCAAAACGAGAGTCAGAATACTCACAATCCAAGTTAGAGCTATGTGGTGTCACCAAAATCCTCAAGAAACTTCAGACCAGACTATGGGGCCAACATTTCCAGCTAAGAGTAGATGCACAATGTCTTATTGGGATGATCAACAACCCTTCACTTCCCAATGCCCCTATGAACAGATGGATTGCTTTTATTCAGTTATTTTCCTTTAATTTAGTACACACACCTGGAAAAACTTTTACATTACCTGATTCACTCTCAAGAAGACCCTTGGACCCAGGAGAAGAAGATTGCCAGAGCTTTGATGAAGATGAAGATTGGATCAAACCCCATCCTGGATTTGGACTGAAACATGCTTCTGTTGGATTGCTTCTGGGGACATCAGCTAAGTTGGGGGAGGAGGCAGGTAATCTTCAACAAGGAATTTGGAAACATCTGCAGGAATATCTTTCAACCATGAACAAACCACCTGGATGCAGCAAACTGGAATTCAAACAAATTTTACACAAATCAACCTCATTCTTCCTCTCCAATAATATACTTCATAGAAATAACAAACCCTTTTCCCAGATAGTAGTCACTCACCCTACAGCTCAAAACTCCATCCTCCATTCCCTCCATGAATCTTTGGGCCACAGAGGAGTATCAGAAACTTATAGAAGGACCAGGCTCAGATTTTGGTGGCCAGGACTAAAAAGAGGTGTAACCAAGTGGGTCCAATCCTGTGAAGCTTGTCAGAAGAGGAACTCAGTACTACCAATGGAACCCAAGAATCCTACAGGAGCATCAACACTTTTTGGAAGAGTCAGCCTGGATACAGTTCATATTAAAGCTGGAAAATGGAAATACCTGGTAATAGCAAGAGATGACCTGTCTGGATGGGTAGAAGCAGTTGGCCTAGAAAGGATACAAGCAAAGAAAATCTCTCAATGGTTCTTGGAAAATTGGATCCACAGATATGGTGCTCCTTGGTCAGTCACTGTGGATGGAGGATCAGAATTTGGTCAGGACTTTAAACAAACTCTCTTGGAAGCTGGAATAAAAGTAAAAGTAACCACACCCTATTATCCCGAGGCCAATGGAATGATTGAAAGAGGCCATCAAGCAATCAAAGATACCTTGGTCAAGCTCTGTGGACAGGAAGGAAAGAAGTGGAGGAGTTATTTACCTTTGGTTTTATTTTCAGACAGGATTTCTACAAAAAGGACCACAGGATTCTCCCCTTATGAATTAGTATTTGGACAACCACCAATCTTACCCATAGACCTGGAATTGGAGACCTTCTCAGGAATAAATTGGGCCCAGGTAAAAACAACTCAGGATCTTCTTTTGGCAAGGACTCATCAATTGGAAAATAGGGATTCCATTCTTCAAAGGGCACATCAACAACTAATGAAGACCAGGGGACAATCTGTGGACTACTGGAATAAAAAGAAAAAGGACAGAGGACCACTAAAAATTGGAGATATGGTATTAGTCTACAATAAATCCCTGGATTCACAATGGGGAAAACTCTTTGAAAACAGATGGAATGGACCTTACAAAATCAAAAACAGGAACCCAGCAGGATCTTACACCCTGGAAGAATTAGATGGCACAGAATTATCTAGAAGGTTTGCTGCAAATCAAGTAAAAAAATATTTTGTCAGAGAATTACCCATTTAATAAAAAAAAAAGGAAAAAAAAAAAAAAAAAATCATACCCTTTTCCCTGTTATCTTGATTTTCTTGGATAATGGTGTGCATCATTATCTAAAAAAATAAAAAAAAAAAACAACAAAAAAAAAAATAATAATAATAATATATACATATAAAAAAAAAATAAAATAATAAATAATAATAATTATAATAAAAATTTAATAATAAAAATAAAAAAAAAAAAAAAAAAAATCAGTTTCTATTCTTGTCATTTTTTATTTATTTATTTTTTTTGAAGCAAACATACAGAATCAAAGGCATCATGGAGGCGGCTGTACAGTTGGTACCGAGAGGCTGCCGCGGCCCGGGGATCGCAGTGGTTCGACCGGGCAAATTCAGTCAAATGATCGTTAACAGTATCTTGGAGCGCCGCCAGCTCCTCTAAAGAAAAGGAATCGCGGACGAAGGGGCCAAACGACTCCACATTGGCAACAAGTGGCCGGACGGAGCTGGAACTTGGAGAGGAAGATGTATTGCTATTCGTCGAAGAGGACAAAGAAGACGAAATGGACAACGGACGACTGGGGGACGACATAGTAAAAGAAGAAGGAAGATAACTGTATAGGAAAGAAGGGGAAGAAAGGAAAACAAAGGAATCAGGCTGCTTAAATAAAGAAAATTACAGAGCGACGCTGGTGGACGAACCAGGACAGCGATAGATTTGCGATCATTGTATGACGCCGGTGTACGATCCGGAAACGCATAGTTTTTCCTGCACTACTATCACAAACATACGGTCATCTCCCCTAACAGCATCGACGCTGGTGGATGAGACAGGACAACAAGGAATTCCATTAACTATTTTTTCGACGCCGGTGCTCGACCCGGGCATAGTTTTTTTTATTATTTCTTATGAGGATCTCGCCTCTCAGACTACAGTCTGGAGGGGAGATTTTTGAGCCTTTTCGACTCTGGTGGCCGACCCAGTTCCCTTTTTGATGTCTTTTTTTCTTTTCTTTCTTCTCTTTTCTCTCGGTTTGTTTTTTTCTTTTCTTTTTCCCTTCTTGCTCAGATAACCAGCGTCTCGGTTGCACTCCGCGGCTCCGCCAAATCCCTCCGCATACACTGTCGACGCCGGTGTACGAACCGGAACACCGCATACATATCAATACCCGCAATGATAAAATAATAATAAAATAATAAAATAAATAATAAAATAAATATAAAAAAAAATATAAAAAAATAAAAATAAAAAAAATAAAATAAGATTTCAAATACATAATAAATTATTCAGTAGAAAATATAATATAAAAAAAAATAATAAAACTAGTAAATTAAAATCAGAAATAATAAAAAAAAATAAAAACTAGTAAAATTACATCAGAAAATAATAAAAAAAAAAAAAAAAAAAAAAAAAAATAATAATAAAAACTAGTAAAATTAAAACAGATACATAATAAAATAAAATAAAAAAAAATCAAATCAAATATTAATTTAAAAATAATTTAGTAATAAAACAAATAAAACATAATAATACAAATACATCAACACTACCTTTATATAATAATCCCACAAAATCTTCTATTCTCATCACTTCCTTCCCAGGATACCTTCTATTTTTTTTACTGCTCATCCCAACTCATCTTTTCATCATCCATCCAACCTGTCATTCTCTCAAGATTATTTTCCCTCCATTGTCTGGGGACAGACAATAAGTTGGGGGAGGAGCACTGCACTACCAAAGGGAAAATCACCAGGAATTTTTTTATTTTTTTTCTTTCCCTCCTCACCTGATTCTTAAACCACCAGACATCAAATAAATCATCATCCCATCACACATTCTACACAGTTTCTATATATCCATTCCACTTCATCATCCCCAAATCACATATTCTAGATATTTCCTACTCATTCCATCTCATCTTCACCAGATTATCTACTCAGTTGCTACTCATTCAAAAATCTACCCATCACACTCTACATATTTTCTGCATCCCAACTCCTTAGCATCCAATCACATACTCTACATATCTTCTACTCATTACACAGCTTCATCATCTCATCACAAACTCTAGACATTTTCTACACACTCCAACTCATCATCATCAAATCACAAATTCTACATATCTTCTACTCACTACACATTATCATCATCTCACCACCAACTCTATATATCTCCTACTCATTCAAACAATCAACATCACATCACACAGAGGTTCCCCTTTCCATTCTATATATACTTCTCTACCCATTCCAACTCATTCCAACCCATTAAACAGTCTCTCAGTTTTCACCATTCACCCATTTAAAAAGTTTTCATCCAACCAAATCAGGAACCACTTGGAACCCAACACCAGGATACTTTACCATACACCAGAAGACATAGTCAAATCAGCACCAATACACAGAGACCAGGAACCACTTGGAACCCAACACCAGGATACTTTACCATACCCCAGAGGACATAGTCAAATCAGCACCAATACCCAGAGGCCAAAGGATTACTCAGATTAGAAGATATATAAAACCAGACTAAGAAGAATTGTTGCTCCTACTATACCACCACCTGAAGAATTATCAGTAAGCATTTATTAGTGTCCAAGAATTTCAAGAAGATATAAATAAGAATAAGAAGGCTAGAATGAACATTTATTAGAAATACATGTATACAAGTACACTGATGGCTTAGTATTTGAGTCTAATAAATAATGAACCTAGATTATAATTAAAATAAACTCAAGATTTTCAAGGATACTTTTACATGTAGAAAATATTCATCAAGATGGCATACTAGTAGGATTTTCAACCACTTTAAAAGACTATAATATATATACAAAAAGAAGATTAAAATACTTTTCACTGGACACATGGACACTGGACTAATGAATACTGGATACTATGGACACTGGATCTGGATCAAATTATACTGGACTATATTGGCTTGGGCTTTCACTGGATTTGGATCATTTGGACTTTGGACAGGAATACTCTGGACTTTCCATGGATCACTTTTTCCAGCCTTTTCTCTTTGGCTGCATTGTCTGGGGTCAGACTATAAGTTGGGGGAGGATGTGGTGATCCATTCCACATCATTACTATAATTTCCAAGACTAATTACCATAAATAAACCACATTTGCTTACAAATATATACTCATAAAGCCAATCCTTACACATATCCTTCATTATTATTTCATAATCAAATTCTACACCCCATTTTAACCCTAGTCTCTCACTCCAACCACTCTCAAATTCCTTCTAGTTCAAGAGCTACAGGCAAGCTTAGAATATCCAGCAAGATACAGTATAAAAGCAAGTTATAGTATAAGTACATAAAGTAGTTATATATTTCATATCCAAGGTACATCATACATAATAAAGAATACATAACCTCTATACTTACTACATAACAAACACTACATCATAAACTACTCTAAATAACTCTCACTTTCTCATTACTCAACTGTCATGATTTTCTTTTCCCACCAATTAGTTGTCATAGCTTTGTTGTTTCTTTTCTCAAGCCTGATGGCTCATCTTCTCTCTCTGATATATAAGGACACCTGTTCCTCCCTCTTGTTCCCTTATGGACCCCCGGACTTACTAAATTAACCCCTACATATACCAACATTACAGATCCCATATAATTAGTATACATAACTTAGTAGAGTTACCATCACTCTTAGAAATATATAGAAATAAATACCAGCTTGAACCTCAATATAAGAAGACTGTCCCCTGTCTTGCTTGACCCACTTTGACTCCATAGTTGCCAACCTTGCCCCACATTATACTTTATACTATATACTTTCTACCACTCACACCCCTCTTCCATTCCTCCCACCTTATAGGTGTAGTAGCAAAGTTCATCAGTACTAGTCATCTAAGAATAGATAGAAATTAGCCACAGCTTTATTTTATTCTTAGTGTTACACTCATCCCCATAGCATTAGTCAGGAAGGCAGCTTGACCCCAGCACCCTTGGTATAACCTACATTAATACTAGTGTAGTCATCCATTTCCCTTCCAAGCTCTATTCTGCCCTTTGAGTAGTTCCACAACGTTATTGTCCAGCTATGAGGCTTTAAAGCGGAGCTGGATCAATTTGGAGGAGAGACTGGGGGGTTGGACAACAGATAAGTTATTATCTTTGTCTTTCCACTCCATAGCGCGGCGTTATTCTCAGACAATGACTGATTCTGTCAATGCCCGTGTTGCCATCAAACCGGATCATGAAGTCACATTAGAGGAACTTCTGCAGATGGCAACAAGGCTTCATCAGTCGGCATCAACGTTGGGCGCAGCATCTGCTATGGCAATGTCATCAAACAATACTCGCGGTTCATCTTGTGGGAGTAGAAGTCAAGGCTTTTTTTGTGGCTCTCGAGGATCTTCCAGAAACCAAGGTCAATCTCAAGACAAGAAGGATTCTTCTATACCGCCCCCCAACAACTGGGCAAGGAAGTATCTGACGGCTGATTTTCCATGCCGCATTTGCTGGGAATGGGGTCATTGGGCGCCTGATTGCCCTCGGGTCAAAAACAACCAACCACCACTAGAGGATCCACAAAAGAAAAATTCATTGTGGAAGCCTCAAAAGTCAAAGGTCTTATCTGGGCAATTAGTTGACCAGTCTGGAGAATTGCCCTCAACCTTGGCACCTCCGGAGGGTGAAGTGGATGTATTATGTGATACAGGGGCTACCCATCATGTAACGTCCCACAAGTCATTTTTTGTCAATCTTTGGCCTGCTCATTTACGGCTGCATGTCAAGTCTCAAGACCGCATTCCCGTAGATGGAATTGGTGATGGAATTATCCCAACCCGGTTTGGAGGCCTACACCTCAAAGATGTTTTACTTGTTCCGCAGGTGTTGGGAACAGTAGTTTCAATTGGTTATTTCAACAAGTGGGATGGAAAGGTTAAATTTGAGGGCAATTGTTTTGTTTTTTACCAGAATGAAGAGGTTGTCAAACCCTACGTTAATCATTATTGTTGGTTCATTCCATCATCAATTTCCTCTGTGTCTCTACGATCTTGTCATCTCTCCCCTCAGTTATGTTATTTATCTCCTTCAACTCTTTGGCATGCTCGGCTTGGACACATGGCTGTACGGTTCTTCAACAAGACAATAGATAAACAATGTGTTCTCGGTATTCCTTCAAAAAAGTTATCTAACTTGAAATCAAAATGTCACTCATGCTCTCTTTCCAAGAGTACCCACACACCCGTACATTCCCCCTCACGTGAATTAGCCAATGCGCCTGGAACCATTGTTGCAATTGATCTTGTTGGCCCCTTCCCTGCAGCACTTGATGGAAGTGTTTACAGTTTAGTTTTACACAATATTTTTTTGAAAATGACATCAGTTGTTGGTTTGAAGAGCAAGTCTGCTGCGTCCAAGGCGGTCTCTGATTGGATCCTCAATTTCAATTGGCTTACACCTCATTGTGTAAAGACCATTTGATCCGACAACACCGGTGAATTGACGTCCAACAAGTTCAGCCGTTTTTTGAAGGATCATGACGTAGGTCATGAGTTGAGTATCCCCTATGAACATCACCAGAACGGTAACGTTGAGAGGAAGAATAGGATGCTTTTAGATATGGCGCAAACTTTTCTGATCCATGCTAAGTTGCCAAATTCACTTTGGTTTCTAGCATTGAAGCAAGCAGCTTACATTTTTAATTGTGTAGTCCATACTGGCGCTGATAAATCACCATATGAACTTTCTTTGGGCAGACAACCATCACTTGACATGGTACACGTTTTTGGCTGTTGTGCGTATCTTCACAACATCAATTATCCTAAACAGTTCATCCTGAGGTCAACGGCGCTTATTCATGTTGGTGTGTTGGACGAGTCCCATGGATGGCTTCTGTGGAATCCTAACTCAAAGAAACTTGAGCCAAGTGCTTCCGTCATTTTTCATGAGGATGATCTACCTTTGCAACTTATGAATTCTGGGTCCATGAATGCAATTCTAAACTCTCTTCATGCTGCTGAACTGGGAGATTTCCGTTAAATCTGCAAGCTGGAATTTCAAGATGTGTGTATAGAGTCCTCAGTTGCGGAGTCGCCTTTAATGTCTGATGCACCTGATACTTATCAGCAGGCTATCTTGTCTGATCTTTGGTTACAATGGTTGAAAGCCATTGAAGCAGAAGTTGGGATGATGATGATGGACCTTTTGGTCTGGGAGGAGGTTTCAGTGTTGGAAGGTCAGGACGTTCTGACATGTCGTTGGGTTTTTGCTCTTCAACGGGACCAAAATGGGAGTATCACAAAGTTTAAGGCGCGTATTGTTGCGCAGGGCTTCAAACAGGTACACAGAAGGAAATTTGCAGAGACCTTTGCTCCGACCCCTACTTTCTCATCTCTCTGGCTTCTTCTATCAATGGCCTCCCGTTTTTGATGGCCTATTGCTTCTTTTGACGTCAAAAGCGCGTTCCTTCACAGCAGTATTGAATATGATGTTTACATCCATCCCCCCAGGAGTTAGTGCAACTCCAGGAACATTATTGAAGCTGAAGAAGGTGTTATATGGAACACAGCAGGCTGCTAGGTGCTGGTGGATTCATTTAAAGACGCAACTCAAGAAGATTGGTTTTTTCCCAAACCTGGAGGATCAATCCACTGATATCTATCAATCAGGAAATGAGATGGCTTTCCTTTGGGTCCACGTTGACGAATGGTTTGTTTACGGCCAGCTCGGATTCCTGGATCATCTGATATCTTATATTAGGTACAGCTCATCATTGGCTTTACCTATTGTTGCATCCAAACCATTTGAGGATGGAATTGTAACCTTTGTAGAAGGAAAATGGGGGTGAGGTTTCCCGATTGGTGCATGGTTTCATATCGACTGTTTGGGGTGCTCCGGTCTCTTGGTCATCAAAGCAGCAGATGTGTGTGGCGCGGTCAACATGTCAGGCGGAGTACATGGCGTTATCTTTTGTTTCGAAGGATGCATGCATGTTATCCTCCATCCTCTCTGGTTTTTTTAGTCTTCCTCCTCCGATGATTTTATGCAACAATAAGGCGGCCGTGCAAATCAGCTCCAACTGCAGAACCCGGAAAGAACACCGTCACGCCAATTGAGAATTTCATATCATCAATGAATTACTATATGCCAAGAAGTTTTGTCTTGAGTGGATCTCCACCAAAAGGCAGCTGGCCAACATCTTCACAAAGGCACTTATCTGGCAGAAAGTTGTCAAATTCCGGACGGGGGTAGGATTGCGTATGCATTCCAATGTGATGGCAAGTAAAAGGGGGGAAGTATGCGCTGGCAGTGATGATCATGCACCCCCCGCATCTGTTTGTCTCCTTCACGCATCCACACAGTTATGTGGTGGTTGATTGGTTCTAGCGGACGCTAAACATCCACACTTTCTATCACACAGTTATTGGCGCCACGTCTGGATTCAGTTACTTTGAATTCACTTTCTCTTATTTTTGTTTTTTATTTGTATTTTATTTTTACTTTGTTACAATTTTTTCCAATGTCTTTTCTATCTAGCCTCTTTATTTTATCCTTTAAATTACAATCTTTCATCAATATTTGGCTATTTTTTTCTATTTTTTACATGCAGTGATTGTTTTCTTTCATTTATCATTTATCATTTTGTTTTTTCTCTTATGGTTGCTGAGGGGGGGAGTGTTGAGTCAAAATACTGTTTTATATTTATACTTTACCACACTACTAGTATATATTATGTACATATTCTATATATACATAGTAGACTATGTTTTTATCTTCCTCATCAACCAAACTATGTATTTAGACATACTATATATATTTCATCTTCTTCTCGAAATATATTTTCCCCTGGGGGAGTTTTCATCTTTATTCCACATATTATTAGGGTCACAGCCCAACATCATTGACATCCATTGCAGCAAAGACATCCATTGCTGTGATGGATGGTGTTTTCATGTTATCCCCAACCATCACAGCGGATGGTGTCATTGACATCCATTGTCACCTCCCCTCCTCGCTGAGTACACCCACGCATTGTCTGCTCCCAGCAAAGAGGTCTCATTTGTTAAATATATCACTAGTACTATATATAGTGTTGAATTCCCCCACCAAAAAAAATGGAAATCACAAATTATTATTTTTTCAACAAACCAGTTTTTTTGTTTTGTTTTTTTTTGCCACACCCAAAAGCTTCCCCCTCCAACAAAAATTATAAAACACAAAATTATTATTTTTCAACAAATGATTTTTTTTTCTTCCTTTTTTTTTGCCACACCCAAAAGCTTCATTATCCATTCCAAAATTTTAATTAGAATTATTAAAATATTCAAGAAACAACATCAAAAGAAAATCATCCTAAATCTTGGTCATTTTTACACAAAATCACAAGTAAAATACTTGATAAAATCTCAATTAATTTACTTGGCCGTCTAATTTGTCTTTTCAACATTATAAAACTTAAATTTCTTTAATAATGAGCTTCAATTTTGATTACTGGGGAAGAGCTTATGAAACTGAAAGACAAGAACAGGGAAGAGCTGCTAACCGACAACAACAATCAACATAGTATCACACCCAGAGACTTACTTCTGATGGAAATGTGAATCATTACAACAACCTATATGATCAAAACCTTCCTCTAACCATAATTCACAACAACTATTTCTCACCCACCTTCTGGAATGAATCAACAATACACAACCATGATATTTCCAACTCTCAAACATTTAGGGACCCTTATTACAACCTTAACCACTCAACTTTCAACAACCAATCCCCAAGGTTCCATTCACAATCATCAAACCACCGCCTTCTGCATCCCAACACTCTCCACCAATATCACCCTTCCCATCATCATGAATCTCAACATCAAAGACCAATGTATGATTCCCCTTCACACCCTGAGAATCACCCATCACACCCACATGTGACCAATGTTCTGAGCCAAAGCTCACATGGACTTCCGCCTCCTTCTTCTCAATCTCTTTTGATAGGCTACTCACAATTGCACCCTGCCAGCTTTCAGTTACAAAGACGGCACTCACAATCACTTGAGCCCTCTGTTTCTTACGAGTCTCATCAGAAAAGCCATCAGCAAAGCCATCAGAGAAGCCAATCACAATCCCATCACAACATTCACCACCAAACACATCACCCAATTTCACTTGGGGTTGCTCCTCTTTCTTCTCATAATCATCACAGAAGCCACTCGCAATTCCACCACCGCAACCTTCATAACTCACTATCACTTGGACATCCCCTTGGATCCGCTCATTCTCATCATAGACAACACCCACAATCCCCCCAGGGTCTGGGAGATAACCTTTATTCTCCAAGCCTCTCACCTGTTGATGTACCAAGAAACTGGGGTGATGAGCTTCCAGAAATTGATCTACAAAACATTGTGGACCACGTCAACAACCAAATGTCTCATACTGGGTTTGAAACTTCTCATCCTGCCAATATAGACAATGAGGATGGCCGTGATCAAATCAGATGAGGAAATGAAGAGCCCCAAAATTTATCCAATCCAGACATTAATTTTTCAGAAACAAGCCAATCACAACCACATAACATTGCACACAACAGGCCTGCTGCTTGGGGCTGGAGGAAGCCACCAGGTTTCAGGGCTTACTCTATGAGACAACCAAGAAGATGTCCCGAGTGCCAGGCCATCCTGTTTTTAGGTGAAAAAAAATTCTCTTTGCTGCTGTAATGGAAGTATAAATCTTCCTCCCTTACCACGACCACCTGAGTTGCTCCGTATGTTCCAAGAGTCCACTCAATCCCGCACACAGGAAGGAAGGCAACTCATTGAAAACATTTGCCTCATAAACAGCAACTTTGCTTTTACTCCATTGGGACTCAACACAGAGACCAGAACAGCCTTGCAAAACCAAGGTCAAGGAGTTTACACTTTCAAAGTCAAGGGTACAATCCATCACAGGATTGGAAGTTTACTCCTACTCACACAAGAGCATCCAAAATTCCTACAAATTTACATCTATGACAATTCAAATGAGGTTGAAAATAGACAGCATCATGGTCAACATCTTTCACCAATTTTAATGAGAAATATCCATTCAATTCTGCATGCACACAATCCTCTGATTCAGCAATTTGAATCCCTTGCATCAGATATTTCACCTTCACGCTCCATACGCTTGACAACAAATGCAACAAATGTGGACCAAAGGGTTTACAACCTCCCAAGGGGTGACCAATTGGTGCAATGTGGGTTGAAGGTATTTTTTTATTTTTTTGCTAATAATTATCATTCAACAAAACTTCATTCTGAAGTGCTTTATTTTAAAGGACCCTTCATCTCATAGCACTTGCGAGGTCATCATCAAATATTGAGGTGGATCACTTTCAAGGATTTCTGAACTTGACGACAAATATGATCCACTCCATTATGTACTTTTACATCCAACAGGTGATCTTGGTGGGTATCCTACTGCAATGAACTATTACACATATTGTTTGGCATATTGCAACCCAAATCACTCCCTCATTCATTGGGCTGGCCGCCTCTTCCAACAGTACTGCACCGACCAAAATGTAAAGATTGAATCAGAAAGATTGCTTTACATTTTATTGAATCAACCTAACTTCCGTGTGGAGAAATACTATGGTGTGGTTGATGCTTATGAGCATGGAGTCCAATTGGGAAATGATAGAGGTACATGACTTATTTATTTACTGACAGCATATTCACACAGGCCACCGTATAGTGCTGCCTACACCCTTCATTGGCGGACCACGTGAAATGAAGGCAAGGTTTCAGGATGCCATGGCTTTAGTTCAGTCCATGGGAAAGCCCAACCTCTTTATAACTGTCACCTGAAACCCAGAATGGCCTGAGATCAAGGACAATTTGCTTCCAGGTCAGTTAGCACAAGACCAACCCAATTTAACAGCTTGCATATTCAATGCATGCTTGAAGAAAATCTGTGATGGACTGTTCAAGCAGGGTATTTTTGGGAAACCCTTGGGTTGCACCCACATCATTGAATTTAAGAAGAGGGGGCTCCCCCATGCCCACATCTTACTTATTCTTGATCCAAATGACATACCTCAGACTACCCATGAGATCAATCAATTGGTCAAAGCTGAAATCCCTGAAGATCCACTGTCACAGCCAATACTTTACAAATCAGTCAGTCACCACATGATTCATGGCCCCTGCGGACCATACAACCCAAACACCCCATGTATGGTTGATGGAGTTTGTTCAAAGAGATTTCCAAAGCCTCTCTGTGAGGAAACTGTCATCACTGAAAATTCATACCCACAATATCGGAGAAGGCCAGGTCAAGCTGTGACAATAAGGAGGGGAAACTCTGATTTACTTATGACAACAGATGGGTTGTTCCATATAATCCCTACCTATCTGCAAAGTACCAATATCACATCAATGTGGAGATATGTGCAGATATTTCAGCTGTCAAATATCTGTACAAATATGTTTACAAGGGGCATGGCAAGATTGTCTTGGATGTGGGCAGGAGTTTTGATGAAGTCAACCAATTCCTTGATTCCCGTTGGATTGCAGCTCCAGAGGCATGCTGGCGTATATTCTCTTTCAAGTTATCTGCAACATATCCTTCTGTGAACCACTTGGATATACACCTACCCAACCAGCATAATATTATGTTTTCACAAGATGAGGAGCACCTGCATGAGGTAATTGAAAGAGGTGCTAACACCAGAACAATGCTTACAGCATTCTTTGACAGAAATTGGATTGATTCAGATGCTTGACTTCTGAAATATGCAGACTTCCCTTGACACTATACATGGTATCCAAAGCGCAAGGAATGGAGACCACACCAACGTGGTTATGCAATAGGAAGATATATGCAGTTTACCCCTCAGATACAGAAAGATGGCATATGAGGTTGCTCCTGAATAATGTAACAGGCCCTACTTCTTTTGAGGATCTCCACAAATTTCAGGGTCAGCTGTATCCCAGCTTTGCAGTGGCAGCTTTGGCTCGAGGTTTCTTTGCAAAATTATAACTACTTGGAACATACAATGGAAGAAGCAAATATCCACATGTCACCATATCACTTGAGAAAATTATTTGGAATCCTTTTAGCAGCATGTCAACCCTCAGACCCCCTGAAGTTGTGAAATTTTTCTTTCAATTGGATGACGCAAGACTGGGTTCATCAAGTCTATCGGGATGATTCATGGATGACAAATAAAATCATTGAAGCAATCAAACCATTTCTCCTGCAGAATGGTCTCCTTTGTGTGGAAATTTTGTTTGCTGATCTTCCAAGTTATAATCCCTCAGTTGGCAAAAATAAACTCAATCAAAATTGGATGTTTCATGAAGAGGAATCAAGATTTTATGTACCTCAGCATTTACTCAGCAATGCAGATCTTCTCAACTCCCAGCAAATACTAGCTTTTGAGAGAATCCTGCTTGCATGTCATTCTGAAATTCCAGCTTGCTTCTTCATTGATGGGCCTGGTGGTTCTGGGAAAAAACTTGTATACAACTGTCTCCTTGCAAATGTGAGATCAACAAGAAGAATAGCTGTTGCATGTGCTGGAAGTGGTATGCTTGCCTGTTACACTCTTCCTTCCATATTTTCCTGACATTATATTTATTGTTAATTTTATATTGAACAGGTATAGCAGCAATGAAATTGCCCCATGGTAGGACTGCTCATCTCACTTTTGGGATTCCTCCTAAACTGTCACAAAATTCAGTTTCATCAATTGCCAAAAATTCCCATAAAGCTGATGTCCTCAAGAAAGCAAAATTAATCATATGGGATGAAGCACCCATGACTCATAGGCATGCACTTGAATTGGTGGATAGGTTGCTTCAAGAACTTATGGATTCAAACCTTACCTTTGGTGGCAAGGTCATGGTACTGGGAGGGGACTTCCGTCAGGTTTTACCTGTTGTGAAGAAGGGGTCACACCCTCAGATATTCAACGCAAGCATTGTAAACTCTCACTGCTGGATTAACTTTTGACACAACATAATTAGCCTCTCAGTCAACATGTGTGCTGCTGGTGATCCTCAGTTTCAGAATTTTCTCTTTTCTGTTGGAAATGGTCAGGGGCTCACTCAAAATTCCAACAGAATCAATTGACCTCACTCAATGGTGGTCCTTGGACGTTCAGATGACCAAAATCTTGATTTTCTGATAGACAAAATCTTTCCAAATATCAGCACTTCATTCTCCCATCCCAATTATTTTACAGACCGGGCAATCCTCTTCTGCAAGAACAAATCTGTCAATCAAATCAATTCAAAGCTCTTGAGTTACATCCCATCTGAGCTTATTTATTACACCAGTCATGATTCAGTAGAGGACAATACTCAAGGTCTTTACTTGCCTGAGTATATAAATAGCATAAACCTATCTGGATTTCCCACTCACCTCCTTCAAATAAAGGGGGGTGTGCCAATTATTATGCTAAGGAACCTGGATTGAAAAATTGGTCTTTGCAATGGAACCAGATTGATTGTCAAAAACTTCAGTCCTTCAGTAATTTTTGCAAAAGTGGCTTCAGGAAACAGAATTGGTGAATTGGTTGCCATACCTTGCATCCCATTTATATCTGACCCTGAAGACACTGGACTCCCCTTCAAGCTACTACACACCCAGTTTCCTGTTAATCTTGCTTTTTGTCTCACAATCAACAAGTCTCAGGGTCAAACCATTGGAAATGTTGGTATTCTGCTTCTTGAACCTGTATTTAGTCATGGGCAACTGTATGTTGCTCTTTCTTGAAGTAAGTCCAGTCACACAACAAAGGTTGTAATCCCTCAGCCAGAATCTGGCCCTCCTTCATACCAAACTTCAAACATTGTTTACAAAGAGGTTCTCTCACGTGTTCATTCACAGTGATATATTTTTGTTTGTTGCTATTTGGCCTGTTTTTTTTACTTTTTCATTTTAATTTTCATTTGCTTGTTTCATTGCAATTTATGTAATTACACCATAATTCTTTTTGGTAATTTTCCCTCTCCCAAAAAAAAACACCCACTCTAAATAAAATTCACCTTGAATCCCCAAATTTGGGGGCTTTGCCCTTGTTGTTTTATATTCATATCCATGGTTCTTAAAAGTGGTGGATTTTTAAAACCAGTTGATTGGATAATGGCGCATTTGGTCATATTTGATACCCCCTATTCTTGATATAAAACTGTGCTTTTATGTACTTTTGATGCTTGAACACATTTAAAACACCACAGCGGCCAAACAAAAATATTTTCACGTATCTTGAACTGATTGCACGTCCTTCAAAGAAACACTCAATTGCAGATGCCCAAGGTGAAGAGGAGAAAAGCTGCTCATATCAATGTTGCTCTGGGTCTTCAAACCATTGCCCTCTGAAGAGTGGCAAAACCCATGACAAGTTTAGTTGTGTCCCAACTGCTTGAAGGTATTATTTGATTAGCCTTGAAGATTAACTGTGTTGCTTTTTTTTTATCATTGTAAATCAATCTGTCTTGCCTTGTAAAGTTTACTGCCAACAGTACAATCAAGCAACTGATTTGATTGAACGTGGCTCAACATTTGAGGGTGTCAGACTCTCCAATCAATACACCACGGATGCACATTTACAGTTTCACTTCAAACTAACATCAAAGCTTTTTTTTTATTTTTTTAACACCAATGTCTTCAAAGATATTTCAAAGAGAAATCAAAGGCCAGGAGGAATATGTGAAGTGCAATCAAAGATTCCACCTGGAGCATTGGCAATGCACGGATTTACCAGGACAAGGCATCAAAATCAAAGTACATTCAAATTCAAAAATTGAATTCAAATGTACTTCAAATTGACAAGAAGGTCCATTGAAATCACTTTGATGTGTAGTTACCATTGAAGTGATTTCAATTGACATTCAAAGTCAATTCAAAGATCATCCTACATGAGACCGGATCACATGTTGAGATGCTCTCCAAGGCCTGCACACTTCAACATGGCTCCTCCATGTGTGAAGAGTGCAGGAGGATAGGCAAGGTGATCAGTAACTTTGCTGGAGAGGTGACTGATCCCCTCCAGTGGTGACTGATCACCACTGCAGGGGTGACTGATCACCACTGCAGAGGTGTGATCAGCTGGAGGGGTGATCAGCTGGAGTGACCTCTACCCTCTTCCTTCAAAGTACAGGCAATTCCAGAACCTCTTGCAGCAATTACCAACCCAGAGAGATGTTGTGGCTTCTCTGCGCCTGGATTTTTCTTGGAAATATATAGAATCAAAAACTCAGGAGGTTTGTTTTTTGATTATATTTCTGGACATTTGACTTTTTAGCTGATGTTTTTTTTTATAGGACATCCCCAGCTTCAGCACGACAGATTCTGGTATTAGTGATGTCCCATGGCCTTCATCATAAAACAAAACCTAGGATATCTGCCTCCCTTTTGCCTCTGGAATGATCACTTGTCTACTCTAAATATTGCCCTATCCCAATTGTTTTGCATCCTTTTATTCTTCTATTCAGATGTGATCCAATTGGCCATGATATGCATATTGAAAAGGGGAATTCATCTGAGATATATACAAATTTTTGTGACTTTTTTGCATGCTTTTGATTTTATGCCACAAGGATATATAAAAACTGTTGTGATTTTTTGGAATCCTTTTGTTTTTTTGTCAAAAGGCATTCCTTTAGAAATTCTGAAAGAAATTAATCATAATTGGAACACAACACTTAGAAGAATTTCCTGAAAACTTTGGTCCAGGAAACTTTTTCACAAAAATGAACATTGCCCCAGTAAAGATTTCCAACCTGATTGGTCAGAGATATAAAACTGAAACTATTATGACTGGGTTTAATTACTGAGATCATCTTCATAGTTTTCTGCCTGCCACTTTTGAAGGCCAGTGTGTAAGGCCTGCATCATTTGGCCCTCTGTAATATCTTTAGGCTTCAAGCGTGATTCATTTCAATGTATTTCAGCTTCATGGTGTGAAAATGCATTCAATAGATAACTGTTATGGTTAGTGTGTTTTATGTGATGACACATGGATGTCCCTTCATGGTGTGGGTTTACTGGAACCGGTGCTTCAACCGCAGAATATCCTCCATCAAACCAGTTGTGCTGGACGTTGAGGCAACACTTTATGAACTGATGAAATTCATTTGGAATTTCAACAAGGATTTGATGATTCCAAGTCAATAATCCTTTTCAGAAGATTCAAGATGATTAAAATTACTTTCATGGATGGAAAGTATCATTGAAGATGTCCTTTTCTCTCATGTTGGCATTTGGGCATGAGTATTTATGCAACCTTGCAAACATTCCAATATATTTGTTGCCAGGTGTGACCTCCCAGAGTGATTGCAAACATGCAATTATATTTCCCTGGTTAAGAAGCCCTTTCTCCTGTTTTCAAGATATTTGAGAATAATAAATATCAAGAATTTTAGTGTGATTAATAACTGTAAATGGGAAGTTATTTCCATAGTGTTTTGGCTCACCAAATAAAACATGCCTGTACAAATGTTTTCTTGTGTATTAAGCTTAATGGCTTCCACTTGCCTAATCATGTGGTTTGGGTAACTTGCACTGAGACTTTCTGGGATTGTTTCAATTTGGAATTGTGTAAGTGTGAGAAGAAACTCATGCTTTTGATTAATGAGGCATCGTAACCAAGCGATTTTTGAACAAGTTCATTTTTATCAAAGACATTGGTAACTGCTGAAGATGCTTGAAAGTAATCTCCTACTTTAGTGTCATACAGATAGGTACCAGAAAATAATAGCCTCTGTATTTGATAGTTAGCACTGAATTATACTCACCCCATATCTGATGTTCACACTTTAGGGAGCCATCTCTCTGATGGATTTCTGAGTGTATCTTGTTGAATGTTTTGACAGGAATATCAAGTAGGTTGGGGTCAGTGTATTTCCTCTTATATATCAAATCATTTTTCCATGCTGGTCAGGTCTAGTAAATTTGGCCACAATACACTTTGAATGTATTTCATTTTCAAGCTGATATAAGAATATTGGGACTACAATGTAATTATCCGGCGCTCCCTTGAGTGTGATAGGTTCAAAAATGTAGTAGTGTTTCCCATCCATTGGAGCCATTTGCACACAGTGTTCAGGTTTCAGATGTTCTTGCCATTTGGCACTCTGATAAAGCGCTCTAATGTCTTTGCCTTTTGGATCATGTAGGTAGAAATTCATGTGTGGGTAGACTATTGGATTTGCTAATTCCTGCCAAGTTTGAAATGCATGGTAAGTAAGTTTGATTTAACTTATCATTGATTGAGTTTCAGAGACATAAATGTGCAATCATGTCTTTCAAACTCAGATAGTAGCAAGTATTATTAAATACTGATACATTCTGAATTATTTTTATATCCAACATATTCCTAATCTTTTCCTGATTTCTCTTTATACTTTCCCAATGAGGCAGATTGATGTGACAGAGGGACAGAATCACACGCAGCTGGTGGTACATTTTTATGAACAAAAGATTGTGCAGGTGCCCTAGCATGAGAGATACAATAATTAGGTACTGTATGCATTGTTATTCAAATCAGCTATTAAATACAATGTGTCAATGATCCCAAATATATCACTAACCTCTTTGATTCTGAAGGGAAACCACTGTCCATTTTTTACCCCTCCACTGAAAGTTTCTGTGGATGTATTTTCATAATTGGGCAGTAATGCTTCCTCATCCATCATCCCGGCTGTGAGCCTGGGTCTCTTATGTGACTGCAGGACACAAGGAAATGGCATTATAAAGCCAGATGATTCAGAGTACTATGTAACTCAAGGCTAAACTTTATGATAAAAGGAGCTAGTTGTCTGAGGACAACCTCCAACCTAGAAATAGGTCTGCAACAAAGGCAATTTAAGGGTGAGAGGGTTTGTTTAACCAATAAGGGAGGACAGATTCTCTTCCTTTGTTTAAGGGCAATAGTTGGTGGAATGATAAAGTATGAAATGGTGCTGGATAAGAAAGCTACTAGCTAGAAGGTTACTTCAAAGATTTATTAAGGTATTACTAAGAATGTAATTCTGGGGAATGGCTTAGAAATCTAGGTGAAAAACCAAAAAGGTAGTAAATGGGTATGTTTATGTATGTTTTCTTTCCTTCAGCTTAGAGGACTGCTTTAAATAGCACTTTACTGGGGGCTTTATTGCCTGTAGAAGTACATGTATAATTCTCAACCTCCTTGTTGAATTACCATGTGGGCTTAAGCTGTATGTAGACCATGTGTCCTGTAATTAATCTGGAACATGGTGTTTGGGGCTTAGTGTAGAAACAAGTGGCTTGGTATTCTGTCAGCCTCAGTGATGCCAAAGACTTGAATTTTTCTAGCTACACTGGGTGCAAGCAAAAAACAGGTGGTAACACAAGGGCATGTGTCAAGAGGAAATGGGTAATGATGGGTTTAAAAGAAAAGGTTTTAATAAAAACAATAGAGTTTTTATTAAGGGAGGGGCCTGAGTTACAGGGGTGGTTTATTGTGCCCTCCAAGGTTCTGGTCTTTTTGGTAAAAGAGTATGCCCAGACAGTAGTATACTACTAAAGTATATAAGAAAATAACACTCACTAGTCTATTTCCAGGAAAGATAACTTCAGGAGGAGTATAACTGGTCTTGAGGCACTCAAATAACTGGGTAACAGGTTGTTGATGAGTGCTGAGAAAGGTGAAAGGTTGTTGGATGAACTTCAGGTATAAAACAAGCAAAAACTGGACTATACAACAGGCTATAAGACTGGTTGATATGGTGGGTAAAAGCTGGTAAATGTAAATGAAGATGGGGATATCATTTTTTTGGAAGGAAGGGCTGTTTATATATCCATTCTGGGCTCTTGGGGGTGAAGCAGAAGCTCTGTTTTGCCTGTTCTAGTCTTCTACTAAGCCCTAGTTACCTGTATAACTGGTTTGGTTACGGTAGGGCTTAGTTACATGTTTCAAAAGGCCCAAAGTGGTTTAATGTTCCCAGTAAGGTGAGTACTTTTGTGCCTTCCTTCCTTTTGGACCAGTAATCTATTTACAACCAACCAATTGGGATATCTTGGCCTTAGTAGGAAAAGTATTGCCGCGGCGTTGGTTGTGGCTTCTATTACAGGTGCAAGGTACATGTAACTATGGAAATGATGATGTAAACCTGATTTATGCATCATACCCAAACTCTATTAACCTTAATTACATAGACTACTTGCATATATTTAAGGTTATGTAGAGCTTTAACTCATATGAAAACTTGAAGGCCTTGCGACGGGATATGAAGGAGTAATGATTATGGGGTACTTTTGCTGAGCTACCCTAGGTTATTACCATGTAGATTCAGAATCTGACATAATATTCTAAGTCTTCTTTATACTTTAGAAGTTATATCTAGATTCTGTGTTATATGTTTTGTTATAATAATTTCTTTCAAAACAAAAGACGTAAGGTGTGCATTCTTTTGAGACTGAGAATATAAGTTATATACACCAGGAAAAACTAATTGTCACCTGACAATCTGGTGACATCACAAAACGATGGCTGTAGCTTTGTCCTAGCTCTGGTTCCACTCCAACTAGGCTACAATGGCCCCTTTATGTCCTACAAAGGGCTGTACATAAGGCAAACTGTACTACTGATGGGTAGCTCATTGAACCTAGGCTGATGTCACCTGTAGTCTAGTGACAATTGATTTTTCCTGGTGTTAGATGGTGGAGCTTCATGCTCAATAGTAGGAGACAAATTTTTGAACAAAGTTTTCCCTGAATGGAGAGATAAACTCTTACCAGCCACAAACACCAAGTTCAGCAGCTGCAGTGATAAACTGGGCCCTTTAGGTATCATAGAAATGAGCCTAGTGTTTTGTCACACTAAAGGATCTGTGAGGATTCAAGCTGAATTTGTAGTAATGGATAACACAAATGTAGATTACTTCATAATGGGAAATGATTATCTCATATTATATGGATTTGACATCAGCAATAGTAGAGAAAGATACTTTACAATTGGAAATGGGAACAAAAACAAAAAATTCTCTTTCTTACCAAAAAAGAATCCTTTAATCATATCTCAGAATGAGAACCACACACCTACAAAGGTGAATTTAGGAAAAGATTTTGAGGAATTCATTAGTAACTGTGTCTCTGAAGCTAGAGTCAATGAGTCACTGGAAATGAGCAAAAAGAATACACTCCTTGAACTACTGTTTCATAATAAGGAAGCTTTTGCTACTGTTGATCAACCTTTTGGAGCAATCATAGGTCACCAGGTAAAACTAGCCCTGAATGTGGAGAAACCATACCCACCTCTTCTTAGGAGACCTCCATACCCTGCTAGCCCTAGAAGCAGAGAAGCACTAGAGCAACACATTGATGAGCTGCTGAAACTAGGTGTCCTGAGGAAGATTGGACATAATGAGATAGTAGAAATAACCACCCCAGTCATAATAGCGTGGCATAATGGGAAGTCAAGGATGGTGGGGGATTTCAGAGCCCTGAACTCTTACACAGAACCAGATAGGTACCCTATGCCCAAGATACATGAGACACTTAATAATCTAGCTAGAGCAAAATATATATCTAGCATGGATGTCCTCAAAGGATTCCATCAAAACATAGTACATGAAGACTCCAGGAAATACCTGAGAATCATCCTACACAAGGGAATCTTTGAATACACCAGAATGCCATTTGGGATCAAGAATGCCCCATCTCACTTCCAGAGAATGATGGATATGGAATTCAGGAATGAGATAGATGAACAGTGGGTCATTATATACATTGATGATATAATAATCATGTCAAACACCTGGGAAGAACACCTCCAGAGACTGAACATTATCCTAAAAAAGGTCATCAAGATGAACATGAAAATCTCTTTGAAGAAGTGCAATTTTTGTTACCCAGAAATAAAAGCTTTGGGACATGTAGTATCAGGACTGTCTCTAGCTATAGATCAGAATAAAGTAGCAGCAGTCCTGAAAAAACCTATGCCTCAAAACAGGAAAGAGATGCAGTCATTCTTGGTTTTCGCAGGATACTACAGGCAACACATAAGCAAGCTTGCTGAAATAGCCAGACCTCTGACAGAACTGAGAAAGCTAGATGTAGTCTTTGAAATAACTACTGAAAGACTAGCAGCATACCATTCACTAAAGCATAAGCTGACATCAGCCCCACTGTTGTTTTTTCCTGACTGGTCAAAACGCTTTAAGTTATATGTGGATGCCAGCATGGAAGGAGTAGGAGCTGCCTTACATCAGGTACAACTTATCAGAGATGTGCCTACAGAAGGCCCAATAGTTTTCATTTCAAGGCAATTGAAAGACAGTGAAGGAAGATATGGAGCCAGCCAACTGGAATGCTTATGTCTAGTTTGGGCACTGGACAAACTCCACTACTATCTGGATGGAAGTAGCTTTGATGTGATTACTGACTGTACAGCACTTAAATCACTCCTTAACATGAAGACAGCCAACAGGCACATGTTAAGATGGCAAATAGCTATCCAAGAATATAGAAGCAACATGACCATCATACATAGAGCAGGGAATATACATAAAAATTCAGATGGTCTAAGCCGATGGCCCTTGCCTAATACACCTGATAACCCAGCATATGATAAGGATGATAAACAAAATATACCAATAATGGGGATACATACCAGTGACCTAAGTGAAGAATTCTATGATTTAGTTAGAGAAAGCTATTAACAAGATAAGAATGTTACCCTTATTTGTGAAGCACTAAAGAAAGAGCACAAAGAGGAGGGACTGAAAAGTCAGCTGGAGGAGCCATGGAAAACAGCCCTAGCTGAGGGAAGGTTCTCCTTATTTGATGGTTTACTTTACCACAGAACTAAGCACACTTCAGTTATAGTCCTAACAGACAGAAGCACAGTTACCACTATATTGCATGAATGCCATGACTCAGTCTTTTCAGGACATTTTTCTGAAGACCGTACTTGTGAAAGAGTGAAATACTGTGCATGGTGGCCCAACTGGAGAACTGAGACACAAGAATATTGTCATAGTTGTGAGAGATGTCAAAAATCTAACAAACAAACAGGAAAAAGGTTTGGACTCATGCAGAAAATTGAAGAACCTTCCAAACCTTGGGACATAATCAACATGGATTGGGTAACTGGTCTATCACCTGGAGGAACCAGTAGTTATAATTCCTGCCTAGTGGTAGTAGATAGATACTCTAAATCACCAATATTTGTACCCTGCCATAAAGAAGATACTGCTATGGATACAGCAACCTTGTTCTGGAACAGAGTAATGCCAAGAGCAGGTCTGCCACAGATTATCATATCTGACAGAGACCCCAAATTCACATCAGAATTCTGGACAAACCTACACAGCATGCTAGGGACTAAACTATCTTTTTCTACTGCATACCACCCCCAGACAGATGGGTTAGCAGAAAGGATGATACAAACCCTGGAAGACATGATCAGGAGGTTTTGTGCCTATGGCCTGGAATTTAAAGACAATGATGGCTTTACACATGACTGGGTATCCTTGCTACCAATATTAGAACTACCTTACAGTACCAGTGTTCATGCTTCCACAGGAAAAACACCTGCCATATTAGAAAAAGGATGGAACCCTAGGTTACCACAGAATTTCCTTGTGCATGATATGGTCAATGTACACCCCACGGCTGAAGTATATGCAAAAATGTTTGATAAAGCTAGAAAACATGCAGAAGAGTGTATAGCACAAGCAGCACAATACAGTAAGGACAGGTGGGATAAATCACATAAGGAACCTGAATTCAAAATAGGAGAGAAAGTACTAGTTTCCACAGTAAACTTTAACAACCTTTCTGGACCTAAAAAGATGAAAGATTCATTTGCTGGCCCCTTTATTATCAAAGCACTTCATGGAAAGAATGCAGTAGAAGTTGTACTGACAGAGGAATTCAGCAGGAAACACCCAACATTTCCTGTTAGTCTGATTAAACATTACTATGAATCTGACAAGGAGAAATTCCCAGACAGAACAACCCCCCTGGAAACTCCTTTACCAGTGGAGGAGAGTATGGACAAAGTAATCCATAAAGTACTTCGTGAAAACAGAACAAAAAAAGAAGGAAAAGAAGTGAAAATGTACCTAGTGAGATACAAGAATCAAGGTGCAGACCAAGATGAATGGCTTCTAGAGAAAGATATACCTGAACATCAAGCAATGCTTAGAAAATTTAGGGCCTCTAAAAGGGACTAGACAAAGCAATATTTGTAAAAATTAGGAAAAATCACATTTCAGCATGAAACTTTGGGAAGTTCCATTCTTTTTTGGTGGTGGCAAATGTCAGCCTTAAAGACAATAAGCATGTCCTAAACCTACAGTTAGGCCAACACTTATTGCCCTAAAGACTTCAAAATAAACTAAAGTCCCCTAGAAAAAGGGAAATAGAGCTTTGCAGCTCATGTAATAATGGATAAACCAATAATAAACAAAACACATACCTTATAATATGTGAAACCTATGGATAATTACCTTATCCTTGGAATAGATAAGGATTATAGGTCCTCAAAGAAATTTAAAATGGATTTATATTTCATCAGACAACCAAGTTTAAATTGGTTGAGTGCATCCAGTAACTGGGATGAGATTATGCTGGCAGTGTTGGAAAGATACTACATAACCCATTACTGTAGCACATATTGTAACAGTACAAATGAATGGTTTCTACTTTGAGACTAGTGGCCATTCCAAATTGAGAATGCCAAGCCACTAGTTTCTACACTAGGCCCCAAATATCATGTGTCAGATTAATTACCGGACACATGGTCCACGTACAGCTTAAGCCCACATGGTAATTCAACAAGGAGGTTGAGAATTACACATGTACTTATACAGGCACTAAAAGCTCCCAGCCAAGTACTATTTAAAGAATTACTCTAAGCTGATGGAAAGAAAACATACATAAACACACCCATTACTGCCTTCTTGGTTTTTCACCCAGATTTCTAAGTCACCAATTAGAATTACATTCTTATTATTGCCTTACAAGTCTTTGAAGTAACCAACCAGCCAGTATTCTGTTTATCAGCACCATTTCCTCCCTTATATCACCAACACTCCATCCCCTTAAACAAAGGAACCAAATCTGTCCTCCTCTTTTGGTTAAACAAACCCAACTACCCTTAAAGTGCTTTATTGCAAACCTATATTCTAGGTTGGAGGTTGTCCTTTGGCAACTTAGCGCCTTTTATCATAAAGTTGAGCTTGAGTTCAACATACTCATTTTTGTTAGCTTCTACAAAGCTTTTTTCCTTGTGTCCTGTTGTCACTAAAGAGACCCAGGCTCACAAGCAGACTGGATCTCTTTGTTTTCTTCTGACTCAGGTTTTAGTATCCAGAATTCCTTTCCACATCCTCTTCATTTTCCCTCAATCAATATCTCTTGAAAAAGGACGGAAGATCTTTGAGATCCAGGGTCTCTTTACACGGTGTGGAATTTGGTGTCGCATTCAGCCGTGCGACACCCGGGGGGTACACTGCAGTGCGACAAGTCACCCACGCAAGATCCACATTTCTTGATGCGACATGCCACTTGTCGGATCCAACCAGGCTACACTACACTACGTACGTACTTCACTCGGCCATAAATAATTTCTTTAATTCTTTCCAGTCAACACACATACTGAACAAATACATAAACATTACATTCCCAGGATCAAAGTCACTACCTCAAGCCAAATCCACCACTCGTATCAAAACCTTGTTTTGCCAAACCACCGTAATGGATCTCTGTACCTGCACCCGATGTGCTTCACTCAGTTTCACGGACCCGGATGGAAACACTGTCAGAGGCCAACTTATTTCGAAAAGAAACGTAACCAAGCATAAGAGGCTTGATTGTGAAGCTCGTTCAACAGTTACCCCCGGGCCCGTCTCAACAATCAGCAACCACAAAAATCCAGCTCCCTGCTCATCCTCTTCAACTTCACAATCTGAATCGATTCAACTCAAAAGCCTCTCCAATAGTAAGCCCTGGTTCTGTTACCATCAATCTCTGTATAGTCATTACACGCGATTGATTGTAATTTTCCAGTCTCATTACTAGTGTCTATCTTCATTGCTTGGCTTCACTTAATCTGTGGAATCAGCATCCGCAAATGTCAAACAGCTCGAATTTTCATCATCCAAATCGTCGAAAAAGCTCAAAAGGCCGCGGATCCAACAACCCAACTCCCCATTCCGAAAGACCTTCAGACAATCGTAAAAAGATTAAACATAACCCCAACTCTCAACTCATCTGCCTGCTGTCCAACTTGTTTCAGCCTTTACTATCCCCCCAACATCCCACAAACGTGTGTATACAAAGAAACCCCTCAGTCGCGAGAATGCGGCAATCATCTCTTTGCAAAACCTTCAAGATCTTGGTCAATAGGGCATATTGGTCCAACTCAACGGGTCCCTAGTCGATACGTCAACCTAGTCAAATCTTTGCAAAGGCATAGTCCCACTCCTTTGTCTGTCTATGTGACTCAGCCAATGGCTAGCTGGTTGGCCTGGTTCCTTCGATGTCCGGATATTGAACGCGAGATCTCTGATTGGTCAGCAAAGTTAAATGTTACCGGAAATTCTGAAATCTACCACTCGAAGCAAGCTGACGGAAGGTATTCAATGCGGTAATGCGGCAAGCCGAGTTGAATAAAGAGTCATGGGACTCCTCCAGATTGGGGCCCCAGACTCGGATTCCAACTTTACAAAAGACTGCATGCACATACAAAACATGCATCTCATCAATATTAGCCATTCCCCGACCAAGCTTGAATCTTCTACATTGACCATCTCTTAAAGTCAGGATGTCTTCTTGACTGATCAGTTGAGATGCGTTTGGGTTTTCAAGGGTAATTTCAACCTCCTGAGACGTTGAGAACTTTTGGTAGAATTCCTTCAAGAGCAAATTTGAAACTTTTGGTGGGACTGAGTTTTGCTCAAAAAGACCCCACAACATCCAAATGTGCAGAAACAACGCGTCCTGGAAAACAGGCAGCAAGATCACTTAGTGTAAAGTATCCTCCCAAAATGAGTGATGGTCAAAAACTTACCTTGGTCCTTTGGAAGTCCTTAGGTACCTCATGGGTAAGCAGTTGAGCTGGGTGGCGTTTACGGGTCGGCGGAGATGGGGTACATTGTGGTTTGCAGCTGGATTTTCCAACCTTTGAGCTGGAGATGGGGGTTTTCTTGAGAGTGACTGGAGGTTCTGATCTACCTCGAACGCCCCTCAATGGAGTACTTGGCTTGCTATTGGTTTTGGGAGTTTTGGAATTGGATGTCGAAATCGGAGGGGTGTTGGTAACAGACACAGTTGGGTTACTAATACTAATAGAGAACGTGGGAGGGGTAGTCGCTGATAGAGTTTGCATTTGGTTCTGGAGTTGGAGGAGGATTTTGTTGAATTCGGTAGCTTGGTTCTGAAGATCTTTAACTCTCTGTTCTTCAAGGGCTTTGGCCTGCTTGGCCAAGGCTGCTGAAACCATGCCTTCAAAGTCGATTGGAGTGGTGTAGCTCATGATGGATGGGTATTTAAATATTTGTTTGAGAGTTGGAAAGAAAGTAGGATGATTTATGGGGTTGGTGCGGATATTGATGTGCTGACGTGTATACCGGCTGGGATTAGGAGACTTTATAGGAGTTAGAAAGCTAATTCGAAATGTTACTACAGTTCATGTCCAACCTTTATATGTAAAGGCTTTTGGACGGATCTATTTAAATACATACATGTTTACATATTTGGTCTAACACATTACCTAATTATTTGCTGCGACAGGACCGGGTGGGGAGTCACTGTCGCAGCAGCTGGGGTTTCCAGCCGCGGGACTCTAAATTTAGGGACAGGGTGTCGCATCACTGTATGCGACACCAAAATCCACACCGTGTTAGTGACTGCAGGACACAAGTAAAATGGCTTTGTAGAAGCCAATGAAAAGAGTATTATGTAACTCAAGCTCAACTTTATGATAAAAGGAGCTAAGTTTCCAAAAGACAACCTCCAACCTAGAAATACGTCTGCTATAAAGCAATTGAAGGGTAAATGAGTGTCAGCTTGCTACTAGTTCAGAGACAACCTGACTAGAACAATAACAATAATAATAAATTAATAAAAATACTTATGAAAGAGACATTATTACACAGGTAATAATGTACCATATATTATAGTAAAACATAAAGAAAAAGATAAAATTTTAGAATATAAACATTATTACATAGTAATAATATAATAAACAAATATAATAAATTAATTAATAATAAAATAAGTAATAACTCTTTAACCTTTGAGATAAGTGAAAATATTATACCTCAGCCAAATTATCCTAGAAAACTTCCTCCTTCTAATAATAAAATTAACTTAAAGAATACTCCTACTAAGCGTTAAAACACTTACTAGGTATAAACATATGTAATATGAGAGTATTCTAGTAAGTAGAAGTCCTTAAAATACGGGATAATTACTTAAATAAACTATGTAATTATACTTTAAAATAGATATATATAATATTAAATAAAATTTGACATAAATGCCACACTGTTTTATACTCTTTGGATTATTATTAACTTCTACAAATACATACTGTATAAGTTAACTAATATCATAATACATGAAAGACCAAAAACAGGGGAGAAGGAAAACATTAGAATACTTCAAACAAGCCTAAAGGAACTTGTACAATTAAAATAAATGACAAGCTCCTTTAAATCACGGGAAAATAACAAATGCTGACACTTTTTCCCAGGATGTTTGCTTGTCAAATACTTGAATGGAGAGCTGTAAAAGCGCCCACCATGCAAGTACAAGTATGACAAGAACTCTCATATTACAGAACTTTGTATATGAAATAACCAAATTAAACAGAAATAAGATTCTGTACTATAATTTGATTATTTATTTTGTATTTGTTGATCAAGTGATCAATACATGTTGTACATCACACTAAGAGCTCTTGAAGCGCCCTTAGATGATGTGTAAAGATGACTGACAGGCTGTATTAATTAATTGACCGCCTGTACATGTAATAATTTGATAAATTACATCATTTATTTCTACTAAGGATAACTCCTTCCTTGTAGTGTTCCCATAGCCAAAATAACACTTGATGTTTCGCCATCAGGGCTCCAGAAAGGCGTTTAAGAGGCCCTTTCTTCCCCCTGTATTTTGATTCCCCAGCTTTATCATATTTACACCCAGCATTCCACCAGTCCAGCATACTAGTGTCCTGCCCAGTAAATCAGTCCTCAAGACTCAAAGCCTCTTTCTCTCAACTCAACCTCTGTCCAGCTGTCCACCACACCTTTCCAACCGCTTCAAGCTGTCCATTTGTCCTCTGAAAATCCCCTTAAAGCCTACAGTAAGTCTTTTTCTTTCAGGAGTTGTGGCCCTTTTCAGCCACTATTACCACTGGGATCTAAACCACCCCTACTTGCAGGCCCCAGTTTATTAATGTCTTCAAAAACCTTTGAAGGGAACTAAACCACCCCTGCTTGCAGGCCCCTCCTAAAAACGTTTAAATATCTTTTATATTAATAAAAAAGATATTAAAAATCACCCAAAAACTCATATTCCATATTGGTTTTGCCTTGCACCTTGTGTAGCTAGAAGGATACCAGTCCGTGGAATCACAGAGCGTGAAAATTGGGGGTCTGGCCTGGAAATACCTTTTTTATCATTGGATAAAAAATTCCTTACCTTTTTCCCACTAAATATTTTTTTTAAAACAATAAAATCTCTCTAAAAAATCAACCAAACCACTTCTTTTATTCCTTATTCTTCCCAGTATATATCCTCTGGAAAGTTTGTGAAAAATCCATAAAAAATTACATATCTTTTACTACATATTTTTACATATAGAAATCTTTAAAAAATTCATCAAAAATCTCATAAAATTTTCAAAAAAAATCCAAAAAATTGTTACCCTTATAAAAAATCCAATTAGTCTCCAAGAAATATAAAAATATACTCATCAAAAATTCTTCATTTTTTTTTATATATTTAGTGAATTTAAAAGAAAACGCGGAGCTAATTAATTATTACTTAAAATATTTAAAAGTTAAAAAAAGAAGAAAATCTTGCAAATTACATTCCCCACCCTTGGGAATTACTAACTTGCAAGGAACAGCTCCTAATCGCCACTCACCACCTCCAAATACAGGAAGGCAAAGACCTTGAAACGGCCTTACTTGTCAACCAGTTATTCAGAGAATATTGAGCCGACAAGAAAGCTCGAAGATTAGCCAGAAGTGAGTCAAAATTCTTTATAAAAATAAAAAATACAAATAAACAAATTTACTTACAAAAATCCTCTCCTATCTATTTCCGATCTACAGTGACTGCAGAAAATGTTACCTCCACCCCTGCCAAGGATAATCATCCTACCCCAGTCCCCGCTAGATCCTCCACGGTCCCCATTGTGAAAGATGTCCCATCCAAATGTGAGTTGATATATTTTCTCTTTATAATAAAAATAAAATAACAAAGAAATAAACATAATAAAAACTGAACAACTATTATGTCAACCATATCAAACCAACCAATTCTTTCCAGACCTCTCCCCGACTCCAAGAGAATCACCCAAAGAGACCAAATTACAGAGTTGCATCAAGAATATGAAATTCAAGATGATACCTCTCCGCGATCCAACAAAGAACACGGAGATGAGCAAAGCAATAGAGATCGATCTTCCGTCAACTTCGTTAGAGGTTATCCCCAAATGCCCCAAATCGCCCGAGATCTGTGTAATCCACAAAACAAAAGCAATACAAGAGTTGACGAAAGAAGAGAAGATCAAAGTCCTTGTTTGTTAACACGTTGCTCTCTGGAATTGCAGCAAAGAGGCGGTCAACAGAAAAGACTCAAATATTCACCAACAAGTCCTCAGCAAAGCACAAGAAAGTCAGAAAAACTTGCAGAAATTGATATCAAACAAAGAGATAGAAACGTACGTACAGAATTGGAACCCATGGACCAAAAAGAAGATATACTTCCCCGCTCCCAACCAACACACTGGCAAAGCCAAACGAGAGACCTCCTCTGACCTGCGCAATTTGTACAACAACCCGTGCAAATGGAAAGAAATCTCTCTGGTGATTCAAGCCGCCAAGGGACTTTACAACAGCACCAAGTAGAAGATATTTCTTATTTTTGTGCAATTCTAGATAGTTTTGATGTTGTAAATAGAAATATTACTAACTTAGATAGTAACTTCAAAATTAACCAGAACAACATTGTACATAGAATTGTTAAGTCTTCTTCACTAATCAACAACAATATTGATTCAAGATTCTCCCAACTGATCAAAGTTTTGACCAAATTGCCCCTTGACCTAAGTGAGAGTAATATCTTTAAAGATAAGATATTAAAGAAGAAGTGATAAACATATCTGAGAACCATAAAATAAATAATGAAATCTTAAATGAGAGGATACAGAGATTAGAAGAAGTATCCAATGGTAATGTTGATTACTTGGCTTCTACATTAAACAAGATATAATCAAAGAACATAAGAAAGATAATGGGAATAACAATGTTAATAATAATTCTTTAGATAATATCAAAGATTTATTGATACAAATGAATGTAAGAATGAATAATAATATAGAAAGTGTTAATTCTTCTATTGGACAACTTACAAATCATTTTAAATCTGAAATTAATATGATTAAGAATGATTTAAGAGATATTAAAATTAATCAAAATCATAATATAATCACTAAAGAATTTGTGACGCCCAAGACATCACAAAATTCTCCTGATTTGGCACCTAAATTTAATAACCCTTTCATGAGAAGCAGTAATGAGAATAAGAAGAGAGAACATTCTGGAAATCCTTCTGTGATTAATCATAGTTTAGACCTAGCTACTATTAATAAATTGTTGCCTCCTTTAGCTGATTGGCCTAAATCTTCTAGACAAGGAGAATATGACCACATTAGTTTCATTAGGTATATTGACCATATCATTAAAACTTATGGAGGCGTAGAAGACCTCATCACTACTAGGTTACCAAGATTATTTGAAGGAGTAGCTCAAGAATGGCATGTAGCCACACAGGAAGAAATTGGCTTACAGAAATGGGATACTTGGAAACAACTTATCAAAGCCAAATTTGGTACCAGAATGTGGGAAGAAAAAATGTGTAAATTAGATGAACCTGATTATTTTGATCCTCAAAAACATACCCCTCATAGATGGTGCGTAAAACAGAAGAAAAGAATTGATTGTATATATGATAATTCAACTAGTCAAGAAGTAGTAGAGAAACTTCTACGTCAATGTAGAGGAAACTTTCAACATTCTGTCAGATGTAGAATGAAAGAAGGAACTCATGATTTTGCGTACCTTATTGCTGTTATGGAAGAAGTTGTAGAAATGAAAGGTCTTAACAAGAAAGTTAATAATTTTGATAAAAATAACTATGAGAATAAAGAAGATTCTAAAGATAAATTAGCTCTCACTGTTACCAAAAAGACTAAAATACCTGAATGTTATAATTGTGGAGAAATAGGCCACAAAAAGCCTGATTGTACTAAAACCCGTAAAAAGATAAACAATGTTCAAGTAGATTCTGATGATGATGAAGAAGATACAGTTTCCCAAAATGGATTCAAGATAGTTTCAATAGAACAAAATCGATCTTCTTATTATGATCCAGAATCAGAAGATGAAGGGGAACATAGAATAGTAGTTACTCAGGCTGATATAGGAGATTCTCTTTCCATCAATGAAATACACGGTGAATCACAACTTCCTCAGAAATGGGATGAATCTCTCAGGGTAGGACATGTTTCTGATGCCAAATTACTCACCAACAAACCTGACTCTGGAATGAATTATACTTTAGGAAAAACAAGTTATTCTACTGTGATATTTGACAATAAATACTTGAAAGTACTATTAGATATTGGCACCTTTTGCTCTTGGACTAGTGTTGAATTTTTAGATCAGAATTACCCTGAATGGAAACAAAATCTATTACCCGTACCTAAAGCAAAGTTTAGTAGCTGTAATTCATCTGTGAAACCTGTAGGAATTATACCCATGTCCCTTATTTTTCCTCATTCTAAAGGATCCCTTAGATTAAATATTGAATTTGTAGTACTACAAGATTCCATTTGTGATTATCTTATATTGGGGAATGATACTTTTTGTATGTATGGGTTTGACATTTTTCAAAGTAAAGACAGATACTTTACTATTGGAGCTGATTGGAAAAATAAATTCCAAATCTGTAACATCAATACAAGATTACCATCACCTAATAAAATATCAGAAGAGAGAGAGAATAAACAATTGGAATCATTTAATAAAGAGTATCTTAGGCAGCTATTAGTGATAAGTTGGATAATGAACAAAAATTAGATATCTTAAAAATATGCTATAATAATAAAGAAGCTTTCTGTACCACGGAAGAACGAATAGGTAATGGTAAAGAGCATGATATCAAGCTTGAATTGACTTGTACAGAACCATACCTGCCAATTTTGAGGAGACCCCCTTATCCCTCTAGTCCAAAATCTAGAATGGCTCTAGAAACTCATATTAAAGAATTGCTAGAACTAAAAGTTATCAGAAAGGTAGGCCATAATGAACAGGTTGAGATCACCACACCTGTTATTATAGCTTGGCATAATGAGGAATCTAGGATGGTAGGAGATTTTAGAGCCTTAAATAACTACACTAAAGCTGATAATTACCCCATACCTAGGATAGATCATTCATTGCATAATTTATCCAAAGCTAAATATATCAATTGTATGGACGTGCTCAAAGGTTTCCATCAAATCCCCATTGATGTGGAAAGCAGACAGTTCATGAGAATCATTTGCCATCTTGGAGTATATGATTATTTAAGGATGCCTTTTGGGATAAAAAATGCTCCATCCCACTTTCAAAGAATGATGGATTCTATCTTTGGGTCATTTATCCGCCAATGTTAGATGATGATATATATTGATGATATAATCATATATTCTGAAAATTGGGATTCCCGTAAAGAAAAAATTAACCTAGTTCTCCAAACCGCTATTAAAGCTGGCCTAAAGATGTCTATTGATAAATGTAACTTTGGATTCATGGAACTAAAAGCACTTGGACATATAGTTTCAGGATTATCCTTGGCCATTGATCAAAATAAAGTAGCCGCTGTAATGCTGAAAGCAATGCCGCAAAATATTACTGAGATGCAATCTTTCCTTGGTTTCTGCAGTTATTACAGACAACATATCCAACAATTTGCCAATATCTCTAAAAGCTTGTATGAAGTATGTAGTAAAGACACAATTTTTGAAATGACTTATGCCAGAGTAAAAGATTATGAATCCCTCCAAGAAGCTTTAACTACGGCACCAGTTCTGGCTCAACCAGATTATACCTTACCTTTCATTTTATACATTGATTCTTGTCTAGATGGTTTAGGGGCTGCTCTACATCAAGAGTTCCAAATTGATGATAAACCAATAGAGAAACCCATTCTATTCATCTCTAGACAAATTAAAATTACAAAGAAGAAATATGGTGCCAGCCAGATGGAATGTTTAGCTTTTGTTTGGGCTTTAGACAAACTACATTATTATTTGGAAGGTTGCAAAGTAGTGGTAGTCACTGATTGTACTGCAGTTAAAAATCTTATGACCATGAAAACTCCTAACAGACACATGTTAAGATGGCAGATTAATATTCAAAAATATAGAGGGCACATGACTATTGTACACAAAGCAGGAGCTAAACATAAAAATGCAGATGGACTTCATAGATGGGCTTTACCCAATACTCCAGATAATCCGGCATATGATACAGAAGATGAAGACATATTTCCAATTTTGGGGATTCATGCCTGTGACTTGGATCAAGCTTATTTTGACCTAGTAGAACATAGTTACCAAAAAGATGCTGAAATGGTCAAATTAATATAAAATACTTAGTAATCAGAACAGCTCCCCAGAATTGATTGCTAGTCTACCCAGTTCCCTTAATAAACCATATTCAGGAGGTAAATTCACACTTCTTGATGGTCTTATTTATTATATACACAGACATTCTAGTGTATTAGTTGTGAATCAACAAACTAAACAATGAATTTCTTGTGTAAGTAAAATAAAACTTTTGAACAAAAGAAATTGATACAAAGAGATGGAAGATAATTTATACCTAAAGGCAAGACAAATGTGGAGAAGACAAGTTCTGAAATAAATCAAGTAGTAAAGAAAAAGAAAAGCAACACGCTAGTAAAGTGGATGTTAGTTATGACTACAATATGTGATGTAAGGCAGTTGAATAATTAGAAACCTACAATGTGTTTGAGTCTTGAGCTAAGTGAGAAAGAGATGAAAAGAATAAGAGGGGATCGGCTTAAAAGCACACACGGAATAGTCAATAGGAAGGGATTGGCTTAAAAAGCACACACGGAATAGTCAATAGGAAGGGATCGGCTTAAAGCATGCACGAGATAGTTAATAGTGTAGTGAAGACAAGTGAGCTGATTTATAATGTAACTATGAAACAACTAAGTGAGTTGTTTGTATTCTTGAGGAATCAGCAAGAAAGGAATATTGAGTAGAGTTTATATAATCTTATTCTTGAGGGATTGAGCAGAGAAGAGAGTTGAAACCTTGAGGGTCCAGGCAAGTGGTAAGATCTTATTGTCCGAGTGTAATGACATCATAGGAGGTTAAAGAACAGGATTTGAGGTTAGACTGGGTTAAAGAAGTTGGGCACAGCGCACATATGAAAAGGCGCAATGAGTCAAAAAGAAGTTGGGCGGGGCGCGTGTATGAAAAGACGCAATGAGTTGAAGAGGAGGGAATTCAGAGCTCAACACCCCCCCTGTCCTCTAGACGAAGTAGTGCTAAAGACTTCAACAATTTCACAAGGGCTGGCCAAGGAGCTGACTTTGTCAGGAAGTCTGCCAGCATTTTACTGGTGGGCGTATATTTGAGGGTGATGTGATTGTTCTTGATGACTTCACAAATGAAATGCAGTTGGATTTCAACATGTTTCATTTGTCTTGCATTCATATAGGCCTCAAAGCTGGCTACCGCTATACAACCTTGATTATCTTCATGGACTACCGTTGGAACGGAGATGGCAGAGACCAATATTTCATGGAGAAGCTGCCAAATCCAGAGAATCTCGCAAGCAAAGTCAGTCAAAGCCCTATACTCTGCCTCACAAGAGAACAGCAATACGACTGGCTGTTTCTTTCTTTTCCAAGATATGAGATGGTCATTGAGAAGGGATAAGTGACCGGTGACAGACCGACGTGTAGAAAGGCAATTCCCCCAGTCCGCGTCTGTAAAGCCCTTCAAGGGAGCAATAGAGCTGCGTCAATAAACCAAAGCAGTGGAGGAGGTACCAGCGAGATACCTGAGTACATGCGTAAACCCTTCCCAATGAAGAATACCGGGCAATTACAAGAACTGCAAAAGAGTGCTAACCGCATTTGCTATATCAGGGCGAGTAGCAGTCAAATGTTAACTCAAGGCCCCAATTGCGCTCCTGTAATTGACCCCAAAAGATTTGAAGCGGTCTTGTTCTTCAGTCGTAGATGGCTCCAGATGCGTATTTGGAACAAGGGGAGTTGACACCTGCCAACAGGAAGTCATAACATATAGATCTAGCAGAGAACTGACGTAGTGGAGCTGAGACAGGATGATAGCGTTGGGTTCGTGGAGAATTTTTATTCCCAACATCAAGTCTGCACGGCCAATGTCTTTCATGTCAAATTCTTCCTTAATTTGACTCTTGAAATGATCCACATCCTAGTTGCTAAAAACAGCAAGGTCGTCAACATGAACAAAGACCCATACTGGTTTTTCCCCCAAGCAATAAAAGACACACCGGTCAGCTAGGGAAACTTTAAACCCAACCGAGATTAGCCAAGATGAGAGTTGGTTGTACCAGGCAAGTGGAACCTGTTTTAAGCCATAGATAGCCTTGTTTAATTTAAGACAATGACATTTCTTATCCAAATTCACCCCCTGTGGAATCGAGAGAAAAACCTCTTCATCAAGTTTGGCATTTAGAAAAGCCGTCTTAATGTCCAATTGATGAAAATGGAGTCCGGTTGCTGAGGCGTGCAATATGAGGGCTCTTAAAGAATTTAATTGCCCAGTCGACGCCAAGGTTTTTGAGGAATCCACCCCATGAGTTTGAGAGAACCCTTGAGCGCATAATCGTGCTTTGAAGACAACAGCTCCGCTGTCTTGTTTCTTCCTGAAAACCCAGGTAGTTCCAACCGTCTTCAAAGATGGATCCCAGTCCACAACGTCCCACACCTTGAGGCGATCCATAGCATTCAATTCAGTTTGAATAGCATCTGACCAGCTCACAGAGTTGGAACAATTGATGGCTTGGGGATAATGAGTCGGAACACCATTCACAATTGCAGTGTTGAATGCCCTTGGCTTTCTGACCCGCGAATGGGAGAGGATATTTGATGAAGAAATATCACCCGAGATAATCTTGGAGGGATGAGCCCCATTGCCCGAAGACTCATCAAGACAGACTGACTCGCATTGAGTTTCTTCAATGCCTTGAGACATTCTTGGAGAAGGAGGTAATTCTTCAATAACAGTGTTGTTGGAGAAAATGGATTCAGAGGTGTTGTTGTCCTGAAGAAGGGAGTCATTGAAGGAAAATTGGGAAATTTAATATGTCTGGTTTTGATTAACTTATTGTCCCAAAGACAAAGCACCCTATATACAGAGCCCTCATTCTCAAAACCGACCAAAATGCCAACGTCTCTGGTATGTCCAAGCTTCCACGTATGATGGTTCTTGGGAACGGCAATAAAAGCCTTGCAACCAAAGGATCTGAGTCGATGACAAGGAGGAGGATTTTTAGTCCAAAGTTCATAGGGAGTAGAAGATTGAGAGGGAGTGGCCAACATATTAGTGATAATAACTGCTGCATTGACTGCCTCGGCCCAGTATGTCTTAGGGAGATTGCTCGAGAGAAGGAAGCATTGTGCTTTGTCAAGGATTGTGCATTTTTCTTGTTCAGCAATCCCATTGAGTTGTGGTGTTTCAGCCAGCAGAAAATTTGAAGGATACCTTTCTTAGCCATGAATTGATTGAAGGATTAATTTACAAATTATCCACCTTGATCAGAAACAACTTCCTTTATTTTAAGATCTTGAAGGTTTTCAACGAGAGACACAAATTGTTGGAATTCTTCAAAAGCACTGTCTTTTGTCTTTAAGAATCAAACAAATTTGAAGGATGAGTATTGATCAACAATCGTGAGGTAACATTTGAAACCGGAAACAGAAGGTGGATTGAATGGTCCAACAAGATCCAAGTGAAGGCGTTGTAATGGCGCATGAACAGGGGAGAAATGACCAGAGAAAGGGGTAAGAGTCATTTTTGAACAATTACATACCTTGAATAACGTGCGACCATTTGATGTAGGAAGTCCCATGGACTTCATTACATTGTCTCGCGGATGGCCAAGACAATTATGCCAAATTTCATGGCTGAATTCTCTTTTGTTAAAGAGAGCAGTGGGGCATTGGGAGAAGCGGACGTGTAAAAGATTATCAATAATTTTTCCAGAAACAATTGACCCAGAATTGTCGGAGATGTCAAATGAATAGTATTTCTTTGAAATTGTCACCAATGTGTTGATCAAGCAAACTAAGGAGATAAGATGTTGAGAGATTCTAGGGACAAGGAGGCAATCCTGGAGTTTAATCACTCGTCCATTAATGAATACCTCAGCCGTGCTGTAACCAGATGCAATCAATGGAGTATCTGGATTGCCAGTCTTGATGAAGACTGATTTTGGTGTGAAGGAAGAGAAAAGATCTCGGCAAAGGACCATGTGGTGAGAAGCGGCTGAGTCAATAATAATGTCTTCATTTGGCTCCGTGTGCACATAAGACGCAAAAACAGAGGCATGAGCAAAGCTTGCACTAGCATTCTTATTCTTCTGCTTTCAAAGGTGAGGAAACCTTTTGAAGCATTTAGATTCCAGATGGGAGGATTCGGGATTATGAACGCCACCAGCGCATTAGTGAATAATCTTGAAGGGAAATTTAGAAGTAGTGTTCCAAGTCGTAATAAGAGCAGAAGACACTTCTTGTTCAGGTTTGGATCCTTTGTGAGCAAGCCAAGTTTGAAGGGCATCCAGAACAAGATATGGAGAGGCAATACAGTCTTCAGACAAGGCGCAATTGTCAATGATCTTGTCTAGTTTTTTGTCGTGCATAAGTTTCCCCAAGACCAGATGCGAGATAATGTTGGGAGGCAAGGTGATGCCAACGGCGTCAATGTCCAAGGGATGAGTGCAAGTTTTGTTGATGTATTCTTGAAGGTTGCCCATGTAAGTTTCCGCGGACCAGCTCATAAAGACTTGTCCTCAATTAATCACAGAGTGAGAAGCGTATTGTGATGAAATCTTCTTCCATAACAGGATAGGGTCTGAGTTGGTTCAAGAATTGACGACCTCATTGTAACACCTGGAATTGATTCTAGAGGTGATGATTGAGATTCCCTTGTGTCCAGACTTCAGATTCGCCGCTTTCTCGATTTTGTAAGCGTTGAGAGAAATTGGGATATTGCAATGAGAGCTCTGACTCTTCTGGTCCCAAGGACAACAACTTGGACCAAAAAGTCAATAAAGATGACTCAGATAATGTATCTGTGGATTCCAATAACTCTAGGGCTCCAGTTGTAAGATCAATCGGTTGTTTCAATGTCTTTTTTGATAATTGCTAATATGTTCAATATTGTTTATAAGTGATGAATTAGTCAGCAATCTTGGAACCTTTAGAAACAAATGAGAACATGTCTGAAGGAGCACCTGAAGGAGGCAGGGACGGTGAAGAGGTGTGTTTGAATTTCTTTTTATCACTTATGCAATTTCTTCTTCAAACGATTGACCTTGCCACTAAATAATTTAGGAAAGAGTTGGACCTGCCAGTGTTTGTGACAATCCGTCAGATGAATATGAAGTGGAAATCCTGGTTTTTTATTGGATCAATTAATCACTGCTGTTCAATTGATTAGCTAAAGCCCCATTTCTTCCCATGTTTGACATTAGCAAGGAAAGGAAGCAAGTATTTGTCCTAGTGGAAAGGCTAAATCATCTAAGTGCTATCAAAGGGCTGTGGATTCCCTCACTGCTGAAGAAAGGGCCCTTGACACAAGTGATTCAGAGGATTACTGTCCATCTGATGCTCAAGTAGATACTCAGTCACCCTGCAAGAAGAAGAAAAGAAATCGTGCACCACTTTGACACCTAACAATGCTGCATTGGATTCTCCTGCAAATTCAAATAAACCGTTGCCAAATCAAACACCCAAGGACAAGCAAAGGGCATCCAACAGTTCCAATATCAATCCTAAGAGCCAATCAACCTCAGGGCCCAACACCCCCAATCCTTTTCTCAATATGAAGAGTATGCGTTGAAGAGGGATGCAGGCCAGTCGGAGATGTCATCCTTGTTCCAATTTTATTTAACTGACATGCTTCCTCAACTTGATTCTTTATTAGGCAAGGCACAAGTGGCTTGAGACAGCCTCACTTTTGAGATGTTGAAGTTTTAATGACAAGTCAACAATGATAATAAGGGGGTCAAGTTGGAGGAAAGGAAATTCAACCACTCAATTGAACTTGAGGAGAAGAAGTGGGATCATGGAATTAAATTAGAGGAAAAGAAGTGGGAACATGGAATAAAATTAGACGAGAGGAAATTAGACTGGGAAAGGGAGGAGAAGGATAAGGACCAAAGGTTTGAGATTGCCAAGATGGAACGTTTGGCTTGTCAGGAGCACATTGGTAAGAAGTATGACCTGGTGACTCAGTGTGTGGCTCATGGGAAGAGTACAGAAGAGATTGAACGCTTGGCAAATTTATTCAAATAGTCCACCTTTTTTGGCTTTGTTCACACCCAACAAATCATTTGAAACATTGCATGTTACACATTAGAAAGAAAATAAAAAAAGCAAACTATTGATTGTATTTTAAAGAGTTATCTAAAATAGCATCCATATCTCTAATAGTCCAGTTGCTTTTATTTGGATGATTAATATATTGACCATCTCTAATAAGCTGAATGGCTTTTTGGGTTTTCTTGGGCAGTTGGCAAGATAACCCCATTCATGTATGTGAAGATTTGGGAGCAGTTTTTGAGGGAAGGGTCAGGTGAGAATAAGCAATGGCTTTCCATTGGTAAATTTAAGAGCTATGCAAAAGTTTTCCCATATATCTAATAGTCCAGTCACCTTTTTTTGAATCTTTAATACAACAAACTTCAGTGAGCCATTGTCAGTAGACCAATCATCGGGCAAGCCACAGGTACATGAGCAGAAGTACCAAACTTGAGACACATTTCCTCCCTCCTCCTCACTAAGGAGCTGAGCCTGCCATAGATCTTGATGAAGAGCACATCGCCAATTTATGTTACAATTCATACAAGATCTTTGACTGGACACAGGCACACCAGCTTGGATTGCGGAGGGAAGGCATCCAAGATTTCCAGTTGAAACACCGGTACATGAGCACAAATCCCAAACTTGAGAGTCCTTCCCTCCTTCCTCCTCACTGAAAAGCTGAGCCAGCCCAAGATCTTCAAATCATTGACAAAATACAAGCTATCAGAATGAGCGTGACCTGTGTGAGATGGTTGAATTGTTTTGTCAACATTTAAACAAACAAGAAAGCACAGAAAGGCACTTACTGAGAAACCATTCAAGAACCTGGTCATCGGACCAATGTTCTTACCGATGAAAGGATTAAGCGGTTTCATAGCCAGTTCACGCGCGCTAAACCAGATAATATTTGAGAGGGAGTGGCCTGTTCAAGATTCCTAGCAGCCTCATTGTCATCAGCACTATAGAGAGCAACTTACTTGCTTGTATCCAAGTAAGTATTGTTCCGGGTAGCCATACACGCCACAACAATTCTGGCTGTGACAGAGGCCTTGGTTGGATTTCTGAGTCAAAAATCAATACTGTTGCAGCAGAGTTGGCCGCTTGAAATAGTTGCTTGTGTTGAGAGGGTGCTTGTTGTATGATTGGTTGAGGTGAGGTGTGATGTTTGCTTGGTTTGACAAGAGGAAATGGATTGAACGGTGAAGCGTGAGCTGATGTGAGATGTGATTTAATGGGTTCTTTTGGAAATGAAGGATTTGGATGGAAAACCAGGGTTTTTCATTTTCAAAATCCGTTTGGTTTTTAGCTACCCCGTTTTGAAAACCCGTTGATTAGAAATCGTGGATTTGGAAATTTCTAATCAACGGAGTTTTAATGGTGGATTTAGTCATATTTGATACCCCCTATTATACATAAATTAATGCAAATCTTTCTGTAAACCATGATAAATATGCAATCAATACTTATAAATGTATTCCCACCTGATTGGGTCTCCAGGGCAAGTGCTTTTCAAGTATAAACCCAACATATTCATTGTTTTATACTTAGTATTGTATTTGTTTATTTATTATTAATTTACTATGTAATAATGTATTTATTATTTACATATTACTTTTTTATATTGCCTTATCTTATTATTATTCATGTATTACTTTTTGTTAAATGATTAATACTATATTTTTTATTCTATATTTATTTTTGTTCTAGTCAGGTTGTCTCTGAACTAGTAGCAAGCTGACATAATTAATAGATGAAATAATTGTTTAGTTTAATTGAAGTGAAATAAATATTAAACTATTTTAATTAATGTGAAATAACTATGGCATCATTTTAACTAAAAATGACACCATTTTTCACTTCTGACCACAAAAAGTTTGATCAGATTCACCTGCCAATTTTCCCCCAATCCCCACTGCCAAATTAATTGACAGAGGGATTACTCCAAAATATATATTATTTAAGAGGAATTTTTCTTCACCAAATTGAAGACAGTCTCCCCCATCAATTTTAACTATACATAGATAAATTATTATAAACTAGCAAGGCACTCACCTTCTCCTGTAAGTTAGGTGGACTGGCCTTCTTGACTTATAACTATCATTAATAGTTAGAATTCTTCAAACCCCCCCCCCCAGTTAAATTAATATCTTTCATTTAATTGGAATAACTGTGTTAAAGTCTAGTTAGCCCTTCTGAGGATATATTTCCCATAACATAAGTCTGGCAGCAGGGTAATAACCTGTTTATTTTGTACTTATTGTTCTAAACAAACACCAAAGTAATATTTTATACAGTCATATCTTCATATTACACTTTTTAAGTGTAAGACCTTTTTAATTTCTTACTGTACACGCCACAATAAGTGGAATAGAGTCCAGTTTGTTGACAACCTCCAACTTGGATGTCTTTGACATCAGCCTCATTGGCCAGGATCAATTCCTCCTGGCCAATGCGGTTGTACACCCCATGGCTGCAAGGAATTCCTTGCGGTCAATGAGGTGTACAACCTCATCAACTGGGAGAAATTCCTCCTGTTTGATGAGGTTGTACACACCATTGACCACAAGGAATTCCTTGCTGTCAATGGGGTGTAGAACCTCATCAGCAAACATCAAATCACCTTGTACTCTTTTTCTACTACTGCACCTTTTTTCTTGATCTTTTCTCTACTTACATGGCTTGACCACATCCATAGCTCTTTCTTCTTATCCTCTTTGTGCCAAAATCAACTCCTTCTTCATTCTCCTCTCTTGACTTCACATTTCTCTCATCTTTTCCACTCAACTCTACTGCTAACAGAGCACTTTTACCTCTACCCGTTTAGGTATGAGTGATATTCTCATCTCTCTCTCATAAAGATGATTTCAACATGTATTTCATGATAGTAGTGATTAAACCTGACAATACACAATATAAATTTTTGTCCTTGCTATTCTTTCAGATGGGGCTGTACACCCCATCAACCCCAAGGAATTCCTTGCGGTTGATGGGGTGTAAAACCTCATTGGCTGGGAGGAATTCCTTCCGGCCAACAAGGCCCACTCCCATGTTGTGGGGGTGGGTGTGCCGCCCTGCGCTGGCCTGTTTGGCAAACACACCAATTGGTTTTGGTGTGCCCCTGGCATGGGTGTGCTTTTATGAACGCCCATATATTAAGGGTCCTCCCCAAAACCCCAATCTCTACTCTCCCATGCCTTTCCTCCATACCCCCACCCAGGTCCGCACTGACATGAGTGAAAGCTGTCCATTATCTATTCTACTCACCCCTCTCACCTACCCCTGCCTGCCTTTTCTATGTTCCCACATATCTGTCCCAGCCTACACCCCTCTTGCAGTCCTCCCTCTGGAGTAAATGCAAAACAGCCTGTCCCAATGGCACCTTAGAGGAGCTGAAAGCATTATTTTTGACAGTCCAGGACAGCCAGAAGTGAAAGATTATGGACAACTAAGGGAAATTTATTTCAGTAAATGATAGCATAGTTGTATAACATGAATAAATATTTCTACCTACACCAGGAAAAATCAATGATCACTTGTCTTCAAGTGGCATAGCAAAGTATAAAGGGACCTTTGTACTTTCTGATGTCACTTGTAGACATGTGATCTTTTTTTTTCCTGGTGCTAAGAGCAACGAGCAATTCGCCTTTTATATTGTTTACAAGAGATAATGAAGGGGGATATTGTAGAGAGTAGAAAGATGAGAGATGAGTAGAAAGATGGAAGAAGATTTATTTTAGGTAATAACACTATAGTGTAATGAAAGTATTGATAGAAGGCAAGCAATGATAGAGATGGAAGTTAACATTAGTGTTTTTCTTTTCTGTTGATTTTGATCATAACCTTTTGGTTATATCGGCTAGATTGAATTAATACTCACAAACACTCAGAATGTTGTGGTTGTCTATTTAGTCCTTTCAGGTCTCCTTGATCCTGTTCTTTTCTACATAATGATCACATTTGTGTATCCTTAGCTTCAGTCTATCTCTTGTTATAGCCTAAGAATAACAGACAACTTACCAATGTCGGATTTGTCTGAGATGCTGCCTAAGAGTTCTGGGGTGGTCAAAGCCTCCTGGTTCTTAGCAAGACGTCGGTTCTTGACTATTGGTCTGCCTGATTCTGGAGCATCCGAATTTTTATTCATCAGCCTAAAAGTCTATTGACTGACTGCAGGATGGTTTTGCTTACCAATCCTCGCAGCTACGGGCTAGTTAGACCCCTCATCCCTGTATTCTCACAGCCTTCCGTGCTTAGAGTTGCAAGATTTGCAGCATTCTCTTTGATTTGCGGCACTCCAATCTCCCGCAGTGAGCACCTGATGACTGAATTTCCAAGTGCCTTGGTTAGGAAGTCAGCTGCATTTGGTGTTGTTTTGACATATTGAAGTTTGATGAGGTGCATAGAGATGAGTTCTCTGACAAAATGCAAGTGATCCATGTGTTTGGTTCTAAATGAATTCGGGAATGTTTCACTGTTGGCTAGGATGATAGCTCCTTGATTATCAACGTTAAATTCTATGTCTTCCACTCAAACATTAATCCCCATTTCTTTGATCAAATTTGCCATCCATGCAAGATCCCTTCCAAGATCTGAGAGGGCCTTGTATTCTGCCTCCATAGTCAATAGCAAGACCGTGGACGGTTTACTTGATTTCCAGTTGATTAGGTGTGAGCCAATGGTTACCACAAAACCCATGATAGATCTCCTGGTTTCCAAGCAATTCCCCCACTTGGCATCAACAAACAACCTGAGCTATCCCACTGACTCCTTTGAGTAGGTTAGTCCGACTGCCCTTGTTCCCTTGAGATATTGAGAAACTTGCACTGCCACATTGTAGTGATTGATACCTGGGCAATCCAGGTATTGTAATATTGCACTGACTGCAAATGATATGTCAGGCCTAGTAAACACACTAAGGTAGTTCAACAATCCCACTAGTGCTCAATAGTTAATGTTCAAACGTTTGGATTCCTTTATTTCTGATTCAGTTGCTTTCTTCAGAGGCTGTCTGGGATTAAGCAGGCAAGAGGCCGGATTCTCTTGATTGAGATTGAATTATAATAACTTTCTCTCAACATACTGATTTTGATTTATTTGTAATCCACCTTCAAACCTTTCAATATTCATCCCCAGCAAGAATACAGCTTCTCCGGGGTACTTGATCTTGAATTCACTCTCCATCTCTTGCCGGAATTGCTCTGGTTTCTTGATTATGATAATTAGGTTGTCTACATGCGCAAATATACAAGTAGCTGCCTTCCCCGTGTTTGCCAATCTCCAGAACACACATGGATCCAATAGAGAGATTGCAAAGTCTAACGTTTTTAGGTAATTCAACAATCTCTTATACCAGACCAATGGGGCCTGCTTGAGTCCATAGATTTCCTTCTTGAGGTGAAGTATAGATCCCTCTGGACATTCAAGTCCCGCTGGTGGGATTAAGTTAACTTCATCTTCCAATGGACAAGTGAGGAAGGCACTTCTTACATCCAGTTGATGGATTAGCAAGTCGTTGTTTACTGCAAATGAGAGCAGAAAGCAGAGCAACAAAGGTTTTCCGGTTGGAGCATATTTGACCATGAAATTGAAACCATAGGTTTGTCAAAACCCTTGAGCGCAGATCCTTGCTTTATACTCTATAATTTGATTGTCCGCCCCTAGCTTTTTCCTGTACGCCCAGGTAGTCCGAAGTGGTTCATTGCACAATTGCCGTTTTTTCACTGTCAAGACATCATGTTCAATCATGTTTTCTATCTCTTTCTTCTCCGCCGTCATCCACTGCTTCTGATCCATGCTTCTCATGGCCTCGATGTGATTCTTTGGATCACGATTGCTTGTCGCTAGGTATACTGCACCTCTGTGTTGATTTGCCAATATGTTGCTTTCACTTGCTGCACTGGTTACTTCCTTTGAGATTGGTTCAGTTGTCCAGATGTATCTAGCCGCTCCCACCTTGACAGAGGTGTCCTTTGAGTGGGTATTTTCCGGACTTTCAGAGTGCAACCAATTGACTATTTCTTCCATGTCCTGCTCTTCTTGGTCATGGGTCTTGGTATGTCCCTCATCTGGAAGTCGCTCCTCCTCTGCGTAGGGTAATGGACATTCTTCCATTCTGAACAAGGGAAGTTTATTGACTGCATTCCCAATGTGACTCTTCTTTAAGGCAGGCCCTTCCAGAAAGGTTGACTCGTCAAAGTAGACATGCTTTGCCGTGACCACGCTCAAGTCCTCCAGTCAAACTACCTTGTAGGAGGAGTAGTTGTTTGCATATCCTATGAGAATTCCTTCCCATGAGATAGCATCAAAACTTGCTTGGGCTTGACTATCCATGCTTGACAACCGTAGGGCCAAAAAAAGTTGAGATTTGGTTTCAATTTGAACATCAGCTTGAGTGGTGATTGCTTGCTTTTTGCTAAGGATGGCAGGCAGTTGGTTGTTGCTGGTGGCATTTGCACCGCTTCACCCCACCATTCCGCAGCTAGATTAGCTTGCAACATAAAACATCTTGTCATCTCCAAGATTTTTCTATTTTCCCTCTCAGCCAACCCATTATTTTGTGGCATATACGGTGGTGCGACGTTGTGCTGAATACTGGAATCTTTGAGTATTTGACTGAGCTCAGTGTTGCAGAACTCTCCACCTCCATCCAAGATGATTTTCCTCAATCCAAATCCTGTCTGCTTCTTGAAGAAAATACAATAGTTGTTGATTTCCGATTTTGCTTGACATTTTTCCTTCAGTACTGCCATGTGTATGTACCCGGAGTATTCATCAGTTAGAGTAAGAAAATATTGAGCACCTCCATTGCTTGTGGGTGCTATTGGTCCAACTAAGTTGCAGTGGACTACTTCAAGTGGTGCCAGCACCTCCTTGAAGTGCCCTTGGCAGGACAGTTTTGTAAGTTTACCGGCCATACACTCCAAGCAAGCCTTCAATTTCTTGCATTCAATTGGTTGATTGAGTGCCACTTTGATTTGGCCAGAGCTTGCATGCCCTAGTCAATTATGCCACTTGACATAGCTGTCCAAGGTTGGACCGACTCGAGTATGGTAACTACTTTCTTGAGCTCAATTTCCCCCATCCTCCTCAATCTTGAGTAGATTGTTCATCAAGTTAACAGTGATGGTGGGCTGATCATTGATTTTTACTCTAAAGGACCCGTCCTGTTCATAGATCTTAACCTTGTTCTTGAGTAGTTGAACCATTGAGATCAGATTTCTGTTTATTTTGGGCACATAAAGAGCTTCTTTGAGTTGTATCAAGCTTCTGTTGGCTAAATTAAGATTTGCCGTTACTTTTGCCACTGCTGTCAGGGTATTAGGTCCACTTCCTGTCATAATGCTAATGTTGGTTGGAGTGGTTGTCTCGAAGTATGCCAGAGAGTTAAGAATATGGTTGCTTGCACCGGAGTCTAGGATTGTACACATAACGTTGATGCTGCTTGTTGTCACATGATAGGTGAATGCTGGTCAAATGAGCTGTTCATTATCAGTTGCTGCTGCATCTCTTGCATTGGCGTGGTATGCTCTCGGACGTTTTGGCAGTTGTTGCTCTGGATGTAAGGTCCAGCACGATGCTTTGGAGTGCGGAGAATCCGGATTTTGGTTACCATTCCTGCACCCTACGTAGTTCTTCCTTTTTGTTCCGTTGAACGTGCTTGTTGCCAAGGCAGTTGTTGCTGGGTGACTGATTTGCGCAGAAATTGGCTTTAATTTTTGTGACGTTTCATGCCAACCAATATCGCGAAGTTTAGCTATGACTAGCTTTGGCTTGGCCAGCACTGCTAGATTGGCAAAAAGTACTTGCATAAGAAGTGGTCAAACATCCGTAACTTTTCCGACTATTTCACAGCTGAGAAGAACGTCTGGGACCTTGAGTCCTATTGAGTTGAATTTGGCAATACTTTCCTCCATTTTCAGTATGTAAGCACTTATATCCTCCTCAAATTTTATCTTTCTCCATTTGTCCCATACTTGATAGACGGAGAGAAGAGTATTGGAGGTGTAGATTGTTCTGATTCCCGACCAAATGGAGTAAGGATCCTCTTGATTTTCCTTGTTGATGACGCTGAGAAAGACTGTGTTTGATACCGCTTGAGCTAGAATGTTAATTGTTCCTTGCGCATTTCTTTTGGTGATGACGTCTGCTTCATCCGCCAGTGGCACTTTGATGAAGTTTAAAAGATTCCTTGGTATCAAGTGCATCTTCATTTTCATTACCCATATTGGGTAATTATTGCCGTCAAATTTGGGCAGATGCACATGGTCTTTATTGGGACTAAACAGATCATTGTCTCAATTTTCAAATGCCGTACCAGAATTGGTTTGCTGAGTGGTATTGTTTGATGAAGAGGGGTTTTCAGAGGATCTTGTGTGTGCCATTGTTTATTGCTCCTAGTTTTCCTTGAGGTTGCCAGATAAGCGTCGAGACTGTAAATCTGAAATATTATGGACAACTAAGAGCAATTTATTTCAGTAAATGATAGCATAGTTGTATAACATGAATAAATCTTTCTACATAAGAGCAACAAGCGATTTGCCTTTTACATTGTTTACAAGAGATAATGAAGGGGGACATTGTAGAGAGTAGAAAGATGAGAGATGAGTAGAAAGATGGAAGAAGATTTATTTTAGGTAATAACACTATAGTGTAATGAAAGTATTGATAGAAGGCAAGCAATGATATAAGAGATGGAAGTTAACATTAGTGTTCTTCTTTTCTGTTGACTTGGATCATAACCTTTTGGTTATATCGGCTAGATTGAATTAATACTCACAAACACTCGGAATGTTGTGGTTGTCTATTTAGTCCTTTCAGGTCTCTTCAATCCTGTTCTTTTCTACATAATGATCACATTTGTGTATCATTAGCTTCAGTCTATCTCTTGTTATAGCCTAAGAATAACAGACAACTTACCAATTTCGGATTTGTCTGAGATCCTGCCTAAGAGTTCTGGGGTGGTCAAAGCCTCCTGGTTCTTAGCGAGACGTCGGTTCTTGTCTGCCTGATTCTGGAGCATCCGGATTTTTATTCATCAGCCTAAAAGTCTATTGACTGACTGCAGGATGGTTTTGCTTGCCAATCCTCGCAGCTAGGGTTCTAGTTAGACCCCTCATCCCTGTATTCTCACAAGAAGGCTCTCCAGAAGCTAGTACAGCGACAAGAAATTCTGGAATGTGTCAGAGGCTGAAACCCTACAACAAAGGAATTATACCCCCGCGAACAGAGAAAGAAAGGGGAAAATCCCACAGCTCCTTGTTGAAAGCAATGAAGAATCACGACAACAATCCCCAGAAGTTGACAAGACAAAATGAATTCTTCGGTTCAACTGACGCTACTCGCACTCGTAACAACTGTTTCTGCTGTTCTCTTGACTATTAGTCAACTGGAAACGCAGGCCACCAAGAAATAAGGGTGAGGACAAATAATAAGTGACAAAAAACAACTAGATTTACAAGAGCACTGTTTTTTGCTTGGCTAAACTGAGATAATTTTGGAATCTTCAGAAGATGAAAAAATCAGGCAAGTTTGATAGCACCGGCCAGCTTGACACCCGGTTCAGATGGCTGATCACCAGATGTTTGACTGGGCTCCATGACTGCCGGTTTGAAGGCCTTCGCAAAGCCCGAGGATCGAGCGGGTTTAGGATTGTCTAGCTGTGTTGGGAGTCGTTGGCCATCTAATCCAGAAAGTGGATCAATAGAAATGCAATATAATTCAATATCGTGAGCGTTAGAATTATGCTAAACAACAGTTGACTTACCCTCCGCTTGTGGTTCCTCTGTTGCAAACAGGAGACTTCCATCTGCAGCGACTCCATCAATGTCCTCGCCATCCGGCAGGGGAATCCCAACATCTTCCCCATCAATAGCCTTTTGGACTTCTTCATCTTCAACATCAACCTTGATCAATCTTTCATTAAAATCGTCTATCGAATTTTGACCGAAGACCATGAAAGAATTCCAAACGTTGACTATTAAACATATCTGTTTCTTGAAAGTCTCGGCTTTGATTCGTCCCGGAAACGAACGATAGATCAAGTTGAGGTGATCAAAAACATCTGGTAGAAGCTTTTCTAATATCTGACGGTATTTCCATGCATTTGGTAACGAATTCGAGCTGTTGTGTAAGATGTCCGAGATCACGTAAAGCCGAGCGAGCTTTCTAGGTACTGGAGTCATGTCGATAGTCAATGATTGGACCAAGATTTCGGCGACCTGTATGATAATTTTTCATCGGTTGAACAGAAAGAGCAGAGTTAGAATGAATCAACTTATTCTACTTGATAGAGAAACTGGTACCTCTTCAGCAGCATCCGCGTGATGCAATGCAAACGCCATACATCTCGCAATCTTTTCTCTTTGGGGGGTCAAACTCCTGAGCATCGCTTGAAATCGTCGACGGCTATATTTGCCCAATCTGCCTTTAGGAAGCCGTTCGTTCTCAGATTCTTCAGCAGAGTCGGTAGAATAAATGGAAGCGTATCCCTGTTTGCTTGCCATGTCAGCGGTCAACAGCTGGAATAGTAACAATAATCCAATCTTACGTCGTCAGCAAATGGGGGTGGGGGTGGGGAAGGTGGGCGATAATGTCGATCGACCAGCATTCGAAAGAAGTGATACGCTGCAGTCTACGAGGTGAAGGGCAGACAAAGAAGAGGAGAGAAGAGGAGAGTTGAGTTACTGAATAGTGGAAGGCCGTAACAAAAGTAGAAACTACGCTTGCAACTTACATCAGCTTCAATCAGAAATTTGAACTTTGGGTTTGTCCGTTCCCTTTCTCTCAGAGTTCGTTCAAATCTTTCCCCATGTTCCAGGACCTTCTTGGCAACGGTGCGGATAAATTTCTCTTCGTCTTCTTGAAGCTTGGGCCAATCTCGGGTATCTCTGGAAGGAGACCTAGCCCTTGAGAAATCTGAGGAATAGCTCCGAGATGATCCTCTCGAACGATCGTAAGACCGTGATCTCGAGCGCGATCTAGAAAATGAACTATATCGGGACCTCATCCGTTTGGAACGGCCTCTATTATCACCGTATCTCGAACGAGACCGAGATCGGGATCGGGATCGAGACCTGGACCGATGGTTATCACGAGAGTCGACTGACAAGCTGCGCGATCTTCTTTTCCTATAACCCGGGGAGCGCCCATACCGACGTCTTCTAGGTGAAGGTGAACGGGAAGTTGGTCGAGCTTCCCTGGGCAGCTCTACAGAGTTTGAAACGTTGAATGAAATTGCCAAGTGAATGTAACTGATCCAAGGAGGGCATTCATCATACCGAATTGGGGCTTGTGCCCGGGGGGCATGGGCATGGCCTTGCCCCAACCTGTGCGAAGTATATGGCCTCCCCAATCAAAGCCGTCAAGCTCCCTACATGCCCGTTCGGCATCAGATCGCCTAGAGGTGTGTTTGATGACAAAAAGTATCAGCATTCATGTTTCAGCTGGAATTATCTTTACAGGCTCTTCACTGACTAACCGCATGTAAGAAATAAAACCATTCAAGCCACCGGACTTGTTTTGCCTCATGGCAACCATTCCGTATCCAGCGCCACCAATATTGTCACTGCCACTTCTTGGCCACATAATCTAATTAGTGTTAGGGGTAGGAGATCCCGAATGTCGATGAGGAAATGAGTATAGGTGTTAACTTTTTTTGCATCAGCGAAGAGATGAGCCGACTTTGAGTGAGGCGATCGGACCCCATTTCACGCAGAAGGCTCCCAAGGATTGTTCGCATATCGTGCCGGGTAGATTTCCCACATGTACATTAGTCGTTAGTGGGTCGCCGGTATCCCTTGATCCTCCCGAGAGATGAGGAGCGGTCTCTAAAGCTAGACACACGTAAGGAAAGAGGTGTGGTTTAATTTTCTTGTTCAATACTATCGTATTTAGTGGGTTAATCGAAGTATCAACCGACCGGCCAAAGCAGTTATACTCATGCCTCGAGGGTCCTTGCTTGCTTTCGCCGCCAAGCGGCCCTCACGTTCAGCATCTTTCCTACAGACAAACGACTCGGATATCAAAACATGGCGACTAGAGTGGAACCTGGAAAAAGAGCGAATAGCACGCGCACCTTTTCAATTCTTCCAAAAAGCTTTCTCCAGCTTTTAGTTTCTTTGATGTGGTGGGAACTGTAGGGTTAGAAGGTGGGTTGTTGTGAGGGGGGAGGATGGGAGCTTCGGTAGAACTGTGCGGAGCAAACGAAGCTCTCAAAGGAGGCGGAGATTTTTCAACGGGTGAGTCCAGCTTGACCACTGTTCTAGGTGCTCCTCCAGGTTTGACAAATGCTGGGCCTTGGGTCGATCTTCCATGAGACTGTGACGATCCGGTACCACGACCCCGTCCGCTACCTCGATCGTTCCCGTCAAATGCCGCTACAAAGTCCTCGTAGGCCTTAGAAGCGAGTTCCTCTTCCTCGCGCTTCTTGGCTTCAGCGGCCTCTTTCTCTTTGACGAATTTCGATTTTTTGATGGGTCCAGAGACAAAAGCATTGAGCGCCTCCTGAGACTTCATCGGAAAAGAAGATCAAGTCGAGTCGGATTTCAAGCGGGGTGAATGAGCCTTCTTATCAGCTATTGAATCAGCTATCGTATTGGTTTTTGTAGCCTGAAGGTCAAACAGACGACCAGATATGTCGGTGCCAGGGTTGATGAGGGCAATCAAAGCAAGCGAACAAAAGACAACTGTGTTCCAATCGGATTGAGCGGATTGGCGGCCAGCTGCGGAATCGCTCGTAGCAATCGGTCAATGTTTGCGACCACAACTTGGTTTTATTTACTTCTCACAAGTATGTAGCCCCCAATTTTGGGGAGAAAGACACGGATCGACGCCGATCCGCGATCCGTGTCATGCAACCTAGCGGGCCGACGTCGACCCATTAGGCATGTATTGATCCAGTACAAACCTTGCATGGTTTGTTTGGCTCGCAAAGGGCATTCCCTTAGGCCATCTCCACCGCGGGAGCTATCCGGGTTGCTATTGCAACTGTGCCTGGGCACCTTGCCGGAGTCATAGCAAGCCGAGGCTGGGTTGCTGCACACCGCAAGCTACGATATATCGCAGCTTGGGGCGGTGAAAGGTTTTGGGTGTTCCCGGTTGTGTGTGGTTTAAAGTGACCGGGGGGGAGGGGCCAGATATCACATTTTTTTGCTGTGTGGTATCTGGCCAGTGGGTTGCTATCGAGTTGCTATAGCAGTTCCAGATGTGGAACTGCTATAGCAACGGAGCTGTGTGGATCTGGGATATAGCAACCCCAGTGGAGTTGCTATATGGGGTTTGGGTTGCTATATTTAGCATAGCAACCCCGGTGGAGATGCCCTTAGGCCCTGTTTGGTTATGTTATACGAGGGCATAGCCCCCAATTTTGGGGATTGGGGAGGGAGGTTTAGAAAAGGGGGCTTGATGAGAAGGGTACACAATGTTTTATTTGTGGAAATATAAGGACAAAGATAGAATTGCGTTTGAAATCAAAAAGCAATGAAATTCTGAAGCAAAAAAACAACAACAAAGGATGTGAATCTAAAAATATTAATATAACTATTGCCTCTGGACACTTGAAAGAACAAACCTCTTTATAAAAAATATTTGATGTTTCATATGAAGGAAGGCCAGATTCAGGTTGAGGGACTACTACCTTTGTAGTACGGCTGGACTTCTTATACAGGATCATGAAGTACTATACCAACATTTCCAATTGTCTGACCTTGAGATTTGTTTATAGTTAGTGAGAAAGGCAGATTTACAGGGAATTGTTTCCATATGAGCTTGAAAGGCAATCCAGACTCATCAGGGTCTGATATGAAGGGAATGCATGGTATGGCCACCAAGTTGTTGACTCCGTTTCCTGAAATTACCTTTGCATAAATAACATTTGGGCCCAGGTTTTCCACAATCAATCTAGTCCCATTACAAAGTCCCATTGTTTGATCAAGGTTCCTCAGCATTATGATTGGTACACCCCTTTTCAAGTTCAGAATGTGAGGTGGAAAGCCTGAAATTGTTAGAGTATTTATGTATTCCTGCAAGTATAGGTTTTGGGGGACATCTTCCACTGAATCATAGCTTGTGTAAGTCCTGCCTTCTGATGGAATATCTTGCAAGATCCTAGAATTTATATGGTTGACTGAAATATTCTTGCAGCAAAGAATAGCCCAGTCCAAAAAATAATCATCATGGGAGAAAGACCTGGAAATATCTGGGAATACTTGTGTAATGAGACGATCCAAATTTTCCTCGTGGGATCCACCATGGACTACCATTGAAGCAGGCAGCTGTATCTTGTTTGAAAAATCAGTGATACCTTCTCCATTCCAAATAGATAGTAAAAATTGCTGAAAGTGAGGATCCCCAGCTGCACGCATGTTGATGGACAGACAAATTATGTTCTGGGAAAAGTGTCTCCAGCAGTGAGAGTTGACAATGCTAGCATTAACAATTTGAGGACGTGATCCCTTCCTCACAACTGGCAAAACCTGATGGAAGTCTCCCCCTGAGACCATTACCTTTCCACCAAATGGTAGATCTGAGTCCATCAAGTCTTGGAGTAATCTATCAACTAATTCAAGTGCATGCCTGTGTGTAATTGGGGCTCCATCCCATATTATCAACTTTGATTTCTTGAGGACATCTGCTTTTTGTGAGTTTTTGGCAATAGAAGAAACTGGATGGTGTGATAGCCTGGGAGGAATTCCAAAGGTGAGATGAGCAGTCCTTCCATATGGCATGTTCATGGCAGCAATCCCTGTAAGATAGAAACAAAAATTAGCTGGAATATGTATGTTCAAATTGTCATGAAAATTATTCTTACCACTACCGGCACATGCAATAGCAATCCTTTGAGTTTATCTTACATGTGCAAGTAAGCAATTGTATAGGAAAGTTTTTCCAGAGCCACCAGGCCCATCAATAAAAAAACATTGTGGATGTTCTGAATTGCAGGCATGGAGAATTTGATCAAAGGCCAACCTCTGCTGCTGGTTAAGTTGATTTACATTATCAATTTGACTTTGATCCACATTGAAGCTTGACCACTCTTCATCCAACATCCAATTTCTTATTAGGTGGTTACTTCCAGCTGAAGGATTATATCTTGGAAGATCAGGAAATGATAAATCAATCCGCTGCAGACCATTCTGGAGTAGAATTGGATTGATTACTTCAATGATCCGGTTTGTCATTAGGGCATCATCTTGACAGCCTTGATGGATCCAATCTTCTGTCATGGAAGTGTAAGAAAAATTCCATAAGCGGACAGGGTTTGAAGGTTGACATGTTGCCAATAGGATACCAAATAGTCTTCTCAAGTAAGATGAACTCATTGTAGAATCAGCTTCTGCCATTGTTTGTCCCCAAATAATGATCATTTTCCAAGAGACCCCTTGCTAAAGCAGCTGAACAAAAACTATCATGAATAGTGCCGTGAAAAGTTCTGAGATCTTCAAAGGAAGTAGATCCACAGACATGATCCAACAATAAACGTAAATACCATCTTTCTGGGTCTGATGGAAATACAGAATAAATCCTGCCTATTGAGTTACCGCATTGCCTTGGCTTCCATTCTTTTGTCCTGGGATGCCATGTGTTATACCTAGGGAATTCTGAGTATTTCAATAACCTGGCATGTGGATCAATTATGTTTCTTGCAAAGTAACCGGTGAGCATTGTATAACCTTCTGAAGCCCTTTCAATAATGTTTTGCAATGATTCATCTTGAGGGTATGTTACTTGATGTTGATTGGGCAAATGTATGTCCAATCTGTTGACCAATGGGTAGGTGGAAGATAGTTTAAAAGAGAATATCCTCCAGCAAGCTTCAGGAGCGGCAACCCAGCGTGAGTCCCTGAATCTATTGATCTCATCAATACTTTCCCCAACATCCAGAACTACCTTATCATGTCCCTTGTATATATATTTGTAAAGATACTTGACTGCGGATATTTCTGCACAAATTTCAACATTTATATGGCACTGATATGTTGCTGAGAGGTAGGAATTTTAAGGCACCACCCAACAATTGGCAATTATGAAGTTGTTCTGACCCCTATGTATTGTATTTCCATCTTGACGTCTTCTATACTGTGGGTAGGAGTTTTCATTGAATGAAGATTCAGAACAAAATTGTTTTGGGTACTTCTTTGAGCAAACACCATTGACCATGCATGGTGCATTTGGGTTGTAAGGTTCACAGGGTCCATGGATCATATGTCTTGATACAGCTTGGTAAAGAGCTGGATTGGTGAGCTGATCTGGAATTTCTGCAGTCACAATTTGATCAATTTCTTCAGTAGTGCGGGGTATATACTGAGATTCTAGGATGACTAAGAGTTTCTGGAATATCATCCTCCAAGTGTGGTGGTTGCTCTACAGGAGGAAGGTTTGAGGAGTTATCATAGTTGGTGTAGATATTAATCTGATTGTTGGGAGAAAGATTTTGGGAATGGACCAAGTTGAAAATGGAAACTCTTGAGGGGTTGTTAGGAGTTTGATGAATTCTATTGGTCTGATGGGTAATTCTGCAGTGGCTCTGATACATCAATTGAGTGATTTGAGACAGTGAATGCCTTTGTGATGGGATATGATGTTGATTCAACTGGATTGGGGAGTGAGTTGAATGGTAGTTTTGATGGGAAGTAAGTGAATGGATATGATGAGATCTTTGATGAGAAACTGGGGATGGTAGTTGATAAGATAATTGCCGGGACGTTGGGGATGGAACTCAATGAGAGATTGGACGGGACCTTGAGGATTGAAGTTGGTGAGAGATTTGATGAGAATGTTGAGAGAATTGATGGGAAGGTGGATGGTGTGTTTGAGGGTCATTGTGTAGCTGCTGAAGATGGGAAGGGTGATGATTATTGATTAAACTACCTTGGAAGTGCTGATGACTTGGAGAATTGTGAGAGTTGAAAAAATAAGAATGAGGTACAGGAGAGGATGGATGGTGAAAATGATTGGGGTTAGGGGTGGTGGGAAGATTGAGTTGAGAATTCAATTGCCTTTGCCAAAACCTAGCATTTCTTTCCCTGTTGTATGCTCTTCTGAGTTCATCAATATTCAAGTTCATTGTAGATTAATGTTGTAGATTAATAGGAGCTGAAAAGTAGAATGCAATAAGAGTATGTGGTAGGTAATCAGATTATTACTTTTAAGAATGATGGCTGTGAAAGTGGGATATTCTTGGGGGGAATGGAAGATTTCAGGTGAAGAAGAGCTCTATTTATGTCTGGGGAAAGGGTAGAAGCAGTTTCAGTTTGATTAATTAGTTGTTGGTAGCAACATTAATTTGACTTGGTTGCCAGCAACAGTCTACAAAATTAGTTGTTGGTAGCAACATTAATTTGACTTGGTTGCCAGAAACATGTCATGAGCCGTATTGCGGGCCTGCCCGCACCAAAGCCCGCACCACATGTAGATAGTCTATCACGTACATGTCACAGACAGACCACTATATAGTCTGTCAGGACGAGGATCCACATCTCTTCCTCATCCTGCAATCTACATTATAGGATCCCGAAACCCCAGAAACCCCAGAACCCCAGAGCCTTTCTCTCCACAGATCAGACCATAACATATTGCAGGATCTAACACTACAGAGACAAAGGCAAGAAACCAACACCCAGACACCTGAACAAAACCAGACAGACAACCCGAACGATCCCAACTCCACCCGCACCCAAAAGATGGATGAAGTAGAGCAACTCCGACGACAGCTTGAGGAGATGACTCAAGCAAGGGAGAACAAACGATCCTGCCAAAGAGCGGCCGAAGCACAACGGGACCAACCATCCCGACCAACCGGTTCCACCCCAACCCGCGGACCAAAGATCGCATGTCCCGACAAGTTCAATGGTGAACGCGGGACGAAGGCAGAAACGTTCGCCCGCCAAGTGGCAATTTATACATTGGTCAACAGCGCCATGTTCCCTGACGACAGGACAAAGCTGTTATTCGCCGCGTCCTACCTTACTGGACCCGCCGCCGTGTGGTCCGCCCCGTACATCAACCTAGTCACGGAAGGGGCGGACTTCTCGTATGACGGGTGGACGAAGGATTTTGGAACAATGTATTTCGACTCCGAGAAGAAAGGGAAGGCGGAACGGGCATTACAAACGCTACGACAGACAAGGACAGTGGCCGACTACACCCACACATTCCTCACCCACGCTACTGCCACCGGATGGGAGGTCCCGACCCTCATCAGCCAATACCGACAGGGCTTAAAACGGGACATTCGGACGGCACTAGTACTGGCCCGCACCACTTTCACCACTGTCAATGAGGCAGCAGGTCTAGCCATGGAGCTTGATTCGGAGATGCACGGGGCGGAAACGACCACTGGATTTGCGAAGACCCAGCCAGATCCCGACGCCATGGACACATCTGCGATCAGCGGCCGACTGTCCGAGGACGAGAAGGCCCGCATGATGCGGGAAGGACTTTGCTTCCGCTGCGGGACGCGAGGACATATCTCTTGGGAGTGTCCAACCAAGAAAGGGAAAGGACGGACACCCGCCTCAGTCTCCGCACTCGAGGACAAAATCCAACAGCTAGCCGATGGGTTGGCGGCGCGCAAAACGGAGGGACAGGCGGACAAGGTGAACAAGGGACGGGCCGATAAGTCAAAAAATGGAGACGCTCGGGAATGAAGGTTGTGCCCTTCCCGAGCGTAGCGGATTTTTCATGCAGTATTGGTGCTAGTCAGACATTACATGTAAATGAAATTGATCCCCGATGTTTCCTTTCATGCACCATCACAACTCCCAGAGCCACACCCCAAAGCCCCTATCCCCCCCTATCCTTCCTCATAGACTCCGGAGCAACCCACGAGGTTCTGAGTGAATCGTACGCATCCCGATGGGGACTCCTCGAGGCCGCTTCGGCCTCGGGGCGAACCGTCTTCGGATTTGACGGGTCCGCAAGCAGAGCAACCCATGAGATAGACCTAATGTTGAACGACGAACCCCGCCCGTCCCGATTCATCATTACACGACTGAAAGACTCGTATGATGGGATCCTAGGGATGCCCTGGATCCGCCGATATGGACACCGAATCAATTGGAAGAACCGTACCCTATGGACCCCGGACATTGCGGCCGCTTCGGCGGTTTCGTCAATTCCGAAAAACACCCCAACCGGCGAGTCGGGGAAAGCTAGGAAGATTGACGAGGGGGTGTGTGTTTTGAACACAATAACGCCCCCGCAATGTGAGTTCGACATCCCTATCCCCCACATCATTCCCGAAACGGCTGGCAAGCTTGTACACCCTGTAGATAGACCCCAGAACCCCACATGGAATCCCGAAACCCAACACCCCAACCACATACCCGATGAAACCGTATCCAACCAAACTTGTGCTACTGCGGCAGCAGTATCGTCCTACCCGCCAACATCCCCGCAGAAGGTCGAAAGGCCCATGGGGAAAGCTAGGATTAGTGACAAGGGGGTGTGTGCTTACAGCACAATAACACCCCCGCAATGTGAGTTTGACAACCCCCCACCCCATACTTTACTGCCCGAGACAGCTGGCAAGCTTGTACGCCTTGTAGATAGATTCACAAGCCCCGCCAAGAACCCCAAGACTCGACACTCTGACCAGGTACCCAATGAAATTATTGCTACTGCCAAGGCAGTATCGTCCTCTCCGCCAACATCCCCGCATACGGCCTACAGGCCCATGGGGAAAGCTAGGATTAGTGATGAGGGGGTGTGTGCTTTTAGCACAATAACACCCCCGCAATGTGAGTCTGATAGATCTCCCCCGCATTTGAATCCCGAAACAGCTGGCAAGCCTCTTTTCCCCCTAGGACATACCCCTGCAGTGATCAGCACGGCCAAAACATCGTGGTCGACATCGGCCCGATTGGCAGCAAAAGGGAAAGCCACGACTGCGGAGCGGACTACGGAAGAATTGGTACTGCGGTGCTACCACCGACACCTTGACATGTTCCGGAAACCAAGTGCCATGAGACTTCCCCCGCAAAGAAAGTATGACTTCCGCGTAGATCTGATCCCAGGAGCCAGGCTGGAAGAATCATGCCGCTATCCCCAGCAGAGAACCAGGCACTTGATATTATGATTGCCGAAGGACTGAAGAGCGGGACCATTCGACGGACCACATCCCCGTGGGCGGCACTAGTACTATTCACTGGAAAGAAGGACGGGAACCTGCAACCCTGTTTTGACTACAGGAGACTCAACGCGGTAACGGTGAAGAACAAGTACCCGCTCCCACTGACAATGGACTTAGTTGACAGCCTTTTGGATGCGGACACATTCACAAAGCTCAACCTACGCAACGCATATGGAAACCTCAGAGTTGCAGAAGGCGACAAAGATAAGCTGGCTTTCATCTGCAGGGCAGGACAATTTGCCCCGCTTACCATGCCCTTTGGTCCCACGGGAGCGCCAGGATACTTCCAATACTTCATGCAAGACATCCTCCTCGGACGGATTGGGAAAGACACCGCTGCATACCTAGATGACATCATGATCTACACGCGGAAAGGGTCGGACCATGCGGAAGCGGTGGGCAGTATACTGGACACATTGAGCAAGCACCAATTGTGGCTGAAACCCGAAAAGTGTGAATTTTCAAGGCCGGAAGTGGAATACCTAGGATTATTGATATCATGCAACCGGATCAGAATGGACCCCGCAAAGGTGCAAGCAGTAACCGACTGGCCCGCACCAAAGAATGTCACCGAACTTCAACGATTCATTGGGTTTGCTAATTTTTACCGCCGATTCATCGACTATTTCTCAGGAAAGACCAGACCGCTCCACAACCTGACAAGAGTAGAGACCCCCTTTGTGTGGGACGCCAAGTGCAACTCTGCATTTGAATCCCTCAAAACCGCCTTCACATCCGCCCCGATCCTGAAAATCGCAGACCCGTACAAACTGTTTGTCCTCAAATGTGATTGCTCAGATTTCGCGCTTGGCGCGGTACTGTCCCAGGTTTGCACCAAGGACCAGGAACTTCACCCAGTAGCTTACCTGTCCCGATCCCTTGTACAGAGGGAATGCAACTATGAGATCTTTGACAAAGAGTTACTGGCTATTGTGGCTGCCTTCAAAGAGTGGCGGCAATACCTAGAGGGGAACCCACACCAATTGACGGCAATTGTATACACCGATCACTGTAATTTGGAAAGCTTCATGACAACCAAACAGCTCACGAGAAGACAGGCAAGATGGGCGGAGACCATGGGATGTTTTGACTTTGAGATCATATTCCGACCAGGACGCCAATCGACAAAACCCGACGCCCTATCCCGCAGACCAGACCTCGCCCCAGCACCGGGAGAAAAGCTGACCTTTGGTCAGCTCTTGAAGCCAGGTAACATCACCGAGCGGACTTTTGAGGAGCTTGCAGAATGTGCGGAATTGGACAGCTGGTTTCTGGACGAATCAATTCAAATGGATGATGGGTGTTGAGTTTTTCTGTTCCTCCTCAAAAGTATCTTCCCTCCATTTAAGTTTCAGAGAATCAACTTGTTTTTTCAGACTAGAATACATCATAAATATTAAGCTATTTGTAATTACAATCCTTAATTTAATTGATTGTTATTTCTTTTTTCTGAACTCATTTTATGATTACTAAAAACTGATTACTAGAATTAACGCCTCTTAGTATTTGTGGTTTTTGTAATATGTTTTTTCTTGATTAATATACTAGCTTGACTAAAAGAGACTGAGAAGGCCTGACTAGTTATTTCTTCCAAGTACTCATATTATACTCCTCTCAGTTTTTATTCAAAGTACTCTTTATTCATTTTCATTTCTCAACCACAAATCAACCACTTGTAACTAGTCTATAAAAACATAGCCTAGTCCAAGCAATAACAATTATCAGTTCTCCTCATAATAAACTAGTCCCCATTATTGAGTCACCCCAGAGTCTGTTCAAAAATCCTCCTCTCCTCTTTTCTCTTCGCCTAAAATCCAACAATGGGGAACATTGGTTTGAGGTGGACGTGATGGGGACTGACTTGGAAGATGCGGGAACGGACGACCTAGTGTTGTCTGACGCCGAGATCATTGCCAGGATTAGAGAACTGACCCCACATGACCCAAAATTGGCTGACTGGATTAAGCTGTTACAGAAACCAACAGGGGACCACAACAGGTATGCGGAAGCCGACGGGGTACTCTATGACAAGGGACGGATAGTGGTACCAGCGGACTCGGCATTGCGGACGATAATCCTCAAAAGTCGACACGACACAAAGTCCGCAGGCCACCCAGGCAGATCCCGCACGTTGGCATTAGTACGGAGAAGTTTTGTGTGGAGTGGAATGAAGAGATTTGTCAACCAGTACGTAGACGGATGTGATTCATGCCAAAGAGTCAAATCTAGCACTTGACGGCCGTTCGGAACATTAGAACCCCTCCCGATCCCCGCAGGCCCATGGACGGACATTAGCTATGATTTGATCACTGATCTCCCTGAATCCCGCTTGAGTGACAGCATACTAACAGTAGTAGACCGACTGACCAAGATGGCCCACTTCATCCCATGCAAGAAAACCATGAACGCGGAACAACTAGCGGAACTGATGGCAGAACACGTATGGAAACTCCATGGAACCCCCAAGACAATTGTCTCGGACCGGGGAAGTATTTTTATCTCCCAAATCACACGTAAATTGAGCTCCCGCATGGGGATTAGACTACAGCCATCCACAGCGTACCACCCAAGGACAGATGGACAATCCGAAATCGCCAACAAAGCAGTCGAGCAATACCTGCGGCACTTTGTTTGCTACCAACAGAACGATTGGGCCCCACTCCTCCCAATGGCCAAATTTGCTTACAACAACAACGACCACACCTCAACAGGAGTTTCCCCGTTCAAAGCCAACTACGGATTCAACCCGGCATATAGCGGGACCCCCTCAACAGAACAATGCATGCCCGCAGTAGAGGAACGACTCCGCAAACTTGCGGAGGTCCAAGGAGAACTCAAGCATTGCTTAGAAGAGGCGCAAGAAGCAATGAAAGGCCAATTTGACAAGAAAACAAGGGAAACACCGGAATGGGACGTAGGGGACGAAGTATGGCTAGATGGACGCAACATTTCAACGACCCGCCCAAGCCCAAAATTGGAACATAGATGGCTGGGACCTTTCTCTATCTGTAAAAGAATCTCAAGATCCGCGTATAAGCTAACACTCCCTATATCCATGCGGGGGGTACACCCCGTATTTCACGTATCAATACTCCGCAAACACAGACCCGACGAAATTGCGGAACGACGGAGGGAAGACCCGGAACCAATTACAGCGGCCGGAGGGGATGAGTGGGAAGTCGAAGAGGTACTGGACTGTAAAAGACGACGCGGGAAGACCAAATACCTGGTCAGCTGGAAGGGATTTGGAACAGAAGACAACTCATGGGAACCAACGGAAAACTTGAAGAATTGCGAGGAACTGGTAGCAGGATTTAATTCAAGATTGCTGAATGCGGCAACTACTCATCGGCGGAGGCGGAGAAGGAAGTGAGGAACAAAATTGATAAGAGGTGGAATTTTTTTCTTTTTTTCTTGATTGGCGAATGAGTGGAGGATTTAGCATTAAAAGGGGGATAATGTCATGAGCCGTATTGCGGGCCTGCCCGCACCAAAGCCCGCACCACATGTAGATAGTCTATCACGTACATGTCACAGACAGACCACTATATAGTCTGTCAGGACGAGGATCCACATCTCTTCCTCATCCTGCAATCTACATTATAGGATCCCAAAACCCCAGAAACCCCAGAACCCCAGAGCCTTTCTCTCCACAGATCAGACCATAACACAACAGTCTACAATATGTGTACCTTGGTTGGTAGCAACATGATTGGTTGTTATAATGATATTGGTTGTTTGCAACAGTATTGGTTGCTTTAGTGAAGAAAAAAACAACCAAAAAAGTATGTAAAAAAACAGAAAAAGAAAGAGCAAAAAAAAGGAACAAAAGAAAAAGAATACAACTCATGCAAAAACAAAGCAAAAAAAAGAGCAAAAAAAGGAAAAAACAAAAAGCAACAAAACATAATCAAAAAGAAAAAGTGAAAAAAGAGGGAAAAAACAAAGCAAAAAACAAAGCAAAAAAAACAGTGAGAAAAAAGCGGAAAAAAAAGTGAGAAAAAAGCTGAAAAACAGCAAAAAAACATAAGCAAACAAAAAAGCAGAAAAAAAGCAAAAAAAGCAAAACAAAAAAAAGCAAAAAAAAAGCAAAAAAAAAGCAAAAAAAAAGCAAAAAAAAGCAAAAAAAAGCAAAAAAAAGCAAAAAAAAAAAAAAAAAGCAAAAAAAAAGCAAAAAAAAAGCAAAAAAAAGCAAAAAAAAAGCAAAAAAAAGCAAAAAAAAGCAAAAAAAAGCAAAAAAAAGCAAAAAAAAAGCAAAAAAAAAGCAAAAAAAAAGCAAAAAAAAAAAAAAAGCAAAAAAAAAGCAAAAAAAAGCAAAAAAAAAGCAAAAAAAAAAGCAAAAAAAAAGCAAAAAAAAAGCAAAAAAAAAGCAAAAAAAAGCAAAAAAAAAGCAAAAAAAAAGCAAAAAAAAAGCAAAAAAAAAGCAAAAAAAAAGCAAAAAAAAAGCAAAAAAAAAGCAAAAAAAAAAAAGCAAAAAAAAAGCAAAAAAAAGCAAAAAAAAAGCAAAAAAAAAGCAAAAAAAAAGCAAAAAAAAGCAAAAAAAAAGCAAAAAAAAAGCAAAAAAAAAGCAAAAAAAAAGCAAAAAAAAAGCAAAAAAAAAGCAAAAAAAAAAAAGCAAAAAAAAAGCAAAAAAAAAGCAAAAAAAAAGCAAAAAAAAGCAAAAAAAAAGCAAAAAAAAAAGCAAAAAAAAAGCAAAAAAAAAGCAAAAAAAAAGCAAAAAAAAAGCAAAAAAAAAGCAAAAAAAAGCAAAAAAAAAGCAAAAAAAAAGCAAAAAAAAAGCAAAAAAAAAGCAAAAAAAAAGCAAAAAAAAAGCAAAAAAAAAGCAAAAAAAAAAAAAAAAAAAAAAAAAAAAAAAAAAAAAACAAAAAAAAAGCAAAAAAAAAGCAAAAAAAAAAAGCAAAAAAAAAGCAAAAAAAAGCAAAAAAAAAGCAAAAAAAAAAAAAAAAAAAAAAAAAAAAAAAAAAAAAAAAAAAAAAAAAAAAAAAAAAAAAAAAAAAAAAAAAAAAAAGCAAAAAAAAAAGCAAAAAAAAAGCAAAAAAAAAGCAAAAAAAAAAAAAAAAAAAAAAAAAAAACAAAAAGCAAAAAAAAAAATTAAATTAAGTTTCTTTAATGTTGAGCTTGGCGTTAGAAACTGAACGGGGAATGTCGCCCTCGGCGTTAGACACTGAACAAAGGTGTCAGGGTTTGTTTGGCTTGCAAAGGCCATTCCTTTAGTTATATGTAGATGATACACCTCATTAAACGGCTTTCCGAACTCCTTGGGGTCTCTTTGAATACTGTGTGATGCCTTTTGGCCTAGCCAACGCACCGGCTATATTCCAGCAATTCATACAGCATGTCCTGCATGAGTATTTGGATGTCTGCTGCTTTGTGTATATTGACAACATTTTAATATTCTCAAAGTCCTGTGAGCAACACTTGATTGACGTTCAAAGCATTTTAGGGAAGCTGAAGGCCAACAATTTGAAGGCTTTGCTTTCTAAATGTCAGTTTTTTTGCCGTAAAATTTTTAGGTTTTGAAATTTCCCCTGAAGGAATTTGGATGGAACCTTCTAAGCTGTCAACAATCCTGGATTGGCCATATCCTACGTCTCTCCAAGAATTACGTGGATTCTTGGGGTTTTCAAACTTTTATCAAAAATTCATTCCTTGTTTCTTGGATTTGGCGGCGCCGTTGACGGCCTTGAAAAAGGAAGGACAGTGTACGCCGTCTAATCTGGAAAAGAACTCCCCAAAAGTGTCATTCTTGGCGCTGAAGAAAAGTTTTGGTAGGGCACCGCTTCTTAGACATTTTGATTTTAAATTACCTAGGACTCTCCACATCAATAGCTCAGGCTATGCTATAGCCACAGTTCCGAGTCAGCCAGACGCTCAAGGTGTGTATCATCCGGTCAGTTTTTTCTCTGGGGAAATTGTCGGATCAAGAAAGAAATTGGCTGATTTATGATTTGGAAATGTTTGCCATTTATTCGGCCTTTGAGCACAGGCGCGCTTGGCTTATGGGTACACCTGAGCCTGTCAAGGTTTATTCAGATTATGCTAATCTTTGTTATTTCAGAACAGCTAAAGATTTATCTCCAAAACAGGCCCGCTGGGTTGGGTTTCTGGATTCCTTTAACTTTCTTATTTATCATGGAAGGCTAATCCGGCAGATGGTCCTAGTGGCTGTCCAGATTACATTATGGGGGAGTGGGAAATTGATCAGTCAAGAGTAATTTCATCTTGTTTTTGCAATCCTTCAGTAAATGATATTCCTGTTGACAATAGTTCTGAGCAACCAGAATTAGAAGAAGGCTCATCCGGGGTTGAAACCTTTTAGATCGGCAGGATTTGGAAACCATTGGACTCAACCGTTTTGATTTATTCTTTCAACAACCAACCCCTGATTTGATTGAATATTCAAAACGCAGCTATGAAACGGTTACTGATGAAGAGAAAGACGATCTGGATCAGCGGGATGGGCTATTATGGCATTAAAATTGGGTTTATGTCCCCCGGTCAATTAGAATCAAGATTCTACAATTTAGTCATGAATCTCCAACTTCTGGCCACCCTGGTATTGCTAGAACACTTTCATTCGTATTACGCTCCTGTTCTTGGCCAGGGATACAAAGGGACGTGATAAACTTTGTGAAGTTGTGCGACTCTTACCAGAGTGTCAAGGCTAAGAGAAAGGTTCCAGAGGGACTTTTAAATTTTTTAGCTATTCTGCAGCGTCCTTGGAGTGTAATTGGTATGGACTTTATTACCAAATTACCTGCATCAAACAGTTTTGATTCAATCATGGTAGTGATAGATATTTTTAGTAAAATGACTCATTTTATACCCTGTAAGGAGTCATAAAAAGCGCCAGAAGTAGCTAATCTGTTCCGTTCTCACATAGTCTGTCTACATGGGTTGCCCGACAAGATCATCTTGGATTGAGGGTCAATTTTTGTGAGTGCATTCTGGAGTGCTTTGATGACTTCTTTAAGAATTAGGAAGGGTTACTCAACGGCTCATCATCCACAGACTGATGGTCAAACCAAAAGGATGAACCAGGTATTGGAAGATTACTTAAGGCATTTCTGTTTGTATCATCAGGAGAATTGGAATGAACTGTTGGATCTAGAGGAATTCTCCATAAATAACTTGGATAATTCATCTCTTGGGGTGTCACCTTTTTTCTTTACTTATGGCCATCACCCTAAGTTCAGCATCCTCACTCAAATCTCAGGGGTAAAACCTTTGGATGAATTTATTCAGACCTTGCAATCAATACAGGAATGGGTGGTGGATTGTTTAACTCAAGCACAAAAAAAACAGGCAAGATATTACAAAGCCAAACACAGGGAGGCTACTGAGTATAATCCAGGTGATCAAGTCTTACTCTTACGTTGTTTTATTGAGAGTCGCAGGGTTAGCCCAAAGCTGGATTATTGGTATATTGGCCCATTCAAAGTAATTGAGATGGTTGGTAAAAATGTGGTCCGCTTGGACATATCAAGAGATTATCCAAAATCACATCCAGTGTTTAATGTTTTGTTGGTAGTTAAATATATCTTGTCAAATCAAGTAATGGATCGCGGTTTGTCCAGTGGTATTCAAGACACTTATTATGATGAAGGAAGAATTGTCAATTGGTCTAAACTCAGTCAAATCCTGGACATTAGAAAGAAAGGTAAGGGCAAATTTGAATTTCTCTTGCAATGGAAGAACTCTTCTCCTGGAGAGGATACTTAGGTAGCTCAAGAGCACATTCCTAGCAGTGTTCAACCATTTTTGGCGCATTTCCGAAGGGTTATGGAACAAGGAAAAATTAAGGGTAATAGGTAAGTCATATTTTGTAACAACTATGAGATATTTCTACAGGATCATTCTAGGTTTTGATAGTACACCTGGTAAGTTGATAATCCTAGAAGGCTCTATGAAAGAAACAGAAACAATTTGCAATGTTGAGGTTGTAGAAATGATGGGTTTATTACAATTGTTCTAGAATATGTTGGGGATGGTTGTATAATATATAAAGAGCAACATTGTAGCTTCAGGAGTCTCTTTTCTCCTGAGGAAAAATCTTTGTATTACTGTCTCTATTAACCCTTGTCAAAACCTTTGAAATATCAACTCTACCATTACAAAAATTCCATACCCTTATCCGTGTCAATACACCATTGGATATTGAAAACCTTAGCGCGTCTGAGAACCACTAGCTTGTCTGATTGTTCTGTTAGCTTGTCTACCCCCTCGTCCCTAATCAAGTATTAAATCCTAGGGCTTACACTCATGCCGCATTTATGTGGCATATAATTGGTAAATTCACATAACTTGTGAAATCACATGATGTTTGGCAGCAATGTAGTGATGTTATATTCATCACATCATTGTGGCCTGTTTGTTTGAGTTGTGAAGTCTCATCAGAGTTGAAGGCGGAATCAAAGATGAAGGGGCCATTCTTGAAGCCGGATTGAAGGAAGAAAATCCAAGTTTGAAGTGGGTGGAGCTTGCCAGTGTCCAATATCACTCCAAATATTACCCCAGACCTATACTTGGGATTTGGCGGGGGCTATATTGAGTGATGACCTCAAACTTGATGTAGGCCATAATTTTGGACTTTTGCCAAACACAAGAGTGATATGATATGGGCCTCAGTGAGGCCCGGTTATACAAATGGGGTTATTATTACATAACATAACCACATACAAACAGGGCCTCAGTTATATATAGATTATGGTGACTTTCTGTTATCAACAAGAACAGTAACCTTCTCAAAAGATAATCCAAGTTACCTTCTCCCCATTGTGTTTTTGCAAATGCTTGATCTGATTCATGACAAGATTTGTTAAAATTGGTTAAAGAAAAACAACTTTTTATGTTTTTCAAAACCCATGATTGTCACGCTCTGTGATGCCAAGGACTAATATCCTTCTAGCTACACAAGTTGCAAGGCAAAAATGTAGGATAAAAAAAGATATTTTTGTATTTTTAATCTTTTATATTAAGATTTAAAAGATTAAATATTGTATGGAGGGTCCAGCAAGCTGGGGGGTTCAGCTCCCTCCAAAGGTATTTGTGCTAAAAGCAGGGGAACTGAACCTGTGAGCCTGGGTCTCTTATGTGACTGCAGGACACAAGGAAATGGAATTATAAAGCCAGATAATTAAGATTATTATGTAACTCAAGGCTCAACTTTATGATAAAAGGAGCTGGTTTTCCTCAGACAACCTCCAACCTAGAAATAGGTCTGCAACAAAGGAAATTTAAGGGTGAGAGGGTTTGTTTAACCAAATAAGGGAGGACAGATTCTCTTCCTTTGTTTAAGGGCAATGGTTGGTGGAATAATAAAGTATGAAATGGTGCTGGATAAACAAGCTACTAGCTAGAAGTTTGCTTCAACAATTTATTAAGGCATTACTAAGAATGTAATTCTGGGTGATGGCTTAGAAATCTAGGTGAAAAACCAAAAAGGTAGTAAATGGGTATGTTTAATTATGACTTTCTTTCCTTCAGCTTAGAGTACTTCTTTAAATAGTACTTGGCTGGGTGCTTTATTGCCTGAAGTACATGTATAATTCTCAACCTCCTTGTTGAATTACCATGTGGGCTTAAGCTGTACATAGACCATCTGTCCTGTAATTAATCTGGCACATGGTGTTTGGGGCTTAGTGGCTTCATATTCTCAATCTGGAGTAACCACTAGTCTTAAAGCAGAAACCATTCATTTGTACTGTTATAATATATGTTACAGTGTCTTATATGGGATATGGCTTCCCTTTAGATTATAATCCTTATCATTCCATGGATAAGGTAATTATCCTATGAGTTTCACATATTATAAGGTATGTGTTTTGTTTGTTATGGGTTATCCATTATTACATAAGCTCCAAGGCTCTATTTCCCTTTTCCTAAGGGACTTTGGTTTGTTTGAAGTCTTTAGGGCAATAATTATTGGCCTAACTGTAGGTTTAGGACATATTTATTGTCTCTAGGGCTGAAAGAACCTTTAAAACTGGGGCCTGCAAGCAAGGGTGTTTAGTCCCAGTGGATATATTGGCTAAGAAAGAGCCACAACTCCTAATATGAAAAGACTTACTGTGTACTTGGAGGGAAGGAGGTGGGGGAGCTTGCTTATGGCAAACTGGGCAGGTGAAAGCGGTTGGAAAGGTGGGCTTGAAGGCTGGACAGAGTTTCAGTTGAGAAAAAGAGGCTTTGAGTCTTGAGGACTGATTTACTGGGCAGGACACTAATAGGATTGACTGGTGGAATGTTGGTTGTAAATATGATAAATCTGGGGAACCAAAATACAGGGGAAAGAAAGGGCCTCTTAAATGCCTTTCTGCAGCCCTGATGGTGTATCCTTAGGAGAAATAAATGATGGAATGTATCAAATTATTGCATGTACAGGCTGTCAATAATCAATAAATCCTGTCAATCATCTAATGAAATCATTTGAGGGCACTTCAAGAGCTGTCAGTTTGATGTACAACATGTATTGATTACTTGATCAAGAAATATTTAAACCCAATAATCAAATTACAGTACAAATGTCTATTTCTGTTTAATTTGGTTATTTCATATATGAGGTTCTGTACAATGAGAATGTGTGTCATACTTTCATGGTGGGAACTTTTGCAGATCTCCATTTAATTGTTTGACCAGCAACTATCCTGGGAAATGTGTCAGCACTTATTGTTTGTCCCATGATTAAGAGAGCTTGTCATTTATTTTAATTGTACAAGTTTCTCTTGAGTTATTTGAAGTTATCTAATTTTTTCTTCCTCCCTTAATTTTTGTCTTTCATTTATTATAATATTGGTTAACTTATACAGTATGTATTTGTATTTGTATGAGTTAACAATATACAAAATACTCTAAACAGCATGATGTTTATGTCAAATGTTATTTAATATTTTGTTTATGTGTTTAAAGGATAATTACATAGTATATTTAAGCTATTATTCCGTATTTTAAGTACTTCTACATGCTAGAATACTCTCATATTACATATGTTTATACATAATAAGTATTTTTACACTTAGGAGTATTCTTTAAGTTAATTTTATTAATAGAAGGATTAATTTTTCTGGGATACTTTGGCTAAGGGGCCCTATGTTGTTTCACTTTCCCAATCAGAATGTGTAGTAATATTCCCACTTATCTCATAGGTTGTTGAGTTATGATTTATTTTTAATATTAATTCATTTACTATATTTGTTTATTACTTTATTACTATGTAATACTGTACTTATTCTAAGATGTTATCTTTTTTGTAAGTTCTTTATAATTTATGTTAAATTATTAATTGTGTAATAATGTCTCTTTCATACTTATTTTTATTACTTAATTAATTAACATTATTTTTGTTCTAGTCAGGTTGTCTCTGAACTAGTATAAGAATTAGTCAATCAGGAGAAGACTAACAGCTAACCTTATAGGTTTGGCTATCTTTCTGCATTTTTGCGAGATAAGTAAAAATAGAAATTGCTACTAAGCAGCTGGCAAGCACTTGAGCTGATTGGCTACTGTAAGAGGTGGTAGTCTTGCAGCAACTACTTTATAAGGAATAGTTCAAGGTCTAATATGGGGAGGTTTTAAGGTAGCTTGATAACTAGTCCAGTAAATAAGGTGGGTTGGATAATAAAAGGGATAACACTACTCTAAAGTAGGAGGAGAATATTAAGGGTACTTACTAACTTGGTACTGGGTAAATATGCTGAGGATCCAATCCTAGGCCAGGAAATGGCCTCCTTGTATATTTCAGAGGTCTTCAGGGGAAGGTTCTAGAATGTTGTTGTATATTCTGCTCTAATGTATTACAATTTTTCAATGCACTATGATGCAATGGTAATTGTATTGGATTGAGAAAAGTATTCTCTATGTCCCCATGACCTCATGACATGTATGTATAAACAACCACATCATGGGCCAATTCATTTAATAGAACAATACTGGGAAATTACCACGCACTTGGTTAATTTCTTTCTCATTAGGATAATTGTATCATTCATATATTTCCGCAAATAAGCTCATTTTCTCTCAGCTTTTATGACAATAATTTTTAATCCATCATTTATGCTTTTTATTCAATTTTCTCAAAGTATCTTTATTATATGATAAAGTACTAGAAGGACTAGGAATTTAGTGGTGGTTCCAGTGAGCTACCCTACTCAATTTTACTATCTGAGTTGATTAATTTAATAATATTTTATGATATGTTATTATTTACAATATTAATACAGTATTTTTATTGTATTTTAAAGTTTAGTCAGTTTGGTTTAGGATACTCTGGAGTATCTCTAGGGCTGACAAGGGGTGTGCAGGTCAAATTCCCCTCCTGGGAAAGGCGTGCCCCTGGCATGGGTGTGCTGCCAGGGTGGACTTGTCAATGCCCTCAAAACACCCATTTTTGGGAGTAGCAGACTAAAAATTTACTGTAGTTGATATTTTGTTCTGAAATGTCAGTTATTATCAGTGTCATATTACAGCTGAAGCTCATAGTTTGAAATTTTAGTGGTCATCTGCTGCAATCATATTTTTGAAGTGCTAAATTTATTTGAAAGGTTTTTATGTTGTTACCCTATTTAACCTTGCTTCTTTTAGAAGGGCTCCAAATCAAAATGGAAGCGCTCTAGTCAGCCATTGGACTATTTCAAAACTGAACAATCCATTCATCCAGGTGTGCCTTCTATGGCTCAAATCACAAGAAATCAGTTTATGCTGTTAGAATGAAAAGTTCTTGGGTTGGAAAAAGGGGTTTAATCAGATATTCTACTGGGTCTAATGTAACTAGAGTTATTTAGTCTACTACATGTACTTTCTGTTTCCCTTTCTTCTTTTTCTTCATCCTCTTTTCTTCTCTTCTGTCACCACAGTTTTGCTCCCATCCTCACGTCTCCATCCTCTTTCCCTGGACCTTATTGATCTTGTGTCCCTATCAGGTTTGTTTCCCTTGTCACTTTTCTTTCTCTTTATCATATACATGAAATTCAATCATCCTCTTTTCTTCTCTTCTGTCACCACAGGTTTGCTCCCATCCTCACGTCTCCATCCTCTTTCCCTGGACCTTATTGATCTTGTGTCCCTATCAGGTTTGCTCCCATCCTCACGTCTCCAACCTTATTGATCTTGTGTCCCTATCAGATCTATATATCTAAACATATGCAGTATTTACTACATTGCAGCTTAGCACTTCCAAAATATTACTCTTCATGGGCCCTTTTTCCTCAAAGTGAAACTGAAATTTTCCATATGAAAACAGAAAAAAGGTTGAGAAAAAAACCAAATCTTCAATTTTGGTCTGGTCCATTAATCCATTGGTTTGCTTGAGTGACCAGAGTTCTCAGGAAATGGAAATTAAACTTTTCTAACTTAATTCACCACATGAATCAAATGGAATACATGTCACATCTGTCAGCCACCAATATATTACATGTAATATTTAACATGTAACACTTGAAACTGCAAGCTTGAATAAATAAATATTATTCTTTATTTTTATTTATTTAATTAATTTTAGCATCTTTTTAATTTGACATTCTGAACAGAAAAGAAATCAGACTCAAACATTTAAACAAAATGTACAATAGTCCAACAGTTAAGAACAGGGCTCAAAAATATCTCCAGAAGGCTCTGAGTTTGAGCCACACTCATTATATATTTCAGTAAATAGTTTATGTACTAGTAAGTATTATATGATTAATACATGTGATTTCAATTCAATTTTCCTTCAGGGCAAGCACTTTTTCAAGCACAAACCCCTAGAGAATTGATTCACATGTACATCTTAGTGAAATAAATAATTCAAAGCTGAAATACATATCAAACTATTTTTAAATAATGTGAAATATTTATGGTATCATTTTAATTACAAATGACACCATTTTTCACACCTGATCACAAACAGGGTGATAACTCCCCCCTGGTGATCTTACTCTGATCACCACTGCCAAAAGGAATTTGACAGGGTAATCTTTTTATTATTTAAGGAGGGGTTTTCTTCACTAAATTGAAGATAACCTCCCCCATCAATTTTAACCCACACATAGATAATCTATTATAAGCTACCAAGGCGCTCACCTTCTCCTGCAAGTAAGGAGGACTGGCCTTTTTCTTATAACTATCTTACATAGTTAAAATTCCTCAAATCCCCCCAATTAAAATTAATATTACTTAATTTTATTGGAAGAACTGTGTATCATTCTGGTTAACCCTTCTGTGGAGCCCTCTCCCCATCAGAAGTTACTTGGTGTTTTATAACACTCAAGTAAATATTGTTACAGAGTTATATTTTTTTTATTACACTTTTAATCTGTCAAGTTCTTTTGTTCCTCTCTGTACACGCCAGATTTAGTGGAATAGAGTACAGATTGTTGACAACATCAGTAAACACCATTTGAGATTCAAGTGGAATCCACAACAAACCTAACCATCTTTCAGGGAGAGTTGTGTCCTCCATTAGCAACCCCCACTCCTTAACGTAAACAGCGAGGGCAGCTCTATCTTAATTGACTGGCAATATCAACATGCCATTTGGTTTATGGTTTAAGAAATGAGTAGTGCTTATTATGACAAGGAAGAGTTTATTTGGTGAAACAAGTTGATCGCAGCTAGAAATCTGACTAAACACAAGTAACGACAAACGGGACGTCGACACAATGACTTTCATGAAGAATGCGGAGTCAAATGATGAATTTAATTATTCTTGATACGAAATCCTGTCTGATTTACTTGCGAGGAGTTTCCTGAGGATTCCACGACTGTGGCTGCCACGTTTGATCAGGATTGGTTTGCGGTTGAAGGGTAAATGCAGACAGGGGGCTTTCATTCATTTTTCTTCGTTTCCTGTTCAATTCGGTGTGGTCGTCAACAGGGTCAATAGACTCTCCTAATGAATCGCAAAAGAAATCAGAAGTGAGTAGTTCCTCTGAGCCTATGAGGATGGAGGCAGGGGCACGAATGTACGCACGCAGATCCGGCAAAGAGGCGTTTTCAGGCCTTGAGATATTCTCCCGTACCAATTGCCTTTGCTTTCTGTCCTGGTCTTGTTGCTCTAATCTCCTGACGTTTTCTTGAAGTTGTGAAAGTCGCAGTTGATCGGCTTGTAGTTCCTTTATGATTCAAACCACAGTTAGCTCATTGATTGGCAGGTATATTGCTGAAACATCAGAAACACCTACATCAATGGTTGGTGGGTGCTTTCGGGTGAATGATAACCAAGCTGACCACTGCGGGGGTAAATGGTGAGTACGGTACCTAGAGAAACACTGCTCGTTTAGCTTAAGCTAGATAGCTATACAGTTATTTCAAACCCACATGGTAGGGTCATTGTGATTCGTCCTGAAATTTACGAATCGCCTGGGACGAGGTTCTGTGAGCCATACCTTCAGATCGTTAACATTGCGATGTCGTTAGGAACCCAAATAAACGCCGATAAGTACCTTTTCCATCCTACATAGATCAAGCCGCCAAGGGGGGCGAGACTTTTAATCAGTGGTCCGGTTTCTCGAATCAGCCAACCCCAATGTGTTGTACTAGAAGGGCTTTTATCAATAAAAATTACCACCGACCGCAAGATGTTTCTCATAGTAGCTGAACATGAATCCAAAAGAGCCATTACGATCGTCAGTGCGCAAGATTCCAAACGAGTTGAATGACACATACACACCTGTTTCCCGCTAAGTCATTCCCTGCGAAACGGTTAAAAATGTGAGATGGAGTCAGTGGCGCGAATTAGTGATCAGAGAAAATACTTGGAGACCAAGGCGGCCACCGGAGGAATTTACCGATGTAGAACCTTTCCTTGCCAATGCCAAGGGCTCGTTGAAGACGTTGGACGACCCGTGTTATCATTTTAAAAATAGTTGTAATTTTTAACCAGAAGCTGACCCTAACTCGACCCGAATTAAATATTCCTCCATCGGATCTCAGTTCAAGCATCACCGAGCCCGAGAAATATGCTTCTATCAGATCACTTCGAAGAACAAAGCCCGCGTGGCTCATGTGTTGTTTCAGTCAAAATGTGGCATCCTGTGTTATGTCAGATTATAGACTTATTTATATAATTATATTTTCACATACTATCAGACTATTTTATTTACATATTTTCTATATACATAGTGGATTATGCTTTTATTTTCTACATTTTCTCATCAACCAAACTATGTATTTACAAACCCTATATATAGTCTGCTTTTTTTTTTTTTTTAAAGTGTAATTTCGCCATTGGCATTGCACACTATGAATATCAATTGTTTCGGACTACAAGTTTTTTTAAGTTTGTAACAATTTGTTTGAGCACTTGGTGTTATGAGGACCTAAGTTTCTGTGAGTACGCGGTAATCTAGACAATTTGATCTACTGTGTAGTGGTGGGGGTGTGATGTTTTGAACCTTCTCAGGTTGGTTTATAAATGGGTAACAGGTATTGAAAATTGAAAGCAGAGGTTTTTGGGGTGAAGGGGACAACTAATAAGGAGTTTGCAATTGAAGGGGGAGGTGTAGTTGTCCTGGGTTGGAAGGGGTAGCGGCCAGGGGTTGGGCTTGCCGGGATTCGAACACCGGACGCGTCACTCTCTCAGGAGTGAGATAATTTATTGCACAGGGGCGACACCGAGCTTCCGTGGGTGATGGTTACCACTAGACCATCCAGGCCCTATAGTCTGCTTACTCGTTGAAATACATCTTTCCCTGGGGGAGTTTTCTCATTCTCTAAAATATACAAGATTCATAGCTCTACAGGTTATGAGCCCGCGCTGTGACCAGCAAAGCATCTCATATCAAAACTGTAGGCAGCAATCTTCACCATTCTGTGAAGTTTATCTTTTGATATCTGTATACTCATTCCAGTTACGGATTAGGCCTTTGTTTATTGCTGACACCATTCTGTGTTGGGCAAATAACATTATTTATGGTTCATACACGCTCTGGAAATCCTGGTATCATCACCCCAGATTTCTCAGCAAGAGTAACACCCCCCAGAAACACCTTACCTAATATCCCCAAAGAGTCCTTTGACTCTAATTCTTTTTTATCCGCCAACTCTTCTCTTTCGGCGACGTCCTCAGACACCATGTCTGCTCAAAATTCAAGTGTACCCTTTCCTTCGTCTTCGACCATTCCTGCAAATCCGGAACCTGATTCAGCAACTCAACCTTTGTCCGACGACCCAACAAAACCATTGGAGTCCTTGGATGCCATCATCGCCCGAGAGCTCGAAAAGACAGGCCTTGCCGGTATAGATGATAACTTGCTGAAAGTGTTGCTAATCCGGAATCTTTCGCTTAACACCTCAGGAGTATTGACGGCGACAAACTCCTTGGTATCCAATCAACTTCGATGGCATCAACTAGGCCAACAAGTCTCTCCTCAGTTGCTCATTGATGGATCAAATTTTCCTTTGTGGTCCGCTTCACTCATTAATGTTGTTTGAGGTGTGACCCAAAGGGAAAACTACTTTGATGATGATCGTTTGGCCGGCGACCCGGCGACTTCAAATGGCGTTTTGTCGCTTCTTCAAAATTCGATTGATCCGGCGCTACGCTCTTCCCTCAACGGAATGACAGCGTATGGGGCCTTCAAGTCGTTAAAGGGGCAATTCGCCGGCACCTCCTGGTCTCTCCTTTTGAGTTGTTGGTCTGACGTTTTGCAGGTCCCAGATACGTCGGACTCGTTATCAGCTGGCTATGAGGCTATTAAGCGGAGCTGGTTTGATCTGGAGGAGAGATTGGGGGGTTTGACAGCAGATAAGTTAATCTCCCTGTCTTTCCACATGTCGGCAAAACGATACCATCAACAATTGGCTGATTCCGTTGATTTGAGGCTGGCCATCAACCCCCAACTTCAGATCAAGTCAGAGGAGCTGTTACACATGGCGACCAGAATGCATCAATCGGCTACGGTGTCCGGATCAGTATCGGCAATGGCAATGTCTGCGTCATCGTCTCGTGGTGGATCTTTTGGAAGAGGAGGTCGTAGTCGTGGAGGTTTTCGAGGAGGTCGTGGATCTTTCAAGCAACGACAATCCCCGGCGGCTCCTGATTTGGTTTCTTTGACTCCGCCTCCCAATAACTGGGCAAGACAATCATCTTACGGCCAATTTTCCATGCAACATTTGCTGGGAATGGGGCCACTGGTCCCCAGACTGTCCACAAGTGAAGAACGGTTTGCCTCCAATGGACAATCCCAGGAAGAAAAATCCCGGATGGAAGCCTAAGAAATCAAATGTACTCTCCGGACGCCTTGTCACGAGTGCAGGAGAATTGGCGTCTGTTTCGGCATTGCCGGAGGATCAGCAAGACATCTTATGTGACACAGGGAGCAACGCATCATGTAACGTCACACTCTTCTTTGTTCATTAACATGCGACCGGCTAATGTCAGGCTGTGTGTCGCGTCTCAAGAGCGGATTCCCGTAGACGGTGTTGGGGACGTATTGATTCCTACGGCTTTTGGCAAGCTTCATCTCAGCAACATGCTCTATGTCCCTAAGGTATCCGGCACGGTCATCTTGGTTGGGTACTTTGATAGATGGGATGGATCGGTATCTTTCAAGGATGGCTGTTTCTCTTTTTTGCAACAAGGTGTACAATTTCCAACTTTCACTCGTGGTTATCGGTGGTTTATCTCTCCTATTGTCTCCCCTGAATGTCACTCTCATCAGTTGTCTAGTAGCCATTCAAATTTGTGGCATGATTGTTTAGGTCACATGGCTGTACAATTCTTCAATCAAACAATCGATCGACAATGTGTATTAGGCATTCCTTTGAAAAAGCTACCATTACCCAAGATGAAATGCCATTCTTGTTCCCTTTCTAAGAGTACCCACAGACCGGTTCAATCGCCGTCAAGAGAGATTGCGGATTCTCCTGGTGCGGTTGTTGCCATTGATCTTGTAGGACCTTTCCCAGCGGCGCTGGATGGTAGTGCATGACGTACACTCCAAATTGACCTCGGTGATTGGTTTGAAGAGCAAGGCTGCGGCGGCAAAGGCGGTGATAGATTGGATTCTCGACTTCAATCAACTCACTAGTCATAGTGTGAAGGCTATTCAATTGGACAACGCTGGCGAGCTGACGTCCAACAAATTCAACAAATTTCTTGGCAATAACAACATCCGACATGAATTGAGTGTTCCATATGAACATCATCAGAATGGAAGCGTAGAGCGCACCAATTGAACTCTTTTGGACATGGCCCGTACATTTGTCATACACGCTAAACTTCCAAATTCTCTTTGGTTTTTAGCTCTGAAACAGGCGGCGTATATCTTCAATCGGGTTGTTCACACGGGAATGGAGAAGTCTCCTTATGAGATTGCATTGGGCAAACAGCCTTCACTTGACATGATAAGAGTTTTTTGTTGTTGGGTGTATCTACATGATATTAATTACGCTAAACAATTTGAACCCAGGTCGACCCCTCTCATCCATGTCGGTATTCTCACGAATCCCACGGATGGCTGCTTTGGAATCCAGTATCAAAGAAGCTGGAGCGTGGGGCATCTGTTATTTTTCATGAAGATGATCTGCCGTTGCAACTGACAAACTCAGGTTCTTTGAACGCAGTGCTCAATTCAATTCGGGTGGATCAATTAGGCAATTTCCGCCAAATTTGAGAGATTGAGTTTCAGGATGCCTGTTTGGATTCGGCGGTCTCCGAGTCGGCCTACACTTCTGACGCTCCGCACACGTATCATCAGGCGGTTAATTCTGATCTGAAGGACGAATGGGGGACGGCCATTAAGGCGGAGATTTCAATGATGATTGATCTCCAAGTATGGGAGGAGGTCCCCGAGGACCAAGTTGATGACATTCTGACATGTAGATGGGTTTTTGCATTGAAACGAGATCAGGAGGGTGCTATTACCAAAATTCAAGGCAAGGATTGTTGCACAGGGTTTTAAACAAGTTCATGGATGTAACTTTCAAGAGACTTTTGCTCCGACACCGAACTTTCCCAGCGCTTTGTCTGCTCTTGGCTATGGCCTCACACCACAAATGGCCGGTGGCTTCCTTTGACTTCAAAAGTGCTTCCTACATAGCAATATTGATCATGATGTTTTCATCCGTCCACCGCCAGGAGTTAAATCTACGCCGGGGAAAGTCTTGAAGCTCCGGAAGGCGCTTTACGGAACCCGTCAGGCGGCCAGATGTTGGTGGCTACATCTTAAGTCTCATTTGGCTCTCATCGGTTTCGTCCCCAACATGGAAGATCAATCCACCTACGCCTACAAGTCTGGAGAAGACTGTGCTTTCCTCTGGATCCATGTGGACGACGGCCTCTTTACGGCGAGTTCCCCGTCGCTGATGACTCCCTGAAGGACCGTCTCTCCTCGGTTTTGGATCTGAAATGGGACGTATCTCTCTCGAGTATCTTCGGTCTCAGAGTGCGAGAAGTAGACGGTGGATTTAAAGTGGATCAGCCAATGTTAATTGAGAAGATTTTGGCTCTTCAGCCTTCGACAATCTGCACTAGGACCCCTATCGCTTCCACAGATCTGCAGTCAAATCCGTCAAATGGAAACATGGATGTTGACTATTTGTCACGAGTTGGTTGTATCCTGTATCTTGCTGCTGGCTCTTGTCCGGATCTCACATTTGCGGTTAATTTCCTTGCACGTTTCTCAATGGCCCCCGACGAGACCCATTGGATGGCTCTCAATCATTTAATCTCTTATATTTGGTACAGTGCCAACTTGGCTCTACCAATAATTGTGTCAGGTCCTTTCGACGACGGTGTCAAGACATTTGTTGATGCGAATTGGGGAGGAGAGGCTTCCCGGTCAGTTCACAGATTCATTTCGACGGTCTGGGGTGCGCCCATCTCATGGTCATCAAAACGGCAGACGTGTGTTGCACGCTCAAATGCCAGGCGGAGTATATGGTGCTGTCGTTTGCGTCAAAGGATTCTTGCTCACTGTCCTCAATGCTATCAGTTTTCTATCAACTTCCACCTCCTTTACTTCTGTGCGACAACAAGGCCGCGGTTCAAGTCAGCTCAGATTGTCGGACGCGTAAAGAGCATTGGCACGTCAATAGGGAATTTCATGTCATCAATGAGCTGCTTTATCAACAAAAAGTCCGCCTTGAATGGATTTCCACCAACAATCAACTCGCCGACATCCTCACCAAGGCTCTTGGGTGGCGGAAGTTCCTGGATTTCCTGATGAGTGTGGGGTTGCGCAGGCAATCCAATATGTTGGCAAGTAAAGGGGGGGAAGTATGCGCTGGCTGCGATGACCATGCACCCCCCGCATCTGTCCGTCTCCATCCACAACCCATGATAGATGTCACATGATTGGTTCTTCGGAAGCTAACCACTCACAACTTATATTACACAGATTCTACGGTGGTTCAATAACTTCACGGCGTTTCGTAATCCAAATTTTGTCTTATTTTATTTTTCCTCTAGTATTTTTTATTTTTACTTTTCTTGTTTTCTTTGTTGCTCTTCATATTTTTCTTTTTCTTGCTATGAATTTTGTTTCTTTGTTTTTTGCTTATGCTCTCATCCCTTCTGGTTAGATAGTTTCTCCACTTATTCTTTTTGTTCTTTTATTCTGTTTTTCGTGGTTGATGAGGGGGGGAGTGTTATGTCAGATTATAGACTTATTTATATAATTATATTTTCACATACTATCAGACTATTTTATTTACATATTTTCTATATACATAGTGGATTATGCTTTTATTTTCTACATTTTCTCATCAACCAAACTATGTATTTACAAACCCTATATATAGTCTGCTTACTCGTTGAAATACATCTTTCCCTGGGGGAGTTTTCTCATTCTCTAAAATATACAAGATTCATAGCTCTACATCCTGCACCAAGACCTCTCCCAAGAGTTTCTCCAGGCTTTCGTGATAGAATGCTCAGTTACCCTAATTGGTTTTCTCTGAATTCCTATTGCTTGAACTTAGGTACAAGTCACCAAACTTATGTTTTACTTTGTGTTCAACTTCGGTGATGAAATGTAAAATCAAAGGGCCTAGGATTTTTATTTCATCCGTGGATATCATAATCAACCAATTCAAAATGGATTGAGTGCAACCCCAGTCATCAATTATACAGGCAGTGTGTGCATACTTATGCTTTGGTTGAATTCCAGTGGCCAATCTTGAACACATAGTTACAGCGCATGATACACAGTCACTGTGCATCAAAATTCCAAGCAAGAACAATACTGGATCAAAGTATTTCACATATAAACTGGTGATGGTTGAAGAAAATTTCCTTTCAGTTTAACTGGTGGTAATTGATTAAGTTTTTGATGCAGTTTCAATCTCTCAATAAAGATCTTTAGTGACTAAAAGTATTTTTTTGAGAGTGGTTTTCAGCTGAGAGTTCAAAAATTTGGTTTGATTCTTCTTCCGCATAAAATAGGGGGTGGTACTTGATCTTTCTTTTTATGAGCACAAGAATAAAAATATCAGAGCACAACAAATTCTTGTCATGGATTAAATTTAGGGGCTATTGAACATATCAGGTTTTTGCGTGTTTATACCCGGTTTTTCCAGGTTATACCCAGTTTTTCCTTGTTTATACCTGGTTTTTCCAGGGACTGTTTGTCCCCCAGACCCAAATTTATACCCAGTTTTTTTTCTGGTTATAAATTTTGGGTAGCAGATGCATGGAAAACTCAGATCTGGTTGTAGATAGCCTTAGCTAAAGACTGCAAAGATATAATTTGGACAATTCTGGAGTGAGGGAAAATTTTGATTCAGTGGCCCATATAATTTCACTAATTACACAAGTGGCTTAACTGCCTGCAGTTGACATGCAGCATAATCCAACAAAGCTACTTTTGTATTTCCACCTGTTTTGGCACAGTCCCTTTTCAAATTCTGGGCCAGATACACTAACATTAGCATGTATCATGGTGTATTATTAGCGCAATTCTCTGTCTTGGTGCCAATGCTACACACACTGGCCACAAAAAAATAGCCACAGTGCTACCTAGGTGTTTTGAGGTGTTTTTTTTTGCTGCTAATACCACTGTAGCTCAGCTTCAAATCAACACGGTGGAGAGGAAATGCACTAAAATTCTGTTAACAATACACCAAAAAAAAGGCTTCTACACTAAAGTAACACTTTCTTGTGACAAGGTGTAGTGCAGTGTAGCAGCCAAGTGTTGACTGTGCAAAGAAGCTTGGTTGATCCATCCTTTGAGAAAGGTTGGAGTAACACCTCCAGCTTTTTTCCAGTTTCTGCATGTTACCCGCCGGCAGTTGAGCAAGTTTGTTTTTGCAGTGACCGCACCATCATATGTTTTAGGCACAAGTCATTGATGTTTTCTGGTACACAAACCTTTTGAGTTTGTGGGCTATTTCTTGGCACAAATTCTGCTAACAAATTCAATGAGTTCAGCCATGAATGTCTTTCAAGTTTAAACTTCATCTCAAACAACAGTCACAAATGGAATACCGTGCACAGTATTCCCCGGCCTGGTATGCAGACAAAGTCATAAATAAAAAGCAAGAGCAAAATAAAATGCCTGGCCTTTGGTGGTGAGTTATCCCAGCTAGATCCACGATAAGCCTACATAGCAGTTGTCTTTGGTGCAGCTCAGCTGACCTCAATTTGCATAAATAGCCAAAGAAAAAACATTTGCCCAATTGCTGAATACTGAAAGAGGGTGTATAACTTCAAGACTTGCGAGTACTTTCTGCACCGGTGGCTTCAGCTGACCCGAAAACACAACAGCTAACGTTTTCAAGCGTGTTTCCAAGCGATAGATAGTCCACGTAAGCTTGCGAGACAAGATGAAATAAAGTCTCTAGAAGTCTTGAGGTCGTGGCGAACAAGACTTATGATGGTGATGATTCAAGATGAATGAGAGAGTCTCTCTTCTCAAGGCCCTAATCTTATGACAGACGGAAGGGAAGAAAGAAGAGTAATACAAGTCACATCAACAGACGTCGTCCATCGTCACTCCTCATCATCCTCGTCCTCATCTTGTTCTTTCAAGAATTTGACCAGGGGCTCAGTCGATTTGAGGAAGTGCTGGCGAGCCTGGGCCTTGCTGCCCTTGCTATGCCAGTACAAGATCGCCTGTTCACTAAGCGCATCGTGCGCGTAAAGCTCCTTGATGATCTTCGCGAACGCCCCCATCACCTTCGTGTTCCTAGAAACACAGCAAAGCCAGTCGTAAAAAAGTGATCCTCATCAAGGGTGGGACAGAACTTCAATGCCTACTGACTCGTAAGCCCAGACCTGAATAGTGTTAATCATCGAGATTTGAGTCCTAGCATTTTTGCAAAAGACAGCCAGTACAGGGGCTATAGACTGCAAATCAAACGGCAAACACTATTCATGAAGACACATAACTTGGGATCACAAAATAAAAGAAATACCCACAATGACTGCTTTAACTACCATATCGACAATTTGGTCTGGCCGACTACCCATGTCTAGCCTATCCATGAGGCCGTGCCATACCAAGGCGATGAAGTCGACATCAGGAATCAAGCCGCTCTGGGCTTGTTCTTGTAAGAAGCTGATGATCTACTCGGAACAAAGCATGAGTTAACGACGATCGCATCCACCGGAGGGTTCACAGAACGGCCAAACCTCGTTTTGTGGCTCCTCCGAGGCAACCATCTCTCGGAGCCTGACCAACGTCTCGTCTCTCACTTGCCCGCTTCGTTGTTTGTGGGCATAGGCGACGATCGCATCTAGCTTAGCTGCCTTGAAATGAGCCTCCAACTCGGATGGCTCCCGTTTGTGGGGCGGGAAGAAGCCGTACATGTCCAAGACCCCACCCCGACGAAGAGATCCCGAAAGGTGGTCAGCTGATTCAACCTGTAAATAGGCTGCAAAAACCTTTGTGATAAAGGTTAAAGAAACACCTGCAAGATATTCGGCAATGTTTTTAATAAACAGGCTCTGATCAGTACCAAGAAAATGGGTGGGTATGCGGATTGAATTTGATGAGATTTACCATCTTTGACCAAATGCTCTTTCTGCAAGGTTAGAAGGACATTGGAGCTCGTCAAACCGGTAGAGATGAATAGGGCCAAAGAGTAGGCTAGCTTCTCGAGGTCGGGACCTTCAAACTTGTTGATGTACTGAAGCAAACCGGTGAGAGCGTTCTCTTCGAAGATCTTTTGCAAGTACTTGTATCTGAAACGAGTCGAGCCAAATAGAAGTCAACAGGAGACAGACATTTAGTTGATAAGGATGTAGGGGAGGATAAACCTTCTGATGAGCTTATTGAACACATCGACATGTTTCTTCATATCGGCTTGATCGATCGGATATTGAGTACTCGTCAAAATGCTAAACGGGCTTCTTTCTGCGCCATCATCGACATAGCTTCCACCGGGAGCGAGAATCCCACCGACAAGGAGGACCTCAAACAGGGGACCTTCATATTTACGATAGTCTAGTTGGTTTCCGAGTGTGTCAAGTTTAGCAGCAACTGCATCAAGATCGTTGGGTGGTAAGGTCGAGAGATGTTTGAGGATTTGATCTCGAAATTCTTTGAGATATACAGGCAGGAACAGGAAGAAGTTCGGGTCAATGAGCACATCGATCAACAAGGTTTTCAAAAGGTTGTTCGCCGGAGCGACGGAGTGGGAAACAGAGTAAACAATCTACCTTCGGGCTCGAATTTAGCAGCAGCTTTGGCGACGCCTTTTCTGGTATGTTGAAGGTGCGAGAACAGGCCAGTCAAGAAGAAGAGCGACAAGCGTTCAGTTTTGAGCTAAATGGTAATAAGTAAGAGAGAGTACTGACCGTTGTTTATTCCGGACACCGGCAAGACTGGGCTTAGCAGCAGCAGCGGCAGACATCAACTAGCAAGAGATTTTTGATAAATCGATTGAGTTTAATCTCGGCTTGTTTGTTTTCGACTGGTCAGTGGACTCTGTTCCGGAGAGTGGGGCTGGCTTGAAGAGAAGATGAGTGATGGAAGATGGATGATCAGCCGGTTAAGGCATGTTGTCCCTCGGGTGAGAGCCCCCGAGCCCCTCCCGACTTAGGCACCCGACTGACTCAGCGCCCCTCGGGGGACCCAGCTTTGAAGGACATGAATAAATGACCTTAAAACATAAATAAATATTCACACAAAATTGAACTATTGCAATAGTTTAATTTTGTTTGTTTATTTTCAAGTCTTCTATATAAAAACGTAAAATTGACTTGATGTAAATGAAAAATTTATAGAAAAATTCATAATCTCAACCCTTGGCTAGTCTTTTGAGTTTCCTCATCTCTCTTGGAACCAAAAGGTCACCATCTAGTTGTGGAAACTCACATACTTTTATAGGTCTGTTTCTTTTATATCACTATGTTTTTTCATTATCATTTCTGTGTGTAAATTGAAATTCATCTCTCTTTGAACCACAAGGTCCAGTTTCAGAAACTCACATGATTTTATAAACCTTATCATTACAACCCCAAAATCCCCTAGTGTCAACAAAATATCAAAAGATTGAAAAAATCTTTTTTTTTATATGCGTGGCCCTCAAAATACCAAATAATTTTAAACATTTGAGCCTGGATCACTTATTACACATTCCCATCCCACTGGGTTCTTGGGTGAACTTGCACACAAGGACATTTTGGTTTGGAAGGGTGTGGTATGATAAAAAGAATGGTTGAATTGGTTGAAGTTATTGACAAACCAGGATGCACTCAAAAATTTAAAACTGGTGGATATGAATCAATGAAAAACAAACCCAAGTTTGCACCAATCAATGAAAAAAAAAAAAAAAAAAAAAAAACAAGTTTGCCCCATTGGGTTCATATTTCATGAGCACTGTTGTATAGCTGGCTGGAATGAGGGTATACCAGTTAAGCTGGGATAAACTCAACAAATTTAAACTTTGTTTATCACAACTCCACTCCAAGAATAACTTTCTGGGAGCTTGCCTTTGGATACACAGCCACCTCTGTTTATTTCAACCAGAATGAAAATGGCTGAGTAGATTTCAGGGCTGAACTATGGGCCTCCTGTGAGCCTGTACCTCTCAAGTGGTAACAGGACGTAATTAAAATTGGAGTTGGCACTCAATGGAATTTCTAAATATAACATAGAGATAAACAAATTGAGGGGAATCAGAAAGGAAGGGGGAAATAGTAATAAAAGGAAGGATATAGAGAAGTGTATTTTTTGTTATTGTCATTTCTTTATCAAACAGTCTTACTTTCTTATGGTACAAGATTGCTTTGGAGATAGCAGTGGTTTACACTTTGCCTTGTCTAGATAAGTATCAAGAAGGACTGATGTAGAATATGACTGACACCAGCTCTATTTTTTAAGTCAAAGACTAAGTGTCACGCTATGTGATGCCAAGGACTGATAACCTTCTAGCTACACAAGGTGCAAGACTTAAAATAATATGTAATAAACTATTTTAGAGGGTTTTAATCTTTTTATTAATATTAAAAGATTATAAACTTGATTGGGAGGGGCCTGCAAGCAGGGGTGTTTGGGATGCCTTCCAAAGGTGTTTGTGATATAGCACAGAAGCTTTTTAACCTTTTACACTGGGGCCTGCAAGCAGGGGTGTTTAAGTGCCCAGTAAAAATAGTGGCTAAGAAAGGGCCACAACTCCTAGTGAAACAAGACTTACTGTAGGCTTTAAGAGGAGGAGGGGAGGCTTTCTTAAGGTAAACTGGACAGCTGGAAGCGGTTGGAAAGGTGGGTTTGATGGCTGGACAGAGTTTGAGTTGAGGAAAAGAGGCTTTGAAGTCTTGAAGACTGATTTACTGGGCAGGACACTAGTATGCTGGACTGGTGGAATGCTGGTGGTAAATATGATAAAGCTGGGGAATCAAAATACAGGGGGAAGAGAGGGCCTCTTAAATGCCTTTCTGGAGCCCTGATGGCGAAACATAAAGTGTTATTTTGGCTATGGGAACACTACAAGGAAGGAGTTATCCTTAGTAGAAATAAATGATGCAATTTATCAAATTATTACATGTACAGGCTGTCAATAATTAACACAGTCTGTCAGTCATCTGTAGACATCATCTGAGGGCGCTTAAAGAGCTCTTAGTTTGATGTACAATATGTATTGATCACTTGATCAATAGAATAAAAAAGAAATAATCAAATTATAGTACAGAATCTTATTTCTGTTTAATTTGGTTATTTCATATGTAAGGTTTTGTACCATGAGAGTTCTTGTCATACTTGCATGGTGGGCGCTTTTACAGTTCTCCATTCAATTATTTTACAAGCTAACATCCTGGGAAAAGTGTCAGCATTTGTTATTTTCCCGTGATTAAAGGAGCTTGTCATTTTAATTTAATTGTACAAGTTCTTTTAGACTTTTTTGAAGTATTCTGATGTTTTCTTTATCCCCTGTTTGGTGTCTTTCATGTTTCATGATATTATTTAACTTATACTGTATGTATTTTGTATAAGTTAATAAATAAATAATACAAAGATTATAAAACAGCGTGATATTTATGTCAAATATTATTTAATACTTTATTTATGTGTTTAAAGGATAATTACATAGTTTATTTAAATAATTATCCCGTATTTTAAGGACTTCTACTTATTAGAATACTCTCATATTACATATGTTTATACCTAGTAAGTATTTTACCGCTTAGTAGGAGTATTCTTTAAGTTAATTTTATTATTAGAAGGAGTAAGTTTTCTAGGGTACTTTGGCTGAGGTACCCTAGGTTATTTTACTTGCTCTTTCAGAATTTGAAATAATATTCTCACTTATCTCAAAGGTTAATTAGTTATAATTTATTTTATTATTAATTTATTTATTATATTTGTTTTATTACATTATTACTATGTAATAATGTTTATATTTTAAAATGTTATTTTTTTTCTTATGTTTTATTATAATTTATGGTACATTATTACTGATGTAATAATGTCTCTTTCATATGTATTTTTATTAATTAATTAATTATTGTTATTATTGTTCTAGTCAGGTTGTCTCTGAACTAGTAGCAAGCTGACACTAAGGTTGTTTAAAGAGAAACTTATGTGACTTTTATTTGGGAAACCCACAGAAAAGCCAAAGAGATGTTTTATAGTTGAGTTTGATGTTTTTGAGAGGCCAAGGAAGCCAAGGGGAATGAAAGTAAAAATGGATAGAGTCAAAAGCTAGAATATTGGAGAGGAGAAAGAGGGGTTTTCTTTAGGGGAGAGGTGACTTACAGAAGAAGAAAAATGACACTGGCTAGTGGGAATGTTGATCTGAGTAAGGGACCTCTGAATCCTAAGGGCTGAGTAAGGCCTGAAATTCTTGGTTTCTTGTTGTCAATTTGTTCAAATCTGGAGGAAAAATTCTAACTAGGAGCGACTGTTTCTTCCCAGAACCAGTCACAGTGATTTTTCTTTCCAAATTTGGAAGAATCAAGAAGCACTTTGTGGGTGAGCTGGGGCGCACACATTCTTGAGAACTAGTAGTGGAATAAAGTAAAAGACACAGAAGGAGAGGTCTAGAGCAGAAAATGATTAGACAAACTAATGTTTATTGTTAATGAAGATTCAGAAAATCAACTCTGAATTTCTGTATTGGTAATATGTTGGAAGTTATTGAAGATTTGTCGTCACTTAAGCAGTCCTTTGTCCAGTTATGATGGCTCTAAGGCTGAAACATCCTGTATGGCTAAACAAGCAATAATTCAAGTTACTGGTTTGTGTAGTAGTGTTGCAGGAAACATCCCATGCTTTCAAACCTGAGCAGAGGAGGATTCTAGGTTGGAAGATAGGAGATACTCATATCATTCCCATTATTCCCCATCAACCCTGGCAGATCAAAAACATTGGGGTACCAGCTTCCCTCTGAAGAAACCTCCATGGAGCTGGTGCAGAAGCAAGTTAGGACATGTTTGTCTTATCAATATTCTTCTAGATATTCTAGTCCAATATTTGTAGTTCTGAAGCAGGATCAGAAGAGTCTGTGGATTTTTCATAACTTACAAAATATCAACTTGAAGACTGTTCTGAATGTGGGAATCAAAGTCACAATCTATCATTTTGTGGAGTTGATGCAGCACTGGGCGGCTATGCTGCACTAGATGTCAGCTAGCTGAAAATTTAATTTCCACATCTTTGAATAGGCTTGTTCAAATGTCCTGGCTGGAACAGTCCCACTTGACTGATCCATCAGGGAGACTTATAGTGAAATCCAAGCAGGGCAAGCCCTTAAATGCGGAAAAGCAGACAGTGTTATATGATCTGTCAGCCAAATGAAATTTTGGCTCCACATCTGGTAACCAGTTTGTCCTGAATCCCTGATGGAATGGTCCCACTGGATCTTTTCAAGCAGGGAGGCTCCTGGAATGATGCAGCCAATCCAAGTGGTTTAATTTTGCAGAAAATTCTATGTAATCTGCTTTTAGCTTGGTTTTTTGGTTTAGTGTAGTGGCCCAGTCTTGGTTGATGGGAGGCAGGGTCTGTTATGTGTGAGTTGAATTTATGGGAAGATATGACCAGCAGGATTTGCACAAATAATCTCATCCAATTGAACTGTTTGAAAAACAGCAGGGGCATATGCAGCTGACTTTTCTTCTGCAGGATACACCCAATTCAGTAGTGGTATATAAGGGACAGATAGATTGGATATTGCAGGAAAATCTGCCTCAAAAGGTCCAAATCTTCATTCATGATACAGGAATCAAAGGACCACAGATGTAATATGGGGGAGAATTAATGACAGAGAACCAAAGCAGTGGGTGTTTTATTTGAAAGTGCACAGTGAGCTTGGAGAACATTCTACTCTAGATTGAGTACATGTCATGGACCAAATCCACAATTAAAACCAGTCAATTAGGTTTTTACATAAAATTTCACTTTTGTGAATTCTGAACCATTTTGTATTGATATCCATGGTTTTTAAAAATGGTGGATTTTCAAAACCAGGTGATTAGATAAGGGTGGATTTGGTCATATTTGATACCCCCTATTACCATGTTTTACACTTGGATTTTCCAGGATTTTCAATAAGAAAACTATGCCAATAAATGGTTCTTTATCCATTTATTACTTTTTTTACAATTAATAGGGGGTATCAGATATGACTAAATCCACCATTATCTAATCAACTGGTTTTGAAAATCCACCATTTTTAAAAACTATGGATATCAATATAAAATGATTAAAAAGTCTCAAAAGTGAAATTTTGTTGAAAAAGCTAATTCACTGGTTTTAATTGTGGATTTGGTCATATTTGACACCCCCTAATGTTCCAAGGATTTTCATTAATTAAATTTTACTTATTTTTTTTGGTAAAAAATAGATGTAATTTTATTGAGTATTGTGTTATATGGTCATGGTGTGGCTTGAACTCATATCCTTTGGTTTAAGGCAGATAATTCTAATTCTGTTCTTAGCTGATAGACTATGAGAAAAATTGTTGGAATTTCAATTTCTTGTTTGTTGAGAATGTCAAATTAAATAAAAATAATAATGATAATAAAATAAAGAATAAAGAACAATTATTATTATTCAAGCTTGCAGTTTCAAGTATTACATAGTAATAATTACATGTAATATCTTGGTGGCTGGCACTTATAGTCTGTGAGGACAAGGATCCACATCTCTGCCTCATCCTAAAATCTACATCATAGGATTCCAAACACCCCAGAATCCCAGTGCCTTCCTCTCCATCAACCAACCATAACAGTACACCTTTTCCATATTTGTCCATTGTATTCTATCCATTTATCATCTCTATTTATTATCCCTCTACCACAGCTTTATTGCATGTAAATAGAGTATAATTAGTAGCCTTTCAAATGAAATCAAAGAACCATCAGTTCTCCTGGGATTAAATTAGTGCCCACTCTGAATATCACTTGAGTCTGTAAAAAATTATCCCTCCTTGTTTCTTCCATTCTGTCATTCAAATTTGAACAACTCTGCATACAAGATGTGATATGGTTGTCAGTAAATTTTACCAGTAGATATTTATATTCTTACCTAATTTAAAATTGACTGGTGGAAAGGGAGGACTTGTGCTGATCCAATTGAAGCCAGAGAGAAGAAAGTTCTTTCACAGTACTCAATTGTTGAGAAACTGACCAAATAGCTAAGTTGGTACACTACTGGGATGAACATTTCAAAACTCTGTCAGCTTTCCATTTTGTATCTAGAAAGTCCCCCAATCTCCCTTCCCAAAAGCCTACAGTAATACTCTTTATATTAGTAGTTGTGGCCCTTTCTTAGGGCATTGATAAATGCACTCCCACGCCCAACGCACGCCAATAAAAAAAAGGTGTGCTGCCCGCACGCCTTTTTTTATTGGCGTGCGGACTGCACGCCCATCGGTGTGCAACACTTCAGGCGTGGGGTCGCACACCCTGTTCAGAACAGGGCGTGCGGTTCGCACGCCCTTTCTATGTGAATAGGCAGGGGCACTCCCCTACCTATATACATAGAATTGGTGTGCAGCTTGCACGCCAATTCCATGTATATAGGTAGGGGCACGCCCCTGCCTATATACATGCTGATGTCATGCCTACACAGGAATGTACGCATGACATCAGCTCCGGTCAAGGAATACAGCCTCCTTGACTGGAGGGATTCCCTCCCGGTCGGGGAGGGTATACAGCCTCCTCGACCGGAGGGATCCCTCCCAGTCGAGGAGGTTATACAGCCTCCTCAACCAGAGGGATCCCTCCCGGTTGAGGAGGCTGTATAACCTCCTCAACCGGAGGGATTCCCTCCAGTCAAGGAGGTTGTACAACCTCCTCGACCAGGAGGGAATCCCTCCAGCCAAGGAGGGTGTACAACCTCCTCGGCCAGAGGGATCCCCCCTGGTCGAGGAGGTTGTACAACCTCCTTGACTGGAGGGAATCCCTCCGGTCAAGGAGGTTATACAGCCTCCTCAACCGGAGGGGGATCCCTCCCGGTTGAGGGGCTTGCAGTCCTCCCCGGCAGGCGTGCGGCTGCACGCCCATCCTTGGGGGTGTCGCACACCTGTAGATGGGCGTGTGAGCTGCACACCCATCTACAGGCGTGCCCACGCCCAAGGATCAGCCCGCACGCCGATAAAAAAAAGGCGTGCGGGCTGCACGCCTTTTTTTTTAAGGGCGTGCGTGGGCGTGGGCGTGCATTTATCAATGCCCCCTGTCTTAGCCACAATGTTTCCTGGGAAATAAAGAACCCTGCTTGAACTCCACAGGGTCAAAAGTTCACAAAGCTACCCTAATTTTTCAAAAACACCTTTGGAGGGAACTAAAAACCCCTGCTTGCAGGCCCCTCCCACAATTTATAATTTTTCAAATATTCACAAAAAAGATTAAAAACTGTTAAAAATATATATTAGGGGGTATCAAATATGACCAAATCCAAAATCATCTACTCAACTGGATTTGAAAATCCACCATTTTTGAAACCCATGGATTAAAATGGTTCAGAATTCCCGAAAGTGGATTTTTTTGGAAAAACCTAATTCAGTGGTTTTAATTGTAGATTTGGTAATATTTGATACCCCCTTTTTGTAATTATTTTTGTTATTTGAGAATTGTGTAGCTAGAAGAATACTAGTCCTTGGCATCAAAGAGAATGATAAAGGTAAAAAATAAGGGTGTGGTGGTTTTTTAGAGATATGAAAAACATAAAAATATTTTTTTAAAGAGGGAACTGCAAGCAGGGGTGGTTTGGTTTCCTCCAAAGGTTTTCCTGATGAATCAGAGGAAATTTATGAAAATTTAAAGCTGGGGCCTGCAAGAAGGGGTCTTTTTGGTCTCAGTACAGATGTCAGCCTTAGAGACAATAAATATGTCCTAAAACTACAGTTAGGCCAATAATTATTGCCCTAAAGACTTCAAACAAACTAAATTCCCTAAGACAAAAAGGAAATATAGCCTTGTAGCTTACGTAATAATTGATAACCCATAAGAAACCAAACACATACCTTATAATATGTGAAACTCATAGGATAATTACCTTATCCATGGAAAGATAAGGATTATCATCTAAAGGGAAGACATAAACCATATAAGATACTGTAACACATATTATAACAGTACAAATGAATGGTTTCTACTTTGAGACCAGTGGCTATTCCAAATTGAGAATGCCAAGCCACTAGCTTCCACACTAAGCCCCAAACACCATGTGCCAGATTAATTACAGGACAAATGGTCTATGTACAGCTTAAGCCCACATTGTAATTCAACAAGGAGGTTGAGAATTATACATGTCCTTATACAGGCAATAAAGCACCCAGCCAAGTAACATTTAAAGAATTACTCTAAGCTGAAAGAAATAAAACATACATTAACATACCCTTTTACTGCCTTCTTGGTTTTTCACCCAGATTTCTAAGTTACCAACTAGAATCACATTCTTATTATTGCCTTAAAAATCCTTGAATTACCCATCCAGCCAGTAATCTGGTTATCCAGCACCATTTCATCCCTTATAATACCATTGTCATGAGCCGTATTACGGGCCTGCCCGCACCAAAGCCCGCACCACATGTAGATAGTCTATCACGTACATGTCACAGACAGACCACTATATAGTCTGTCAGGACGAGGATCCACATCTCTTCCTCATCCTGCAATCTACATTATAGGATCCCGAAACCCCAGAACCCCAGAGCCTTCCTCTCCACAGATCAGACCATAACATATTGCAGGATCTAACACTATGGAGACAAAGGCAAGAAACCAACACCCAGACACCTGAAAAAAACCAGACAGACAACCCGAACAATCCCAACTCCACCTGCACCCAAAAGATGGACGAAGTAGAGCAACTCCGACGACAGCTTGAGGAGATGACTCAAGCAAGGGAGAACGAACGATCCCGCCGAAGAGCGGCCAAAGCACAACGGGACCAACCATCCCAACCAACCGGTTCCACCCCAACCCGTGGACCAAAGATTGCATGTCCCGACAAGTTCGATGGTGAACGCAGGACGAAGGCAGAAACGTTCGCCCGCCAAGTGGCAATTTATACATTGGTCAACAGCGCCATGTTCCCTGACGACAGGACAAAGCTGTTATTTGCCGTGTCCTACCTTACCGGACCCGCCGCCGTGTGGTCCGCCCCGTACACTGACCTAGTCACGGAAGGGGCGGACTTCTCGTACGACGGGTGGACGAAGGATTTTGGAACGATGTATTTCGACTCCAAGAAGAAAGGAAAGGCGGAACGGGCGTTACGAGCGCTACGACAGACGAGGACAGTGGCCAACTACACCCACACATTCCTCACCCACGCTACTGCCACCGGATGGGAAGTCCCGACCCTCATCAGCCAATACCGGCAGGGCTTAAAACGGGACATTTGGACGGCACTAGTACTTGCCCGCACCACTTTCACCACTGTCAATGAGGCAGCGGGCCTAGCCATGGAGCTTGATTTGGAGATGCACGGGGCGGAGACGACCACTGGATTTGCGAAGACTCAGCCAGATCCCAACGCCATGGACACATCTGCAATCAGCGGCCGGCTGTCCGAAGACAAGAAGGCCCGCATGATGCGGGAAGGACTTTCCTTCCGCTGCGGGACGCGAGGACATATCTCTTGGGAGTGTCCAAACAAGAAAGGGAAAGGACGGACACCTGCCTCAGTCTCCGCACTCGAGGACCAGATCCGACAGCTAGCCGATGGATTGGCGGCACTTAAAACGGAGGGACAGGCGGACAAGGTGAACAAGGGATGGGCCGATAAGTCAAAAAATGGAGACGCTCGGGAATGAAGGTTGTGCCCTTCCCGAGCGTAGCGGAGTTGTCATGCAGTATTGGTGCTAGTCAGACATTACATGTAAATGAAATTGATCCCCGATGTTTCCTTTCATGCACCATCACAACTCCCAGAGCCACACCCCAAAGCCCCTATCCCCCCCTATCCTTCCTCATAGACTCCGGAGCAACCCACGACGTTCTGAGTGAATCGTACGCATCCCAATGGGGACTCCTTGAGGCCGCTTCGGCCTCGGGGCAAACCGTCTTCGGATTTGACGGGTCCGCAAGCAGAGCAACCCATGAGATAGACCTAAGGTTGAACGACGAACCCCACCCGTCCCGATTCATCATTACACGGCTGAAAGACTTGTATGATGGGATCCTAGGGATGCCCTGGATCCGCCAATATGGACACCGAATCAATTGGACAAACCGTACCCTATGGACCCCGGAAATTGCAGCCGCTTCGGCGGTTTCGTCTATTCCGAAAAACACCCCAACCGGCGAGTCGGGGAAAGCTAGGAAGATTGACAAGGGGGTGTGTGTTTTGAACACAATAACGCCCCCACAATGTGAGTTCGATATTTCTATCCCCCACATCATTCCCGAAACAGCTGGCAACCTTGTACACCCTGTAGATAGACCCCAGAACCCCACATGGAATCCCGAAACCCAACACCCCAACCACGTACCCGATGAAACCGTATCCAATCAAACTTGTGCTACTGCGGCAGCAGTATTGTCCGACCCGCGAACATCCCCGCAGAAGGTCGAAAGGCCCATGGGGAAAGCTAGGATTAGTGACGAGGGGGTGTGTGCTTGCAGCACAATAACGCCCCCGCAATGTGAGTTTGACAACCCCCCACCCCATACTTTACCGCCCGAGACAGCTGGCAAGCTTGTACGCCTTGTAGATAGATATGCAAGCCCCGCCAAGAACCCCAAGACTCGACACTCTGACCAGGTACCCGATGAAATTATTGCTACTGCCAAGGCAGTATCGTCCTCTCCGCCAACATCCCCGCATACGGTCTACAGGCCCATGGGGAAAGCTAGGATTAGTGACGAGGGGGTGTGTGCTTCTAGCACAATAACACCACCGCAATGTGAGTCTGATAGATCTCCCCCGCATTTGAATCCCGAAACAGCTGGCAAGCCTCTTTCCCCCCTAGGACATACCCCTGCAGTGATCAGCATGGCCAAAACATCGTGGTCAACATCGGCCCGATTGGCAGCAAAAGGGAAAGCCACGACTGCGGAGCGGACTACGGAAGAATTAGTACCGCGGTGCTACCACCGACACCTTGACATGTTCCGGAAATCAAGCGCCATGAGACTTCCCCCGCAAAGAAAGTATGACTTCCGCGTAGATCTGATCCCAGGAGCCACCCCACAGGCCGGAAGAATCATCCCGCTATCCCCAGCAGAGAACCAGGCACTTGATATTATGATTGCCGAAGGACTGACAAGCGGGACCATTCGACGGACCACATCCCTGTGGGCGGCACCGGTACTATTCACTGGAAAGAAGGACGGAAACCTGCAACCCTGTTTTGACTACAGGAGACTCAACGCGGTAACGGTGAAGAACAAGTACCCGCTCCCACTGACAATGGACTTAGTTGACAGCCTTTTGGATGCGGACACATTCACAAAGCTTGACCTCTGCAACGCATATGGAAACCTCAGAGTTGCGGAAGGTGACGAAGATAAGCTGGCTTTCATCTGCAGGGCAGGACAATTTGCCCCGCTTACCATGCCCTTTGGTCCCACGGGAGCGCCAGGATACTTCCAATACTTCATGCAAGACATCCTCCTTGGACGGATTGGGAAAGACACTGCTGCATACCTAGATGACATCATGATCTACACGCGGAAAGGGTTGGACCATGCGGAAGCGGTGGGCAGTATACTGGACACATTGAGCAAGCACCAATTGTGGCTGAAACCCAAAAAGTGTGAATTTTCAAGGCCGGAAGTAGAATACCTAGGATTATTGATATCATGCAACCGGATCAGAATGGACCCCGCAAAGGTGCAAGCAGTAACCGACTGGCCCGCACCAAAGAATGTCACCAAACTTCAACGATTCATTGGATTTGCTAATTTTTACCGCCGGTTCATCGACCATTTCTCAGGAAAGACCAGACCGCTCCACAACCTGACAAGAGTAGAAACCCCCTTTGTGTGGGACGCCAAGTGCAACTCCGCGTTTGAATCCCTCAAAACCGCCTTCACATCTGCTCCGATCCTGAAAATTGCAGACCCGTACAAACCGTTTGTCCTCAAATGTGATTGCTCCAATTTCGCGCTTGGCACAGTACTGTCCCAGGTTTGCACCAAGGACCAGGAACTTCACCCAGTAGCTTACCTGTCCCGATCCCTTGTACAGGCAGAATGCAACTATGAGATCTTTGACAAAGAGTTACTGGCTATTGTGGCTGCCTTCAAAGAGTGGCGCAATACCTGGAGGGGAACCCACACCGCTTGACGGCAATTGTATACACCAATCACCGTAATTTGGAAAGCTTCATGACAACCAAGCAGCTCATGAGAAGACAGGCACAATGGGCGGAGACCATGGGATGTTTTGACTTCGAGATCATATTCCGACCAGGACGCCAATTGACAAAACCCGAAGCCCTATCCCGCAGACCGGACCTCGCCCCAGCACCGGGAGAAAAGCTGACCTTTGGTCAGCTTTTGAAGCCAGGTAACATCACAGAGCGGATGTTTGAGGAGCTTGCGGAATGTGCGGAATTGGACAGCTGGTTTCTGGACAAATCAATTGAAATGGAAGACGGGGAACATTGGTTTGAGGTGGACGTGATGGGGACTGATTTGGAAGATGCGGGAACGGACGACCTAGCGTTATCTGACGCAGAAATCATTTCCAGGATTAGAGAACTGACCCCACATGACCCAAAATTGGCTGACTGGATTAAGATGTTGCAGAAACCGACAGGGGACCACAACAGGTATGCGGAAGCCAACGGGGTACTCTATGACAAGGGACGGATAGTGGTACCAGCGGACTCGGCATTGCGGACGATGATCCTCAAAAGTCGACACGACACGAAGTCCGCAGGTCACCCAGGCAGATCCCGCACGTTGGCATTAGTACGGAGAAGTTTTGTGTGGAATGGAATGAAGAGATTTGTCAACCAGTACGTAGGCGGCTGTGATTCATGCCAAAGAGTCAAATCTAGCACCCAACGGCCGTTCAGAACATTAGAACCCCTCCCGATCCCCGCAGGCCCATGGACGGACATTAGCTATGATTTGATCACTGATCTCCCTGAATCCCGCTTGAGTGACAGCATACTAACAGGAGTAGACCGACTGACCAAGATGGCCCACTTCATCCCATGCAAGAAAACCATGAACGCGGAGCAACTAGCGGAACTGATGGCGGAACATGTATGGAAACTCCATGGAACCCCCAAGACAATTGTCTCAGACCGGGGAAGTATTTTTATCTCCCAAATCACACGTGAATTGAGCTCCCGCATGGGGATTAGACTACAGCCATCCACAGCGTACCACCCAAGGACAGATGGACAATCCGAAATTGCCAACAAAGCAGTCGAGCAATACCTGCGGCACTTTTTTTGCTACCAACAGAACGATTGGGCCCCACTCCTCCCAATGGCCAAATTTGCTTACAACAACAACGACCACACATCGACAGGAGTTTCCCCGTTCAAAGCCAACTACGGATTCAACCCGGCATATAGCGGAAACCCCTCAACAGAACAATGCATCCCCGCAGTAGAGGAACGACTCCGCAAACTTGCGGAGGTCCAAGGAGAACTCAAGCATTGCTTAGAAGAGGCGCAAGAAACAATGAAAGGCCAATTTGACAAGAAAACAAGGGAAACACCGGAATGGGACGTAGGGGACAATGTATGGCTAGACGGACGCAACATTTGAACGACCCGCCCCAGCCCAAAATTGGAACATAGATGGCTGGGACCTTTCTCTATCTGTAACAGAATCTCAAGATCCGCGTATAAGCTAACACTCCCTATATCCATGCGGGGGGTACACCCCGTATTTCACGTATCAATACTCCGCAAACACAGACCCGACGAAATTGCGGAACAACAGAGGGAAGACCCGGAACCAATTACAGCGGACGGCGGGGATGAGTGGGAAGTCAAGGAGGTACTGGACTGTAGAAGACAACGCGGGAAGACCCAATCCCTGGTCAGCTGGAAGGGATTTGGAACAGAAGACAACTCAGGGGAACCGGCGGAAAACTTGAAGAATTGCGAGGAACTGGTAGCGGGATTTAATTCAAGATTTCCGAATGCGGCAACTACTCATTGGCGGAGGCGGAGAAGGAAGTGAGGAACAAAATTGATAAGAGGTGGAATTTTTTTCTTTTTTCTTGATTGGCGAATGAGTGGAGGATTTAGCATTAAAAGGGGGATAATGTCATGAGCCGTATTACGGGCCTGCCCGCACCAAAGCCCGCACCACATGTAGATAGTCTATCACGTACATGTCACAGACAGACCACTATATAGTCTGTCAGGACGAGGATCCACATCTCTTCCTCATCCTGCAATCTACATTATAGGATCCCGAAACCCCAGAAACCCCAGAACCCCAGAGCCTTCCTCTCCACAGATCAGACCATAACAACCATCAACCAATCCCCTTAAACAAAGGAATAGAACATGTCCTCCTTTATTGGTTAAACAAACCCATTTACCCTTAAATTGCTTTATAGCAGACCTATTTCTAGGTTGGAGGTTGTCTTCTGGAAACTTAGCTCCTTTTATCATAAAGTTGAGCTTGAGTTACCAAATACTCTTTCTCATTGGCTTCTACAAAGCCATTATCCTTTTGTCCTGCAGTCAATAAAAAGACCCAGGCTCACAACAGATGGCTAGAAGGGCAAACATCCCTGAAAGAAAAGGACTTACTCTTTGTTTGTTTCTTGAAGGTAGGGGTTCTTCTAGAGTTTGAATGCACAGTTTGAGACATTTTGGTTAGAGTTCTGAAATCTGGGAAGTTATAAAGAAGGAGTAAAGGATGATCAGGTCTTTGGAGACTGACTTACTGGGAAGGACCCTGGTAACTTTGACTGGCAGAATGCTATGTGTAAGTATAATGATGATGGAAAATAATACAAGGGAAAGGAATGTAATCACAAATTTCTTCTTTGGAGTGGTAGTGGAAAATCAGAAGAGTCAGAAATGGATTTTCCTTGTCATGATCCTCAGTAGTAACTACTAAAGATGAGCCATGGAAGATTTTTAATGTTGTAAATGGCTGACATATGAGCATGGCAAATTTTAACATCATCTTATATGGTGTGAATTTACTGTTGACATTATCTGCAGAAGGATATATAAATGTAACACACATTTCATGATTATCTGAGGGCACTAGAAAACCTGATTATTTATGAACCTTCAGTATCATTAGGAACCCAAGTGTCTGAAGGTGTCAGCTTGCTACTAGTTCAGAGACAACCTGACTAGAACAATAAATAAAGTAATAATTAATTAAGAAAAAATACATATGAAAGAGACATTGTTACATAAGTAATAATGTAACATAAACTATAATACACATAAGAAAAAGATAAAATTTTAAAATATAAACATTATTACGTAGTAATAATGCAATAAACAAATATAATAAATAAATTAATAATAAAATAAATCATAACTCAGTAACCTTTGAGATAAGTGAGAATATTATTTCATATTCTGAAAGAGCAAGTAAAAAAACCTAGGGTACCTCAGCCAAAGTACCCTAGAAAACTTACTCCTTCTAATAATAAAATTAACTTATAGAATACTCCTGCTAAGCGGTAAAATACTTACTAGGTATAAACATATGTAATATGAGAGTATTCTAATAAGTAGAAGTCCTTAAAGTACGGGATAATTACTTAAATAAACTATGTAATTATCCGTTAAACACATAAATAAAATATTAAATAACATTTGACATAAATATCACGCTGTTTTATAATCTTTGTATTATTTATTTATTAACTTATACAAAATACATACAGTATAAGTTAAATAATATCATGAAACATGAAAGACACCAAACAGGGGATAAAGAAAACATCAGAATACTTCAAAAAAGTCTAAAAGAACTTGTACAATTAAATTAAAATGACAAGCTCCTTTAATCACGGGAAAATAACAAATGCTGACACTTTTCCCAGGATGTTAGCTTGTAAAATAATTGAATGGAGAACTGTAAAAGCGCCCACCATGCAAGTATGACAAGAACTCTCATGGTACAGAACTTTACATATGACATAACCAAATTAAACAGAAATAAGATTCTGTACTATAATTTGATTATTTCTTTTTTATTCTATTGATCAAGTGATCAATACATGTTGTACGTCATGCTAAGAGCTCTTGAAGCGCCCTCAGATGATGTCTACAGATGACTGACAGACTGTATTAATTATTGACAGCCTGTACATATAATAATTTGATAAATTACATCATTTATTTCTACTAAGGATAACTCCTTCCTTGTAGTGTTCCCATAGCCAAAATAACACTTGATGTTTCGCCATCAGGGCTCCAGAAAGGCATTTAAGAGGCCGTTTCTTCCCCCTGTATTTTGATTCCCCAGCTTTATCATATTTACGGGCATTGATATTTGCACGCCCATCGGCGCACGCCCACGCCGACCGCACGCCGATAAAAAGAAAGGCGTGTGCCCCGCACGCCTTTTTTTTAATCGGCGTGCGGGCTGCACGCCCATCCTCGGGCGTGGGCACGCCTGTAGATGGGCGTGCGTGCTGCACGCCCATCTACAGGCGTGCGACACTGCAGGCGTGCAGTCGCACGCCCTCTTCAGAAACAGGCGTGCGGCTCGCCCGCCCCTTCAGAAAAGGGCGTGTGGGTCGCACGCCCTTTTTATGTGTATAGGCAAGGGCGTGCCCCCTGCCTATACACATAAAAAGGGCGTGCGACCCACACGCCCTTTTTATGTGTATAGGCAGGGGGCAAGCCCCTGCCTATACACATAGATCGGCGGACCGCCGACCTATGTATATAGGAGGGGCGTGCCCCTTCCTATATACATAGAATCGGCGTGCAGTCGGCACGCCGATTCTATGTATATAGGAAGGGGCACACCCTTCCTATATACATGCTGATGTCATGCGTACAAAAGAATGTACGCATGACATCAGCATGCCCCCACCCGCCCCCTCCCCCCCTCCCCCCACCCCCCCTCCCCCTCCGCGGATTTCAACCGCAACCACCACCTCACTCGATCACTTCCCCCCCACCTCACAGCACCTCCTCCACATCAACCCAGCCGACCCGAGCCAACCCACCCGACCCAAGCCGACCCACCCGACCCGATCCGACCCACCCGACCCGATCCAAGCGAGCCAAGCCACCCGACCCACCCAAATGTGGGTGTTTTTTTTTTATCCTGCCTGAGCCCCCCTGAGCCCCCCGTGCCCCCTGATCCCCCCGTGCCCCCTGAGCCCCCCGTGCGCCCCGTGCGCACCGTGCCCCCGTAAGATAAAAAAAAATTAAAAATTAAAAAATTAAAAAATTAAAAAAATAAAAAAATAAAAAATTAAAAATAAAATTAAAATTAAATTAAATTAAATAAAAATAAAATAAATTAAAATTAAAATTAATAAAATAAAAATAAAAATAAAAATAAAAATAAAAATAAAAATAAAAATAAAATAAAAATAAAATAAAAATAACATAAATAAATCAAGAAAAAAAAAAATTCTGATAAGAAAAACCAAAAATTTACTCAGGGCCCATTAGGCCCTGTATTGACAGTGGGACAAGCCCCAAAGGGCCTAGTAAAGGGGCCAACAGGGCCCACTATGACTGGCCAAAAGGAGCCAACTGTGCTCCCTGCCGCCCAAGTTTGACATGTTAGGCCAGGGCCCCTTTATATCTCCGCATAGGTATCCAAGGGCCCCATTCCCCTTGTCCAAGCCCCGGACGGGCACACCAGCACTTGATGTTCTTCCACTCAGATCCAATTAATCTCTCCACATCTTCTTTATTATTATTTTCATGCCAACTGATTATTTCTTCTTGTTCCTCTGAACGCACAGATATCAGCAAGTTTTCTTTGCATCAACTTTTATTACCCTCCAGCAGTGTAAGTGCATGTCTATCAAAGTAAATATCATCCAAAATTACTCACTCTGGCCGTTATTTACAGCAGAAAATGTCTCAGCCAGGCCAAAACTCCTCCTACTACCACGTATCTCCCAACCCATATGGCGTCCACAATCAGCCGCACCCCCAATACCCTAATGCAATAATGCATGCCAGTGGTCAGCCTAATGTCACCCAGTCTCACTTGGCACAGCATGTAAGCACACACAGCCCAATTCTTCTACTTAAATAACTTTCTCACACAGTCCTTCCTCCTGCCTCCATCAGCCGCAACCACCAGTTCCATTTGGGCAACCCCCTTGGTTCCAGGTCCCATCCAACCCCTCCATCCCCCCTCAAACGTCTGATCAATTCCCCGGCTTCCCCAATTACCCACCCAATGCTGTCCCAATCACAAATAATCCCACAAACCAACACCCCAGCTTCACCAACCATGGCCACCCCGCATACCCGTCAAGCTCAATGGCCTTTCCAATTCCAAATCACGGGCAACCTGCACCCCATATGGGCCACCAAATACCATCTTTTCACCCATACAACAACCTTCCCCCCCACCAATCATCCCAAACGGCCTCCTATAACAATAGTACTGCCTTTCCTCACATTCCAGTCACCGGCCAACCCAATCCAAACTTTCCAAACTACACCAATCCAGCAATCACCCTGCAACAGACGTCAAACATTCATCCCACCCACCAACCCAATCAACCAACCTCCTATACATTACAGCAGGAAATGTACTCCAACAACTGGAATGCCCCCCAACCAATCCAACACCCACCATCAATACCCAGCAACCTGTCTGCATCAATACCCAGCAACCCGTCCGTCAACCAGCCCACATACTACTGGGACAACAACACCAACCAATCCGCTGTCGAAATCAATTCTCTGCTTGACTCTTTAAGTCCGCCTGCCCCATCCGCGCAACTACCTACATCAATTGATCCACTGGCTTCCTTGGTTTTCCCTCAAATGACTGACAATACTGCTCAAGGTAGGTCTAACTTTCTCTTGTAATGTATATTTATTGAGAGCTGACAAACTGTAAATCATCAGCTTTTCCCCCTGATTTCCTGCCTTCTGCAAATGACCTGCCTGCTCCCTCTTTTCCCACCCAAACCAATGAGGATCAAGCTCAAGGTGGGTCTTAGTTTCTCTGGTAAAGTTGCTTTATTGGGAGCTGACTATTTATTGATGAATCAGGTGGTTCCAACTCTACAACATCTGTGGTACCGTCTGCAGTCCTGGCTCCTGCAAGAACCGCCCAGGAAATGTCTGTTCCCTCCCCAATCCCCCTGGAAATGCCTGTTCCCTCTCCAATGACTGAGGAAAATCCCCAAGGTGATTGTAGATTTCACTCAGAAAAGTCCTTTGCGGTGTTCTTACCAATGTTTTATTGTACAGATCCCAGTGCATCTGCGCACCACACCAATGACTTGTTGATGGCCCCAAATCTCCCGGATGGAAATGCTTTGCCCAAAGCCCTACTGACCAGTGAGGATGTCAGATTGTTTGACTACTCTGTGGGAGGTCAGTGCCTCATTGATTTATCATACTGTTTCCAATGGATGCTCATGGGAATTAATTTCGTAGAGCCAATGGACCCTCCACCTGAATACCTGTTCACCTGTGTTGACGATCTGAAGAAATTTGTGTCCACATGGGCCACCGAGCATGGTTATCGGCTGGCAGTCTCAAAATCCAAGGCGGGGAAGAACATTTACCTTGCCTGCTCACTGGCTGGAGAAGACACTACCACCATGGACTCCTGTCGGGCTCGTGAATCACGTAATAAGCGAGTTGGATGCGCCTTCAAGATTTCGGGCCACTGTTCATGTGCCAAGAACCGTGAAAACGACTATTGGGATCTCCGCAGCAAGACTGTCCCTCACAACCACAATGTCATCCAGCACAACTACGAGGCCATCCACAAGACACTTGGGGCAGAGGGCCAAGCAGAGGTGGCTCGACTGGCCTCTCTTGGTTTGCAACCACAGGCAATTGCCCGGCAGCTGAGTACGACTGAGGGACGCTTTGTCACAAACAGGACAATTTACAACACAAAAGCAGCGCAGAAGATACAGCGGAGGGCCGGCGACACCCCCATCAACCATCTTCTACGATGCCTCAAAGGCTCCAACTGGGTTCACGATGAAGTTTACGATGATGACGGAAAGCTCCTCTACCTATGGTTTGCGCACCCTGGATCAATGTTACTTGCTCGCAAGTTCCATCATGTGGTTAATATTGACTGCACCTACAAGACCAACCTCTGCAAGTACCCCTTACTGCATGTTGTTGGCCAGACCTGCACGAACAGCTCGTTCTCAATTGGATTTTGTCTCATGAGGAATGAGAAAAATGCGGCATACTCTTGGGCTCTGAATAAGTTGAAGTGAGTGTGGTGATTGTCTTTTTTAGTATGAGATTGATAATCTGATGGTAATTTTACATACACCTATCAATTCTTGCAGGTCGGTATGGGAACCAGAGAGCTCTCCAAAGGTCTTTGTGACGGACAAAGAGGTGGCTCTCCGAAATGCAATTGCGGAGCACTTCCCAAATGCAACCTCCAACCTATGCGCCTGGCACATTGATCGGAACATTGTCACCAACTGCAAACAGGCTTTTGCATCCGAGGCAGACGAATGGACAAATTTCATGAAGCTATGGCACGAGGTTACATACGCACCGGACGAACCCTCATTCGACACAGCTTGGGGAAAGCTTCAGGTGGACCTCAGGGAACGAGCAAATGTTCTGGAATACCTTCAGAACCATGTTCTGCCCTGTCGCAAACAATTCATGGCTGCATGGGCTGGGAAAACCCCGCACTTGGGGAATCTGACGTCATCTAGAGGTGAATCAGCTCATAGCTGGCTCAAAACATACGTGACATCTGGCAAGATCGACTTTGCTACGCTCTTCCTGACCATTTCATCAGCTGTGGACCGGCAACTGGACGAAGCACAGGTCACCATTGGCCATGAAAGGATCAAAGGGCTATCCGGACTCCCAAACGTTTTCAAGCCGCTTCACACCAAGATCTCCACCCATGCGCTCAAATTGGCCATTGGAGAGTACAATAAGTACTTGAAAATGAAGAAGGCCAAACATGACGATCCGGTCAGGCAGTGTACGGGGAACTTTAACGCGGGAATGGGGGTCCCATGTGCACACTTGATTGAAAAGTTGCTTGAAGAGAAGGGTGATGTGGAACCAGAGGACTTTCATCCCCAGTGGCAATTGTGTTACAACCCAGACGGACCAGTCAGTGTATAAATCTTCCCCCTCCTCCATAACCCATTGGCTAATCCTGTTTGACCTTGCTTAAATTACAGAACCTTGATGAGGAGCCGTATAACTTTGACGATGATTTTGAGGCGCTAAAGCAGGAGATCTTGGAATCTCACCCCTCCTCAGCTTTGCCGGCACTGATGAAGAATTTACGTCGAGTTGTTGCAAACACACATGTGGTCCCACTGATTGAGCCAGACCCCATCAGGCAAAAATCCAAACCAAATCAACCTTGGAAGAAGAAGAATGGAAGCGGCCGTGTGCAAACCCGAGATCCTACTCAGGCAGAAATCGTGGAGTCTCAGATTGAAAAGGCACAGACAGCCAAAGGGAAACAGCGCGCAAGGACCAGTCAGAATCGCGCGGGCCGGAGAAGGACGGACAAGTTGCAACAAGATAGCTCTTCATCAATGGAAGACCCTGATGAGCTGCCCACCTTGGCCAGACTGACCGCCCCAAAACCCCGAGGCCGACGAAGAAAGGCTCCTGATCCCGCAACATCTTCTGAAGAAGACAATGAGAGCCCACCGTGTGTGGCCAAGCGACGAGGCCGACCTCCAAAGTCTCAGCTACCATCTACGTATGCAGCCAACAAAGACTACCAACCAGGCCGCACGTCACATAAGCGGAAAGCAAGTCCCCCCACTTCCGACCGGCCCAAGTCCCAACGCCGTATGGAAGAAAAGCCCTCAGTATCATCTGCAATGAGTCAGATGTCTTTGGCAAAAGGGAGCTCCGCAGAAGGCAGTCATTCTGGGTCATCTAGTGGAGTACCAGACTCATCCATTGATCAATCTGATGGCAGTGATGGAGATCCCTTTGGGTCTGAAGGAGATGCATGTGAATTTGCAGAGGACAATCCGATTGATATTCCTCTTGCCGGGACTTCAATGTCAACTTCCCTGGTAAGCCCCTTTAATCAAACCAACAAGATTCTCCTAATAGTGATTGGCCTAATTGTTCTGTTGTATTTTTGCAAATCAGGATGCTATTCCTATGTCCCATACGGAAGGTGATTATCAGGCCAATGACCCCCCCAGGCCACCGACTTTGGAGGTAAATTCAAGGGTTAGGATGAGCCCATTCAATGAGTCAACATTATAACTGATTGGCTTTTCTGGTTGAATTCAGGATGAAAGTATGGTTGTAAAAAGTGGTCCCACCTTAGGGACACTGGCTCAAGCCTCTAAAGAGGTTATGTCTGATAAATCAGTAAGTGAACATAATGTGAATTCATTATGATTACTGATGAGAGCAAAGCAATTTACTCACTCTCTTGTGCTTATGCTGAATTTGCCCTCATCTCCCCCAGGTTGAGGAGTTACCTCCTTGGGTCATTAAGTATGTCCAATCAAGTTATAACCCAAAAGGCAATGGCAACTGTGGGTATTCTTGTGTGGCACATGCATTGGCTGCTGAAAAACCCGAGGGCCCGTATGCTAGAGACAATGGGTGGTATCAAGTGCGATTGGACATGTTACACGAGCTGGACATCAACAGGGCACTTTGGACGAGGAAGCTAGGTGGACCAGAAATTTTCGAGAAGATCTACGACAGCATTTGCGTGGAGAATCCCAAGGGACCAGTGCCCACTTCCAAGTGGATGGGCAGGCTTGATGGTGGTCCTATTCTGGCTAATGCATACAATAGGCCAGTGGTGTTCCTCACAAACGACCGAGCAGCTGGCTGCATGACGTTTCTCCCTTCAACTGTGCACCCGACCCCAAACCAGCAAGCCCAATCTACCTTGCACTAATTAACGGGAATCACTGGATACATGTTATAGTCAAGCGTGGCCTAGTACCTTTCCCTCCACCGTCCATACCTAGATCATTTCCAAAGAGCCAAGCTGCTGGTTGGTTGAGCATCATTGAACCAGCCACACTTCTTTACTCCAAAACTTGCAAGCCAATGTAACACCCCTCCTCTGATTTGTAATTACTATATTAAATTTGTTTCCATAAATCAAAGTAGAGTAATGGCTGTCAACATTACTCCTGAATATTGTCAGCCTCCTTGATGCCAACGACAAGTCTTTCTAGCTACAAGTGGTGCAAGGATACAAGGAAAGAGTGATATTACTCTGGGTAAGGTTTTAAGGTTATAATTCCCAAATAAAACAGGGGAATTGTGACGTAAACTTTAGAGGAAAAATAGGAAAAATAAGGTAATAATTATATTAAATAAATTTAATATAATAGGGGCCTGATAAATCAGGGGTGGTTTAAATCTCTCTCAGGTGCTTGCAAATAAATTGCAGAGGATTTAAGTACCTGGAACACTGGGGCCTGTTGACACAGGGGTGGCTTAATACCAGGAAAGGTAAGTGGGGAATATCTCCAAGAAAAGGGTTATTACTTACTAGTAATAAACCTTGAGGGATCTTGGGCATATTCAGGGTGAAACTGGACAGTTTTGGGCGCTTTGATGGGTGGATGGTGGAGCTGGATGGTCACTGTAGAGTTGTTGGGGAAGACAGGGCTAATAACTACTAATACGCTTACCATACTGTTTTAAAATTTTATTAGTTTATTTATTTATTTATGTTGACTTAAAGTCTGTAGTACATTAGTACTGGTTGTTATAGATTAATACTAGTGGCTTATTTGTATTTCATAATAAGCAGCAGTATTATTTGTACTGTTTGTTCAGTCAATATAATTTTATTTATATGTCTAAATAATAATACAATCTGGTATAATCATTTATTTAGTCCCCATTAATCTTCATTACATGTGTAACTTATGTAATGAAGTTAATTGGGCGTGTTTTTGTTACTTTGGGTGTACCTTGGATGACTTTGCAGTCCGCGTGCCAAGCTGAGAGCCTGTAAGGGGCCTGATGCTTGCGCGGGGGCTTATATTCCAACTTTGGCGCGGGCTTTCAGTCACACGGGATGAACTTCAAGGTATGCGGACTGCAGTGCACGGGGTTTGAGTAAAACACATTGTATTTATACTATCTCCCCTAATTTACACAACACCTCATTTCCGTGACTGGAAAATGGGGGTAAGCATATGTATATGAGTATGTAAGCATAAAGTTAGGTAATCATACTTTTAACTGATCATTAATACAATTTTCAGTTATTAGTATCATATCATATGTATAATAATAAGTTTTAGTTGCACACCAAGACTGACACCTATAATGTAGGAAATAGATAAACCAAAAGGCAAATAATGTATCATTTGGATGGAAGTGATCAATAGAACATGCAACATGTAGAGCTGGAGACACAGGATAGGATTTAAATACCATACAAGTCAGAAGTGATAGTTGGACAAAGCTATTTCTATATCTTGAGAAAAAATGTGGAGTAGGTGGTGAGTAGCAAAGTAGTGGTGAAATTCTTTGTAGGTTCTTTCCCAATCCACTTGGGGGAGTCCGTTCTCACCAATCTTGTCAAAGCCCATAGCACACAAGAAGTCCAGAAAATATATACAAAGATTGTCTAAAGTTTGGTGGGGCATTGGGAGAGTAATACCACCATCCACCTTTTGTTTAAGGACTTTGGCCCCAAATTCTAGCAAGGCTGAAGCGTTGGCATTGCTGGCAGTCTGTCTGTTGAATGTGAAGACTGATGTTGGACCAAAAACGAGCAGACCAGCTAGCATCTGGATCTGAGAGGGTGTATTCCTTGTGGAGCACTCATCCGTCCTTGTATGCTTTGGACGTGGCCGGGTAAAGTCGGATAAGCTGCAGATATACGCCAGAGCTGACATTGCCCCCACCAGGTGCTGTGACACAAGCATGAGGCCGCCAAGGTTTGGTGAATTGGCATCGAATGTCCCCAGGTTCTCGTAGGTTCGTTGGAAGCCCCAGTGAGCAGAGTGGACCTTTGTTGTATCTAGTGGAAGGGGTTCCCATTGGGCGCCCTGCTGTTCGAGATGACGAAAAGCCCAGCATTGATGTAAAGCAGATTTGAGTCGGAGGTATGCCGTGTCAGGAGGAGAGATGAATGATGCCATGTTTGAGGCCAGTGTGTGTACCTGAGTTTGGTTGGTTATCGTCTTGCTTTTGTTGGCCCGGACAACTTCAATCTGATCCATGTTGATCATGTCATGAGTGATCAGAGACATTGAAGTAGCAGGGTGGAGGATTTTTTCTTAACCGCACCACAAAAATTGGTCAGTGTCATTTTTAAATAAATAGATAGTAACTAGGAGAATTACCTGATTTGCAAGCAGCCAGAGTTATTGTAACGTCCCGCCACACTCTTTCCTTGAAATTGTGGTCCATTGGGCCATGACGAGAGAGCATATGGGGGAGGTGATTGAGGACATAGGCGATGTTCTTTATCATCTTCTCAGCTGATGTGATGGACCATGCAATGCCACGCGCCAAATCGTTGTTCAAGTTTTCTACCACTGATCTTGGAAGCAGTGGGCCTGGTAAAAATAGTTCCACAGCTGCAACAGACAGACAGACATGAGTTCGAGAAGTGTTTAATGTTTAGAGGAGAGGGGGATGACTCACATGCATCCCGTGTGGACCTTGCAGGGCGAGGAGGGCCTGTTGACCTCTTGTTGGGGTTTGAACTGGAGCTGGGCATTGAACTGGAACTGTCCACTGCACTAGTGGTTGGGGTGCGCGAGAACTTCATGCCTTTCAAGTGTTCGGCCGTTATGACAGTTGGGTGAGGAGTGAATAGGTGGCTTGGGAAGTTTGGGCCAGTTTCCCTTGGGTCGATATGCACAATCTGTTGATGAGAGGTAGAGGAGCCCTGTTGAGGGACTGGGCTTGCACCACATGAGGGAGGATCGTCTGGACTTGGGGTGTGATGCCGGGATTTTTTGGATGTAGGATCATTGGATGTAGGATCAACAAATATTGCAGTTGGATAGCGGTAGCGAGCCCGGCGTGGGTGACTTTCAACAATAGTGGAATGTGGGCGTGGGGCCACACGATGGTTGTACGGCAAAGAGACTTGTGAGGCTGGAGGGTTGATTCCCAATTCTTCAGGGTCGGTCTCCCCCTCGGCATCCGGGTCGTTTATATTGTCATCACGGTTTTGAGATAAGTTATGCAAGGCTCGTTTGGCATTTTGGGATTCAATGGCGGTAGTTATAGCATCAAGGTAAGCCTCATTAGAGGTGGTGAGAAAGGTGCTTTCGCCTTTGCTGTTGCGCCTGGGTGACCTTAATGGGTGGATGGGGCCATATGCCGGGTTCATAACGTTGGGCAAGCCGTTGTCAAATGGAGCGGGTTCGTTGTCCCATTGAGCTGGTATGTTGTTAATTCGAGTGGGTTCTGGTGTGCGATGAAGTGTTGGTGCCGCATTGTTTGCTGAGATAAAATCTGACAGTTGTGGAGCGGTTGTTTGAGGTGGTGGGAGGTCTTTGGGAAGATCAGGAAACCAAGGAATGAATTGGTTGAGGTTAGGAGGTGGTTGGTTGACGTTAGGAGTGGAATGTAGGATGGTTTGGCTAGCTGGGGGGTCAAACGTGTTTGTTGGAGCTGGGCGAGTTGAGGACTCATGACCCTCATCGTCTGACTGCTCGTATTCGGCTTTGATTTTGTTGGCAAGAACTTCCAGATACTTGTATTCCTCGGGACTGCATGCGGGATGCTGAGCAAGCTCAGTGCATTTTTGCCAGAAGTCCAAACCTGATTTGCAGTGTTTTGGGGTGGAAAGTGGTAAGCAGGAGGTTTATTGTCATACATCTTATGAGGAAACAGAACTTACGTGATTGTTCATGACTACCAGACATTGTTGTTGCGTGGAAATACGTCTAAAGCTTGATGGAGGAGGAGAAAACGGTGTTGCTGTTGGTTGGATTGCAAAATAAAACACATGTCAGCTGCTGCTCCTGGAATTAAGTACCTTTTGCAGTGAGAATATGAGAAAGGGGAATATCAGCCCTTGCGGGGGGTTTGGGGGGGCACTTTGGGTGTGTAGGGGGCTTAGACGGGGGACTTGGGGCCTGATATGCATCTGTGGGCATTTCCCGGGGCCCTTTAGGCCAAGATGTGTCCCTTGCACATTTTTCCTGGGCCTTGGGTGCAATGGGGGGCTTGCAAGGGGGCCTAGTGGCACATTCACACCTTGAATGTGTCCATAGGGGCCACTGGTTCTAGTTGGCCCCTTTTGGCCAGGCCCAGGTGGCCCATCTGGCCCCTTTTGGCTGGCCCATCTGGCCCCTTTTGGCCAGGCCCAGGTGGCCCATCTGGCTCCTTTGGGCCTGGCCCAGGTGGCCCATCTGGCCCCTTCGGGCCTGGCCCAGGTGGCCCATCTGGCCCCTTCGGGCCAGGCCCAGGTGGCCCATCTGGCCCCTTCGGGCCAGGCCCAGCTGGCCCATCTGGCCCCTCTGGGCCAGGCCCAGCTGGCCCAGGAGCGGGCGGGGTTTTGGGTGAGGGGCAGGGGGTAGGGGGGGCGCGGAGGATTGGGGGAACGGCGGAAACGGGGGAGATGGGGGGACATCGACTTACTTGTCGATGTCCTGGCGGCTGGCTTGAGGTGGTCGGGCGGCTGGGTCGTTCCGGCGGCTTGCGTCGGCGGTCGGCAAGGCTGGGTTGGGTGGGTGGTGGGTCGGAACGGGTGGGTGGTCTGGAAGGTGGGTGGTGGGGTCGGTGAGGTGGTGGTTGGGGAGGGATTTCAGGAGGGGGGGGGGGGGCCAATCGGCAAAGGATGGGGGGAGGGGGCAGGTGGGGGCATGCTGATGTCATGCGTACATTCTGGTGTACGCATGACATCAGCATGTATATAGGAAGGGCGTGCCCCTTCCTATATACATAGAATCGGCGTGCCGACTGCACGCCGATTCTATGTATATAGGAAGGGGCACGCCCTTCCTATATACATAGGTCGGCGGTCCGCCGATCTATGTGTATAGGCAGGGGGCACGCCCTTGCCTATACACATAAAAAGGGCGTGCGACCCACATGCCCTTTTCTGAAGGGGCGGGCGAGCTGCACGCCTGTTTCTGAAGAGGGCGTGCGACTGCACGCCTGCAGTGTCGCACGCCTGTAGATGGGCGTGCAGCACGCACGCCCATCTACAGGCGTGCCCACGCCCGAGGATGGGCGTGCAGCCCGCACGCCGATTAAAAAAAAGGCGTGCGGGGCACACGCCTTTCTTTTTATCGGCGTGCGTTCGGCGTGGGCGTGCGCCGATGGGCGTGCAAATATCAATGCCCCATATTTACAACCAGCATTCCACCAGTCCAGCATACTAGTGTCCTGCCCAGTAAATCAGTCTTCAAGACTTCAAAGCCTCTTGTCCTCAACTTCAACTCTGTCCAGCCTTCCAGCCCACCTTTCCAACCGCTTCCAGCTGCTCAGTTTACCATAAGAAAGTCCCCCCACGTCCTTCCCTCAAAGCATACTACAGTAAGTCTTTTTCTACTAGGAGTTGTGGCCCTTTCTTAGCCACTATTTCACTGGTACTAAACACCCCTGCTTGCAGGCCCCAGTTTTAAAGGTTCAGTTCTCTGCTTTTAGCACAAACACCTTTGGAGGGAATTAAACACCCCAGCTTGCTGGCCCCTCCATAAAATTTGGTCTGTTGCTTGGTCCTGTGGGGTGTGGGGGGGGGGGGAGTTAATACATGCATGCCCCTGGTCACACACCCACAGCACACCCCTCAAATTAAAGGCTACGCAGCCCGCACACCCTTTTTTTGGTGTCAGCAAGCCTGTAGATGGGTGTGAAGTTCACATGCCTTCACGCCCATCTAAAGGTGTGTGATACACACCCAATGATTGGCGTGCAGCCGCACACCCCTGCCAAGGAAAACTTGTGCAGTTGGCCTGCCCTGGTAATCACATCACCAAATCCCAACTGGGATTTGGTGATTTCATCCCAGTTTGAATTTGGTGATTTCATTTCTGGGGTGTGCTGACTGCATGTCTGTCAGCCCTAGAGATACTCCAGAGTATCTTAAAGACTGACTTTAATGTAAAAATTAATAAAATATTGTATTAGCACTAATATATCCTACAATATTATTAAAGAAATCAACTTTTCATGTAGAATTAGGTGGGGTACCTCACTCAAACCACCACCAAATTCCAACTCCTTCTATTACTTTACCATATCTCAGAAGGTACTTAGCAGGAGATGGAATAACCGTAAAAATATAGATTATAAATTATTGTCATAAAAGCTGAGAGACAATAAACTTATTTGCATAAATATAATAATAATACAGTTATTCTTATAAGAAAGAAATTACCTAAGTGCATGGTAATTTCCCAGTATTGTTCTATTAAATGAATTGGCCCATGATGTGATTGGTTATACATACATGTCATGAGGTCATGGGGACATAGAAAATACTGTGCTCAATTAATACAATTCCCATTACATCATTGTACATTTGAATTGTAATACATTAGAGCAGAATTTAGAATAAACATTCTAGAACCTTCCTCAAGGAATCTCTAGAATATAAAAGGAGGCCATTTCTGGCCTAGGATTGGTTCCTCAGCATATTCCCCCAGTACAGTTTTTTGTAAGTACTCTGAATATTCTCCTCCTACTATTAGAGTAGTGTATCCCCTTTATATCCAACCCAACCTTTATTACTGGAATTAGTCTCAAGTTACCTTAGAATTCCCCATCTTCTGGCCTTGATCTATTCCTTAGAAAGCAGTTGCTGCAAGACTACCACCTCTGACAGTAGCCAATCAGCTTAAGTGCTTGCCAGCTGCTTAATAGCAATTTTTATTGCTATACCTTTCCCAAACAGACAAAGAATAGCCAAACCTACACGGTTAACTATTAGTCTTCTCCAATTGAGTGATTTGTATATCAAATCTTCAATTATAAGGAGTTTTAGGTTATCCTCTGTGCATAGTTTGGACACTATAGAGAGAATAAATTCACTTATTTATTCAGATAACCTTTCAGCACAGTGACAGTACCTGGTTTAATTGTAAAATTAAGCCAGTGTTTCATACACATAGCTGACAATGTCCATCCTTTGTATATAGGTATGGGGCATGCCCCATACCTAAGGGTCCTCAACTGAGGGGCTTGATGGAGTTCTGCCTCCTCATCCCCAAAAGAACTTTATCTCTGAATAATAAATGATGTTTTTTATCATTTTTTAGCATCAGTATTAAGATAAATAGTACTGCCTTCTCACACCTTGTCGTCAAAGAACCCTGTGTAGTAGAGTTTTGCTAGTAATTCTTTCCTCATGTGTAGTCTCAAAAATGTTATCCTGTTTATTGTTGTTTTTTATTCATTTTCCTTTCAACCACATTCTGACCACTTGTAGACAGAATTTAAACACTAAGTCTGCAACAAGGAATCAGACCTCATCAGTTCTCCTCTTCATGTGAGTTGTGCCATCTTGTCCCATCAACAGCAGTCACCAGAGTTTGTTCAAATCCGTTCTCTCTGCTTCAAATTCTATCAGGGCTGCATCTTGAGTCTTGCTCAAAACAAGGCAACTGTACTAGCTGCTTTCCTGAAGGCACAAATCATTCTGTACCCAATCTGGGACTACAATCCAAATCTTTTTTTTTATATATGGCTTAATTACAGGCTCGGCTAGAAAACCAGAATAGTGCACTACCAGATGTGGATTTGTTTCACACAATCCTGATCAGAAACTGTGCAACAACTGAAAGAAAACCAACCCACAGCGCTTCAGTTTACTGAACAAGAATGAATATTTACCCAAAAATAGTAACATCAACAACGTGTGGGATCACTCTGTTGAAAATTGGATTTGGAAGAGTTGTGAGCCTACCAACTTACAATTTTGCAAGACCCATGGATCTTCTTTCCAAGGATCTATATGTACTTGCTGATGATATGGGCTTAGGAACAAGGTTAACCACCCTTGCACTTGTTGTAGATGCAACTAGATATTTTTCCAAAACTTCCCAGACAAGCTGTTCCAATGATCAGCACATTCATGCTGCCACAACTCTCATTATTTTCCCCTTAACAACCATGACTAACTGGGAAAAACAAGCTTAGGATTGAGTTGAAGGAGGGAGGCATACCTTACACAATCTTCCATGGAAGGGATTGTGGAAAAATTGCCCAGGAAGATCAATGGTCTTCACTGGTTGTGTTGAAAACCTACAAGATGGTGGGAACCTCTGGACATCATGGGCTAGCCACAAATCAAATCAAGATTGAATCTCTGGGGTGGTCTTGGTTCAGAATGGTCTTTGATGAGGCTCAGTAGGTTTCCATAAGTGTATAAATGTTATATAAAATGAAATGAAATTGGTTGACTATATAAGTTGTTTGGTATGATTTGGAATCCTGCTGCCAACAGGAAGATCAACATTCATTAAAGACTAAAATCACTTGTGTCTCATGGGAACACCAATATTCCAAAAACAGATCTACCAATGTCCAAAGCTTGATCAGCCCCTTGAAATGTTCACCTTGGTATAAGGAATGGATCTGGTGACAGACCCTGATCCTAGGGATGAATGTTGGTGCACATGATGCAACAGTCACTTTGGATGAAAGGGTATGATGGAGTCACATTGAGTTACAATGGCAGTGACACTGGATTGTGTTGCATGTTTGCAACTGCTGGCAGTTTCTATAGTGTTTCTCTTCCATGTAGTGTAAATTTATATGGGGCTTGCTTGCTGAGGTTGACCCAATACAAGGATATGTAAAGTATATTAATAATGAAATGAGTGAAAATGAATGTGAAACTTACAAAAGCTGCAGATGGTGTAGTATAGATAATCTAGTGTTTTTTTTTTTTTTTTTCCATTTGCCAGTTGATAACCATGAACAAGAGCAGGATTGTTGGTGGCCTGATAGTGGAAACCAAGCTCTCCTATTAATACACTGCAAAGTAGTTTGTCGATAAACCCTAGGTTTAAGGATTGTTTATTTGCAGTGGACGACGCTTAAGATGATCAAGCTGAGATGTTTGAAGACAAATCATTGATCATCATAGTCAGCACCCAAGCATGAACCCTGGAAGTTGATGAGAGAGAACTACACCACTTTGATGAGCTTATGAGGGTCAAAGTCAATGGCTTTGGTAAAGTCCAACGCTTTTTCTATAGCAAATATTAACAAGCGCGTCGCCAGATCTTACGGGGGCTCACCAAAAAGAAGAAAAAAAAACGAGTAACGTCCAGACCAAATCAAACGATACAAGGTCAAAGCAACCGATGTGCAGGAGCCTATAAAGAGTTGTTCTAAACCAATTTTCTACCCCCGACGCTCTTATACCCCCGACTGACCCCCGAGACGTCAGAGCTTATAAGAGTTTTTTTCTTAAAATTTTTTAAAAAAATCAATCAAAAACTCTTGACCATGAACCAACAACCACAACAACAAACCAACTCAGAACAACAACAACAACAACCACAACAACCACTTCATCAACCACTTCAACCACTTCAACAACTTCAACAACCAACTAAACGAAAACCAAACCAACAACTACAACAACCACAACAACTTATCATGTTCCCAACCAAGAATGGTATCAAACAGAGGGTATCCATTCATCAACCCATTAATAATAATAACCTTAACGAATCCAATAACAATAAATCAACACCACGACCACCTATCAAACCAATCTCAATCTCATCATCATTACCCAGATTTAACTCATCATCATCAACAACAACAACAACAACAACAACAACCAACAACAACATCAACACCACTCACCAACGAACTCCATTCTATCCAGCCTCAAAACTACCAAGAAAGTCTTTAACCACATCAGAACAATCTAACCACTCATCCTATCATTCATCACTCGTATCACCTCCAATCAAACCCATCCCATCATCACAACAATCACAACAACAACCACCACAGGAACAACAACAACAACAACAACAACAACAACAACAACAACAACAACAACAACAAGAACAAGAACGTGATTCGATTTGCTCCTCCAATCCATCCTTTCGATCCACTCACAACTCCCAAAACCTAAGCGGACTCATTAACTTTGACTTTGGTACCTCATCCTTCGACCACGATCCTCTCAATCAATCACTCACCAATTCCTCTCACCCTTCCACCCCAACTAGCGCAAGCGATCCAAATCATATCGACCTCCGTCTAGGTTCATCTATCAACACTAACTCATCCCCATCTAATAACAACTCACTCAGTCATTACCCTCAAACCCTCAATCACGACTCCAGGCGCGACACCCTTCGAAGCCTATCCGACCTACTCCATCCACCCCTATCCTCATCATCAACTTCATCCACTTCATCACGATCATCATCCACCAAGAGTCATCCCACCAACGAACCATTATCATCCCCTCACTCTTCACCTCATCCTCATCCATCCTACCTCGCTCATCATCCGATCACCCCTCCAAATCGATCTACCTCCAACTCATCCTCATCCGATCAGTTTCATCTCTCCCTCTCCTCTACTAACTCACCTCAAGCCTCCAAACACCATCCAACCTCCGAACCAACCCCCAAACCAAAGTCAAACTCAATCTCCACCGCCACTACCACCAACACACCCTACCTACTCGATCTTGACATCTCTGGCCGGGGCCCTGCGCTCGGTAACTCTAAACCTGTTGCAGCTCAGGATGAGGATGAGGATGAAGATGAGCAGCACGCTCATCATTATCGCCCTCATCATCCGCAACAGCAACAGCAGCAGCAGCAGCAGCAGCAACACCACCAACACCTACCATCTCGAATCGACCAAATCACTCTTGACCATCAACCCCGGGCTCGACAGATCACCAACAGCACTGAAAACGACGACCCATACTCTTCCTCAAACGATGATGACGAGGACGCTCAGAGCATCCAGTACACCGGTAGCAGCTGTGATGACCATTTCAATCAATCTCAAGCACCCGTCTCTGATCCGCTACCTTCCATAGGGCCTTACATGAACAGACAGGTCTCCAACTCTTTGGCATCATCCATCAATAATACTAATAGTAACATTCGAGCTAACAGTTTAGAACAGAGATCTGGATACCAATCAAACCCTCTAACTACCAAGAAGAGCTTCCATTTCTTCAAGCTCTCTCACTCCCGAGCGCCCTCTAACCATCAAGACTCATCTTCGATCTACAACAATCCTGGCACCCAACACAGCTCACAGAGCTCACTCAAACCCGAATATGTCGACCCTAGCCCGGTCTCATCTCTCACCTCCTTTAACACCACCGGCTCAAAGGCTTCCTCAAAGGCATCCAACGGCGGTCGCATGGCCCGGCTACTCTCTCGGGTCACCGGTGGTAGCAGCAGCTCACTCGGCGGCCTTCCGGCTAAGCCCCGCCCACAGCTACCCAAGTCTTCCTCTACCAACTACGTCCAGTCCGCACCCAACCTACCCAACCCTGCTCCTACTACTAAACCCATGCGCAGGAAGGGAAGCATCTCCAACTTCCTCGACACCATCTCCATCTCACGCGATAAAGCTAAACCTCCCTCGGCCTATCATCAACCCCAGCATCAACATCCTACTCCTGCTGTTCCATTCGAGCAGCCTGCCATAGCCCCCAGGAAGAGCTTCGATATGCTCATGCGTCCCTTCTTGAGTAATAAACCCAAACCTCAATCCGATCTCCACCACCCCCCCACTTCTTCTTCCCCGTCCCTTTCTTGCCTACCTAGCCTACCCACCCCCGCTCCCCATTCCAATTCAGCTTCTTTGCCTTCAAGACCTCTACTTAAAGCCAAACGATCCTACGATATGCTGAGAGGAAAATTAGGTAGTGGAAGGAAGAGCATGGACGATTTATCCGTAAGTCTCTCATCCCACTCTCTCAACAAAGAATGTGAAAAGGTAGCTCATCCTTTTTGGGGGCTTGGTATAGAACACCGCCCTTCCTCTCTCCACCTCATCATCGACACCCTCGATATCCCAACAACGTACCAAAAAACTCATCGCTAGCCCATCCCTTTTGTCGGAGACCCCCACTTCTTCATCATCAGCAGCAGTATCAACTTCGACAGTCCTCCCTGGTGCACCACAAAAGTCATTAGGCGGTGGAAGAGGAGCGGGCGATTCTCATCAGCGTTTGCCTTCAAGCTCTCACTCAGCGCCCAACGTTGCCACCCTCAACGATCATGGCAGTCGTAACAAACAGGGACTATCCGGATCGGTCACCGATGGACATCTAGCTATGAATCTTCATCCGCCCCGCTCCTCCTCCGCCCTCGCAGTTGACCACCCAACTACCCTCTCCAGCAGACCTCCCCCCGCCCCTAACCAGCATCCTCCTCTTCAAGAGAAAAAGAAACCCGTTATCTCTACCCCTAGAATTGTTGACCATTCTGTTGCCGCGGCTGAATGGAACGTTTTAGAGACAATCCTTGTCAAGTCCGTCTCCTCCCTATAAAACCTTGCCCCCCCCCCAAAAAAAAAAAAACTAAAATGTTTATTTATTTATTTATTTACTTTCTACGGCCCGGACCGACAGTTTCCAAGCTTTACACCAAGCCAAACCGACATCCCACCACCAACGCCAACAGTCGACCATCGAGAGTAGTAGACTCGACTTGACTGCCGGCTTAACCGGTCATCTCTTACCGTTCCTCAAACAGGAAGAAAGCTTTCCTGGATCGATATATCATGACCAGACTTTGGCCGCTACCCATCGTAACATCTTACTCGGCTGGTATGTCTTTCTCAACTCTTTCCAAATCTATTTAAATCAAAATATACCCACTGATTGCGATCATGACCCGTTAGGTTGGAGCTCATCTTTGATGAACTTAAGGAACCTATGCCTACCTCGAGGGCCGCTTGTTTAGACGGTGTCTCCGGCATCCTCGAAAGGTATTATTTTTTTCCCTTCCACCCCCCTCCCTCTTATGCGTGTCTTTCTAAACCTAATCGGATCGGTTACCTGGTTTAGTCACTTCTTTGCTAGTCATAATATCAACTCCAATCCCGAGGCTCTCAAACAGTATCGTTCAGTCTTGGTTTCCGTTCTGAACTTTGCAATTGATAAGCTAAACGATAAAGGTCCGTTTCCAACACCCTTTTCCCTCTCCCAAAACATCATTTGCCCAACCAAGATGTGTTGATCTTTGTTGTATTTTTTTTTCTTTTTACAGCTGTTTATGCGAATACGTTAGTCTTTGCTGGTCGGATGTTATCTCTAGCGTTTTTCAGGATTGAAGGTGTAGGACGAAAACTTTTAAGAGCTTTACCTCCGGTGAAAAGGATGTCGATGCGTCGACTATTAGACGAGATGGAGACCTCTTCTTCTCAACCTGCTTCCTCTTCTGAACCGCCCAATCTTCAACCCTTTCCCGCTTATCTTAGAGAACTTTGTTTCGTCGATTTGAATAGCTATTGTCGCGTCTTCAGCTCTCCCAGTCTCGAGTCGGATAATTTACTCGTTCAGGAGGGCGATATTCAGGTCGAAATGAGCGGCAATTGGTTTGTCATTTGCTTGCTTCTTGCACTTTTTAGACTAATTAGGGAAGGGTAATTTATTTATTTATTTTATTTTTAGGTTGATTCGTTGGACTGCCTCAGATTCTGATCTTCCATTTGCGTTCTATCGAGCGTACCATCGACAACTTGCGACATACCTACGTCCCCAGGAATGCGAGGTAGTTCATCCATCGACGCTGATCTCGATGCCCGGATTCCTGTTGGTATCAGCCTCGTTCCTGGACAAATGTGACTCGCTGGTACATCGGAGTTTACGTTCGGTGACGACCTTGGGGCCGACGGCGAATAACTTCAATGCGGGCGAGTCGGCAAATTTGGCGATGGGTGCTAAGCCAAAGGTGCTTGAGTTGGCCCACAGGCGCTTGGTCTCGACCGCCTTGGATATTGTCGGCGGCTCACCCAAGACGTTCGACGAACTCGATCCTGGAAGAACCGACGATAGCGAGAGACGTCGACAGTTCTTTGGTGGCCTCTTAAACCTCTGGATCCGAGCCATCACCAAACGTACTTCGATGTGGGACACCCGTTCCGTGTTCCTCCTCCTCGACTTCCTCGACGGCCTCTTCTATACCGTCCTCTATACCGCTCCCTCGCCTCAAATCAATCCCAACGAACTCCCCCTTTCTCCTTCCGTACCTAAACTTATCACCTCCTCTCTCCAACTCTTCGACCTCAAGTTCATCCTCGACGTCCTTCGTAGAATCCTCATCGTCGCTGATAATACCGTCTGTATTATGAGGACTATTGCTTTTATTTATTCCCAGTTTGAAGCGTTAGTTTACGTTTCTCTGACTTGCCAATCTATTCTAACTTTCTAACTCTAGCTTGTTTTTTGTTTTTGTTTTTTTGTTTTGTTTTATAGATTGACGACTAAACCGGAAACGATCAAGGCGTTATGTTTAGATCTACTACTAGATCCGCAAGTTTTCCAGCATTTATTCTTACATTGGAACTCAGGAGTACGAGGGTATTACATGAGACTATTGGTCTGGAGGTTGAGTCGATTGAATGGAAGCAGCGGTGGTCAGCAGGCAGGACAAAAGACGCTCAAGTCTAAAGATGTCGTCAAGATCATCCTCGCTTTCAATTCTAGGTTGGATGCGATCAGGAAACGGCACGATCAACTCTCGCCTGTCTCGGAGTTCTTGAGCTCTCAAGAAGAAGAGGATCGCCGTCGTCGACGTTCGTTATAATGTTCAATGTTCATTTTTTTTTAGCGGACTTATTCAAGATTTGCGTATATTTATATAGGTACGACGATCTGTTCTACCCGAGGGGTCTCAGACAAGCCATGGGCGATCTCTGAACTGCCGCCAGAGGAAGTTTGTTCCGAGGCGGTCGACGAGCGGTATCGGGACCCGACGGGACTGTTGACTGGCGGGTCGAGCTCGGACAAGCCGTCGGTGGCCAAGGTAGTATCCTGGTTGAAAGTGGTCAAGCGACTAGGCGGGAGCTCCAAGCCCAAGGCACGGCAAGATTATGTCTCTCCTCCGGACCCGAGTCAACATGGACGAGTTGGGATGGAGCCAGGGCGTCAGAATGCTCAGTCGAGTGGTAGCCATGAACTGGCCACGGAAAGTCGACAGAGCTCGCCTACCCGGTCGATGAAGCCAGACCCAAACGAAGTGTCGACGCCACAGGTCGAGCTGAGTGAACTAGAGAACGAGTCGGTGGGTCGCAAGTCCGAGTCGTCCCTCCGATCCGGCCCTGCCCATGGCCCCGACAGCCCGACGTTCTTCCAATTCGAATTTGAGCTGGGCGCCGAGATCCCTCGGTCGGACTCCTTCGACACCCCGGCTACTACCCCCTCGGTCTCGGAAACACCCCCACCCAATCAGGCCAACAATCTTGCCAAATCTACCGACAGTATCCCCGCTGGTAATACCCCCAACAAAGCATCGATCAGCGAGCCTCGGGTGTCCTCTCGCTTCTCTAAGAGGGCCTCCCTCTTGCCCCCAGCGGCCTTGGACATGCTGAAAGACAACGACGGATCGGAAGAAGAGAATGGATCACCGGTGCCTGAAGTGCCTTCGGTACCCGCTCAATACACCTCCCTCTCCCCGATCACTACGACTACCACTTCGTTGAAGGAAGACGAGGCGAGCCGACGGAAGAGGAAGAAAAGGGAGAAAGAGGAACGGGAGGCTCGGATCCTCTGCTACCATCAATCTAAACATCCTTATGCGATCAAAGCCTTGGCCGAATACGAACAAAGCTTGGAGGAAGAATTCGAATGGAAAGAGAAATTGATCCTCGAACATCATCATCAACAACAACTCCTTCCTCTTCCTTCGTCCTCCTCCGCCCCCCCTCTCGATCCGTCCCTCGACCATCTTCATCAACAGATGGCCAATTCGTCCGATCATCTTAAGAATAACCCCGCCGCTATCGTCGACGCTATCGTGCCTAGACTCGCTGTCTCTTGGCCACTCAGTTTCTCCGAAGACGAATAACTTTTCTCTCTCTCTCTCTCTCTTTCTCTCTCTCTCTCTTTCTCTCTCTTTCTCTCTCTTTCTCTTTCTTTCTCTCTCTTTTATTATCATCATCATGTCTGTGTGTGGTCATCTTTTTCTCTTCATGTTTGGTTTGGTGTGTTTGTGTTTGAAATAGGGTGGTTGAAATGGCGGGTGTTGGTGTGTGTGTTTGAAATGGTGTATGGTCTTCAACCTGATCTCGTTATTTGATTCTCTTTATACTTTTCTCTTTCTTTCTCTTTCATTAATCTCATTCTATAAACTCCCTTCTCTCTCTTTTTCGCTCTCTTTCTCCTCATCGTACTGTTCTCTTTCTCTCTATAATTATATGCTGTGTTGTTCTCCTTTTTATCTCTGCCAATTTTATCAATCTTTTTTTTTTTTTTTTTTCGGTTTTGGGTTTTCGGTTTTGGGTTCTGGGTTTTGGGTTGTTAGGATTAGGGCTGTTTTAAGGACTGTTTAAGGACTGTTTAAGGGTCGACGACCCTCTTTGTTGCTGGGACACTGCACATCATGGGCGTCTCTCCAATCACGTTACATCGAAGATCAACCATTTTGTGCATCTGTGTGTACTTGTTGTTGTCGCCCGGTTGGGGCTGCCGGAGGGCCTCCCTCACCAAAGACCCCTTCTATTTCATGTATATAAAACTAGCTTCCTATTCATCCATCTGCATGAAATATGATCACCTTATATCAACATGCATCACACACTTCCTGAGTCACATCATCAGGTTATAATTATGAGCCCGTAAAAAAATTACATTCTGGTTATCTGCATGCACCAGTGTTCCTTCTTCTCGCTCCAAAAGCTAAGTTTCCTCAAAGCTTATCTCGACCATGTCAAAACCAAACCATACGATACCACTTCAAGGCACAATCCCAGCGCAGGGATCAAACAATCAGCCTGCATATATATACAGCTATTCCAAAAATGGTTGCTGTTTTCACACGTTTTTTTTTTTTTTTTTTTTTGCCCCCGAATTTTTTTTCCCCCGGCCCCGAATATACCCTTCCGCCGCGTGATACATATAACACAGCATCTACCCCAGCCAATATCTTATGGCATTCAACCGCAACACCTTCGATCACGCCGCTATTCCTGGTCGATTGGGATCCAAAATGCCCCTGGGTAAGTCATTTCTTTCACTTCACCAGAATATCAGTTCACTTTACTGATTTGATTCTCTAACCAGATGACTATTACCTGGAGATTGAGCAATCTTCACTCCTTCACTATGCTGACGTTGACGAGTGGTTAAATCAAAACTCCCCATCCCGCAACAGCCCATCTCCTCAATACGAAACCAACACACAAATCACCCAGCGCGAAGGCTCCTACACTGACGAGGTGACAAAGTCACAGTCCGGAACTAGCGACAAGGATAAACCTGTCAAAGTGAAGATAAACCTCGAGTATTGCCTGTTTGTCTTGGCCCGCGGACGTAAATCCACGATCACTCGGGGCTCCAACAAACGAAAGGCATCTGCCGATCCCGATGAGAAGTTTACCAAGCTCAGATCAGACCCCGGCAAGATCTTCTTCACATGGAAGACCGACCAGCTCAACCTTGACTCTTTCAAAAAGCTCTCAATCGATGTGATTGGGGCTTTAGATGCTAAAGAAGTAGGTGAGCACGCTCAAGAACAAGAAGATGAAGGCAATATCATCTGGCGGGCCGTCATCCCTCACAGTGGCATTTTTGCGGTTAATCAGAAGGGGGCTCTGGACAATTCCGAGTTGTTTGCCGAGTTCCTCAATCTCTGCAAGGAGCCTTCTGATGGTCGAAAATGTACTGTTACACTGGTCCAAAAGGACCCAAAACTGGTTGCTCAGGTATGTCATTTTCTCCTCTTCATTCCATTGTTTTCGATTTTTGGCTGAAATCTTTTGATATTCACAGAAAGAGCAGGCGTTGAAGTCTCTTAAGCAAAAGAGAATCAGCCCATCAGAAACCCCTGATTACGAGCCTAGCATTGGGGCGACTTCGTCGGCTGCAGTCATGGAAAACATGAGGTTGCTACGAGCAACCCACATGCCATGTGAAGAGCTCACCGGATCAAGCGAGCTCCCGGTATTTGTTGATCCTCAAGATCCGACTCGATTCATCCCTCTGACAGTTGACAGAGTTGGTCTTTGGGCCACAACAATGGTGAGATTTCTGATTTGATTCAAAGGAGTGTTTTGCACTGATAGCGCTGATAATTAATATTACATTTTTTCCCCAGGTCAACAACAAAGACGTGACCCTCTACAATCCACCCAAGTCGCCCCCCTTCAACTTTGTCACGAAATCCAATAGTCGAGCTTGTTTCCGGTCTAAATCGCCGGTCACCCCATCTCAAACGTCTTCAAAGGATACCCCGCCTTCGGCTTCTACCAAGGGGGGTCCAGTCAACATTTCTCCGGGCGCATTATCCCCAACGATTGGCGGCCAATCAGTCAGCATGCCATATCCCTACTTCATGGGGGGTATGCCGTACATGCCTTTCGGATTCCCACCTATCGGCCATTTTCCCGCTAACTATCCTTTCATGCCACCGTCAATGACTTCACCCGTTAACTTCAGCTCACATGCCAACGATCCAACAACATCAAATGGCCAACTGCCTTCTTCACCTGCACCATCCGATGACGATGCCGACCTAGATGATTATCTCAGATTTGCTCAGGTTGATCCCAACTGTCCCGAGGTTCGCGGTGCTCTCAACGAACTTGGAATTACGCATTATACCGGATTTGGAAAGGTCACCAAAAGTGAACTTAAAGAACATGGTATCAAGTTGGTACCAGCACAATCGCTAGTCAGTAGTCTCAAGAGGTTCAAAAGGCGTCTCAATGGCTCTTCAAGCCGCGCCAGATAGGGTCAGATAGGGGTTTTTTTTATCTGTTACCTGAATCATTCCATGTCTTTCTTCTGTTGCCGTGATATCCCCCCAACAAAATTATAGTGTTGAATAAAGAAAATGTCTCTAAAACAATCTGTAAAAAATCAAATTTATTACTTGTTTTTCCCTATTATGAACTGTCCGATTCCCTTCAATGATTGAAATGATACAAGTCAAATCATAAAAACTAAGCAACTCATTATTGGCCATTATTCAAAGTTTGGGTGACCAAACAATAGCTTCACCAATAAGAAATAGAGAATTTCTATCAAAGTCAAAACTGACTTGAAGAAGAACTCTCAAGCTCCCACGTCGACCGCCTGACAGCCAATTCTTTTGTCAAGTTAATCGCTCGTCTCTTTTTATTGATCATTGGTCCTTTGGGTGAGAAATCAATAGCTTGAAATAACATTTCAAGGGATATGAGAAAGAGGACACAATAAGAAGAATAAAGAATAAAAGACACTTTTAATACTATGATCAATATGAGAAAATCAACATGAGACACATTATCATTGGAGAAAAGAGAAAAATAAGAATAAAGAGTAAAATGTGATGAACAAAGGTGAAAAAAATTATACATGATAGCCACATCCATAGAAGAGCTTCTTAGTTAAATCACCCGTAAAACAAGTCCTACAAAGTCATTAATGACATCATAGTCCTCTTCGCCGCCAGTCAGAAGGTGCTCAAATCGCCGCAAATTAGCCTTGTATACGCTGAAACCCTTTTCAATCGGGTTCAGGTCAGGAGAGTAAGGCGGCAGGTGTTGAATGAGGCAACCTTTTGCTTCGACGATCTCAGCGACTCGGCCATTGTGGTGAATCTGTGCGTTGTCGAGTACGAGCACACTGCAAGGCATTGGGAAAGGCTTCATCGAAGGCAGCTGATGAGAGATAATGTCAGATTAAAGATTCAAATAAGAAAGGAGTGCATGATGAGCAACATACCAAGATGTTCTCAAGAAAAAACTCGAAAGTGGGTCGATCGATGGACTCTTCCTGGACCATATGGGCCACCAAGCCAGTCGAAGAGATAGCTGGGATGACATTGTACAGATGAGTGCTTCTTTCGCCTGGCACTCTCGGGGTTCGTTGCCCAACCAGTGCCCATCCTTTCGTTTGTTCAACAGCCTCAAGGCAGACGCCTGATTCGTCTGTGAAAAAATTGTATGAATTAGAACGATCAGACAACACAAGCGAGCACTCAAAAAAACTCACCTGTAAACACCAGACAAGATGTTGGTATGCTTGAAATCATCATCAGATAGTGTGCCCGTTCCCCTTCGTCTTGGTTTGGATGTACAGTCCTTGTTGTCTTTTGAGACATGCGCAAGTGGCTGTGAAGGGTGTTTGAAATTGTTTGCACGCTTACGTGAATGCCGTTTTGTTCAGATAGTGATTTCTGAATTTCGTCGAGATAAACTGTGGGGTTATCGGTGACCAACTCCTTGATAAATTGATGGTCGTCACCGTTTAACTCCAAAGGCCGGCCTCTTGTCAGGTACGTTCCTGGATCGCACACCACCGCTCAAGTTCTCTCGTATATCTTTTTCCATCGTCTCATCGAATCTGGGCTGATTGAGGCCCCTAGAAGCTGGTTGATTTCCAAGAGGGATTTACCGTTGAGAGCTTCCCTGACGGCTAAGTATTTCAGCTCGGCCAAATATTTCTGGAATACCATACCTGGTCAAAGCAGCCATCAAATGCGGTTAGCTTTTACATAAATAGATTTATAATAATAAAAAAAGAAAAGAAAAAAAACAAGAAAGAAACATTACCGAGTAGAGTTTTCACTGGACAGAATCGACAGGATCAAAAACGGCTGATGAGGATCGAAATCGGCTGGTGTTGGTGGTTCAGTGGCCGGGCCAGAAATTGGTGGCACCCTTCCATTTGGACATAATCGGGGCCGGGGGAAAAAAAAAATTCGGGGGCAAAAAAAAAAAAAAAAAAAGGAAAAAAAAAAAAAAAACATGTGAAAACAGCAACCATTTTTGGAATAGCTGTATATCTTTTTTTTTTATACCTTACTCTGAAAAATGTAACATCTTTTTATATGTAGATATTGTCCAAGTTTTTTTTTTTATCAGTATACGCTCTCAATGCATGTAACCAATACTGTATTCTGCTGATCAAGTTACTCTGTGTATGTGAGCCCTTTGCAAGTATGATATCCGCACCCAGGAGGCCTCCTGGCTAGCTTAGCACAATCCCCTCGATTCAGGGGCCGGGGGACCCGGCGCGCCGAAGGCGCCTTGCCAAGCGAGCCTCAAGAATGAGGGGCTTGTGAGCGAAGTCCCAGCCATCGCCTGGAAGCTTTGGCTTTTGGGGGCTTTTTTTCACTTTTCAATAGTGAAACGCTTGTAAATCCTGAGTAATCCATCCAAATGATTTCTTGTGAGCTTTAGCATGTAGGCCAACTTCTTGGCTTTGGGTACATATTTTTTCAGACTTATGATGAACAAATGTTGGTTGGTCCATTGGATGTGAGTGGGAGTCTCACTGACAATGGTGACATCGTGAATTTTTTATTTATCCCATAGTTTGAAACATTACTTAATATTATGGGTTGAGACATTGAATCTCACATTATCTGTTCAATTTGTACAGGTACATGGTGAGGGAGTATTGAAGAAGATGATAGAAGAATTGGGAATAATCCTGAGGACCTTCGTGAAACTCATGGAAAAATGAGAATTTCATTATTTTCTTGAGGGACGAGTCCTCAATCTTGGGCCACCTGTTCATTACAGAAATGTTGAGAAAAATCAGGCCTTTTGGCCCGTCTCTTTGGCAGGTCAAATATCATCTGGGAAGGTGGGGGAAACATGAGGGAAAACCTTTCCCTGCAAAAAGGTTCCCAGCTTCCAGCCCAAAAATCTGACATTAGTCACAAGTCCTTCTCCTTTGGTGGCTTGCGCTTTGCGCGAGGGGTGCTTTGCGCCAGCCCAAGCTTCACCAGGGCCCTCCAAAGCGAGGGACTTGCGTTAAGTTAGGCCTCCTGGGTGCTGGGGCTGACCACCAGGCCTAATGAAGGCATACATTCTCTATCCTGCTTGGATATCACCAATCCAAAGGCAACACTTTTTTTTTTTTCTTTTTCCTCTCTAGTTTGCTTGTCTGAATATCTTCTGTCATCTGGCCACTTCATCTCCCATTTCTTCGCTTCCAAAGCCTCCTTATTTCCGATCCATATCTTTCCAACCAACCATTCATCTCATTTGCACCCACTTTTCCACCTTGCCAAAAAAATTTGGCTTTTCCCTCCTGTTTCCAACCTGCCCTACCCTATTCTCCCCAATCATGACCCTCTGTTCCCCAGTCATACGCCCCGTTTTGCCAACCTTCTTTGCCTTCCTTTTCCAAACTACCCTATCTTGCCCAACCATACATTGCCTGGGTTTCCTCTCACCCTAACGTCTTCACCAGCCGCACCAGTCCTGTCCACCTCTCCAAGCCTGTGAGAGAAGGATCCGCACCAGGTACCTCTGTGCACACGCAATCCCACCATGTGGCAGAGACAACCAGGACAACATGTGCTCCAACTGCTGCCCAATTTTCCTGTGTGCCAAAGACCATTGAGCAACAGAGGCTGCACTCAGCCTCAGATCTGCAGCAACTACAGTCAACACCCCATCCAACACCCTCCTGCCACTTTGAGCTCTGGTGTTCAATCATTCTACCCTATATTGTGACACCGCCTGTGTCAGCCACCAAGATATTACATATAAGATGTAACACTTGAAACTGCAAGCTGAATAAATAATAATATTTAATTGTATTATTATTTATTTTATTTTATTTATTTATCTATTTTATACTTGACTTTCTGATCAGAAGGGAAATTAGACTTAACTCTTCCAACAATTGGTATAATAGTCTAACAGTTAAGCACAAGCTTATGAATATCTGACTGATACATAAGGCTCTGTGTTCAAGCCACTGTTGGGAAACCAAATGTCAACTTACCGTACACGCCACAATAAGTGGAGTAGAGTACAGCAAGTTGACAGCCTGGATGTGTAGCCGTCTATCCACAGGTCATAAAAAACACAGCCGGCTATTAGCATAACTGCACCCCCCACTCAACACCACCCACAGCCTCTTGACCAGCCAATCACTATTGACCTCAATATATAGACTGCCAAGTCCCTCAATTGGAATTGACTGTTCCCACCCAGGTACCAGAGCTTCCCTGAATCAAGCAGATGTACACATTGGATCAGAGTCCTCCACAAGAATGGTTGAACTGGATGGAATGGCTCAAGATATGGATCAAATGAACTTCAAGCATTTGTTGAAGTCTGAAGTGGAAAATGTTCCCATTTTAGAATCAGCTGTGTCCCACCACACTATCCTCCGGGGGGAGACACAAACAAGCAACAGACAACAGCCAGCAATTCATCAGAGGTGTTGCTCTTATGGATTTCTTACAATCCCAAGGGATCAGAGAGGGAGGGTCTTGAAAATAACATCACTATCAAAACAGAGCAATTGAGTGTTTTAACAGGACTGCATCAGACATGAGACAAACTGTACTTATAGACAGCGGTATGGGGAAATCCTTTTGGGGGTTTGCTTTCATATGGGCCTGTGATGTGCTCAATATGATCCCATACCTAATATGTGGTAATATGACACCTTTTGAAGTGTTTGGAGGCTTTAAACTGTCTTTTGACAGATTGAGGATTTTTGGACAACTGGCTTTTGTACACGTCCCCACAGAAAAGCAGAGAAAGTTGGACAACAGGACACTTGAAGGAAGCGTAGTGGCGCACTGCAAAGACAGAAAAGGATGGTTTTTCCTCATCAAGGAAACACATCAGCTGGCCGTGTTGGTGGTGGTAGTCTGGCTGGACAATAAACTTCATGCATCTCAAGTGATGCCCTCAGCATCATCATCTTCAACACATCTGTGCAGGACTGTCCCAGAAAACCCAGCATCAATATAGAAGGCTAATTGACCCAACACAACTTTATTGTCTCAGCAAAAATACACCCTATCCTTCATTGTTACTGCAATGGAATTGGGAGATTTCACAGACAATGTTTCCTTTGATGAACAGGAACTGATAGTAGACCAAGTTTGACTTGACGGAAATTTCTTTGCAACTAATGTTCCTAAGAATTTCAAAGAGGCAGAGAATTGCCCAGATCGAATACTTTGGAGGAATGTGATGGACAAGGAACTAGATAAGCTGAAAGCAATCAGAGAGGCTCTCTACCACCAGGAACACGTGCATCAAAAGGTAGGCTTTCTGTTGCAGAAAAGACACACTATTATAAAATTGATAGATTACTAAAAACCAAAACCAAACTGACAAGAGAAGAAAAGAGCCAAATATTCTTTTTAAAGATGTAAAGAAAAGAAATAAGATAAAATAGAATTTGTGTTGTACCACTTGGACTTTAAAGAAAGAATAAATCTACTGTTGTGCTGAAGAAGTAGAATAGAAGTTGACGAGTAACTAGAACAGTGAAGTTAAGGAGGAGGTGATTTATCAATGAGACATCAAGCATAACATAAGAATGAACATGAAGAAGACATTAAGCAACTAACAACAATTGATGAGGGAATAAATAGATTTTTTTCAGAGATAAAAGGGAGCTACGGGTGATTTGAAGAGATCTTTGAATAGGAAAGGAAGGAGTGAATGAGAAAGGTAAGTTTTGTGATTTGATTCTATTTGAGTAGTGTAAATAAGGATTACTTTACACCCCATGGGTCCAGAGAGTGGAGAGGAGGAGATGGATTGAATCCAGATGTGGAGAGGTTGTCAAAGAAGAAGATAGAGACGATGTTGTGGAAGAGAGATGGGAAAGAAAAGGAGAGGATAGAGGTTGTTGGAGATGTTATCCAGGGAGGAAAGGGTAAGACAAGAAGAGGTGGATTTTAGGAAGAATGGAATGAAGCCGCAACTTGGTTGAGGCAGTTGAACCCTTGATTTAGGCCCCCTTTCTGCGATTTGATTGTGAACTGGGGTTTAGCACGTTGGGTAATAATGACTAATGACTGATGAATTTTTAACACAAACAATAAAGAAGAAACTATCAGTTTCAAGGCCCAGTATGTTGCAAAGGCATTCTTGCAAGTGATGGGACAGCACTACTTGGCTACTTTTGTGCCAACTTCCACATTTGTATCAATGAGGCTAATACTGAAAATTGCGGCTAAATTTGACTGGCCAGTACATTCATTTAAATGAATGTAATTACAAATTCAAATTCAAATTTTTAGCAGCTTACCTCAATGCACCAATAGAAACAGAGGTTGGGGTTGAGGTGCCTGATGCCATGGAGCTGAAATCTGGAGAGGCATTACTACTTCACAAGGCACTATACAGCACAAAAAATGTGGCAAGATGTTGGTGGCTACACTTGAAAGGGGTGTTGAATGGTTTTGGTTCCAATTAAATTCAATAAAAAGATATTTTGAACACAGTAAAGCATGGTGGCAAACAGGGTATCATATGGATACATTTTGAAATTCATCTGCATCATTACTCAAGCATCTCAAGAACAGACTAAAAGGGTTACTACAGATAAAATTGTCAGAGGGGCTGGAATCCATTGTAGGTTTGAATATACAACAAGACTCTAAAGGTTTCCAACTACTTCAGGAAAAGCTGATCTCCAATGTTTTAGCCTTACACTGGGATGGGGTTTTTACGTCAAAAACCCCTTTACCATCATCTACTGTTCTGGCCACCAATGAAACGGGCAATGTGGGCACCTCAACTAATTATCTTTCCACTATAGGATTTCTGATCTACTTAGAAGTAGTGACCAGGCCCAACATTTTTTACACTGTAAAAATTTTGTATTGTTTTTCAGCACAACCAGGAACCTTAAATTGGAAAATTCTGCTTCATCTGATAGGATATGTGTCAGGGTCTCAAGAAATCAGACTAAAATTATACCCAGCCACAGACCTCAACAATCTCAAATGCTTCTGTGACACTTTGTGGGGAGGTGAGTTTGCCAAGTCCACCTATGGGATCCAGGTAACCCTTCCTAGTTTCTCAGTCTTATTGACCTCGTGCAGATTTGACACTATAGCTGCATTGACATGTCAAGCCAAATACATGGCACTGGGAATCAGAATCAGGCAAGTACCATGGGTCCAGCATGTACTAACAGACATCCTGAAGCAAGATTTCACGGGACTAATGCACTGCAAAAATCAAGCTGCCATGAGGTTAAGCGCGGTAGACTCTACCAACAAAAAGGGTACAACACATTGACCAAGAATTTTACCCCACTAACCAAGCCCTGTATGAAAAGACAATTGATCCAAATTGGGTACCAACAAGGGAGCAGTTATAAGCAGATGTTTTTACGGTCTCTTGGCAGAGAGGTTTTTGATTTTTTTGGGGGAAGAATCATGGAATGTTTAGAAACTTTGGGCCTAGGCAAGGGGGTGAGTGTTGTAACCCAGTTGGGGTTACCGTAGGGCCTCACCCAGACCCCTACTATTTCATCTATATAAAATAGCTTTGTGTTCATCTAAATGAAATATGATCACTTATGAATGTGACACTTCCTGAGCCGCATCACATGTATGTATATATATCTGTGTCACTACAAGAAAAACTGTAGAAACTGCCAGCAGTTGACATGCAGAAGCTCAAAGCAAGCTTGTGGTCATACTCAATCCTTTCTCAAAGGTTGTTTCAACCAAGCTTCAATGCACAGTCACTTTTCACATTGCACAGTGACTGCACATGAAAGGTGTCAATGCAATCACATGGAGTTACAATGTCAGTTACACTACAGTATGCTGCATGTCAACTGCTGGCAGTTTCTAGAGTTTTTCTTGTAGTGTGTGTATTTAGGGTATGTGTGTGGATAACTCATTTATCTACCTTCCTTGGTGGTTGTGTGATAACAATAAACCAACAATAGATAGGTTTTTTGGTACTGAATCTTAGTTTTTCTGGTTTGGTTTTTCGGGTTTGGTTTTTCTGTTTTGGTTTTTCTGGGTCCACCATAAAGATATGGTTGTGAAGATTCACAACAATTAGGGGAGCCAGCTGAGTGTGGGAGAGACCAAGGCCAACAAAGTATAGAAAGAGGAGAAGCGGTGAATATGTGAGAGGGAGAGGTCCAATGTACCAAATCAGTGTTTGAGACCACCTGAGAGAGACACGCAGGAGTGTAGAAAGACAGGCCGATCAACCAGTCAACACAAAGGGCATGGAAAAAGGTGTCCTGAGGTGGCCATGATGGTCCTGGTGCTGGATCTATTGCCAAGACTCAAGTGAGCTCAAGATGTCATCATTCAAATGGATAGGTAGGTCCTATTACAGATCAAGACAGCCATCCAGATCTGGGCACAAACAAACCCACCTAGTAATGTATTTTCCTGCATGTACAAACCAGTTTTTTCAAACTTATAAATACATTCTTGTCTTTTTTTGTCATTCTGTGCCACTAGTCTCATGTGTTTGATATCCCAAATTTCCTTTTTTTTTCCAGATATTTCAATCAATTCAATGGATGGATAGATAAATCCAGCCTCATGGGCTCAATTCCATTTATTCCTTTTTTAATTTTTTTTTTTTTTACAAAGGATTCAAATTATGGAAGAAAAAAAACAATCTTCATGTATCACAAAAAAAAAAAAAAAAAAAAATACAACAACCCCATTTTTTCATTAAAAAATTTGCATACCCTGTTTGCAGCATAAAAGTTTTTTATTAATTTATTTATATTTTGTTATAAGTTATCATTTCCAATTGTGATATGGGGACCAAAGATGACCCAATCCACCACCAAGACCAGCAAATGAATGAGGATTTTCCACTGAACACCAGGTTTGAGAGTTCTGACTGAATTTATAATATAGATATCCATATTTTTGTACAAATGGTGAAAATGTTCAAGACCAGAGTTGATTAGAAGACAATGGTGGATGTGGTCAAATGTGATACCCCCTAATATGATGGTGATCACAGATTGGCACAAGATGGACAAAAATGGCTAGAAAGTTTGTGACACAGAAGAGGAGATTGCCCAGACTAATCTTTCATGTTCTTGATAAAACCTGATGAACTAACCCAGAAATAATCCGAGTACCAGTGGTGTGAGATTAGCACTCATTGGATATTATAACAAGACAGAACCACCATCCCTAGCCACCCACCAATAACCAAATTTCAATAGGCACAAACAAGAAAAGAAAAAACACACATTTTTTACCTTATCTTTTTTCTTTTTCTCCTAGTTTTTTTTTTTTTTCACAAAAAAAAAGAAGGGGAGGAGAGAGCTGAGGGCAAAGAGATCTCTGATAAACCAAAGCAAAAAAAAACCCCCCAAATTGATTTAATAATGATAACCAAAAAAATACCAACTAACTAAGAAGAATAAACCAAACCAAAAAAAACAACCCCTAAGGCTAATGAATAACCCTCCAAAAAACCCCTCAACCATGACCCAAACCTAACCTAACCTAACCCAATATATATATATATATATATAAAACAAAACATGATCAACAACAACAACAAAAATCAAATAACCTTCCTCCCTCTCTCCAACAAAAAACACAAAACCAAAAAAAAAAAAAAGGGAAACTTGAGTAGACAAAAGAAAAACCTGACCAAAAAAACCTAAATAAATAAATAAAAGATAGAAAGAGAAAGAGAAAGAAAGAAAGACAAAAGAGGAGAGATGAGAGATGATAATCTACACAAAGACACAAAGACCAAAGACAAAGAGACAAAGACACGAAATTATATAGATATAAAAGAAAAGAAAAAAAACAAGAGGGAAAGAAAAAAAAAAGAAAGACAAATAATTGAGATATGGGGAGAGAAAAAAGAAAAAGGAGGGAGAGGGAGTCGGAGTGGGAGAATAAACAGGAGCAATATGTTGATGATGATGATGATGATCAGAGAAGAGAGATTTTTATTTTTTTTCAAGTATGAAAGGGGGGTTAGAGAGAGTTTTTGTTAGTGACAGAAATGGTCGAGGAGGGGGGAGGGTGGTTTAGTGACTTGGGATGACAGTAGAGGCAGGGGGAGGGAGAGGGAGAGACGATCTTCGAGGGTGTTGTGGGGCGTGTGTGGGGGCGTGAGTGCGTGTGTAGGAAGAGAAGCAAGCATGACGGGGATCAGTAGATAAGGTAGGTTTCATGTTTCGAGATTAAGCTGATGTTGTGTCAACTCTGGAGTCGCTCCGAGATCATTTTTTTCAATTTAATTTTTTTAATTTAATTTTTTGGGTTTGTCGAAGAAGGAAAAAGAGAAAGAAAAGGCATGATTGTATACAAAATCACAAGAATCCGGACTAATAATAGACCAAAGCAGAATCCAAAGTCAGTTTATTACCAATCAAATGATCCAATCAAGTCGAGGAGAAAAAAAGATAATGCGATGCTGAGAGACACACCTCAGCCAAGAGTCTAGCGATTTTCTCATCATCACGTTCACGAGGTTCAAGTTCGAGAGAAAGATCATAAAGTTCCTTTTCGTCTCTTGGATTTTCCAACGAGTCTTCCAAAAACTTAACGATCGAAGGCATTGGATTTAATTGATAGAGCATCGATTGATAAGACTGAATTTGAACGATCAACTCGGCCGCTTTCTGTCGTTTATTAAAGTTAATCTGTTGTGGTTTTTCTCGTAATTGATCCGGATTTCCATCACCTATAAATGTCCAATCTGTTAAATAAACACCTGAAAAAAATAAAGACAAAACAAATTGAATTTCAATGAATGACTGATCCAAATCTGTACAGGGTTTTGAGCGAGAGATTTAAGTAATTTACCTACAAAAGGCACACAAGGGGGTGCCATATTACGAATAGTATCACGATAAGCGGCATAATTTTTAGTAGGACTCATAACGGCGCCAAGTTGAGCGAAGAGGGTGAGAGTTTTTTGGGGGATCGTTTCCCACGTTCTTCTGAGTCGATAGATAGGCGTAGAATTAAGTCCAGCGATGATTTGCATCAAAGTCGAAAAGTTATTCAACGATCTACATCGCTATAATTATTTATTTATTTATTTTCCCCCCACCACCACCACCACCACTCAAATTGTCAGTTAGAGAAATGTCCCCTACCGAGTTTAAACAGGCTCACTTACATCAGCTACTAAGATGAAATGTTTGATCGTACTGGCTCGTTTTTTCTGTTCGGCTTGGAGAAGAATAGTCTCAGCAACCCAACGGGTAAGCTACGGAAAAAAAAAACAAAAGGGGCAAATAAAGTTGTCAAAAAAAAAGAGTTAGTGAAGATTGGAGGAGAGAAAGGAACGTACAGCATTACTCATATCGATCATAGCCTTAATATTAGGAGTGCCTTCTTTAGCAAACTCTTTAGGCCAAGCCTTTCCCAAACATTCGTTAGCCTGGATTTGACAAAACAATTTACTTTCGACGAGAGATAGCTGACGTGCTAATTCAAGAGGATCGATATCTAGGAATTTGATTTTCCGCGGGTTTCGAGGTGGGATGGATGGGGGTGGGTTTCCTGGAGCTTGCATGGGTGTCATCTTACTTAATGCGCCTCGTGATTGCTATATTCATCATCTTGAATCAGTCTTCACTCTCTCTCTCACACACACAAAAAAAATAAAAATAAAATCCGCTTGTTTGAAAAGAAACACTTACTCGTCGTTCACATGTTAGTGCTACTTGTCTGGCTAGATTAGTATCACCCATGTCATGAGTAGAGAATTCAATGACGCGTTGGATGATGCTATCGGCATCTTCATCGGAAAGATGAGATTCGATCCAGGACCGAATAACGTTAATAACCCTGCATACATACATACAAACAAAACAAGAGATTCATACGTCCAAGTAAGTTTCAAATGATTAGACCCAAGGGAATGAGAAGACAAGAGGGCGGACCTAATCTTGATGACTTTTTGTTTCTGGTCGGTCCATAACTGCAGTTCTTCAGCCAAGAGACCAGGGGGGGGCTGTTGATGATATCTCTCAATAAGAAGATCCAAGAAAGCGTGAGAGGTTGTAAAAGTACGATATGTCATCAGGAAGACTCTCAGGAAAGGGACGTCAGCTGGAAGGGAGAAGAAGGACGAAAACTCAGTGTTCATAAAATAAGATACGACGGGGGAAAAAAAAAGAAGGAGACAGACGGCCTTCATGCGAAGTTAATTTGATAACCAAGCCTTTAAGTGTCCCACCCCGAATTTGATTATCGACGTTAAACGAAATATCGTCCGGACCATAGTCGGCCATCAAGAATACAGGCTTAGATGAGACCGGCTTAGGTGCTGGCATCACCGAAGTCGCAGCCTCTTCTCCAAAAAACTTGGCTAGCTTCTTCGACCTCGTCGGCGACTTCGATGACGCTATGATGTGTTTCTTGCTTCAGTATTATTATATTTTTCTTCATAAGAGCAAAATTTAGGGAGACTCTACCTGATTCTGGTCGATCGGCTTCTTGAACAACGATTGAAGGTTCTCGTTTACGAGTTATAGAATGGCCTCCTAAAGACAAAACAAAACAAAAATCAAGAACAAACTGAATAACGAAGATGGGAAAGAAAAAGAAAAGAAAACGGACCATCGATTGAGTTATCACGGGGAAGAGCGGAAACAGAGGAGCCATCAAGTTCAGCCTGTTCTTCCTCGATACCACGAGAGTGTAGGAGATGACGAGGAGAGGGGGGTGGATTAGAATGACTCAGATTAAGGTTACGGAAAGAGGAGACCGATGAGGCGTTAGCGGAGGAATTAGATTTCAAACGACGAGGGATAGCATTGGGCATAAAGGAGTCCGAGGAAGAAGAAGGTAGAGTAGTAGGAAAGATGACGTTTTTGAAGAGTTGGTTGATTCCAGAAAGGTTGATATCTTGTCCATTTTGTACTGAGCTTTCTTGAACGATAGCACCGGCAGCAATAGCCAAGCTTTCGAGAGCCAAGACGAGTCTCCTAGCGGTTTTGACGAGTCGACCAGGAGAAGGGCCTGGGGATGCGGGTTGATGCACGGTGAAGAGGGGGGAGGCCGAGAGGGGTTGAGCGGGTGAGGGGATAGAGGTGGCACGAAAGGCGGCGCCGGAGGTGAGGATGGTCTGGGAGGCATAGACGAGGTCGGCTGCGAGGTCGTAGACGGCTTGTTTGGAACGCTGGTATCCGCCGACGAGACGACGTGCGAACTGGAGCTGGGTGTGGATCGAGGCCAAGGAGTCCGGAACAGGCTCGGAGAGACCCTTGAGTAAGCTGCTATCTTGCTCAAGTTCTAGCCACATGAACGGGTCCAGATCGACCTCGAGCGTCGAGGCCAGGTCGAACGACTCGGAAGTCGCTAGTAGTTGACCCGCGCTCTCGATCAGGCCGAGCACTTGAGTGAGCACCAGATCAGCCGTCTCCGCACTCAGACGATCGATACAATTTAGCTCGGTGGGTTCGGATGTAATGAGGATCTCGTCGGCATCGACAGCCAGTAGACTGATGATCGATTCGGCCAACTCACGCGTCTGACGGATCAGCGGCAGTAGCCGGACCGTCAAACTCTCCGAGTCCAGCTTTGAGGACGGTGTGCTCGTCGAGCGCTTAGATAGCGGCGATTGAGCGCCACCGGTCGCAGGCCCGGAATGCTCCGAGATGACCGAGATCGCTGGATCGTAGCCCGAGCCTTTCCAGTTCCCACCCTGTGCCCCACCAGGTAGGAAGACGGATTCAAGTGGCATGAGTAGATGGCCATGGCCATGGCGTGGGAAGTGTCCGGTGGGTGGTGCGGGTCGAGTTGGATAACTATTGATCGAGGAGGATTGATCGATCAAGATACTTTCAAAGTGTTGGAAGAACGCATCGACACTCGCTGACAGGTCGCTGACTCCCATCCGACACTCCGAACGTAGTTTCTGCTCCAAGGCGTACCGGTTCTGGGCGTTCTGTTGGATGTCGAGTGGAGTGGAGGAAGATTCGTCGAGGATCTGGAAGAGATCGACTGATCTGATCGAGAGTAAACCCCAGAGAGCTCGAGTGGATAGGGTAAGTTTAGAGAGAGTCGAGGCAATCTTCCGACTGACGTGTTTGAGTCCGGGTAGGTTGAGATGTGGATTAGAGAAGAGGCTTTGGAAGTGAGAGCCGGCTGAATATTGGGATGATAGGGTACTATCTCGACTGGGGATATAGGGCGAGATCGGGGAGGTAGATGATCGATGGTTTTGAGTGATGGAGAGTGAGTTGAAGTGGAGGGGAAAGTGAGAGTCGTTGAGGATAGAGAGGACTGAGGTGTCTAGTTGGCAACTTGCTTGGAGTAAGAATCGGATCTTGTCGACCAAGTTGATCGAGGCCCGAGAGAGTTGATCCCGTGCGTGTTGTGAGTGAGTGTTGGGTGGTTGAAGGTTTGAGGAGGGAGAGGAGGATGAGGAGTAATCGGAGGTAGGATCTTCTGGAGTAGGTTCGGTGAGTTTGGTTAAGAGTGAGATGGCCTCCTTGATCTCATCTGCCATCCTACTGAAGGTCAGGGTGGGTGGGACTTGGATGACCGGTTTGAGTTTAATCTTGAGATGTTGAGAGGCTTGGAAGATATTTTTGGAAGGGCCACCGGTGGTGAGTAGTAGGTTTGAGGAGGAAGATGAGGAGGGGCGATGATCAGAGTGAAGATGATGATGGTTCGAGTCTCTGGTGAGTTCGGGATTGATGGGATCGGATGATGAAGATGATGATGATGGATTGGTGGTCGGTTGAGGGTCGGAGGGGAGTGGTTGAGTTGAGGAGTTGGAGGATGAGGAGTTGAATTCAGAGGAAGGGTTGAGATGAGGGGGTTGGAGTAGGTTGGCCGAGTCGAGGCTGGAGTTACAGATCGGAGCGGAGGATGAGGGTGATGAGGTTGAGCCAAAGTTGGTTGAGGATTGGTTGATCTTTGAGAGTTGGGTTGGAGAGGGTGGTAAGGAGGTTAGTAGGCCGTGTTTCTGTAGGATTTCTTTAGAGAATCCGTTATCCTCTAAGAATTTTAATGGGTCTTGTAGGTGTGATTGAGATGGGGAGTTGAGATGATGATGATGATGATTGAGTCTGAGTGAATCTTGATCGAGTTCGTAGTCGGCCATTGGCATCTCCGATGCGATCTCACCGGTGAGATTGTTGTAGTAGTAGATCTGACCATCCTCGGTGACTTTGGGAAGCCATGCCGCCCAACTGTTTGAGGATGAGTTGAGTGGTGGTTGGATTGAGGTTGAGGTTGAGGATGATGAGATGGTTGTGGGTGGTTGGGAGGGTTGGAGAGTGTTGGAAGGGGGTTGAGGTGGTTGAGAGTCGAATGAGGATGGGTTGGTGGGTTGATGTTCGGGTTCGATGGTGAGCATACTAAGTCTTGCTGGATGGTTTGAGTTTGATTGAGTTGGTTGATGGATGTTGATGATGTTTGGATCGCTGGTTTGTTTGATGGACTCTAGTTGGGCTCTAGTGAATTCGGCCTCCTGATCGGTGAGCCTACGGGTGTAATTACTTGGGAACCAGCCTCGTTCTCGTTGACGCCACATGACACCATCCCACCAGCCTGTTGGTCAGAGTGGATCGAGTGAGTGAGTGTGAGGGTGAGAAGGATGTATGGATGTGGGTGAGATGTTGATGACTAACCTGATGGTAGTTGGGTGAGGACTTCGATGATATCACCCTTTTGGAAAGAAAGTGAGGCGGTATCTTCACCGTTGAAAGGGTAGAGTGCTTCGACGAAGAACTGGGATGGATGATATAATATAAAAGAGTGAGTTATAAGTGATTAGATGATGATTCGTTCTTGACTCACCGATGCTGGTAATGATAATCGATTATCGTTTGTTGTTGATGAAGTGGTTGTTTCCATCTCGTGTTAGTGTTGATTGTTGATTGTTGATGATGGTTGATGGTTAGTGGTTAGTAGTTAGTAGTAGTTGGTAAAGTTGGTTTTAGTTTAATAGTTGGTCAACTGAAGATTTGGTTCAAGTTGAGTTTTTTTTTTTTTTTTTTTACTGATAAGATTAAACTCATCAACAACGTTTTTTTTCTTCTTTTTTTCTGATCGATTTAAATTAGTCATCTCGGGGGGAAGCGGGGAGAGGGGAGCATCCCACGGGGGGAAGACCCTAGGAACACTTCGAAGAGAGAGAGGAGGGATTGAGCATACCAGAGAGACTTCAAGGGGCTGGAGCCGAGAGCGGCGAACAAAACATTAATACCGGTCCAAGCCGGCCGTCTAGGCCCAAGCAGATCCAGTGAGCCAGATCGGCGCCATTCTCCGTACCTCAGAAGTTTTAGGAACAAGTGGTGGAAAACTCTTTCTGCTTCCAGGGGGTGTTGCCTTGGCCATCTGTCAGCTTGCTACTAGTTCAGAGACAACCTGACTAGAACAATAAATAAAGTAATAATTAATTAATAAAAAATACATATGAAAGAGACATTATTACATAAGTAATAATGTAACATAAATTATAATAAACATAAGAAAAAGATAACATCTTAAAATATAAACATTATTATGTAGTAATAATGCAATAAACAAATATAATAAATAAATTAATAATAAAACAAATAATAACTCATTAACCTTTGAGATAAATGAGAATATTATTCCATATTCTGAAAGAGCAAGTAAAATAACCTAGGGTACCTCAGCCAAAGTACCCTAGAAAACTTACTCCTTCTAATAATAAAATTAACTTATAGAATACTCCTGCTAAGCGGTAAAATACTTACTAGGTATAAACATATGTAATATGAGAGTATTCTAATAAGTAGAAGTCCTTAAAATACGGGATAATTACTTAAATAAACTATGTAATTATCCTTTAAACACATAAATAAAATATTAAATAACATTTGACATAAATATCACACTGTTTTATAATCTTTGTACTATTATTAACTTATACAAATACATACAGCATAAGTTAAATAATATCATAACACATGAAAGACACGAAACAGGGGATAAAGAAAACATCAGAATACTTCAAACAAGTCTAAAAGAACTTGTACAATTAAAATAAATGACAAGCTCCTTTAATCACGGGAAAATAATAAATGTTGACACTTTTCCCAGGAGGTTTGCTTGTCAAATGATTGAATGGAGAGCTGTAAAAGCGCCCTCCATGCAAGTATGACATGAACTCTCATGGTACAGAACTTTACATATGAAATAACCAAATTAAACAGAAATAAGATTCTGTACTATAGTTTGATTATTTCTTTTTTATTCTATTGATCAAGTGATCAATACATGTTGTACATCAAACTCAGAGCTCTTGAAGCGCCCTCAGATGATGTCTACAGATGACTGACAGACTGTATTAATTATTGACAGCCTGTACATATAATAATTTGATAAATTACATCATTTATTTCTACTAAGGATAACTCCTTCCTTGTAGTGTTCCCATAGCCAAAATAACACTTGATGTTTAGCCATCAGGGCTCCAGAAAGGAATTTAAGAGGCCCTTTCTTCCCCCTGTATTTTGATTCCCCAGCTTTTATATTTACAACCAGCATTCCACCAGTCCAGCATACTAGTGTCCTGCCCAGTAGATCAGTCCTCAAGACTTAAAGCCTCTTTCTCTCAACTCCAACTCTGTCCAGCTGTCCAACCCACCTTTCCAACCGCTTCAAGCTGTCCAGTTTACCTCTGAAAAGTCCCCACTCCTCCCCTTAAAGCCTACAGTAAGTCTTTTTCCTTCAGGAGTTGTGGCCCTTTTCAGCCACTATTACCACTGGGATCTAAACAACCCCTGCTTGCAGGCCCCAGTTTATTAAGGTCTTAAATAACCTTTGGAGGGAAATAAACCACCCCTGCTTGCAGGCCCCTCCTAAAAAACCTTTAATATCTTTTATATTAATAAAAAAGATATTAAAAATCAACCAAAAAACCCTTATTTTATATTGTTTTTTGCCTTGCACCTTGTGTAGCTAGAAGGATACCAGTCCTTGGCATCACAGAGCGTGACAATTGGGGGTCTGGCCGGGAATTACCTTTTTTATCATTGGATAAAAAATTCCTCATCTTTTCCCACTAACAAAATTTTTTTAATAAAAAATAAAAAACATCTCTAAAAAATTATCCAAACCACTTCTTTTATTCCTTATTCTTCCCAGAATATATCCTCCGGAAAATTCGTGAAAAATCCATAAAAATACATATCTTTTACTACCTATTTTTTACATATAAAAATCCTTAAAATTTATAAAAAATATCTCATAAATTCTCGAAAAAATCCATAAAATTTTTTTTGTTACCCTTATAAAAAATACAGTCTGTCTCCAGTAAATATACTCTTCTTAATTTCCTTATAAAAAATTATCTCGAAAAAAGTTTTTCTTTATTTCACAAAATTTTTTTCTCAAAAAAAAATATACTCATCCGAATCCTTTATTTGTCTATTTAGTGAATTTAAAAGAAAACGCGGAACTAATCATTTATTACTTAAAATATTTAAAGTTAAAAAAGGAAGAATATCTATCGAAGTATATTCCACACCCTTGGGAATTACTAACTCGAGAAGAACAGCTACAAATAGCTACTCACCACCTGCAAATACAACAAGAAAAAGACCTCGAAACGGCTTTATTAGTCAACCAGCTCTTCCGAGAATATCGAGCCGACAAGAAAGCCCGAAAAGCAACGAGAAGTAAGTTCTTTTTTTTTTTAAAAAAAAAAAAAAAAAAAAAAGATATTTACTCATTAATATCTTGTCCGATCTATTTCCGATCTACAGTGGCAGCCGAAAACGTTACCTCCACAGCCGTTGAAGATAATCAGCCTACTCCCGCCGCGAGATCCTCTACTGTCCCAATTGTGGAAAATACCCCCTCCAACGGTAAGTCGATCGATATCTTATTTATAAAAAATATATAAAACAAAAACTAAAAAAAGAAAAATATTTCTACTATGTCGACTAGATCAAACAGACCAACTCTCGCCGGACCTCTCCCCGACTCCTATAGAAACTCCCGAAGAGACCAAATTACAAAATCGCATCAAGAACATGAAGTTCAAGATGATACAGCTCAAAAATCCAACGATGACCACGGAGACGGGCGAAGCTATGGAGATCGATCCTCCGTTGACTTTGTCGGAGGTTACCCTTGAACGCCCCAAATAGCCGGAGATACGAATAATCCATCAGTCGAAGGATATCCGAGAGTTGTCGAAGGAAGAAAGGATCAAAGTCCTCGTCCGCCAGCACGTCGCCTTGTGGAATCGCAGCAAAGAAGCCATCAAGGCTCAAGACTCGAATCTCCACCGACAGACCTTAACCGACGCTCAGGAAAGTCAGAAATCCCTCCAAAAGCTAATTTCGAACAAAGAAATAGAGACGTACGTACAGAATTGGAACCCCTGGACCGAAAAGAAAATACACTTTCCAGCTCCCGAACGACACAACGGCAAAGCCAAGAGAGAGAACTCCTCCGACATGCGCAGATCTTACAACAACCCTCGCAAGTGGAAAGAGATCTCTCTGATGATTCAAGCCGCCAAGGGACTCTACGACAGTACCGAGTAGAAGATCTTTCCTATTTCCGAGCCATATTAGATAGTATTGATGTTGTAAATAGGAATATTACTAATTTAGATAGTAATTTCGAAATTAACCACAACAATATTGTACATAGGATTGCTACTTCTTCTTCTCTAATCAATAATGATATTGATTCAAGGTTTTCTAAATTGATTAAAGTGTTATCTAAATTGCCCCTTGATTTGAGTGAGAGTAATATCTTCAAAGATATTAAAGAAGAAGTATTAAATATATCTGAGAATAATAAAATAAACAATGAAATCTTAAATGAGAGGATACAAAGATTAGAAGAAGTATCCAATGGTAATGTGGATTATTTAGCTTCTACAATTAAACAAGACATAATTAAAGAACATAAAAAAGATAATGTAAGTAACAATGTTAATAATAATTCTTTAGATGAAATTAAAGATTTATTAATACAAATGAATGCCAGAATGAACAATAATATAGATAGTGTTAATTCCTCTATAGAACAACTTACTAATCATTTTAATTGTGAAATACATATGATTAAGAATGACTTAAGAGATATAAAGATCAATCAAAATCATAATATAATCACCAAAGAATTTGTGACGCCCAAGATATCACAACATTCCCCTGATTTTGCCCCTAAATTTAATAATCCTTTTATGAAAAGTACTAATGGGAATAATAAAAGAGAAAATTCTAAGAATACCACTGTGGTCAATCACAGCTTAGATTTAGCTACCATTAATAAACTAATGCCTCCATTAGTTGATTGGCCTAAATTCTCAGGGCAAGGAGAATATGACCACATTAGTTTCATCAGGTATATTGACCACATTATTACAACTTATGGTGGCTCAGAAGACTTGATAACTACTAGATTACCTAGATTGTTTGAAGGGGTAGCACAAGAATGGCACGTAGCCACCCAGGAAGAAATTGGTTTGCAAACATGGGATACGTGGAAACAACTCATCAAAGCCAAATTTGGCACCAGAATGTGGGAGGAAAAAATGCGTAAATTATATGAAACTGATTATTTTGATCCTCAAAAACACACACCACACAAATGGTGCGTGAAACAGAAGAAAAGAATTGACTGCATATATGATAACCCAACTAGCCAAGAAGTGGTAGAGAAACTTCTGCGTCAATGCAGAGGAAATTTTCAACATTCTGTCAGATGTAGAATGAAAGAAGGAACTCATGATTTTGCATACCTTATTGCTGTTATGGAAGAAGTTGTAGAAATGAAAGGTCTTAACAAGAAAGTGAATAATTTTGATAGAACTAATTATGAGAATAAAGATGATTCTAAAGATAAATTAGCCCTCACGGTTACCAAAAAAACTAAGACACCTGAATGTTACAACTGTGGAGAAATAGGCCACAAAAAGCCTGATTGCACCAAACCCCGTAAAAAGATAAATAATGTCCAGGTAGAATCTGATGATAATGAAGATGATACAGTTTCTCAAAATGAATTCAACATAGTTTCAATAGAACAAAATAGATCTTCTTATTATGATCCAGAATCAGAGGATGACAGAGACCATAGAATAGTTGTAATCCAGGCTGATATAGGAGACCCCATTTCTATTAATGAGATACATGGAGAATCCCATCTTCCTCAAAAATGGGATGAATCTCTGGATGTAGGACACATTTCTGATGCCAAAATGCTTACCAACAAACCTGATTCTGGAATGAATTACACTCTAGGGAAAACAAGTTACTCTACAGTAATATTTAATAATAAACAATTGAAGGTACTTCTAGATATTGGTGCCTTCTGTTCCTGTACAAGCGTTGAGTTTTTAGATAATAACTACCCTGAATGGAAACAACACTTATTACCAGTACCTAAGGCAAAGTTTAGTAGTTGTAATTCCTCTATGAAACCTGTAGGAATCATACCCATGTCTCTCATATTCCCTCATTCTAAAGGATCTCTTAGATTAAACATTGAGTTTGTAGTACTACAAGATGCCATTTGTGATTATCTTATATTAGGAAATGATACTTTCTGTATGTATGGGTTTGACATTTTCCAAAGTAAAGACAGATACTTCACCATTGGAGCTGACTGGAAAAAGAAATTCCAAATCTGTAATATCAACATAAGATTACCATCACCTATTAACAAATCTGAGGAGATAACAAATACACAACTAGAATCCTTTAATAAAGAATATCTTTCACAAGCTGCTATTAGTGAAAAACTAGATAATAAACAACAATTAGATATACTAAAAATATGCTTTAATAACAAAGAAGCCTTCTGTACTACGGAAGAACCAATAGGTAATGTGAAAGGTCATGATATCAAACTTGAATTGACTTGAAGTGAGCCGTATCCCCCAATTTTAAGAAGACCCCCTTACCCCTCTAGTCCAAAGTCTAGGATGGCTTTAGAAACTCACATTAAAGAATTGCTAGACCTAAAAGTAATTAGAAAAGTGGGTCATAATGAACAGGTAGAGATCACCACACCTGTTATCATAGCTTGGCATAATGAGAAGTCTAGAATGGTAGGAGATTTTAGAGCTCTGAACAATTATACTAAAGCTGATAATTACCCCATACCTAGGATAGATCACTCTTTACATAATTTATCCAAAGCAAAGTATATCACTTGTATGGATGTGCTTAAAGGTTTCATCAAATTCCCATTGATGTAGAAAGCAGACAGTTCATGAGGATTATTTGTCATCTTGGAGTGTATGAGTATTTGAGGATGCCTTTTGGGATAAAAAATGCTCCATCCCATTTTCAAAGAATGATGGATTCCATATTTGGGTCATTTATCCGCCAATGTTGGATGATGATATACATTGATGATATAATCATATATTCTGAGAATTGGGATTCCCATAAAGAAAAGATTAATTTGGTACTTCAAACAGCTATTAAAGCTGGACTCAAGATGTCTATTAAGAAGTGTAATTTTGGATTTATGGAATTGAAAGCACTGGGACATATAGTTTCAGGATTATCTTTGGCTATTGATCAAAATAAAGTAGCTGCGGTAATGCTGAAAGCAATGCCACAGAATATTACTGAGATGCAATCCTTTCTTGGTTTCTGCAGTTATTATAGACAACACATTCAACAATTTGCCAATATGTCTAAGAGCTTGTATGAAGTATGTAGCAAAGACACCATTTTTGAAATGACTTACGCCAGAGTGAAAGATTATGAATCCCTTAAAGAAGCTCTAACTACAGCACCTGTTTTAGCTCAACCAGATTATACATTACCTTTCATTTTATACATTGATGCGTGTCTAGATGGTTTAGGAGCTGCCTTACATCAAGAGTTCCAAATTGATGATAAACCAATAGAAAAACCCATTTTATTCATCTCTAGACAAATAAAAATGACTGAGAAGAAATATGGCGCCAGCCAGATGGAATGTTTGGCTCTAGTTTGGGCTCTAGACAAACTACATTATTATTTGGAAGGTTGCAAAGTAGTGGTAGTCACTGATTGTACTGCAGTCAAAACTCTTATGAATATGAAAACCCCTAACAGGCATATGTTAAGATGGCAGATTGCTATTCAGCAATATAGAGGGCATATGACTATAGTACACAAAGCAGGAGCTAAGCATAAGAATGCAGATGGACTTAGTAGATGGGCTTTACCTAATACACCAGACAATCCTGCATATGATCCAGAAGATGAAGATATATTTCCCATCTTGGGAATTCATGCTTGTGACCTGGATCAAGCTTATTTTGACCTAGTAGAACAGAGTTACCAAAAAGATGCTGAAATGGTCAAATTAATTGAAATCCTTAGTAATCAGAATAGTTCCCCTGAATTGATTGCTAGTTTACCTAGTGCCCTTCATAAACCATATTCTGAAGGAAAATTTACACTTCTAGATGGTCTCATATACTACAGACACAGACATTCTAGCGTATTAGTGATTTGTGATAATTTTCAAATTAAAAGTATGCTAGAGGAATGTCATGACGTGATAGGTTCAGGCCATTTTTCAGAAGAAAGGACTATAGAGAGAATTAAGAATACAGCTTGGTGGGTTGATTGGAAAAACCAAACCACAGAATATATAAAAAGCTGTATAATTTGCCAAAAATCTAACAAACAAACAGGAAAGAGATTTGGATTACTTCAAACTCTTAAAGAACCTACTTCTAGATGGGAAATCATAAACATGGACTTTGTGACAGGACTACCTCCAGGAGGATCTTATTCTTATAACTCTGTCTTAGTTGTAGTAGATAGATATTCCAAGAGAGCCAGGTTTATACCAAACCATAAAGATGATACAGCTATGGAAGTAGCCATGCTTTTCTGGAACAGAATAATGTCTGACGTAGTAATACCAAAAATTATTATCAGTGATAGAGATCCCAAGTTCACTTCTGAATTTTGGCGCAACTTACATGATATGTTGGGGACTAAATTAGCCTTTTCAACAGCATATCATCCTCAGACTGACGGATTAGCCGAAAGAATGATCCAAACTCTAGAAGATATGCTGAGAAGATTTTGCGCATTTGGATTAGAATTCAAAAATCATGATGGATATACTCATGATTGGGTCAGCCTATTACCTGCGTTAGAAATAGCGTATAATAGTAGTAAACATTCTTCTACTAAGGAAGTACCATACATCTTGGAAAGAGGATGGATACCTAGAGTACCAAAAGATTATGTTAATTCCAAATTACCACACGTACACCCAACAGCTGCTGATTTCAAAAATATGTTAGATATAACTCATGATCACGCTAATAAATGTGTACAAGAAGCAGTGGAGTATAACAAAACTAGGTGGGATAAAAGCCACAAAGAACCTTCTTTCAGTATAGGGGATAAAGTGTTATTATCTACAGTAAATTTTAACAACCTAGGAGGAAATAAGAAACTTAAACCTTCTTTTGTGGGCCCTTTCACTATTAAACAACTGCATGGTAAAAATGCGGTGGAAGTGATATTAAGTGAAGAACTCTCCAGAAAACACCCAGTTTTCCCAGTAAGTTTGGTCAAACCTTTTAATCAGAGAAACAGTGAAGAGCCAATAGTGGTACAAGAACCTATACCTTTGTTAGCAGAACCTGAGGCCAATAATAAACTTAAAGTATTGAAATTACTTAAAGAAAAGAAAGAAAGAATTAATGGCAAAGATACCAGACTTTACCTTGTTAGATATAAAAACACTTCTGCGGACAAAGATGAATGGTTACCTGAAAATAATATACCTGATGGTCCTATACACTTGAGGAACTTTAGAGTTTCAAGGAGAAAATGAGTAGGATGAACAAAAACTTTAATTCTTAGAAGAATCATCTTAAAGGTAGGGAATGTCAGCTTGCTACTAGTTCAGAGACAACCTGACTAGAACAATAAATAAAGTAATAATTAATTAATAAAAAATACATATGAAAGAGACATTATTACATAAGTAATAATGTAACATAAATTATAATAAACATAAGAAAAAGATAACATCTTAAAATATAAACATTATTATGTAGTAATAATGCAATAAACAAATATAATAAATAAATTAATAATAAAACAAATAATAACTCATTAACCTTTGAGATAAATGAGAATATTACTCCATATTCTGAAAGAGCAAGTAAAATAACCTAGGGTACCTCAGCCAAAGTACCCTAGAAAACTTACTCCTTCTAATAATAAAATTAACTTAAAGAATACTCCTACTAAGCGCTAAAATACTTACTAGGTATAAACATATGTAATATGAGAGTATTCTAATAAGTAGAAGTCCTCAAAATACGGGATAATTACTTAAATAAACTATGTAATTATCCTTTAAACACATAAATAAAATATTAAATAACATTTTTTATAAATATCACGCTGTTTTATAGTCTTTGTATTATTATTAACTTATATAAATACATACAGTATAATTTAAATAATATCATAACACATGAAAGACACGAAACAGGGGAAAAAGAAAACATCAGAATACTTCAAACAAGTCTAAAAGAACTTGTACAATTAAAATAAATGACAAGCTCCTTTGTATCACGGGAAAATAATAAATGTTGACACTTTTCCCAGGATGTTTTGCTTGTCAAATAATTGAATGGAGATCTGTAAAAGCGCCCACCATGCAATTATGACAACAACTCTCATGGTACAGAACTTTATATATGAAATAACCAAATTAAACAGAAATAAGATTCTGTATTATAATTTGATTATTTCTTTTTTTTTTTTATTCTATTGATCAAGTGATCAATACATGTTGTACATCAAACTATGAGCTCTTGAAGCGCCCTCAGATGATGTCTACAGATGACTGACAGACTGTATTAATTATTGACAGCCTGTACATGTAATAATTTGATAAATTACATCATTTATTTCTACTAAGGATAAACTCCTTCCTTGTAGTATTCCCATAGCCAAAATAACACTTGCTGTTTCGCCATCAAGGCTCCAGAAAGGCATTTAAGAGGCCCTTTCTTCCCCCTGTATTTGGATTCCCCAGCTTTATCATATTTACAACCAGCATTCCACCAGTCCAGCATACTAGTGTCCTGCCCAGTAGATCAGTCCTCAAGACTTAAAGCCTCTTTCTCTCAACTCCAACTCTGTCCAGCTGTCCAACCCACCTTTCCAACCGCTTCAAGCTGTCCAGTTTACCTCTGAAAAGTCCCCACTCCTCCCCTTAAAGCCTACAGTAAGTCTTTTTCCTTCAGGAGTTGTGGCCCTTTTCAGCCACTATTACCACTGGGATCTAAACAACCCCTGCTTGCAGGCCCCAGTTTATTAAGGTCTTAAATAACCTTTGGAGGGAACTAAACCACCCCTGCTTGCAGGCCCCTCCTAAAAAACCTTTAATATCTTTTATATTAATAAAAAAGATATTAAAAATCAACCAAAAAACCCTTATTTTATATTGTTTTTTGCCTTGCACCTTGTGTAGCTAGAAGGATACCAGTCCTTGGCATCACAGAGCGTGACACCATCGGTAGAGCTTGGCTGGATCAAGTCCCACCAAGTTTTATCCTGGCTAATGTCTCCGCACTGGCTCACTCGGTAAGCAAACAAGCTCATCACTACCAATCATCCTCATGAACAACTCTTGAATAATCCACACCTGCCCAAGGTTTGAAGACCTACCTTTGCAAACCCTCGCTCGAGTCGCATCCACATCGATTCAACCCTCTCTCTCAACATCAAACTTGTCACCATCATCCAAGCGGGACTGCTGGAGAGTTTCATCTTCATGGTCGCCGTGGACGCAGCATTCACATGCATCAGCTGTGGGGTCACCGGGTATAGTCGGCCGTTCAGAGCGAAAAGTGAGCCGTGTCTCGCACCCAATTGCAGCGCCATGCGTCATCAGATTTTCTACCAATGTGACCGTGACCATTGTCAAACTGTCACCGGTATGAACGACCCAGCTGAGGCTAACCCAAAGTGCAACCACAAGCACCCGTTCAAACCGCCAATAGGGATGAACCAACAGCCTCTCCGATTACATATGTTGATGCCTCAAGGGCCAGGTGGAGCTAAACATCCAAGTAAAAATTGAAAAAAAAAAAAAAAACCCTGGATCAGCTATGTACAACCAACCATATGAGTACACAACTACCTAGTCAAACAACACTCATTGTTAGAGTTAGGGATTATCACAATTGCAAACTTAATCAAAGTTGTTAGAGCATCCACCACCATCTCTGTAAAGTGGTTTGGTAAGCCAACTTTACAGAGACAAAGCCCCTGCGTGCGACCTTCATGGCCTCTTTAGGCCTTGTCAACTGAGGAATCTTTAAGATTCTCGTTAGAGGTCTCTAAATTTAGAGACCTCTAACGAGCTTGGTAAGGTAAGAGCCCTCCTTTCCCACAATGCAATCCTCGATCCCCCCATACAGCCCCACTTACCAAGCGACTTGGAGAGTCCCCAAGAGTGGGGACGCTCAGTTAGCCAGCTGTAGATCCCCCCTACCAAGTCACAAGGGCGTGGTTTCTTGGTAGGGTAACCATTGCACTTGCTAACCTCTCCGCAGTTGCAGAAAAGTTAGCAAGACAATGGTGGATGCTCTTACATAATCTATTCAAGTTTAAAATATACGCAGCAGAACCATCATGCTGCAGCGCATCATTGTATATAGTTTCAACTCAGCCGTCCTGGTACCGGTTTCCTCTCTCTCTCCCTCTTCAAAAAAGATTGGAACCAATACCAAGGCCTGCCTGAGCTGACAGTGACACATTTCTTTTTGTCAGATCAGCATTTCTTATACTCATCACTACTATATCTTACTCATCAGGGGGATTAAAAAAATATTGATATGGATACCATCATGCACATAATTTTAGAGTCAAAAGTTAATCTACCAAGCAATTTTATATATATAGTAGGTTTAATCTAACAGGAGATAGATGATCAGATGGTAATACTTTCTATATACAGCTGACACAAGAAAGCTTGCGGTATTTTCACCTTTTTTTTCCCGTGCTTTTTTTTCCCCCCCTGCCACCTACCCGTCCGGGGGCCAGCATATCCAGCCCGCAAGTTCTGATTGGCCATCCAGCAAACACAACTGGACAACCGCTTGTAGGATAAACAAAAAAACAAATCATGGCCTTGAAAGGTATGCCAAATGTATTCTTCTCCTGTTGGAAAAAAAAAAACAAAAAGCTGGCAGGCTGATTGTGTTTATGATTACCAGATGATTTTTCAGGTCAGCTCATGAATCAACTCCTGACACTCTTGCAAATTGAGAACTAGGTAAACAAGACATTTCCACCCCCCTCACCACATCTTCCTCTGTCAACCATCTACTCTCAATTAAGGCTGTACCCTGGGGTTTGGGATGGTATTTTTGTCCATCCTGCTCCCCAAATCCGTAACCACCCAGGCAAACCCCCACTCCTTGTGTGGTCCATCATTTTGGACCATGTAAATATAAATTATATCCAATTCTGGATATCAAGGTTCAGACAACAATAACTTCTACGGCTACGGACCACGGTTAACATCTTCCAGAGTCACCCCACCCTTTCCCCTTCCACCAGAATCCGCTTCAACTTTTTCCAATCTTGAATCAACAACCTACCTCAAAAATATGAAGAGCAAACGCCAAGTTTCACGGCCACCATCAAGTTCTAGACAAACACATCCAGCTCCTTCCGCAATTAACTCAGCCGGAGCCCAACTCATTCAGCTAAATTCCAACAACAACAACATGCATGCTGAAAAACAAACTAAAACCAACATGACTGCGGGCCCAACTAAGCGTAGTTGGGTTTGGACTCACTTTAAAGAAAAACCTGATGGATCCGAGGCCGTATGTCAAGTTCAACTTAAGGATCGGCTCTGTGGCTCAACGCTGAAGCAGGACCAAAGCGGCAGTCCTAAAAATTTCCACAAACACCTCTTGAAGGTGCACCACTTGGTTGATCCCAAGTTAAGTAAAAAGATTGAAGAATAACAATCTGATATTTCCAAGTGGATCAAGGGTTCCAAGTTGGCCCCCAAGGTAATTTTGTTTGAGTTTGATTGATCCCCAGCCAAATGCACTCAAGCTGCCAACATCATGCAATTACTCTCTCCTCTCAGAAATGCAACTGAAATCATATGTGGATCCAAGTTTCCAACTTTGAATAAAGCACTCCCCATCTACATTGTCCTTCTCAAGCATCTGAAACACATTCAACAAGGGCTTTATGATCAAGCTCAACTCATCCAGCCTGCACTCTTGATCATCAACAAACTCAAACAATACCTTGTTGATGCACTAGAGGAGCCGGCATACATCTGTGCAATGATACTTGATCCCCCATTTAAAACCTCATTCTGGAAGAAGAATGAGGCTTTTATTATTGAATATTACAACTCATCAGTCAAACACATCATGAAAACGTTTCACAAGATTGCCAGTGGCTTTGAGCAGAAGTATCAAGACAGCCATATTCTAGTTCAGCCTCCAACTCAAGCAAAAAAAAAAAAACAATACAATCTGCACCAAATACACCAAAGCCATCTCTATTCTCATCTGAACTGTATGAATCTCCCAAGGATCCGGACGAGCTGCCCCAGGTTCAATCGGACATTAGTCATTACTTGAAAGAAGATCTTGAACGCAAGGGCTCAGAGACCCTCCAATTTTGGTCAAACAGAAGCAAGAATTTCCCATCCTATCCAACATGGCCCAGTACTTTCTTAGTATTCCAGCCACAAGTGCAGCATTGGAATGAGTCTTTTCCAAGGGTTGCCGCATTATCTCTTGGCAGCGCTCATCACTCAAGCCAAAGAGCATTGAGGAGATTCTGTGTCTTAAGGAGTGGCAGAGACATGAAAATCTCATTTCTAATTTATTCAATTTCATTTTCTCTTCTGATTACTAAATGATAAAATAAGAAAAACACTGTTTTCAATTTCATTTTCTCTTCTTATTACTAACTTGTAAAAAAAAACTTTCTGATGATTGATCTAAATACTATCAGTAAATACTCTTCTATATATATATATCAGCTGAATGATGACGTGAATCAAAAAAATATTGAGTCTAACGTGAGTTGTGACCTACCGCATCACCATAAGTCATAATTGATAGCCACCTGGGTGGTACAGGTGGGATCAAGAAGCCATCCTGACCACCTCCACCCGGGGGGGACCACCCGGGTGATCCACCCAGGTGGTGCCATACGGGGCACAGCCTTACTCTCAATCTGTTCTTCCCTTGGAATTCCTGGCAGATGACAACATCAGTGTGACCTGCCCTTCAACCACTTCAGCTGGATACCAGATGAAGGATAACTCTTGTGAACGTAAAGGAGTTTCTGAAAATGAATACAAAAACAACAATTGTGAGACTGAAATTAATGCCAAAGTAAAAATTGAATATGTTTTCTTCATTGCATCTCAGAAGGAAGAAGCATCATGTACCCAAACCCCTTCCAAGCGCAAAATTGGCCGCAATTCCAATGAGCTCAAGGATACAAAGGATACTTCCAACCCAGGTAAAGTTGACCTCCTGTGGTACCATCACAATATCAACTACAAATCCTTTAAGGCTGCTGCAATTGATGTGATTTGATTGGCCAACAATGCCAACCTCTCAAATCATGCAAAGCTTATCAACAAGTCTGGATCACTCACCAGGTGGATACAATTCCTTGCAATGGCGACTTTTTGGCTAAAAATAGGGCTACCCTCAATGGTGCCAGGAGTTTTATTAGCTTTGTTGAAGAATTTCAGCTAGCCGTCAACAAGGGCCAGAAGTGTACAGTGACCCTGATCCAAAACAATCCAAAGTTGGCCGCGCAGGTGAGTTTTTTTCTTTCTTTCTTGCTTTTTTCTTGCATGGGGCTGATGGTCTTGTATTCTCTCAGAAAGAGAAAGCTTTGAAAAGCTTGAAGAAGCAGCATGGGACCACCTCCAAGAGTTCCACCCCTCCGCCATTGGCTGGGGCACCGGAGAAGGCATTGGTTATCCAGAATATATGTGCAATCCAAGCAGGCCATAAACCTTGCCAGCGCCTGACTGGCTTGCATGAAGCGCCGGTGTTTGTTAACCCAAGTTACCCAAATGAGTTCATAGAGCTCACCGTGGACCTATTGGTTTTGTGGTCTAATGCTATGGTATGTGTTATGTTTTTCTTCTATACATAATTGACATGGAATTAATGTTTGATTCTAATAATTATTATTTTTCACCAGGAAAAAAAATTTGGAACCTCTATGGAGGTGCCTTTGCTTCTCTCTTACCCAACCTCAACATGTCAACACTGTATATTCTAGACTGTATCCCCCACTTTGACAGAATGTATCAATGAGGTATCTTGTTTTCACATGACTGCTCCAAAGTTGAATTATTTCCATATATTTAATTAATAATTTTTTAAATGGTAAGTAAATTCCTGATGAACTTCATTAAATAGAAATTACAGATTAAAATCTTCATCTTTACCCATTATATGAATGGATCAAACAATTAAACACAAAACGTCTCTTACAGATAAATGAATTCAAAATGCATCTTAATAACATACTATTTGATTCAGGTTATTTTTAAAACTTCCAAGTAAGAATTCCAATGATAATCTACTTATATATTCTCCTTTATCAAGCAATTTATCTTGATTTAAAAATATATACACATTTTAACCCTGATCTATGAAGATCCATACCCTGCTCTTCTTTTTTATTGCTGTTCTATTATCACTTTTCTAGAACCCTTGGCATATGTGCATATTTTTTAGTATAGATTATATAATTCATACTAGATTGTTACTGGCATTTTCCCTCCAGTGAATCAAAACCATTCCTTTCTCACTCATTAGTGTCACAAGATTTTCCATCTGTGAAATTCAGGCAACTCATCCCGTGTTCCCTTCAACAGGTTATGAGACCCATTGTTGCTCCGCTCCAACTCTGCCTTTTTGTTCTGCCACCAATAATCAAAATGCCCGCTCGGACAGTTCAGAACCCCTCGGCCCTCATTAGTAACGTTCCAGTACTCAACGGTAACTCGGTTACATTCCCAGCATGGCGTACTTGCCTTGAAGATCTTCTGGCAATTCAAGGAGTACACGACATCGTTACTGGCAAGCTTTCTCGACCCGAAACTGACTACAAAGACGCAAAACCGATTGCTCAAGGCTCTCAGCGAGTTTACTTTGCTGAAGAATCCGGGACGGACTGGGATTCCTTATCTGAAGTGGCTCGGGCCACTATGAAGATGACTCTATCGGTCGACTTGGCAATCCGATACAAGGATTTAAAGCCAGCCAACCTTCTGTTCAAAACAATCTGTGATGCATACAAGAAAAACACTCGAGCAAGACAAATGATGCTGGAGGATTCCTTCTGGTGCGCCCAGCACGATTTGAGTCAACCGATTGCAAAGTGGATTGCAAAGATTTGCAATGCAGCATCCAATCTCAAATCTGTCAAGCTCACTCCGGCGGATCAACAGATTTGTGATTGTCTGCTTTGTGGTCTAGACAACACTTGGAAGCCAATTCGGGACCATCTAGTATATTCGCCCAACGAGATATCTCTAGACGACGCCATTGGGGCGCTAGAAGCCCACAAAGTGTCTATGCAGGTCACATTTGATCATTCCGGTGATAACTACGCAGTGGCAACTGTAGCAAAGACGAAGAAGCGACTCGGATGCTGGAACTGTGGCCAAACTGGCCATCATTCCTCTGCATGTCCCAACCCATCTCTCAAAAACAGGTCAAACGCGACAGCGAAGTCAGCTGTAGCTTGAGCTGGTGCAACTTCTACAGTTCCTCTAGGAAACGGCGGACCTAGCAATGACGACGACAATGACAGTTTTGACGAGGAAATCGACGTTGTTTGGGGATGAGTCCTGAAGTAGAAATTGTTTATACATTTGTAGGAAGAGCAACTCTGGCACAACCTGATGGCTAATTCTTCATGGAGATTTGGGGTATATTTGTTTTCATGACATTTCCCTGCTCCTTGTTTCCACTAGATCTCTGGCCTGATTTTAATTACTAGTTTCTGTCCCCTCACCCTCATATGAAAGAGTCTCTCCTGTCATATATAATTAGGTTAGATATTTCAGTTAACTTAGTTTTGGCTTTCAGCAAGGGGGTGTGTTGGAATAGTATGCATGTATGCATTGTCAATTATGCTTCTAACCATAACACGAACAATCTTGTATATAATTCATACTAGATTGTTACTGGCGTTTTCCCTCCAGTGAATCAAAACCATTCCTTTCTCACTCATTAGTGTCACAAGATTTTCCATCTGTGAACTTCAGGCAACTCATCCCGTGTTCCCTTCAACACAGTCCTCATTCATAGAGTTTGAATTATTTTTTTATGAGGATCAGTGAATTTAAATTGGTATATCTGGGAGAATCCTGAACATGTAATTTTGACATGGTGGTATTACCAATCACTTACACCTTCCAGAAATTGTTATGATCTTTCATGAGCATGAATTTTATTCAACAATGAACACAGTCCTCATGGAATTTGGCTTTATTGATGAGTAAATATGGGTTTGTTATATTTATTATCTTTTTATTATGCTTTGGGTATCATTTAAATCAGGTATATCTGATCTTCTCAACCAGGAAATTTTTGTATATTCACTGATGATAATAAAATTCAGGAAGTCGCACCAAGGAAAACAAATTCCATGTAGGAAACAACACCCAGAAAAATAATTTTAAGAGTGAAAAATAAGTTTTTAATTATGTACATCAATTTGGGGTGGAAAGCAGTATTCATTCAGCTACTAGGAAAAATAAAATAGAGAGTAGATATTAACTTATTCTGAACATGTCTGTGAATCCCCAATATGAAAGGACTATTGATAAAATATATTTATTCAAATTGTAAATACATGTTCTAATTTCAGGATGCTGTCAGAAGGAACCTTAAACTGACTCAGGATTCAAGGCATATGGAATATGGTTGAATAGGGGTATCAAATATGTCCAAATCCACCATTCTGTAATTGAATTGTTTCAAAACATCCACCATTTACAAAAAATGCTAGTACTTTCCCTACACCCTTTTGAAACCCACTGGATAACAAAATAAAACTGGATAATTGCCTGGTTTTAAAAGCGGATTTGGGCATATTTGACCCCCTATTATATTTCTTTTTTTAAATTCCTAATACTGATTGGTTTTATTATAAAGATAGATTGATAAGGATGTGAAAGTTTTAACTAAAAAAAGATGTGAGAAAAATGTATCATACCTGCTGATTCTAAACTTAAAATCCAAGAGGAAACATGGAAAACAATAAATTCCAGTCAAATTATCACTTGTGATTCTGGGTTGAGATTTACTAACACTTAGCCTAAATTTGAAATAGAATAACATCTAATGAATTTTATAGGGTGTACTAACAATTTTATTTGGATTTATTCAAACCTAATTATACTATAAGGGTATTTCATAATAATTTCTTATGAAAAAAAATTCAAAAGATAATTTTCTTGTGAGAATTATTTCATGATAATATCTTATGATCAAAGACATATTGAAAAATGGACACTTCAAATGAGGCAAGTGGATCTAGAAATTTCAATTTAGAATATGGGGTTTTGTGTAGCCTCAAATTTGACTAAATCTGATCAATATGACATTCAGGGATAGGAATTCCAGAGTTTTTTTAAAAAAGACTCACTCACAGGCCAAATGGCAATAGAAAAATTGATTGAAGAATTCAGCTGTACAAAGACACTGATTTCCAGCACATGAACCAAGTTTAAATATTTCCTTCACATGGAAAAAGGTCTAAAAAGATGTGCATGCGTGAAGACCAAATGTACTATTCATCTGATGTCAAATGATCACTGCTTGAAATGTTTCAGGGATAAAACAGAATGATATAGAAAAAAGCAACAAGTAGTAAAGATGGTGAGGGGAAGGATGAAGATGAAATGAAGCAATTCACAAATTTCAGGTCAAAACTCATGCAGCTTGATTTTAGTAACATTTATTCCACCAAACTCCAAATCCTGGATAATAAATTAATTAGATGGTTATAGTGAATTGTTTGTAGCCAATAGGAGTAATTCTATATTTATCCTGAAAATTCCATTTAAAAAAGGGCTTCAATTTGAGTGGACTTCAACTAATCATCCACAGGACCTGCATATTTAGTTCCTCAATGGTTAAAATTGGTCATTTTTAGGGCATTAATAAAAAACCCCGGTGGTTCCGCGTTTACACCCGGTTTTACGCAGCAGCGACGTCAAGTTTGCTGCACAGCACACCCGGTTTTCCGCTTTTACACCCGGTTTTTTAATTATTTATTTGCGGGCGGATTTTATTCTTTTTTCAAAATTTTAAAATTGTCTAATATACTTCCAGGGGTGTAGGAATTTATGGCATTTTTTATTTTCCAAAGAAACAACATTTTCTATTTTTGTTTTGCTCATACACCGGGTTTTTTCAAAAAAAATCCCCACGGCTCAATTTTCAGGATTTCTCAAAATTTTAAATCTTTTTGAAAAACTTTGAGGGGTGTAGAATCTAATCTGAAAAACAGTTTATTTTTAAAATTACTGGTTGTTTTTTTATGATTTTGGACAGAATTTATTTCTAAACACCTTCACGCCTGTCTTTCGAGATATTTGGGGAGTTTTTAAATGATTCATACACTCTAGAGGGTGAATAACTCATTGGAAAAAAATACTGATTATAAAATTAACTCATTATCAGATTTCATGACAAAGAAATGGAAATATAATGATACACAGAGGTATGGTACATTGTATGAAGCTTTGGAGTGTTACATGTAAGATAATTATTACAAATCACATATGGATTCAGGAATGTAATTCAGACGTAGATTCACCATTTTTAAGCATTTTCTAGTTGTTATCAGTAGTGTTTATAACAATTTCTCTTTCTTATACTTATTATTTGTGTGCACATTCTTAGTCTGTACTAATGTCTCTTTGTTGTTTATTACATTTATTATTTATTAATAAATTCTAAACTTGAAATTATGTCTCTTGCTTTTTATTTTATTTATTTATTTTAGGGCATTAATGAAAAAACCCGGTTTTTCCACGTTTACACCGGTTTTATGCAGCAGCGACATAAATTTTGCTGCGCAGTACACCCGGTTTTCCGCATTTACACCCGGTTTTTTTAATTATTTGTTTGCAGGCGTATTTTACTTTTTTCTCACTATTTAAAATTGTTTAACAAACTTCCAGGGGTGTAGAAATTTATGGCATTTTTCATTTTCCAAAAAAACAATGTCTTCTATTTTTTTTGCCCATACACCCGGTTTTTTCAAAAGAAATCCCCACGGCTCAATTTTCAGGATTTATCAAAATTTTAAATCTTTGTAAAACCCTTCAAGGGGTGTAGATTTTAATGTGACAAACAGTTTATTTTTAAACTCACTGGTTGTTTTTTATGATTTTTGGACAGAATTTATTTCTAAACACCTTCATGTCTGGCTTTCAAGATATTCAGGGAGGTTTCAAATTGTTTCATACGCTTTAGAGGGTGAAGAAGTCATTCGAAAGAAATACTGATCATACAATTGACTTGTTATCAGAATAAAATGGAATTGTTATCAGAATAAAATGGAAATATAGGAAAATGGAAAAATGACTATTCAACATCAACAATCTTATTAATCCCGGAAGATCTTCTTATTGGAGGGAAAAGAACGTTTTCCCCAAGGTCCAAATTGGGCTGAATCCACTCTTTCCACAACAGAGCTTCCTCTTCAGCCCAATGTTGCCAATATGGATCAATCCAAGGGGAAGGCCATATTTCAGCCTTAAACATGAAGCTGATGAGATGAACAAGACTGGGAATAAGTATGAGACATATGGGAGAGTGGGTGGTGGGTGGAGAAGAGAGAGGGAGATAAATGGTGGGCATTAGACCAGAAAACAAGACCACAGGTCTTTTATAAGTGTCAGCCATCAAGTATCCATGAGCAGGGAAGGTCATGCAGTACTTCAGTGGGGCCTGTGCTTTTCCATCCCAAGAGAGTGCAACAATTAGATCCTTGTGGTTTGAGCCCCATATGTTTTTTAGCATCCGATGGTTTGAATAGAAGGGGTTTGATTCAAGTTCTTCTTTCATTTTGTTTTGAATTTTCATCCATTTGTCTGAGGAACGTCCCATGCTGACCGCAGCTGCTTGAAATCAGTTGAGGTGTGTTTAGTTGAGGTGTGTGAGGTGTGTTTAGTTCAGGTGTGTGAGGTGTGTAGTTGAGGTGTGTTTAGTTGAGGTGTGTTTAGTTGAGGTGTGTGAGGTATGTAGTTGAGGTGTGTAGTTGAGGTGTGTAGTTGAGGTGTGTAGTTGAGGTATACTGTAGTTGAAGTTGATGAGGTATGTAGTTGAGGTATGAAAGTTGGTGAGGTGTGTAGTTGAGGTGAGTGAGGTGTGTAGTTGAGGTATACTATAGTTGAAGTTGGTGAGGTATAAGGATTTTACATGTGTAAATGGTGTTGTGTAACATGAATCCTAATTGGGCAGGGTGGACCAACTTTGACCTGAGACAGGGGGATTTATCACTCCTGCTATACTACATGGGAGTGCAAAACAACCAATCAGTGTGTACATCACACAACTCCATAATAAAATATAAACTCATCCTTGAGTGTATAAAGTAATTATACAAAAGCATGTAAACATGTAGTGAACCAGCTGTGCTTTAGACAACCCTGCCAAAAAGTGAGATTTGAGGATGACTCCTGAAAAATTGATTAAGGTCTATTATTTCATGACTCATTATATAGTTTTCAAAAAGCTAAACATATACCAAGTAACAATAGGGCTCTTTTGATATTTACTCTAATACTTTTTTACTTTTTTTTCAATGTGAGAATGGACCAGCAGATAAAAGGTGGTTGATTGATGCTAGTAAAATAGCAAAAATGCACACCTAGAATCTGACATGCCTTCTGATTGAAAGAGATGAGAAAGGTATAAGATGTACATGTGTAGAAAGATGCTCAATTCTTACTTAGACATATGATTGACTTTTTTAGAAAGTTATTATAATGAGCTCTTTGCCAGGTTGAAACATTTGGAATTCCTTAAAGAGACCTGTTGAGAAAATTTCCTTGTTATTTTCTTTTGTGTGAATTAGAATGTCACTTGATCCATTGGTGTTGTCCTCTTCAATGAATGTCTGCTCATGAATGGAGGCAAAAAAAAAATTAGAACTATAAAACTATGAAAGAGAAACAGAAACAGAAACAGGAAATTATATTAGCCAACTCACTTCAAGATCCTTTTTAACATGCCACTGAGAATGGAAATTGCAATGGGTGAATTTGCTGCCTAGCACTTTTGCTTTGTGAACTTGATGGATGCAAGGGATTCCCATTTGAAAAGAGTAGTTTCCAGTGCAAGTGGAAGTTGGCGGTTTAGAAATGTGGTGAGAATGGATGATCTTGAGGGCATAGTGGGAGATGGTGCCATTTAGATCACCAACACAAGGGGGGAGGCCAGTGAGGAGTTTGTAGGAGTTCTGAGAGGATTCGATGTATTGTTCGTGAAGTTGATTGGTCAGAGCTTGGTGGATTTGTTTGACAACAGCAGCAAAGGAGGACGTGGAAGAGTTGATGAATTGTTTGATGTACGCGTGAAGACCTTTGACTCTAGAGGTGATAGTGTTACCGAAGTGGGGTTTCTTGTCAACAAAACAGGCTAGATTTTTTCTTTGCAAGGGAGGATGTTGGAGATGATGTAGTGGGCGGTTGGTGGATTCCAAGTCATAGAAAGCTGAGTGAAGTTCTTGTGATAGTCTGAAACAGTTTGGGAATGGAGTAACTGATTCCAATGGTTTCAAAAGGTGGACCATTCTTCTTCAGAGTTGAAATGTTTGTAGCAGTTGGACTGGATATTCTTCATAATGTGCCAGGAGCAGAGGAGATGTGAGGCATTTGGGAAGACATGTTCAATTGCTTTGATTAGGGCGGCCTTGTTGTTGGTGACTAGTACAGATGGAGATTGATTGTCCATTGAGATGCAAAGCTGATCCAAGGCCCAAGAGTAGTTGGCTATTTTCTCAGCAGAAAGGAAACAGAAAGCCAAGGAAAAAGATTTGTTTGAGGAGTTAATACCAACAATGTGAAGAAGGGGCATTTTAAACTCGTTGGTTTTGTAGTTGCAATCAAGGAGGATAGTAGGGGGAAATTGTTGTGCCAAGTCAAGGGATTTTGGATGAGCAAAGAACAAAGAGGTCATGTGGCCTTCAGAGGTATCAATTGTGTGGTAGAATTCATGATGGCGGATTTCATGAACAAGAGCTTCAATTGGGGTACGTCCTTCAAGTTGGGTGGATCTCAAGAGGTTACGGTGATTATAGATGGTATTGAGGGTGACAGAAGAAGAGACATTGGTGTCTTGCAATAAGGCAGTCTTAATGGTTAACGGAAAAACTCCATAATGGGTTGATCTCTTTGCTGTCAAAGGGCCAATATACATTTTTTTGGCCACAATGGAGCTTGTAAGAAGGTTATTGCTGTGGTAAAGTTCCAACCATTCTCAACCATGGATGCAAAACTCAAAGAACAATACCAAAATCTCAGCCAACATCTCATCCAGCAGGCCAAATTCCAAAATTCCAATAAATCCAACGGACCAGCGTACTTGGATGAAATGTACACTCTGGGATGGCAAAAAGGTTACAAGGCACAATCCCAAATTGGTATAACAGGCATTTTTTCCAATATCTGCTGGGCCAATGGAGCTTGTAAGAAGGTTATTGCTGTGGTAAAGTTTCCAACCATTCTCAACCATGGATGCAAAACTCAAAGAACAATATCAAAATCTCAGCCAACATCTCATCCAGCAGGCCAAATTCCAAAATTCCAATAAATCCAACGGACCAGCGTACTTGGATGAAATGTACACTCTGGGATGGCAAAAAGGTTACAAGGCACAATCCCAAATTGGTATAACAGGCATTTTTTCCAAAGTTGCTACAGATCAACACGGCTATGAAGCTCTTCAAAAGGATGTTCCAAAAATTAATAACTTTCTTGGCCGGTGCTTCCAATTTGTATCCAAACCCCTATTCCCTGAGGTCCAGAAACAACACATTTGTCTCAAAGCCCCTGGACTAGCTCCCCAATATTCAGCCCACCGCAAAGGATTCACCTCACACCTGTCATTTGCCCTTGGCCAGTTTTGTCAGCCTCTGTGATGCCAAGGAGTAATCCTTCTGGCTACACAAGGTGCAAAACAAAAGATAAAGAGCAATATAAAGCTCTGGGAGGATTTATAAGAGGTAATACCAATAAAGATATGAGGTATGAGCGGTAAAAGATGATTAATTATATTAAATAAATTTAATATAATTAAAAATATGAGGGGCCTGATAAATCAGGGGTGGTTTAATCCCTCAAAGGTATCTTGCAAGCAGAGGATTTAAGTACCTGAACACACTGGGGCCTGTAAACTGGGGTGGTTTAAATCCCAGATAAAAGATGGGGGGAGAATCTCAAGAGAAAGGTTTATCTACTTACTAGTAATAAATTACCTTACAGACTTGAGGTTCTTCCAGGGGGAAATTGGGCAGTTGGAAGCGCTTGGAAAGGGTGTTGGAAGAGCTGGGTGGACACTGGGCAATTTCAAAGGAGTAAGAAGCTAAGAGACAGATACTAGGACCTTACCAGACAGAATAACAATTGTAAAGCTATGTAAGTGGGCAAAGGTTGTAGTATATATATTAAAGCATGAGGAGGCAAAATACAGGGGGAACAAGGGCTCCTTAAATGCCTTTCTGGAGCCCTGATGGCGAAACACAGGATGTATTTTTGGCTATGGGAACATTTAAAAGGAAGGGGTTAAGATTTAATACAAATGCATGTAGTTGTTTAATCAAATTTCCATATGTGCAGGCTGTCTACTATGGGTACAGCCTGTCTAAGCTCTTTTGCTGGCATCTTGAGGCGCTTCTGAACCTCTGACAAGGTTTGTTAGATGTGTTGATCAAAGGTTTTAATTACATGTCAGAATGTATTGATTAAATATCACATGTACCTGTTGATCACATTTGTCAGAGTTTAATTATTTTGTATTGTGTACAATGTGAAATACATGTATTTGTTTGTTCTGTGGGCGCTTCAAGAGCTTTTTGTTTGATCCCTGTCATGCAGGCTCTTTGGGAATGCATGACTGCAGAGATCTGTCAATCAATAATTTCCCACTAAGGATGTAATATATTTATTTTGAACAGTTGTTCAATTGTTATTTTCAGAAGGTTCTCATGTTATTTCCTTCCTCTGGTTCGTGGTCGTTGTCCCTCTGAATCATCCTTAGTGTACTTAGTTTTTTAATTAAATAAAATAAATAAATAAATAGATAATATAGTATATTACTAGTATTATATATTTATATTATTAGTGTCCTATGTATTTATTTTATTATGTTCTTATTTAAATAAATTGTTATTTCGTGGTTTTGTACATGTATTTATGGTTTTTATTCTGTATTTTAATGTATAATAATTAATTCAGCGCTTTAGTGGTAATATTCTTTCAAGTTGTTTTACTACTAGAAGTTTTAAGTTATCTGGGGTACTTTGGCTGAAGTACCCTAGGTTATTTTACACGCTCTTTAAGATTATGAAATAATATTTCCACTTATGTTATTATTTATTAGCATATTCATTGTTTTATACTTAATATTGTATTTGTTTATTTATTATTAATTTACTATGTAATAATGTATTTATTATTTACATATTACTTTTTTATGTTGCTTTATCTTATTATTATTCATTTATTACTCTTTGTTAAATGATTAATACTATATTTTTTATTTTATGTTTATTTTTGTTCTAGTCAGGTTGTCTCTGAACTAGTAGCAAGCTGACAAGTTTGCAAACACGCCACACCAAGACACCAATTTTTCACCCTTCAGCTTTTTCCTATGGATTCCCATTGAGAAACACACTGGGAAGCTAGTTGAGAATAATCTTCAAGTCACTGGAGGTTCTTTCCAGATGATTTGTGTGGCATCAACTTTGCAGGATTTGATGGTATAGTTGAGTGTGCATGGAAAGCCACTGCTTATTCTCACCTGACTCTTCCCTCAAAAACTGCTCCCAACTCTTCACATACACGAATGGGGTTATCTTGCCAACTGCCCAAGAAAACCCAAAAAGCCATTCAGCTTATTAGAGACGGTCACTATATTAATCATCCAAATAAAAGCAACTGGACCATTAGAGATATGGATGCTATTTTAGATAACTCTTTAAAATATAATTGGTAGTTTTTTTTATTTATTTTCTTTCTAATGTGTAACATGCAATGTTTCAAATGATTTGTTGGGTGCGAACAGAGCCAAAAAAGGTGGACTATTTGAATAAATTTGCCAAGTGTTCAATCTCTTCTGTACTCTTCCCATGAGCCACACACTGAGTCACCAGGTCATACTTCTTACCGATGTGCTCCTGACAAGCCAAACGTTCCATCTTGGCAATCTCAAACCTTTGGTCCTTATCCTTCTCCTCCCTTTCCCAGTCTAATTTCCTCTTGTCTAATTTTATTCCATGTTCCCACTTCTTTTCCTCTAATTTAATTCCATGATCCCACTTCTTCTCCTCAAGTTCAATTGAGTGGTTGAATTTCTTTTCCTCTAACTTGACCCCCTTATTATCATTGTTGACCTGTTGTTCAAACTTCAACATCTCAAAACTGAGGCTGTCTCAAGCCACTTGTGCCTTTCCTAATAAAGAATTAAGTTGAAGAAGCATTTCAGTTAAATAAAATTGGAACAAGGATTACATCTCCAACTGGCCTGCATCCCTCTTCAACGCATACTCTTCATATTGAGAAAAAGGATTGGGGGTGTTGGGCCCTGAGGTTTATTGGCTCTTAGGGATTGATATTGGCACTGTTGGATGCCCTTTGCTTGTCCTTGGGTGTTTGAGTTGGCAACAGTTTATTTGAATTTGCAGGAGAATCCAATGCAGCGTCGTTAGGTGTCAAAGTGGTGCATGATTTGGTTTTCTTCTTCTTGCAGGGTGACTGAGTATCTTCTTGAGCATCAGATGGACAGTAATCCTCTGAATCACTTGTGTCAAGGGCCCTTTCTTTGGCAGTGAGGGAATCCACAGCCCTTTGATAGCGCTTAGATGATTTAGCCTTTCCACTAGGACAAACACTTGCTTCCTGTTCTTGCTTCCTGTCCTTGCTAATGTCAAACATGGGAAGAAATTGGGCTTTAGCTAATCAATCAAAAAACAGTAAACAATTGATCCAATAACAAACCAGGATTGCCACTTCATTTTCATTTGACAGATTGTCACAAACACTTGCAGGTTATGTGTTTTCTTGTACTTGTCCTTGTAGCTGTTAAAACGGTCTTTCATCTGCCTGGGGGTTAGATTGATTTGTGAAGGGGATTGATTTCTCAGATTGATTGCCATAAGCTCTAATCCGTTAATCTTCCCTTTGGCTGGCCTTCCAACCACCGGTGCCTTACCAGTTCCAAAGCACAAACCATGCTTCTTTTGGATTTTGAGCCAGTTGATGATTATGAGGAAGTTGTCCTTCTTTAGGTGAGAAGAAGTTTTTCCGGTTGTATCATTGTCAGAGACATTTTGTGCTTGCTTCTTGATGGGTTTCTTCCTGCTTGCTGACTTCTTTGGTATCACTTTTCCTTTTCCGGTGATGAATTTATTTGTTTTTTTGATAGGCATTGTTCTGGGATCAGGGAATGATGGATTAATGTTTTTTCTGCAAGCAAGTTTATAATTGACTAAACTTACCAAATTTTGAGGAAAACTGAAGAACAATTTTGGGTTTGTGATTGGGTGGAGTTGTATTGGCAACGATTTGTTGTTGGTTGGGGTTGAATCTTGAAGGATTATTGATTGTATTGGGGTTGTGTATTGCAAGTTTTGATCCTGAGTTGTGATAAGTAGAAATGTGGAGGATCATGGTTTTTGCAATTATATTGGGGTTTTTGTTGTTGATACTTGACACGTCTAGTGCAAATAATGGCATTATTTGGAATTTTTATCCACTGGTTTCATGATTGTGGATTTGGTGAAATCCATTGATTAGATAATCATGGATTTGGTCATATTTGATACCCCCTATTTATTATATTATATTATATTATATTATATTATATTGTATTGTATTATATTATATTATATTATATTATATTATATTATATTATATTATATTATATCGTATTATATTAGGGCATTAATAAAAAAACCTGGTTTTTCCGCATTTACACCCAGTTTTCTGCGCAGCTGTGGCTGCGCAGTGCACCCGGTTTTCCGCATTTACACCTGTTTTTTTTAATTTTTAATTTTTAAGCAAATAGCACGTGGAGGGCGGCATTTGATGCGCGTGACCTCCCCAATCATCCTCATTAAATATTTTATTTAAGACAATTAAAATAAACAATTAAAACAAGGAAAATAAACAAAACAAAATAAAATTATGGAGGGCAGCATTTTAAATAAGTAAAACAAGTAAAATAATCAAAATCAGAAAATATAAAATTAAACAAATAAGAATGAATGAAATGAATAAAATTAATTAATTAATTAAAAGCAAGAGACATAATTGCAAGTTAATGATTTATGAATAACGCAACCTCCCCAATCATCCTCATTCAATATTTTATTTAAAACAAATAAAATAAATAAGTAAAACAAGTAAAATAAACAAAACAAAATAAAATAAAACAAAGTAAATGGAATAAATGAAATGAATAAAATAAATAAATAAATTGAAAGCAAGAACATAATTGCGAGTTAATAATTTATGAATAAATAATAAATGTAATAAAGTTAATAATTTATGAATAAATAATAAATGTAATAAAGTTAATAATTTATGAATAAATAATAAATGTAATAAACAACATGTAACACTCCAAAGCATCATGCAATGTACCATACCTCTGTGTATCATTGCATTTCCATTTCTTTGTCATGAAATCTGATAAGAAGTTAATTTTATAATCAGTATTTGTTTCCAATGAATTCTTCACCCTCTAAAGTGTATGAATCCATTTAAAAACTCCCTGAATATCTTGAAAGATAGACGTGAAGGTGTTTGGAAATAAATTATAAAAATCCAACCAGTTATTTAAAGAGAAAACTGTTAGTCACATTATATTCTACACCCCTTAAAGTGCTTTAAAAAAGTTTAAAACGTTGAGAAATCCTGGAAATGAAGCTGTGAGGAATTTTTATGAAAAAGCCGGGTGGATTGGCCAAAAAAAATGGAAGACATGGTTTTTTTGCAAAACAAAAATTACCATAAAATTCTAAACCCCTGTATATATGATAAATAAATTTAAAACTTTGAAAAATAATGAAAATCCGCCCGCAAAAAATCAAATCAAAAAAAATCCGGGTGGATTGGCAAAAAAAAATAGAAGACATTTTTTTTTTTGCAAAATAAACATTGCTATTAAATTCTACACCCCTTTAAGTATAATAAATGAATTTAAAACTTGGAAAATTAATGAAAATCCGCCCGCAAAAAATTAAATAAAAAAACCGGGTGTAAATGCGGAAAACCGGGTGTACTGTGCAGCAACTTGGACGTCGCCGCTGCGTAAAACCGGGTGTAAACGCAGAAAAACCGGGCTTTTTATTAATGCCCTTATATTATATTATATTTTATTTTATTTTATTTTGTTTTGTTTTGTTTTGTTTTATTTTAGGGCATTAATAAAAAAACCCGGTTTTTCCGCGTTTACACCCGGTTTTATGCAGCAGCAACGTAAAATTTGCTGCGGAGTACACCCAGTTTTCCGCGTTTACACCCAGTTTCTTTAATTATTTTTTTGCGGGCGGAATTTTAAGGTTTTTCAAAATTTTGAAATCGCTAAAAATACTTCTTGGCGTGTAGAACTTTATGGTATTTTTTACTTTCCAAAAAAACAACATCCTATTTTTTTTTGCCCATACACCCAGTTTTTTCAAAAAAGATCCCCACGGCTCAATTTTCAAGATTTCTCAAAGTTTTAAATATTTTTAAAGCACTTTAAGGGGTGTAGACTTTAATGCAGCAAACAGTTTTTTTTTAAATTTACTGGTTTTTTTTTTATGATTTTTGGACAGAACTTATTTGTAAACACCTTCACGCCTGTCTTTTAAGATATTTGGGGACTTTTTAAATGGTTTCATACACTTTAGAGGGTGAAGAATTCATTGGAAAGAAATACAGATCATACAATTGACTTTTTATCAGAATAAAATGGATTTTTATCAGAATAAAATGGAAATATAGGAAAATAGACAAATAACTATTCAACATCAACAATCTTATTAATTCTGGCAGATCTTCTTATTGGAGGGAAAAGAACTTTTTCCCCAAGGTCCAAATTGGGCTGAATCCACTCTTTCCACAACAGAGCTTCCTCTTCAGCCCAATGTTGCCAATATGGATCAATCCAAGGGGAAGGCCATATCTCAGCCTTAAACATGAAGCTGATGAGATGAACAAGACTGGGAATAAGTATGAGACATATGGGAGAGTGGGTGGTGGGTGGAGAAGAGAGAGGGAGATAAATGGTGGGCATTAGACCAGAAAACAAGACCACAGGTCTTTTATAAGTGTCAGCCATCAAGTATCCATGAGCAGGGAAGGTCATGCAATACTTCAGTGGAGCCTGTCCTTTTCCATCCCAAGAGAGTGCATTGATTAGATCCTTGTGGTTGGCGCCCCATATGTTCTTTAGCATCTGATGGTTTGAATAGACAGGGTTTGATTTGAGTTCTTCTTTCATTTCCTTGCGAATTTTCATCCATTCGTCTGAGGAACGTCCCATGCTGACCGCAGCGGCTTGAAATCCACAATTCCCATCGCCTTTGACATTGGTAGCCGTAGAGAGATGTTGGATGGCTTCTTTGGGATGAATGTGGTCTTTGTACTTGTACTGAAGTATAGTTTGAGAAAAGATTAATTGTATATAAAATGAACACTAAATAAAAGGAAATTACTAACCAAATCAACAGCCACATTATTGTAAGTACTCCAACTGAGTGCCTCAGACATATAGGTGTCAGGAATAGAGATTGAGCTGGCAGTCATTGAGGTCTATGAAAGGGGTAACCAATAAGAAGCTCAGAATTAAAGATCTCTTCAAAAAAAATTAGCAAAACTCACATCGAAAGGCCTATAAGCATCATTTTCTGCCCAAGTGTTTTCATCCGTCTTAGTCCTTTTAACTGATTCAAATTTCACCTGTTTAAGTATTTTTCCAGACCTCTGATGTATCAAAAAATCATTTAACTTCAGTATAATGTACTCAAGATGGAAATAAAAACACTTACAGTCTTCAAATTTCCTCCTTCATGTTCTGAGCCCTGTTGAATGATATCATCCACCTCTGGAAGCTCTCCACTTGATTCAGACTCCTCCTGACTTTCCTCTTCTGTTGACACAGCCTAGAAAACACAAGGAGAAAGAATTAGATGTGATAGTTGAGTGAAGAATAAAGATGAATCATTACCTCTGATTCCTCAGATTCATCCATCTTCTTAGGCCTACCACGTCCTTTTGTCTTGGCCAAAGGTTCCTACAAGTTCACAAGAAATCAATAACCAAAGACAAACAGACAAGAGATAAATGAATAAATACCTTGTGTTCTGTCACCTGCTTCCTTGGCCTTCCTCTTCCTTTCTTCTCCAATTCTGTGTGTTCATAGCCTGAAGGATCCCTTTTTGTTGAAGTAGTTGATTTGTGTTTCCTTTTTGTGCCCTTTGGTCTTCCTTGTCCTTGGTGATCCTTGCTAAAGAGGGGTTCCTGGATGGCCACTGTGGTGTAGTTCCCTTGAAAGAGCTTCTTGATTTCGCCAATGTAGAATTTTTGCTCGCCAGGTTGAAACATTTGGAATTCCTTAAAGAGATCTGTTAAGAAAATTTCCTTGTTGTTTTCTTTGGTGGGAAGTAGACCGTCACTTGATCCATCGTTGTTGTCCTCTTCAATGAATGTCTGCTCATAAATGGAGGCAAAAAACAAATTAGAACTATAAAACTATGAAAGAGAAACAGAAACCAGGAAATTATATTAGTCAACTCACTTCAAGATCCTTTTTAACATGCCACTGAGAATGGAAATTGTGATGGGTGAATTTGCTGCTGAGTCCTTTTGCTTCGTGAACTTGATGGATGCAAGGGATTCCCATGTGAGAAGAGTAGTTTCCAGTGCAAGTGGAAGTTGGCGGTTTAGAAATGTGGTGAGAATGGATGATCTTGAGGGCATAGTGGGAGATGGTGCCATTTAGATCACCAACACAAGGGGGGAGGCCAGTGAGGAGTTTGTAGGAGTGCTGAGATGATTTGATGTACCGTTTGTGAAGTTGATTGGTCAGAGCTTGGTGGATTTGTTTGACAACAGCAGCAAAGGAGGCAGTGGAAGAGTTGATAAATTGTTTGATGTATGTGTGAAGACCTTTGACTCTAGAGGTGACTGTGTTTCCAAAGTGGGGTTTCTTGTTGACAAAACAGGCTACAATTTTTTCTTTGGAAGGGAGGATGTTGGAGATGATGTAGTTGGCAGTGGGTGGATTCCAAGTCATAGACAGCTGAGTGAAGTTCTTGTGATAGTCTGAAACAGTTTGGGAATGGAGTAACTGATTCCAATGGTTTCAAAAGGTGGACCATTCTTCTTCAGAGTTGAAATGTTTGTAGCAGTTGGACTGGATATTCTTCATAATGTGCCAGGAGCAGAGGAGATGTGAGGCATTTGGGAAGACATGTTCAATTGCTTTGATTAGGGCGGCCTTGTTTTTGGTGACTAGTACAGATGGAGATTGATTGTCCATTGAGATGCAAAGCTGATCCAAGGCCCAAGAGTAGTTGGCTATCTTCTCAGCAGAAAGGAAACAGAAAGCCAAGGAAAAAGATTTGTTTGAGGAGTTAATACCAACAATGTGAAGAAGGGGCATTTTAAACTTGTTGGTTTTGTAGGTGCAGTCTAGGAGGAGAGTGGTGGGAATTTTCTTTGCCAAGTCAAGGGATTTTGGATGAGCAAAGAACAAAGATGGTCATGTGGCCTTCAGAGGTATCAATTGTGTGGTAGAATTCATGATGGCGGATTTCATGAACAAGAGCTTCAATTGGGGTACGTCCTTCAAGTTGGGTGGATCTCAAGAGGTTACGGTGATTATAGATGGTATTGAGGGTGACAGAAGAGGGGAGATTGGTGTCTTGCAATAACGCAGTCTTAATAGTTAATGGACAAACTCCAGAATGGGTTCATTGGGTGACAGTGGTTTTTTGTTCATTGGTTAATTGGCGATGGACGGCATGGATGGAAGGATCTTCAGAAGCTGGGTGGTTGTGGCTAGGATCTTTGATCTTGATTTGGAAGTAGCCTTTCTTCTTATAGAAGTTTCCAGAAAGTTTGAAAGGATAGGAAATCTTCTTGGTCTTCCCCAATTGAGTACCATCTTTGGTCTGAAAAACCCCAGATCTGTCACATTGATAAGTGCATCTGTTCTCCCCATTTTCAGTGGAGGAATGGGTTATGCAGAGGGCATAGCCATGCTTCTTGGCCCAAGTTTGGACAGAGCTATGCATTTCCTCCTTTGTTTGATATGTTAACTCAGGAGGAGGAGCAAGGTTGGGTACTTCAGGAGTGGTGGCGGGAGTGGTGGCAGCATCTTTGGCGAGGAAGAGGGGGTTGATGTGAGACATGTTGGATTTTGGTGGGGTATGGAAGATTCTGGGTGGCGTGGAAGGCTGGACAAATGAGAGGAGTGGTGGTGGAGTGAAAATGAGAGTTGAAAAAATTGAGGGAAAAATTGGATTTGGGGACTTGGGTGAGAGGAGGAAAAATGGGGATTTTTGGTGTTTTTTTATGTGGATGGTTGAGCGGTTGAGGACGAGGGGTTGATGATTCAGGGGGGGGGGGGGGTGGTGTTGGTTTTTGATTGTGGTGATGGATTTTGATGTGGTTGATGTTGGTAGTTGGATGAGCTACCTGGGGACTGTGCACATCATCCACCCTCATTTTGCATATCGAATAAAAACTCGAAATTAAATAAAACCGGGTGTGCGCGCAAAAAACCGGGTTTGCTGGCAGCCGCATCTGCGCAGAAAACCGGGTAACGCGGAAAAACCGGGTCTTTTTATTAATGATAAATTATAACTTATTTTTGGTAAAAAATAGATATAATTTAAATAAAGGATTTTATTGAATGCTCATGGGGGCTTGAATCAGGTCCGTCTGTTCAATCATATTTCAGCTAGTCTTCAACTGTTAGACTATAATACAATTTGAAGTTGAAATTCCCATTTTGGGACAATCAAGCTTGTTTCAATATTACATGTTACATACTGCATGTAATATCTGGTGGCTGACAGTAGTATGATTTGAGGGAAGGAGGTGGGGGAGCTGTCTTTTGGCAAACTGATGGAAGCGGTTGGAACGGTTGGCTGGAAGGCTGGATTGGAGTTGAGAAAAAGAGGCAGTCTTGAGGACTGCTAGTATGCTGGACCGGTTTTCTATGATAAAGCTGGGGAATCAAAATACAGGGGGAAGAAAGGGACTCTTGAATGAACTTCTGGAGCCCTGATGGCAAAAATCAAGTGCTCTTTTTCCTATGGGAACCCTACAAGGGAGGAGTTATCCTTAGTAGAAATCCATGATGTAATTTATCAAATCATTACATGTACAGGCTGTCAATAACAAATAAATCCTTTCAATCATCTATAGAAATCATCTGAGGGCGCTTCAAGAGCTTTTGGTTTGATTTAAAACATGTATTTATCACTTTATCAATAAATAAATGAAACAAATAATCAAGTTATGGTACAAATGCTTATTTCTGTTTAATTTGGTTGTTTCATATATAAAGTTCTGTACCATGAGAATGATTTTCATACTTGCATGATGGGAGAGTTTACAGCTCTCCATTCAATTATTTGACAAGCAACTATTCTGGGAAATGTGTCATCATTTATCATTGTCCCGTTACTTAAAGAGTTTGTCATTTATTTTAATTGTGCAAGTTTATCTTGAGTTTTTTGAAGGTATATAATGTTTTCTTCCTCCCTTGTTTTGTGGCTTTCATTTATTATCATATTATTCAACCCACACAGTATTTATTTGTATGAGTTAACAATAGCAAAAAGACTATAAAACAGTGTGATATTTATGTCAAATGTTATCTAATATTTTATTTAAAGGATAATTACATAGTTTATTCAATTTATGATCACGTATTTTAAGGACTTCTGCATACTAGAATAGCCTTATATTCAATATTTTTATACCTAGTAAGTGTTTTTAGCACTTAGGAGGAGTATCCTTCAAGTTAATTTTATTAGTGGAAGGAGTGAGTTTTCTAGGATACTTTGGCTGAGTTCACCTAGGGTATTTTACTTGCTCTATCAGGATATGTGATAATATTCTCACTTATACCATAGTTTAATGAGTCATGATTTATTTTAACATTAATTTATTTACTATATTTTTTTATTACATTATTACTATGTAATGAGGTATTTATTCTAAGAGTTTATCTTTTTCTTAAGTTTATTATAGTTTATGTTAAATTATTACTTGTGTAATAATCTGTCTTTAATATTTATTTTTCTATTAATTAATTAATTATTATTATTTTGTTCTAGTCTGGTTGTCTCTGAACTAGTAGCAAGCTGAAAAGACTTTAGGTCAGCTGCACTGACTCTAAGGCTGAAAAACATTCTCCTCCTACTTTTTAGAGAATTCATATCCTTTATTATCCAACCCACATTTTCTACTGGAATAATTATCAAGTTACCTTAGAAAATCCCCATCTTAGACCTTTAGATATTCCTTATAAAACATTTGCTGCAAGATTACCACCTCTTACAGTATCAAATCAGATCAAGTGCTTTCCAGCTGCTTATTGGAAATTTAGGTTGCCATATCTTTCATCAAAAGAAAAAGATAGCCAAAAATATATGGTTAGCTGTTAGTCTGCTACTGATAGACTGATTTTTAAATCTAGTCTTTTAATTATAAGGAGTTTAGGGTATGCACTGTGCATAGTTTGGATGATATAGACAGAGTAATAAGTAATTGGTACTTTGATAAACTTCAAGCACAGTGATAGTACCTGGATTGTTATAGAAAATAAGCCAGAGTTTCATACACATAGCTGAAATAAGGTGTGATGTCTGCTTGGTTTGAAAAGAGGCAATGTGTTTTGTTGAATTCTCAAGCTCCCTGATTCTCTGCTTGAGCGTGCACAGCAAGAATTCAGTCAACTGTGGAATAATGAACAAAAAGGCCTACTCCTTCCAGATCCCTTGTGATTTCATCTTCCAACCACTTCAAGATCAATCTCTTTAAATCCTTCTCATTGATCATTCAAGAAAATCAATGATTGACTCAAGACTTCATCAATAAACTCAAGAACAATAATCATTGACTCAAGACCATAACAGGAATAGACTTGTAAAATTAATACCATCATCAATCTTGAGTCTTGACATTGTTTATGCTATCATCCTGAAACTCCCAATTATCTTTGCCTTCCCAGACTGAGCATCCCAATCTATCTCCTTCCTTAATCCTGAAAAAAACTCATTGAGTTCCCTGTGTACTGTGTGCTCATCTTTCTTCTATTCCTTTCCTTTCATCTCTTGTTCTCTTTTACTTGTTGTGTTTGTTGTCAAAAGAACTAACTCCCCTTGCATCATTGCTCCATTACAGTTACACATCTTATCTACACTTCCTGTCTTCATCTTCTTCATCAAATAGCCTGCCTCTTAATTTAATATTTATTACTACTGCCTGGGGTATGCTTCATTCTTTTATTATCTTTCCTTTTTTATTTATATTTTTTACTCACCTTCCCTAGTTTTTCTTTCTATATTTCTGGTTTTAGTTTGTTTGAAATAAATCAAAATCTATTAGATTTAAAGTTGAAATATGAGCTGATGTGAAATATGATTTTAATTGATTATTTTTTAAATGAAGGATTAGGATGGAAAACTGGGTGTTTTTTTGTTTTAGTTTCATAACCCATTTGCTTTTTAGCTACCCCATTTTAAAAACCTGTTGATTTGAAATTGTGGATTTGGGAATTTTGAATCAATGGTTTTTAATGGTGGATGTGAGCAACCGCATCAGTTTGGGATTACACATAGGATTAAGATATTGTGCTAATCCTGGATTAGGGCTAATCCTGTGCTGCAACCACATCAGTACGGCTTAAAACAAGGAGTAGCCCGGTAATCCCTAATCTGGTTCTGTGTACATATGCAAAATGAGCTTAATACCAGGATTAGCAGGGCTCAAATTTGATCCTAGCTAAGAGCAACCACATTGGTTGCGGTTTAACATTGGATTAGCTAGCTTAATCCGCCGTGTCAACCACATTGGTCCGGATTAAACCGGAGTAAATTGCTCCAGGGAGCTTGATTTGGAGTAAGAGGGATCAAATTTGATCCCTGCTAATCCTGGGAGTAAGCTCATTTTGCACATGTACACAGACCCAGATTAGGGATTACCGGGCTACTCCTTAGTTTATTCCATACTGATGCAGTTGCGGCACAGGATTAGCCCTAATCCAAGATTAACACAATATCTTAATCCTATATTTAATCCCAAACTGGTGCGGTTACTCTAATCCAAATCAGCCTCCTAGGATCAACTTAGTTGGACTAACTGTGCGCCAATGCGGTTGACAGGGCAGATTAAGTCCTCTAATCCTACCCAAAACCATGACCAATGTGGTTGCTCTCACAAGCGGTGTATCTTTAGGTTATGAGCCTTTATCAACTCTGAAACTATGACTCCAGTGACCATATCTGCTACAACACAACCAACCCACCTTTTCACAAACTGACCTCTGATTTGCCTCTTTGGTTGCATCTCTTGTTTGGCAGCTAAGAGTAGAGCATAATTGCCTGTCCTTGAGAGTAACTGTGTTACTTGTAATGGTGTTTAGTGAGGTAGCCTTGGTTCAATTTGATTCCATTTTTCCCCTTCCTGTTCCTGAGCGGTGACAAGCAGCCTAACCAGATAAGCTAAGCGGGTTAGCCTCCTTTCCTATTACGGTGGTGTGGCCCACTATCCGGTGCAGAAAGGTAACAGTTTTGTGAAATCACCGCTCTTCTCCCTCTATTTCCTATATCTCATCTTCTTTGTCTTTTGGTATCTCACAACTTCACGGTGAGTAGCCCTTTGTCTCTTGTGTATTGGTGTGACCAAACTCCATTTTTGCTTGAAGAATTCCTCCTTCAGGCCGCAATTCCTATGTCTTGGTGACTGTCTCAGTCTTTACTGACAGTCTGCTTCCTTCTTGCCAAGGTTGAAATGTATTGCTGCCATAGACCCTCAGCAATGGATTCTCTCCAGTTTTCACAATCACTAGAGTACACTCTGTTTGGGGGAGGATCAATGACCTCTTGATTGTGGAAGAATGTGTTGCTGGTATTGGAATTTGCCTGATCAAAGATTGGATTGGCCTGACCGTTCCAAATGATGTTGATGTTGTGAATACAAGCACATGCAAGCACAATATTTTATTTCTGCTCTAGATTGTGGGTTTTAGGCCAGAAAAGAAGGAGGAGCTGTTTAACCTAGGACATTTGAGTCTCCAGAACGTTGTTGAGTGGGCTTTTGATGTAATTAAACATTGATTTAAGATCATGATGCAGGCCAGCAAGTAGGGTCATAAAAATCTGATTAGTGATTTGTTCATTTGGAATTTGTTATTCTATGGAAACCAACCTTTGGCCAACAATTGCTTGCTTGTGTAAGTGATAACGTGTACCTCTATATGGCACCAAGATATTTGGCTCCAGTGCGCAACCTGCATCAGCAAGATAAAGGTGGCCGGGATCTATATCAAAATCCTGTGAGTGCCCATCTTGAAGTATTTGGGCATTGTGCACACTTCCCTCCCATCCAACTTGCATGTAGGTGAACTTCATGCTGAAGTCACACACACCTAGAACATTGTGAGACATAAATCCTTTTTGGTTGCAGTGTGCTGCTGCTCTTTCAGCCGGTACACTCACTGGGACATGTACACCATTGAGTGCTCCAAGAAAGACATTTTTCAAAAAAAGGTGTAAATTTCAGATTTGATGCTATGTGGTGATGGATGTGTTTGGGAAAAGGAGAAATGAAGAATTCTGGGGCAACCTGGACTGCAAGCTCAAGTATGTGCTGGAAGACCCTGATTGCAGGCATTGTTAGCTTTCAAAAAAACAAGGGCCCAAAGGTTCAATAACACACTTTGATATTGTCTGCCCAGAGTGCTGAAAGCGGTCATGAGCCTGTTGATTTGAGTTATTGTGCCCAATGATGTAAAGGAATATTACGAGTTGTTTGTCCATTGGAAGGAGCTTTGATACTGGTTCAATTTGGACTGCCAAGATCTTATCACATAAGAAAATTAAAGTTGAAGTGGTAACTTGAAATACATCAACAGTACGGCAAGGATTTCCCTGAAGGACTGCTAGTGTATAGTCTGCACCAGATAAAGGTAATTTGTTTTACAGCCTTGGAACAGTTTTGTAGTGGGTCAAGGTGGTCAGAAGGAGTTTGATTCAAATCATAACAATTGTTTCTTCATCAAGAAGAAAATCATCTTGTTTAGTATTGAGATTGTCCATTATATAGCTTTGCAACACATCTTGGGCTGGGTGTGTAGAGTTATAGGATTACACAACATCACACAACATTTATTAAACCATATTACAAATTATATGTTTCACACTATTTCACATATCACAGACATGTAAAAAAATTTAGAGTATATAATTTGTAACTGCAACTATCCATTAGAGTTTCCTCATCTACTTTGGCAACTCAAACTGAATAGTCGCAGAGCACTTACTATTATCATTTATCTTTATAGGGTTTACCCATGGAGGGGAAATTTGCCCAATATTTGCTCACAGCTCAGCCAATTATTGGGGGTGGTTGATTTGGCACTTGGTTTGTATATACCTCGCCAGTAAGAGCATCCACAGTCGTTGTGATAAAATTTTGACAAATGTGGAGCTCTTAGCAAGCTCAATAGTTATTAGCGGGACTCAAAGTTGAGGCAATTCAACTTGCCTGCCAATTGGCAAGTTACTCTTCAAGTCTCATTGTTGAGTACTGAGTAAAAACAATTAAACTGGGTTTCAGAGGAATAAGGTACAGTTTGGCTTGCATGCATGCAGGCAAGTCAACATGCCAGAAAAAATGTGCAGAGCGACTTGCCAACTGGCAGGCAAGTCAACTTGACTCAACTTTGAAACCCCCTATTATATTGAGACTGTCCCCACTTGAGGCTCAATAACCCAGCTCTATTGCTGGGTTATCAAGCCGGTTCCACACTTGTGCTCCTCTGCAACTCAAGTCAATAACTCAAGTTGCAGAGGAGCACTACACGGGGTGGCAGTTTATGGGTGGGGAGTTCTCGGGGGTGTTGAATGGGGGGAGGGTTCACAATCGGATAAGGTGACCTGTGAAAGTTATTCACGAGTTACCTTATCGAGCTCGATAGAGGTCCATAAATTTACCTCTATCTAATTCTAGCTAATCAACAGTTATCGAGCGCACGAGTGTGGCAACGTCTCGATAAAGTTGGCTTATCGAGCCGACTTATCGAGACGATTGTGGATGCTCTAAGCACCAGCTTTTCACTTTCATCTCAAAATCAAGCCCACTTCCCAGGTTTACCAATGTATCATACATACGTGTTCTACACACCGGGTGGTCTATGTTTGGCCTAGAAATGCATCATAGCAGAGTGACTCCAATGAAAAAAAAAATAACAAGCACCGTTAACGAGTGCCGAAGTAGTGCTCTCCGGCCTGCTGCTGCATATTATTAATGCTGTAGGCAGCCTCGAGTTCAGACCTGAGGTACAGCGCATGAAGCTTGCCGTGCAATAACACCTGAAAACCGATTTTTGAATGTCGGATGGACGACATGACAATGAAATTACGAAAAGCTTGAACCTCTGTTAAAAAGGGTACATAGATGTTGCGTAAGGCGCGGGAGCTGAGATTAAGGAAAAAGGTATCGGGCCCTACATCTGACAGCCAGGCTGGAGATAAACGATCGAACTTATTTAGGTAACGCTCAACAATTAGCAGTTCGTTAGGCAAGGTACAGCTTGAAAAATATCTTCGTAATGGAAAATCGTCAACAAACGTTGCCTGGAGAACCTGCGCTCAAAAAATGTATTTCGAGTCACCCAAAAAAAGGGGGCTTACCTTTTTTCGCAGCTCATTCCTCCGATAAAATGAAAGACCGGTTTGAAGTTTACCAGAAAGACGATACGTCGGTCTTGGGTAGCACAAGCGTCTAATGCCACTAACAAATTTGAGGTCGAACAGTCCGTTCGTTCGAAAATTGAAAACCAAGGTGGACCTCAAAAATCTGGCGCGCGCGTCATGCAAGAGTAGCCGGTCCCTCATCTCGCCGCTCACAGATGAGGCACGTCGTCTTCAGCATGCTGGGCGAAATGTTATAAATAGCTAGAGCCTGTTCGCCCAAGAAGCACGATGATAACTCCACGCCATCTTCTCAAATATTATCACCATTAACTAAGAAGCCAGCCACCCTCTACCCACTAAAAATCGATATCCGAAGCACTTGTAACAATGTTCCCCATGACGTTCAACTTCCTCTTCGTCCTTTCATTCATCGTTGGTTGTCTTGGAACTCCTCTATCTCCCAAGAGAAACCATCTTGAGCGTCGTTTCAGCGGCAGAGCTACTTGGTTTACTCCTGCCACTGGTGCTTGCGGCGACACCAATTCGGAGAGTGACTACATTGTGGCCATGAATCAAGCTCAAGTGAGCGACCGCCTTCCCCTTGTCATAACACACGCCTCTCATCACCAGTGAGAATTCCGAGAAAACTGACTAATTGGCAAAAAAAAAACGTGACAGTATGCGGGTGGTTCCCCGTGTCACAAAACAGTTTCCATCAAGAACGATGCCACGGGCAAAACCGTGCAAGCCAAGGTGACCGATCAAGTTCGTGATCTTCATCCGCTATCTCCCATCTGTTGATTCAAAATGACTGACCACTATCCTTTTCAGTGTCCTTCCTGTGGCTTCGGCTCTTTGGATGTCTCACCTTCAGTGTTTAACGCAATTGGAAATTTGGACGAAGGTGTTTTGCCGGTAAGATAATTCGGCTCTTTTGGCCCGACCTCATGAAATGAATGTACTTCAGGTATGCATCTAATGCTTTGCGCGATGTTTGCTTTTTGTTTGTGTCAGATTTCATGGCAGTTTGAATGAAATTGCCATCCAAATTAAGAAGCTTTAAACCTCTTCAGATTTTTTTTTCTTCATGACAGCAAGCTGAAGTCATACCTTATTTTCAACTCAAGTTTTCAACAATTGCACTGAAAAAATCGCCTGTATCACCAGTCCAAATGTGTGTTTCCTCCAGCATCACTGCATGTAAAATGTAAACTGCCATTTCTATGTGTATAAATAATTTTAGGCTTGCTTCTTTTCAACAATTCTTGATGCATTTCTGGGTGTGCAATCATCTAGGTGGAAATGTGTTCACGTATGTTTAGGGGGAAAGCTGTAATGTGTAGTGAGAAGCGGTCACCATTTTGGGTGACTTTAGATATTAGTTTGCCGTGTGGATACCATGACTTATCCTGGATCACTGGACATCGAACTCAGCTAAGTCACGACAGCTTGGAGCGGGCCAATGGGTCTATTCTGAAAAGATTATCTATACAGCTTATCCACCGTCTTGCCTTCACGAAGTCTAATGGCAAGTCAAAGATCATCCAGTCGAGTAGAAACTCCCTTATGCTGGTTCCAATTCCATCGACTCAAGCGTCAATGGTATTGGCGCTTTCGATGAAGTCTGTTTTCTGTTACGTAAATAGAGCATGCATTTCATTCGGTCTGATTTTAAAGAAGATAGCATGATCGATGATGAGAAGAAAACACATGAAAGAAGACGATAAAACGAGAGAGGAAGACAGAAAAAAAATCAGGTTACATGATCGAAGTTATCCGGATGATGAAGAGGACTATAAGGGACATCATGGGTGTCATAGACCGCCCCAGCCGCAAGTGGGGGAGTAGGGAGATCAGAAGTCGTGGACACAGCATTGTTATGAGCGGGAGAGGAAAGGGAAAGATCAGAAAGACGGCCGGTAGTCTCATAAAAGGTTGTCCGGATTTCTTTCCGAGGGTCAGCGACAGGATGGTTATCTTTGGAGTCGCTGTGACGACTTGATTCTTCAGCTGGGGGAATATCATTACTGTTGCTAGACGGGATCCTTCCCGCGGGAGCCAAAACGACTGACACACGATTCTTTGGCTTCATGCTCGTCGCATTAGTCGATGCATTCGTTCGATTGATACTTTCATTTTTGTTCATCTTCATCGACTCTTTATCATCTTTTATCGCAGCAGTAATCATATCGAACCATCGCTGCTGCTGTTGGTTGAATTTCTGGGATGGGTTTTTCATCTTCAAGTTGAACAACTTAAGAAGAGAAAATAGAGGGGTCAAATTAGTCAATCTCCAAACGAGCAGTAAAAAGTTTGATCAATAGTTCATGCGAGGAGATCTCGACTTACTTGTTGGAACCGTTGCCGTAAAATCTTGAAGGTCAAGAGAGTCTTGGGATTCATCGAAGCTTTGATCTTGCGATCGATGATGACTGATTCGGCTGGCATTTTAAAATCGGCTTCGCCACAGAGCAGAAGGATTACTTTTTCATTGACCACTCCTGATTCCCAAACATCTTTACAGACCCAAACGTCAGCATAGATCTCAACGGCCAGACGTAGACAGAAAATACTAACAAAGTTTTTTCGATTGCATGATATTGAAATAAGTTACAAATCGGGCATCCCCAAAGTCAGGGCGACGACCGCTGCTGAAGTTGACACTCGAAGGGTGGATCGAAGCTGGAGCGGAGTTGGTCAAGGTCCTCCATCCGCCTTGTGCGTTCGAATTGGCATTTCCGATTTGCATTGGCCCATCTCGGACCAAAAGCTTGGGAAACATAGCAGCTCCAATACAGCCCATGACAATTTTATGTTGGTCAGCATTGAGGTCTAGTTCCGCAGGTACATTGCAAAATCTGCTTCTATGACTGAAGGAACCAGCGCCGTAAGATCTCGAATTCAAGTCGACAAATCCCGCATCCACCAAGAATCCAAAAAATTGTGACCGGAGATCTTCAATTTGTAAAAGATTCTGTTTGGTTTTTTTTAAAAAAAAAAGAACTTTTAAACCTCTGGCCTCTCAAGCTAACAAGTTTAGACGACACTAGGGTCCGGAATTAGATCATCTTACCGAAAAAGACAGCATGTTCTTGCGACAAAACTGATGAACATGATCGTTCTGATAAGCCAGTCGCCAGGAGTTGTAAACCTTGCAAATGGTCAAGAAGTCCGAATTTTCGACTTTAAATGATTTCTTGATTGTATCGGCCTCTTGCTCTCGTCCAAATGGAGTAAGAAAGGGACTTTTGGAATTCAACGCTGCCTGGAGGTACAGATACGATCAAGAATCAATTTTACTTTCCTTAGTTTCAATCTTCTCTATTAATGTTGCCAAAGCTAAAACAACACGGTCTGAAAACTCAACGGCAACTGTTAACGCTGGACTCAAGCAGCGAAACAAGCATCCCAATATGAGAAGTTTTCCCATGTGAACATCCATCGGAAGTTTGACTAGATGTCGGCCCAAAGGAGTAATCTCCTCAGTTGGAGTCAATGCTTTAACCTGAAAGTCGGACAATTCGTCAGTGAGTTAACAAGCGCAAGAACTAAAGTGACAATCACCTCAACCAGAGAAGCAATAGCGCGCTGAACGTTAGCAGTCGATGGAGGGTCTAAAGCTTGTAATAGGACGTCTTCAATGGATGTTCCGATTTTCATGATCTTAATTCTCAATGCGAGATCCTGAAGTGATAATCGGAGCATTTCGGGTAGCGGATTATCCGCAAGCTGTGGTAGACAAAACGCCAAACGAAAAAGAGGTTAAGACGGCTTTGTAGCGCTGGTATGTTCAGGTCGACGTACATGAGTCTCCATGCGATGCTTGGTGAACAAATGGAAGCAAATCCCCTCTTGGACTCTTCCTGCCCTACCCTTACGTTGAGTCACATTACTTTTGGCGATAAAGGTCTCAACTAGTTTACTGATTTGCCTCTTTTCATCATAACTGGTTGACACAAGATGTAAACTGAGCCATGTATCTTGCTTGGCATTGTTCTGTTTGGCGAAAAAATAATTTGGGCCCTTACCGCATTTCCTTATGCTTCCCGCTGTCGATGACACACGTGACATCTGGAATCGTAATGCCGGTTTCGGCGATGTTGGTTGAGATGACGATTTTCCGAACGCCGGGAGGTGGCTTTTGGAAAACCAAGCTCTGATTTTCGTTCGAGATGGAAGAGTGTCTTTTTTACACGTAACAAAAAAGTCACCCAGCAACTCTTTTCACGCATAAAAGAAGGTGGCCAGACTTACAAAGGGAATATTTGAAACGCGGTAGTGCCGAAAATCGCATGACTTTCAAGGATCTCCGTTAGTTTTCGGATACTATCGAGAGACTATGAAACGGTGTTACAATCGCTCTTAGGTCACATGAAATCTGCATAAAAGGTCAGGAAAGAAAAACCTGAAAATCTCCAAACTTACGGGTAAAAAAACCAAAATGGCACTCGAAAACCGTTCTACAAGGGTAGGATTTTGCCAGCAGACTTGCAAGAGTAGCAAAACGATAAGATCCATATTAATAAGATGTTCGTCCAGGACTTCCAAGGTAGCCCGAGTTGAAGCATCATAAGTGTGAGCGAGGGCGTTATCGGTGGTAGCTGCCTCTTCATCGTCATCCAAGCTGGGAATATCTTCTTGAGTCGAGGAGACAGTTTTGAGCATGACAGGTTTCCGCTTGCCTCTCCTAGCAACGTATGGACTATCGGATTGAGCATCCAGGTGGTAATTCGTCAACTCAATCACATCTTCCAAGAAGAAACTCGTCACTGGAAATGTCCGGCCCGGAACCTTCAGGATTGGACAACCGTTCATGTAGTTACTAATTTTCTCTGCGTCTACTGTTGCTGACATTAGAACCACCCTGTGATATATCAACATCAGCTTTCGTATGATAAAACCAGTTTAAGCCTTGTGAGCAGCTAGAAAAAATCACCTGAGATTGGGACGTCGCTCGAGGATGGTTTTTAGAGCTACAAGGAGGAAGTCACTGTCTATACTCCTCTCATGAATCTAACGGAATGAGCAAGTTGATGGGTTGCGTGAGTTAAGTGAGGTACAGTTTTATGCTAGGGGATAGAATATTTGATTTGACCGACCTCATCAAGGATTAAATGTGTGATGTCTTGAAGGTCAGTACCGTTTTCTAGCATTCGCAATACGACACCCTGGGCATATCGGTCGATTTGAACCCATATTAGCTATCCTCGAAAAAAAAAGAAAAAATGCAATGGAGAAAGAAATGATTCTTACAGTAGTAGCATAAACCAATCGACTGGTAGCCGAAGTTTTACTCTCTAGTCTGATGTTGTAACCGACGAGGGAACCCACTTGGCCGACAGCACCATTAGGTTCGCCCAATTCCTGCGAGACACGTTCGGCCAAAGAGATGGCAGAAATCCTCCGGGGTTGAGTACAGAAGATCTTGACGGGTCTGCCATTTGCAAGTTCATTTTCTAAAATAAAGGCAGGCAATTGAGTCGATTTTCCACTGCCCGATTGGAAACCCATTGTTGCAGTACATGAAGAAGCCAATGGATAAATCATGGTTTCGCAAATATCCAACAATTAAACTGCGGGAAAAGGAATAGGCCTACCAGCCGGTTTCACCGCATAGTAAGATCACCTGGTTCTGCTCGACGGCGGTTACGATCTCATTGCGATAAACTGCGATAGGCAGAGTGGCCCGATATCCCTGAAGGAGTTGACCAGTCGAAAAACCCAATTGAGATCATGTGCAAGCAATTATTCATGGCAAGTGCAAGAAAATACGCACCAGCATCACTTGGTAAGAATGCCATTGTTGCCGCATCGCAAACTCTTCCATAAGAGCCAAGTCACCGGAGGCTCGTCCGGCTTGGGCGTCGTAGGAAATCGGCAGCGAAGTTTTCTCATCCATGGAGCCTTGGTTTGATTCTTTCGGCCGTTGGAAAACCTATACACAAACGATGTGACAATTCGAGGTACGGAAGAAGTTTATTACTTTGTAAAGCCGAGCTGGAAAAAAAAGAACAAGGGCCAACCCACCGAGGTTTGGTCACTGGGTAAACATGGGTTATTACTCGACCGGTGTTTCAAGATAGCTAATAGGCTTTTGACGAGGTCGAGATAATTTTGATCGTCCTCTTTCTTGCGTTTCTCCTCCAATTCATCCCACAGCTCTCTGAACGTGACAGGAAGGTACCTGTGACTGGATGACGCATTTTGAGAGTTCAAATAGAACAGCGCCAGTGTGGCAACATAATTGTACGCCTGGGTTTCGTCGCGACAGGCTTCATCTTCCATAGTGAATGTCTGGACCGGTTGAGGGTTGAGTTTGGAGGTGGTGGTGCTGAGTTTTCCCGCTTGGGTGGGGATTAATTTCCGGCTACTCCATTTGATCTCGACGCTTGCACGGATCGACCGACTTCCACGACAGACGACTAGGTATTGGGGTTGTGCGAACTTATCTAATCGGCGAAGGGTCTCTTCAAGGAGACTTTGAGGCGTCTTTCCGGAGAACTGCTTGGGCAGCGGCATGTCTCGCACAATGTTGAGAGCTGTCTTCTTTGGATCTGTAGAAGATCCAGCTGGCTCATGAGGCAAGAGAGCCGGCTCATCAAACATCGATCCGCACAACATGGATTCATTTTCGTTCTGCTCGCGTTCAGCCTCGAGGCTCTCAGCTGATGAACGAGCATCCAAAGGTTTACAAGATGGACTGAGAGGCGGCGATGCTGAGCCGCCTGCCCTTTCATAGCCTAAGTTTTGAGGTTGATCCTGCCCAGGAGTGGATACGATGATTTCGGGATCATCAGATTCTTCAGTCTCGTCGTCACCTGCTTGCATGGCGGTGATCGGTATTATCGGTGATGATGGCGGAGATTTGCCATGACCCACCACAGGATCCATCTCCAGACTCTGATCTAAGCTGTCATCACAGACGGTACTCTCGGGTACCAAACCGCACTTGATTTCTTTGATCTTGATCTTGAGGGCCTGGTCTGTGCGACGCGAAGCGACACGTGAGTAAAGATGGGAAAAACAATGGTGGAACGTATCTTAGACCGACCTGCTTTCTTTTGACTAAATTCGTAGCTTGCCTGGACCAATTTAACTTTATCTTCCAACAGCTTGACCTCTTTCTTCAGCTTTGCAGTATCTTTCAGAGCTTTCCCTTTGAGATGAGCGGTCCCAACCTTCGAGATTTTTTTGGAAAGCTCCATGATCGAAAGCTTCAGAGCGACATAATCTTCTATGGTGGTGGGCGGGTCCTCGGCTGAGCCCAATTCTTCCTCCTCGAGCTGCTGCTGTCGTTGTAAAATGAAGCTCTTCGCCGTGGGCGAGGTGCTACGAGCTCCATGGTGGCTTAATTGTTGAGAGTTGGAGAGTTCACTTATAAAAGCTAGATCATTTGACGGTAGTTCGACCAACCCGTTTTTAAGATCACAGGAAAGATTTGGTTTGTCGTTGGCGTCATCTGATGTATTCAAATGGTCCTTGGTAAGCGTAAGAGCGGGAGTCGATCTCGCGTTGGGGCTATCAACTTGCAAGTCTTTGTCAGTCGGGTTTAATGAGGGATCTTCGTTTGAAAGACTATCATATCCTAGCAATGCATCAAAATTGTTTTAAGGTTTCATCAATGAATGACCCAGATAAAAAAAAAGTGACAGGGAATCACCTGCTAAAATCAGCTCTTCATTAGAGCAATTCAAAATCATCTGTAAAACATATGAATCAGTATCCTGAATACCTGGCGGGCAAAGATGTAGGGTAGAGGGATATAGAGGAATTGTTTCAGTAGAGAACTGGCAAAAGTCGCACATAATCGATGGCTTCTTCAAGCTCTAGGCCTTTAATTTTTTCTAGACACTGTCTGGTCCGGCTCTTTGGGAAGCCAAGTCCATCTAAAACACCATATAGAACCGCAAGCTTATATAGGGCCTTCTCCTCATCTTCCTGGAGATTGCCGGATGGGGTATTCGTCGCCTTTACGCCAGAGGTCTCGATAGCCAGTTGCGTGTCTCTGGCATATTCTAGGATGTCAGTTTGCTGGGGCAAAACGATTAGTCAGTCAGCCCTTTGATTGTATCCAGCGAGCAGTAGAGAATAATCATGAAATAAGAGTTACTAAGCGGGAATCCGACCAGCGAAACCCGGACCAGCCTTTGGCAAATCTTTTGTCGTTTTCAATAATCTATTATTCCAGGTTTGAAAGAAAAATCATATTTTATATAAGTTATTTGTTTAGAGGCTGACATGCGGTTGGGATAACCAAGAAGTAATTAGACAGGCCTTGAGCTGTTTGGTAATTTCCTTCTCAGAGGTTGGTCTCAGTTTTTCAGCCAAACTATGCGTTTCTCTCTCGTCCGGATCTTGTTCCCATTCATCCTGGACCAAAGAGCTGCCTGGATCCCCTTTAGCAAAGGTGGTTTGATTGGGGTCGCTAGACTTGGGAGCAGATGGGAGAATAGCGGAGACAGATTGGTTGGCTAAGATGTGGTCGCCATCGGGGGATAGGTCAGCAGATGTTGAGGCCTCGGCCGGATCGGGCTCCAAGACTTTCTTAGGGATTGAAGTCGTGGTGAAGCCTCTGTTAGCTGGCTTCTTGACTGCCTTCTTCTTCTGTTGCTTTGGTGCCATTGTTCGTTTGAATCTCCTCAAGCGATCCGTATGCTCAGTCCAAGCTCAAAAAAATGGTATGTATGTACTATCCCGACCGCTGAGGCTGAATTCTATGCGTAGGCCGAACACCGACTATGCAGAAAAATTGGCCCGGGAGGCAGGAGATCTTGGTAACCCAGAGCCTCTGAACCCGCTTGGGAGTATGCCTTCAAGCCCTATGAGACGTTGTTTGCCTAATCTATCGCCCGAAGTCCAGGTGGTGAAAATAAGGAAAATGGATATTAAACTTCAAGCGTATATCGTGCTACCATCAACCGGCTAGAGTCTAAACCCGAACAAAATTTCAATTAAATCAGCCACCGGGGTGACAGATTGGTCCCAAAGAAACGTGATGGAATAGGTTCATGGAATATGTAAATTATTCATTACCATTTGCATACATGTGAAAATTATTGAGAGTAGGTATCGCGATCGCAGCGGTAGAAGAACGGATAGGTCTCACTTCCAAGTCCCAGGTGACCACCCGAGGGTCTTTTCCAAGTCCTAGGTTGATTTCTTGATGGTTTGGCTCTCGGTAACTTTCAGAGCAGATAATTGATAAATGTTGTGTGCAGTTGTTTGGTTTTCCTAGGATACCCGGCTCACTATGAGCGGCACATCCTTCAGTTCAAGAATCCGATGGGATAAAGTCCGTTGTCTCGGATTTTATCCGGCTTACCGCCGTACCGTCCGGTCATTGTGCTCTGACATCTTTAATCACCACAAGACTTTTTCTTGTACTTTTAAAGGGCTATAACATGAATTTATTTTACAGAAAGTGATAACTTGGGAGAGTTCCATTATTGAAATTCTTCACTTTCAGGCTTGATCCAAACTAGGTTTTGGTCATTTCCGCATTGGTCAGGTAGAAACTTGTGGGTTTTGCATGAGATCAATACTTATAAATTGAATTTTGTATGCTGAATTTTTCAAAATCCGTGAAGACACTTGAAAAAATAAAAAGCTCAAGAAACTGATTTGACATACATGGTGACATTGAACCATCTGATTGGGTTACCCAACAATTTAACAGAATCAAAGCAATTGAGAGGAACCTGTTGTGGGTGTAATTTGCACAGGGTTTTAGCTGTTTATGCAAAGTGGTTGCAAGTTTTGAATTCATGATAAATTACAAATCAAATATCAAGTTAGAGCATCCACAGTTGTTTTGATGAATATTTGACAACTGTTGAGCCCTTAGCAATTATGAAAGACTTCAAGATGGAATAAATTATCTTAGGAAATGATTATATAATTAATTAATGCATGGATGTTATGAATTCCAATGGGAGATACTTTACTATTAATGAAGATTTACTCAAAAAATTGGTACTAGGAATATCAGAAAAAATGAACCTAGAGTAACTGGAATGTAATGCTGTAGATGACAATAAATTTTGCAATATTATCTCTGAAACTAAGATAGCAGATACTCTGGATCTTATGCAAAAAGAAGCATTAAATAACTTGTTGCACAAGAAAAGACTTACCTTTTCCACTGCTGATGAACCATTTGGACACAATAAAGTTCATTAAGGGACGATAAACCTGGATACCACTAGGACTTATCCACCTGCCCTAAGGACAGCTGCTTATCCAGCCTCCCCCAGAAGGAGAGAATATTTGAAACAAAATGTTATAGAAATAGTCAAAGTGAATTGTTTATGCAAATTTGGAGCTAATGAAAGTTTTGAAGTTACAACTTCTGTAATTTTTTCCTGGCATAATGCAAAGGGGGCTTGATAAATGCACAACCATTCCAGGGGCACACCCTATTTTTGGTGTCAGCATGCCAATGGATAGGCATGCAGGTCACACATCCATCCACTGGCATGTGATAACCATTGAAGGATGGGCATGCAGCTACACACCCTTGTAAAGTAAAGGGTGTGCAACTTGCACTCCCTTTCTATGTACATGTGTATGGCATCACCCATAAATATGCACACAGAGAGGGTGTGCAAACTGCACACCCATTTCTATTTTATATTTATGGGCAATAGCCCATACATATACACAGTAGTACTGATGTAAGCAAACACCTATCTGTGTTTTCTTACATAGGTACTCCCAGCATAGACCTCACTTTCCCCTTTTGCCCAACCCCCCCCCCCTTTTTTCCCTCCTCAACCACCACCTCACACCAACCCATCAACAGACACAAACAACCAATTGATCAGCAAAATTCCCTCCCCACAACTGACCCAAGCCACCTGAACCAATAACACAACCAGGTCAGTCCACTGCCACTTTCCCATTTTGCCCTTTACCCCATTCCACCATTCCCCCATGCCCCTGTGCCCCTGTGCCCCCACCCCTCCCCCCCCCCCCCCCCCAAAAAAAAAAAAAAAAAAGAAAAAAAAATCCAAGAAACTTCACAGGGCCTAATGAGCCCTGTCTGCACACTACTACAGGCCCTTTGTAACTGGCCCAAAGGGGAAAATGGGGCCTCATGGGCCCTGTTCAAGCCTTCAAGGATTGAACAGGTCCCACTAGGCCTCTGCCCAAGTCCTTCATAGCACTTCAGGGCCTTTTTGGTCATGTCCAAACCCTCAAGGAGAACAACTGGGCCTAAGGGTCCTTTTACATCTCCACAGAGGCATCCAGGGCCCAATTGTCCCTGTCTAAGCTCCCCAGAGACACTTCAGGCTCAGCACCCAAAAAACCCTGTCAAATCCCCACAGAGACACCACTTGAAGTGCTTTTTCAACTTGTGAAATAGATGAAATATAAATATCTCAGACTTACCACAGAGCACCTAGTACTCACACTGTCACTCAGAAGCAGTGCACAGAGATTCAACTTGTATTCTAAATGAATTTCCCTCACCACCTCCCCATAATTATTATTTTCAAGCCAGCTGATTCTGTCATTTCATTCCTCTGAACACACAGAAATAATCACCAAGCATTCTTTGCATCAACATTTATTACCCACCTGCACCTGTGAGTGCATGATCAATCTCCTTCAAATTATTCACCTTTCCAAAATTTCTCACTCTGTTTGTTATTTATAGCAGAAAATGTCTCAGCCAGGTAAAAACAGCTCCTACTACCATTGAGATCCCAACCAATATTTCATCTATCCTCATCCACACCTAGGCCACATTATATAAAACTCACAGATATCACATGCTTACCGTCACCCTATCCACAGCCAGTCACACTTGGCCAATTATGTATGTTGGGGGCAACCCAATGTGTCTAGCTCACAATGCCAACCCAGTTACTCATCCAGCCCTGCCTCTTTCCTGTATCAGCTGCAACCGCCAGTTACATTTGGCCAGCACCCTTATTTACAAGCCACATCAAAATCTAGACTTCCTCCTCAAATTTCCCAACAATTTCCCTTCTTACCCAATTATCTATCCAATTCTGTTTCATCCTCAATTCTTCCAATAACTCATTTTGACACAGAGAAACAGCCTTGATTCAGAAGATATGACCACCCTTCAGATCTGTCACACTCCATGAGCTTTCCAATCCCTGACCAAGTCTCACCTGCATCCCATATGGTGCATCAAATTGCAAGATTTCCTCCACAAAACAACCTTCTCACCCAAACTACATCAATCCAGTTTTCTCCCATGTCCCACAAGACCTCCAATAACCCCCTCATCAGCCAACCAGACAAATCAACCTACTTTCAATTACAATTTAAAACCTAAACCAACAACCCTCTTGCCCCTCAAACAATCCAACACCCAAAATCAATATCCAGCAACCCACAAGTCAACCAACCCACATAAAACTGGGACAGCACCAACATGCAAGATCTTACAATCAAAAACTACCACCAATCCTCTATGGAAACCAACTTACTACTAGACTCATTAAGCCCACATTTCCTGCCTTCTGCAAATCACATTCTGGCTCCCTCTGTTCTCTCTCAAATCAATGAGGATAATGCTTAAGTTGGGTCTCAGTTTCCCTTGTGATTTTTCTTTCTTAAGAGCTGACAAATTATTCATTATTAAAGGAATTTTAATCTGTGATTTATTGCAGAAAAGAAGCCGACACACTAAAGAAGGAACATTAGAGATGAAACTGAGAAAAGACTTAAGAAATCATGAGATTAGAAAGAAGAGATTGAACCAACATTATGGTAGACAAGGACATGAGATGATAGATGACGACAGAGGATAATGAGGAAGGAAGAAATGGGAAAGGCTGAATAAGGCATGTTAGTTGAGTCGGGTGAAGCCTGTTGAGTAGTTGAGTATAATCTTACCAGGCAGGAAGGAAGCTTTGAGTGTTGATGAGTGAATGTGAGATAAGAAAGGGATAGAAGGAAGAGAAGTGAAGTAGGAAAAAGAAGGGAGTGAATTGATGAGGATTGGATTGAGTAGAGTTTGATGTGAGTCGAGGATGAGTGAGGATGAATTTGATTGAGGGTTTGTTGTTGTTGATTGAGGAAACTGGTTTTGGGTGTCGAGGATAGAAGAGAGAGGGAGAAAGGAAGGAGGAAGAGGATGTCACAGTTGTGACATGACTGTGAATTTTACACTCCCCGTGACTGGGAAGATTTTACGGATGGAATGATGAAACAGGGATCAATGGTCTTGGTGAGTTTGAGTATAGAGGATTTGGGAGCAGCCTTAGTCAAGGCGTCGGCAAGCATGTCAAAAGTACGGATGAGGATGATTTTTATATTTTTGGACTTGAGTTCTTGACGAATTCCTTTTGTCTTCAAATCGATGTGTTGAGTCTTAGGATTTGAACCAAATTTCTTGAGTTTGTTGTTGAGTCCTTTTTTGTCTATGAAGTGTGAGGTGGCGAATTTTTCCTTGAAGTCATCTTCATTCAACATTAAACGTTCACATAATTCTTTGTCATCAATGTAATGGGTTGCAGCGCTGATCTGGATATTCCAGATGTTGGATAACAGGGCCTTCAACCAAGTTCCTTCGTGGAATGAGTCAACAAGAGGATTCAGCTCAGCTTCGGTGGATGAATAAGTTACGTTGTGTTGTCTAGAACTGTTCCAGGAGATGAGTGCGCCAAAGAGATAGCATAGGTAGCCGGATTGTGATGTTTGGGAGGTAGGATCGTCTCCCCAGGAAGCGTCACTGTATATTTCTAGCAGTTGATCAGCTTTTCGAACTTCAAGTGTGAGCTTGAGATCTTTAGTGTGTCTGATGTATTGCCAGACTTTCTTGACTTCGTTCCAGTGTGACATGCCGGGTTTGACTGAGTAGCAAGCAAGACTTGAAACTGCGAAGCTTATGTCTGGACGAGTATAGCCTGCAATGTAATTCATGAGACCGATGGCCAAACGGTAATTGATATTTTGTTTCTTGAAGATTTCATGGTTTTCGTCCGAGGCTTCCTTTAGTTTGAGGTTGGGAGTGAGAGGAGTCAAGGATGGTTTGCAGTTGGTCAGACCAAGTTCTTCTAGGCCATGCTCGATGTGTTTAGGTTGGGAAAGAAGGATTTTGTTGCCTATCATTTTGAATTTCATGCCGAGAATGGTGTTGGGATCGTGACAGGATGAGTTTGAGAATCTGTTTTGGAATTTTTCTTTGAAATTGTTTCCCAATCCGACCAGCACTAGGTTGTCGACATGAAAGAAGATTCTTGAGATGTTGTCCTCGCACAGATACATGCACGGATCGCAGTTTGATTCGTGGAATCCTATGGATTCTAGCCACAAGACTAGTGTTTCGTACCAATTCTTTGGGGCTTGCTTCAGTCCGTATAGGGCTTTCTTCAGCTTGAGGAAGGGTGCATCTCTGTTTACACCCTTTGGTGTTTTGATAAAGACGTTTTCAGTGAGCGGGGCGTGTAGAAAGGCCCCTTGAACGTTGAATTGAGTGATCGTGAGATTTTGATGTAATGCGTAGAGGAGGATCATCTTGAGTGTGGAAACTTTGCCTGTTGGAGCAAAGGTTTCGCCGTGGTCGACACCCTCGAGGGCGTGTAGAAAGGCCCCTTGAACGTCAAATTGAGTGATCGTGAGATTTTGATGTAATGCGTAGAGGAGGATCATCTTGAGTGTGGAAACTTTGCCTGTTGGAGCAAAGGTTTTGCCGTGGTCGACACCGTCGATTTGTTCGAAACCTTGTACACATAGGCGGGCTTTGTGTTTGAGAGGATCACCGTGGCAGTTGTCCTTGATCTTGAACACCCATGTGGTATTGAGCGCGTTCGGAGGTTCTTGATGATGGTCTTCCCATACTTCGTGTCCTTCGATGGAGTCGATTTCCTTTTCAATAGCCGTTTTCCTGAACGTCTTGTCAGAGCATTTTATTGCTGATTCAAACGTAGGCGGCTCGTAGTAATGATGAAAGCCAAAGCAAACTGGAGGCTTGATGGTTGATCAATCTCGTAGTGATCTTGACGAACCTTCTTGCAAGAGTGCGGGTTGTTGAGTTTTAAGTGATTGAGAGATCTTGTTATTTTCGAGTTCTGAGTCTGTTGAGTCACGTGATTCTTGTTCCTGATCATTCCCTTCCTGACTCAACAACTCGTTGGCCTGATTGGTTTCATTTTCCTGAATGCTTCTAAGATTTTCTTCCAAACCGATCTGCGAATCTGATTCCTCTGGGACAAAGTCGTCCCAGTCGCTGGTGTTCTTGAGTTCAATTTGAGGGGTGTTTAAGAAGCGGACGTGCTTGGAATCAACAATTGCTCCCGTTGAGAGCAAGATCCTGTAGGAGAGAAGTTGAACGTTGAAACCCACTAAGATCCCCTCTTGTCCCTTTTCTTCAAATTTTCGCCCCTTCTTCCGGTTCATCTTGAGAACTATTGTGGTTGTTCCAATCGGTTTGATGAACGACTGGGGAAGAGTTTTGTTGTGAACGAGCTCCCATGGTGATTTGGTGTCGTCCTTTCGAGGAATTTGATTGAGCATTAAGCAACACGACTTGACGACCTCATGCCACAGGTTCTTGGCTATTCCGGATCCTCGGAAGGTTGCCCGCATTGATTCCACTATCGTTCGATTTGCTCTTTCCGCCCTACCGTTATGTTCAGGATGGTACGGTTCGGAGATTAGCCTTTGAATGTGGTGTTTCTCCAGGAAGTTGACTAACCTGGTCCCCGTGAACTCTCCTCCTCCGTCGGAGCATATCACATTAGGGAAATACCCCAGTCTCTTGTTTTCCGTTTCAAGTAGGTTGATCAGGACTGTTGTGGTATCGTCTTTGTTTGCTATTGGGAAACCAGCCAGGTAACCTGAGAAGTTGTCTACCAACGTCAGGATAAACCTGGTTTTGATTTTTGATTCTGGAGTGATTGGGCCAATGAGATCGAGGTGGATCTTTTCGAAGACTTTGGTGGCCAAGTGTGAAACCGATTTGAAAGAGTGTTTAGTGATTTTGGACAGAGCACAGGATTTGCATTCGAATGCGTTGCGCTCGGTCCTGGATATTGATTCTGGAATGAATTGAGAGATTCTCTGGATTGAAGCATGTCCATACTTTTCGTGGATCGCCTTGAGAGATTCCTTTGGAGAACGTTGGTTTGAGTAGTGAGCAGAGAACTTGATCGTTCCTCCTACAGCGTCCGGTTGATCGATGACAAACAGGTGGTTTTTGATTTTCCCTTTCAATCTTGGACTCCCGTCTTTGGATACTTCAAAGGTATTGCTTTTGGCCGAGATGGAACAACCTTTCTCCAAGAGATTTCCGGCACTGATAAGATTGACTATGATGTCTGGGACAAACAGACAATTCTCTATTGAGACGATTGACTTCCCCCATTGGAGGGTTACTCTCCCGACCCCTTTTATCGGTAAGGTAGCTCCTTCTTTACCGGTTCTGATAACATCTTGATCCCTCAATTCTAGACTGTTGAAGAATTTTGAATCGTTGAAAATGTGCGCCGACGCTCCGCTGTCTAGAATTATTTCAGATTTGGAGTCGTTGAATTCGGTCCAGAGAGTTATGAGAGACATGTAGTAATTGACGTTCTTATTTGCTTGCCATTTGGCTTGAGCTTCCTGCCACCACTCCGGAGCTTTCTCTGGGTGAAGGTGCCAGCACAAATCCGAGGAATGATTTGAGTCTTGTTTGGGATTGTGATATCCGGCCGTGCATCTCTTTCCTCCATTTAATCCTGCGCCACTCTGGCCAGTTCACGTCTCGCTCCCTCTACTCGGTTTTTGATATTTAGTCGAGACAAGGGCAGCTTGAGTGCTTGAGGAAGATTCTTTGACTTCGGCCCGATTTTCATTGTTGAACTGGGTCAGATGATTGCAGACAAACTGGACTGTTAAGTTCTTGTCCGAGTGCATGATTTGCCGCTTTAGGAGATGAAGATTTTTGGGTAATTTGAATAAGATTAAGTATGCTAGAATGTCCTGAGGGAGATCGATTCCAACATCAACTAGCTTTTTGATTGAGACCTTGATGTCCGTGACAAAAGCTTTGAGGGCATCTTCCTTGAACCTTACGTAAAGGAATTCGTTGAAGACTCAAGCTCTGTTTGAGGATTCATCCGATGCAAATTGATCTTTGATTGCCTTCCAGAGGGATTTAGCTGATCCTCTGTTTTCTGCCGTAACAATGTTGTTGTGCGTTGGACTGTCCATTTTTGAGATGAATAGAAGTTTGAGTTCCGCGTTGATGTCTGCTGCTAGAGGTGATTCATCTAGGGAATCGAGTTGATCCAAGACCCCCCGCAACTCGAGCAGCGCGGTCATCTTGTCCTTCCAAATCGAGTAGTTATCCTCCGACAATTGAGGAATTGTTTCCAAAGCCGTCTTTAGCATGGCTTGTCAAAATTCATCATTGTTCGATGGTGTTGCCATCCTGGCCGAGTTCGAGTTTTCTCGCTTGGCTGAATCCACTGCCCGGTTAGCTCAGTCGGTAGAGCATTCGGCTTTTAACCGTAAAGGAATTTTAATCTGTGATTTATTGCAGAAAAGAAGCCGACACACTAAAGAAGGAACATTAGAGATGAAACTGAGAAAAGACTTAAGAAATCATGAGATGAGAAAGAAGAGGTTGAACCAACATTATGGTAGACAAGGACATGAGATGATAGATGACGACAGAGGATAATGAGGAAGGAAGAAATGGGAAAGGCTGAATAAGGCATGTTAGTTGAGTCGGGTGAAGCCTGTTGAGTAGTTGAGTATAATCTTACCAGGCAGGAAGGAAGCTTTGAGTGTTGATGAGTGAATGTGAGATAAGAAAGGGATAGAAGGAAGAGAAGTGAAATAGGAAAAAGAAGGGAGTGAATTGATGAGGATTGGATTGAGTAGAGTTTGATGTGAGTCGAGGATGAGTGAGGATGAAGTTGATTGAGGGTTTGTTGTTGTTGATTGAGGAAACTGGTTTTGGGTGTCAAGGATAGAAGAGAGAGGGAGAAAGGAAGGAGGAAGAGGATGTCACAGTTGTGACATGACTGTGAATTTTACAATTATCAGCTTCCCTGTCACGCTCTGTGATGCCAAGGACTGGTATCCTTCTAGCTACACAAGGTGCAAGGCAAAAAACAATATGGAATAAGGGTTTTTTGGGTGATTTTTAATATCTTTTTTATTAATATAAAAGATATTAAAGGTTTTTAGGAGGGGCCTGCAAGCAGGGGTGGTTTAGTTCCCTCCAAAGGTTATTTAAGACCTTAATAAACTGGGGCCTGCAAGCAGGGGTGGTTTAGATCCCAGTGATAATAGTGGCTGAAAAGGGCCACAACTCCTGAAGGAAAAAGACTTACTGTAGGCCTTAAGGGGAGGAGTGGGGACTTTTCAGAGGGAAACTGGACAGCTTGAAGCGGTTGGAAAGGTGTGGTGGACAGCTGGACAGAGTGGGAGTTGAGAGAAAGAGGCTTTGAGTCTTGAGGACTGATTTACTGGGCAGGACACTAGTAGGCTGGACTGGTGGAATGCTGGATGTAAATATGATAAAGCTGGGGAATCAAAATACAGGGGGAAGAAAGGGCCTCTTAAATGCCTTTCTGGAGCCCTGATGGCGAAACACCAAGTGTTATTTTGGCTATGGGAACACTACAAGGAAGGATTTATCCTTAGTAGAAATAAATGATGTAATTTATCAAATTATTACATGTACATGCTGTCAATAATTAATACAGTCTGTCTGTCATCTGTAGACATCATCTTAGGGCGCTTCAAGAGCTCTTAGTTTGATGTACAACATGTATTGATCACTTGATCAATAGAATAAAAAAGAAATAATCAAATTATAGTACTGAATCTTATTTCTGTTTAATTTTGGTTATTTCATATGTAAAGTTCTGTACCATGAGAGTTCTTTTCATACTTGCATGGAGGGCGCTTTTACAGCTCTCCATTCAATTATTTGACAAGCAAACCTCCTGGGAAAAGTGTCAACATTTATTATTTTCCCGTGATTAAAGGAGCTTGTCATTTTATTTTAATTGTACAAGTTCTTTTAGACTTGTTTGAAGTATTATGATATTTTATTTATCCCCTGTTTCGTGTCTTTTCATGTGTTATGATATTATTTAACTTATACTGTATGTATTTTGTATAAGTTAATAATACAAAGATTATAAAACAGCGTGATATTTATGTCTAATGTTATTTAATACTTTATTTATATGTTTAAAGGATAATTAAATAGTTTATTTAAGTAATTATCCCGTATTTTAAGGACTTCTACTTACTAGAATACTCTCATATTAAATATGTTTATACCTAGTAAGTATTTTAGCGCTTAGTAGGAGTATTCTTTAAGTTAATTTTATTATTAGAAGGAGTAAGTTTTCTAGGGTACTTTGGCTGAGGTACCATAGGTTATTTTACTTGCTCTTTCAGAATATAAAATAATATTTTTATTTATCTCAAAGGTTAATGAGTTATTATTTACTTTATTATTAATTTTATTATATTTGTTTATTACATTATTACTATGTAATAATGTTTATATTCTAATAAGTTATCTTTTTCTTATTTTTATTATAATTTATGTTACATTATTACTTATGTAATAATGTCTCTGCCATATGTATTTTTTATTAATTAATTATTACTTATTTATTGTTCTAGTCAGGTTGTCTCTGAACTAGTAGCAAGCTGACATTCCCCACCTGCTTTCCTGCCTTCTGAAAATGACCTGCTGGCTCCCTCTTCCCTAAAAGAGTCCAATGGTTGGAATCAGAGTCCTTGTGAGGTCTGTGGTGAAATTTGTAAATGGTGAAGGTGAAAAAAGTGGCAACCTTGCTATCTGAAAATCTTCAAACAGTCAACAAATCAGTACAAAAAAATCATGTATAGACAAAAATAAAATCCCTCAAATTAATGAGGATAATGCTCAAGGTGGGTCTTAGTTTCTCTTTTAATTTTTCTTTCTTGAGAGCTGCCAAATTATTAATTATTCAGGTGGATCAACCTCTACTACAACCATTGTACTGTCTGCAATCCTGGCTTGCCCAACAAGCATACCCCTGGAAACTTCTGTTATCTCTCATGTATCTGAGGATAATACTCAAGGTGAGTCTTGATTTCTCTCACTCCACATCACAGAAATACAAGGAGAGTTCTAGGATGATATACAAGAGAGCTATGGCCAAGATACAAACTGTACCATCCTAAGAGACATCCTCCAGAGTAAAAACAAAAACCTGGAGTTCAGCTGGCAGTGATAAAACCCTTTGTTTCAAATGATGTTTTTATTTCCATCTAGACGGCTGGGTTAAATGATACTACAACTTTGGGGTCACATTGTGGGACAGAAGGTGAAGGATTACATGCATATTCAGTCTTCATGGAGAAAAATGACTGACAGGGAGCAAAAGCGGTGACAGAGAAGGAAGAAGAGAAAACATGGCAATCAGTGAATGATGAAATTCCAACAGATCTTGGTGAGGAAAGAGAAACGGTGCCCAGATGGGTGCTGGCCAGGAGACCGTGTATGCCCGTTAGTGATATGGGGTTAGGTTTGAACTAGGGCATGTTATATTTGAATAGTGTGTACACAAAAAGAAAATTTGTGATAGACGCGCGCCGGTCTTCCCTCCGAGTCCGACGTCGATCTGACACAAGTCGGACCCGGCCAACCACCGGAAAAAAGGGAAAGTCTGAGAAAGTAATCCGGCTGCGCGTCTCCCCAGTATATAAACCGATACATGTACACGCTTATCCAATTTTTACCCCGCCACTACCTTGTCTCCTTCCACCGTCAGCCCATCGATCTCCTTCCCAAATTCCTCCCTCATCAAACTACAAATCTAGAAACCCGTAAGTCTTTGAATAGGCCCCCCCTCTTTCACTGGTCGTCTCCATCCGTTTTCTCTCTTGCTTCGCTCCCTAACACTCTGGACAAGACGGGCAGTCGGACCTCGGTCCGATCTGTTACAAAATTTCCACGTCTATTTGATCCTCATTTTCCGGGAGCAAGATTAATCACGCCTCTTCACTACTCCTTTCGAGCTGTTCACCTTGCTTTTCCCTCTCGGGAGAAGTGAGCGAGCGGGTCGTTCAATGGATGTACTTTTATCACGTCCCATTGGTCGTAGTAGACTGCCCAGTCACTCGAGGCTACATACTTTCTTCTTCACTGTCCCCCTTATCCCTCTCTCTTTCCAGGCATACTAATCAGCTTCCACGTACATCACATCATTAGTTCATCACTCGCGATACCCACCCGAGACACACTCACCCTTTCGCTCAAACCAATCTTTTTCACCATGGAAACGGTGATGAAAATCTTGATCGGGTAAGTCTTGACTCCACATTCCCTGGTCACACTTTCGTCGGTTCCAATTAGCCTCAATTGTAATCAGGTTTCCCGAAGGGTAATCCATTCTTCATTGGAATGTCCTACCTACTTTTTGAACGATTCGTCAGCCCGAGGCAGACGGGCTTGATTCCTATACGCCTTGCAGGCCATTTTTGTGCCGCGTCTTTTTTCTTGTTTTTTAAAAAAAATCTTGAAATAGGTTGTGTTGCCTTCTCTTAGTGATTTTAGTACCCTTAATGGCCTTCTTCGTCAAGTACAAGCCTGCCCCACGGTCCCGATCTCGGGTGACAACGATGACGAACGGTTCATCGACGCGCTCGCGGATGGCTGCGAGGTGGGCTAACATGGAGCGTGGCTCGCGGAGCACACGGAACGATGAATCATATGCCGATGCCCAGCCCGGGGACGGTGAGATGGTGGAGGAGATTGGGCCCGGTCGGACATCCGACGAGGTCGATCCGGCCGACTTTGGAGCCTTGGCATCTTTCCGCACCATCGAGAGCTTACAGAGACCCCCGGGCTCATTCGGCTCGAGCCTTGTTGGCACTGGTCCCAACGGGACCCGGAGTTTCCTCAAAGGTAACGCGTCCATCCTTTTCTTTTCCCCGCACTCATTCCACCGCCCTGATCCCCTTTCTATTCTCCCCCGAGCAGGATGGTTCGGACTGGATGAGCCCACTAGCGCCGGCTACAACACGCGCCCCAACCAGCACGAGAAGTCTGTTAACGGTGACGTCCTTCCGATGCGCGCGACTAACGGTGACGCCACGGAAGACATTTATCCTCACATCCCTGTTGTCCCCCACCATCGGATTCCGACTGCCGACGATCACGACTGGGAAACACGCTCACAGGGATCAAACGTCTGATTCTCGATTTTTGCATGACCATCCCTTCCTTATTTTTTGTCTTTTCCGTTATATCCTACCTGCCTCCTTCGTCGAAGTGCTTTTCTTAGGTGTACCAACAAAAGTTAATGATACATACCCCATTCAATCCCCGCTGTCGTTATTCGTTCTCGTATACATTCTACGTTTTTTGAAAGGAAAACGCCTCGTTCCGGGCCTCCCGTTTGATCCTTTAATTAAGGTTCCTGACTTCTTGTTTGAGCTTGTACGAAGGCCCATTTTTGAATCATTTGCTCTGCACCCTCTCGCCTGCATACACAGTCTGATGGATTGTTATGCATACTGCCTGGGAGATTTAATTCTCCCGTCTGTGAATCAATAAACTAAAGATTGTATTTCAGAATGAGTAACATGAACATGAAATACAATAGGAAAAATGAGAGAAAGATGAAAGGTTAATACCTAAAGGCGAGAGCAACACAAATGAGATGAAATAGCTCTTTTAGAGAAGAACGAGGACAAGGAAGCTGAGGAGGAGGACAACTAATATAAGATAATATTAGTGACGACAAAGATCAGGAGAGATAATAGTAAAAATGTTCAATACCTGAGATGGAGGAATTTGTAGGATGAGGAAAGGAATCGAGGTGGAAAGGAAAGAAAGAGAGATAGGGAAAATGGAATAAGGAAGATAGTGGATGATGATGAGAGAATGAAGTCGATAGATAAGTAATCTTGAGGAGAGTTTGAAGTATGAGTGACAACTATGTGAGTGATAAGGAAAATGGAATAAGGAAGATAGTGGATGATGATGAGGGAATGAAGTCGATAGATAAGTAATCTTGAGGAGAGTTTGAAGTATGAGTGACAACTATGTGAGTTGTTTGTTTCCTGGGGATTCAGTTTCCCAGAAACAAGCAGCTTAAATATCTTCTTCTCCGGGGATCGAGCGAGAGGAGTTGAGGGATTCTTGATGACCTGATCAAGAATAATCTTGATTTTTCCTGAGAAGGATGACGACATAGGAGGTTCGAGGGCTTTAGGATTTAGACCAGATTTAGCGCACGCCTTGTGCGCGACAAGTCGCAGAGGAAGGATGGGATTCATATCTCAACACCCCCCCTTTCCTCCAGACGAAGTAGTCCCAACGCGTCGAGCGACTTAGCCAGAGCTGGCCGAGGAACCGATTTGGTCAGAAAGTCGGCTAACATTTGATTTGTTGGCGTATACTTCAATGTAATCTTGTTAGTCTTGATGACGTCGCGAATGAAATGAAGTTGAATCTCAACGTGTTTCATTCGTTTTGCGTTACTGTTTGCCTCAAAGTTTGCGACCGCTATGCAACCTTGATTGTCTTCATGAACAACCGTAGGCGCCATTGAGAGGGAGATGGATACTTCTTGAAGGAACTGACGAAGCCAGAGCAACTCACAGGAGAAATCTGTCAGCGCCCTATACTCCGCTTCACAAGATGAGAGTGAAACAACAGGTTGCTTCTTTGTCTGCCAAGAGACAAGGTGCCCGTTCAGCAATGAGACGTAGCCAGTTATTGATCTTCTAGTGGCGACGCAATTCCCCCAATCTGCATCGGTAAAGCCCTTTAATGGTTGAGGGGAATTTCGACGATAAACCAAGGCGAAGTCGGGAGCACCGGATAGATACCGCAAGACATGGGTAAAAGCCTCCCAGTGATTGATGCCGGGGGACTCCAAAAATTGAGAAAGGGTACTGACGGCGTACGCTATGTCAGGACGAGTGGCAGTAGAGAGATAGCTCAGAGCCCCAACAGCGCTCCGGTAGTTGACTCCAAGGCATTTGAAACGGTCTCTTTTGTTGATCGTGGACGGCGCGAGATGAGTGTTTGGGACAAGGGGTGTCGACACCGAGCGACAAGCCGTCATCCCGTAGAGATCTAAAAGGGATTCTACATAATGATGCTGAGACAAAACAATCGCATCGGGTTCGTGTAAGACCTTGATGCCAAGCATAAGATCCGCACGACCCAAGTCTTTCATATCGAATTCACGTTTGATTTGATCTTTGAAGGTGTCAACGTTCTTGCTAAAGACAGCGAGATCATCTACATGAACAAAGATCCAAACCGGGTCACCCGAAAGACGATAGAAGACACATGGGTCTGAGGTAGCTATGATGAAGCCAATTGACAATAGCCAGTTCGACAGACGTGTATACCAGGCAAGCGGCGCCTGTTTTAGGCCATAGATAGCCTTTTTTAACTTGAGACATTGACGCTTCTTGTCTAGGAGAACACCTTGAGGAATAGATAGGAATACCTCTTCTTCCAGATCCGCGTTCAAGAAGGCTGTTTTTACATCAAGTTGATGAAAATCTAACCCAGTCGCCGCAGCGTGAGAAATGAGAGCACGAAGGGAATTCAAACGACCAGTTGGCGCAAATGTCTTAGAGAAATCGATACCATGGACTTGGGAAAAACCCTGGGCACACAAGCGTGCTTTGAAGCTGACCACGCCTTTATCGCGTTTCTTCCTAAAGACCCAGGTCGTTCCAACAGTTTTGATTGTTGGGTCCCATTCAACCACATCCCATACTTGAAGCCGCTCCATCGCCTTTAACTCTGCTTCAATTGCGCCGCGCCAACTTTCCGAGTCCGCACTCTTGATAGCTTGGTGATAGTGGTTAGGGATGAGATCACCAGAGGAAAAAAAAACCCTAGGCCTGCGCGAACGAGTGCCTGATATGATATTCAAGACAGATATGTCGCTTGAGACCGATTTGGAGACAGGAGGTGTAGGCATAAGCGAAGATCCAGAATCATTCGCAGCGGGTCCTTCTGGAGAGGGAACGTCATCAAGTACCGGAGAATTGTCCGAGCAAACAGAACTATCATCGGCATTGTTATTCAAGTATGTTTCAAATGGGGAGTTCATGACATCACTTCCAAAGGTCGGGAAAATTCCTTCATCAAATTTTGCGTGTCTGGTCGTGATCAACTTTTTGTCCTTGAGACGCAGAATGCGATAGACTGATCCTTCATTCTCAAAACCGACCAATATTCCAACATCACCAGTATTGCCAAGCTTCCAGGTTCGATGGTTCTTTGGGACAGCAATGTAAGACTTGCAACCAAACGTCCTAAGGCGGTGAAGAGGAGGAGTAGTCTTAGTCCAAAGCTCATATGGAGAAGAAGATCGGGAGGGAGTAGCTAACATGTTGGAGATGAAAGTCGCCGCATTAACCGCTTTGGCCCAGAAAGTTCTTGGTAGATTACTGGTCGAAAGGAGGCATCTGGCCTTGTCCAGAATTGTCCTATTTGCACGCTCGGCGAAGCCATTCAATTGGGGAGTTTCGGCCGGGGAAAAATTGTGAAGAATTCCTTTAGCAGATGTGAATTTTTTAAAAGACGAATTTACAAATTCCCCCCCTTGATCGGAAATAATTTCTTTGATCCTCTTGTTTTGAAGGTTTTCGACAAGGTTTGCAAAACGTTCGAATTCTTGAAAGGCTTCAGATTTAGTCTTTAGAAATCGAATGAATTTGAATGAAGAATATTGGTCAACGATCGTAAAAAAATATTTAAAACCAGAAACTGAAGGAGGATTGAAGGGTCCAACGAGGTCCAGATGAAGTCGTTGGAGAGGAAATTGAACTGAAGAGAAGTGACTCAAAAAAGGAGTAAGAGTCATCTTGGAGCAGTTACATACCTCGCATAGGGAATTCCCAGTCGAGAGGGGTAGATTCATGGACTTCATAACTGCTTCTCCCGGATGTCCGAGTTGATTGTGCCAGGTGGAGTGGTCCATTTTGATGTTGATCATGGCAGAGGGACAGGAGGAGAATTTAGCGTGGAGGAGATTATCAATGATTTTACCGGTAAAGATTGAACCGGAGTCGTTCGAAATATCAAAGGTGTCCAAATGTTTAGAGATTTTCAAGGATGTATCAATGAGTCGAACCAGTGAGATGAGTTGTTGTGAAATCTTGGGGACCAAGAGACAGTCGACAAGCTTCACAACCTTCCCATCTACAATAATATCGGCAGATCCGAAACCACTGGCAATCAATGGGGTATTGGGATTACCCGTTTTGATGAGTATTCTCTTTTTTGTGAATGTCGAGAAAAGATGTTGACTGCGAAGCATGTGATGGGAAGCCGCCGAATCGATGATGATGTTGTCGGAAGATTTATTGGAGATAAAAGAAACAAAAACAGAGGCATGAGCTAAACTTGCGCTTGCACTCTTGTTTCTGGATTGGCGTAGTTGAGGGAATTTTTCAAAGCATTTCGCCTCAGGATGTGCTGATTCGGGGTTGTGAATACCATTAGCACAATAGTGCAGTATTTTGAAAGGAAATTTTGAAGTGGTATTTGACGATGTGATAAGAGCCGATGACTTATCGTTGTCGGATTTTGATCCCTTATGAGTCAACCACGTTTGAAGAGCATCGAGAACCAAGTATGGAGAAGCCACGCAGTCTTCAGAAAGAGCACAGTTATCGATAATTTTGTCTAATTTTTCGTCGTGCATGAGTTTTCCGAGAACGAGATAAGAGATGATATCAGGGGGCAGATTTATTCCAACTGCGTCGATGTCCAACAGATGAGTCCGAGTCTTATCAATGTATTGTTGAAGGTCGCCCATGTATGATTCAGCGGACCAGGCCATGAAAACACGTCCTCTGTTAATAACCGAGTGAGAGGCGTATTGAGACGAGATCTTCTTCCAGAGGAGAATAGGGTTGGAATCAGTTTGAGAATTTACAACTTCATTGTAACATCGAGAGTTAATACGCGAGGTGATAATTGATATGGCCTTGTGTCCAGATTTTAAATAGGTTGCCTTCTCAATGTCGGTCGCATTGATGGAGATGGGGATGGTACAGCAATCCCAGAGATCCTTTCCGCGGAGATAAATGAACATTCTTGATGACCAATTAGTGTAATTCGTGCCATCGAGAACCGGAACACCATTAGACGCAGGAGTATCGTTTTTCTCAGAGCTTGACATTTTTGTTCTTGCCTTTTAGAGTTATTCGATTATTGATTTTTCTTTGGTACGATGAGGTAGTTGGGGTACGAGGAGCCAATCGAGACTGTAAATCTGTGAATCAATAAACTAAAGATTGTATTTCAGAATGAGTAACATGAACATGAAATACAATAGGAAAAATGAGAGAAAGATGAAAGGTTAATACCTAAAGGCGAGAGCAACACAAATGAGATGAAATAGCTCTTTTAGAGAAGAACGAGGACAAGGAAGCTGAGGAGGAGGACAACTAATATAAGATAATATTAGTGACGACAAAGATCAGGAGAGATAATAGTAAAAATGTTCAATACCTGAGATGGAGGAATTTGTAGGATGAGGAAAGGAATCGAGGTGGAAAGGAAAGAAAGAGAGATAGGGAAAATGGAATAAGGAAGATAGTGGATGATGATGAGAGAATGAAGTCAATAGATAAGTAATCTTGAGGAGAGTTTGAAGTATGAGTGACAACTATGTGAGTGATAAGGAAAATGGAATAAGGAAGATAGTGGATGATGATGAGGGAATGAAGTCGATAGATAAGTAATCTTGAGGAGAGTTTGAAGTATGAGTGACAACTATGTGAGTTGTTTGTTTCCTGGGGATTCAGTTTCCCAGAAACAAGCAGCTTAAATATCTTCTTCTCCGGGGATCGAGCGAGAGGAGTTGAGGGATTCTTGATGACCTGATCAAGAATAATCTTGATTTTGCCTGAGAAGGATGAAGACATAGGAGGTTTGAGGGCTTTAGGATTTAGACCAGATTTAGCGCACGCCTTGTGCGCAACGAGTCGCAGAGGAAGGATGGGATTCATATCTCAACACCGTCCACTGCCCTCCTGTTTTCACGATTGACCGCTGATTTGTTTTAGCAGAGGGTGTTTCATTACATCTTAAAATGCTTGTTAGTGTTGGGTGCGGAATACATCAAGGAACCTCCGTGCAGTTTGATCCATCCAACAATTGAAAGCAATGGTAGATTTATGCCATTCTTCAAGCATTTCATGGGGCACCAGATCATGGTGTTCACATACCAGCTCACATTCCAGCCTCCAAAACCCAGTGGCTTGCCGCAATCGTAAAGGCTTCCTGTTTCACAATGTCCTTGTTGTCTGCGACTTCAACCTCTGTTTACTTATCTTTGATTTGGTTGGGAGGGGTCAGCACATGATGTCCGATTATTAACTTCTACAAGGACAGACGATTTCAAAATACCGATGGACTTTCCACTTGGCTGATGCAGGGTATGGCCTAGCAAGAGGAACACTGTTGCCTTATTGTGGGGTTTGGTACCACCTATGCAAGCAATTTTTGGCTGCAAACAGGTGAACTTTGTTGTTTCTTCTTCCCTAATTTAATCCATGCTAATAGAAACTCTTAAGCTGGAAAATCAGGCAGAGCGTTCAATCTGTGGCATGATATGTTGCAAAACACAGTGGAAAGGATCTTGGGGATTTTCAAACAAAGTTTCCCAATATTCACCAAACTGCTTGAATATACACTTCCAACACAAAGCTGTCTGGTCATTTGCTTGGCTGTAACTCACAACTTTATTATAACAAGGGCCATCTCATGTGGATGACTTTCCAGAGCAGTTGGACCAATCATTGAGCACACTTGATGTCTCAGCAGACAACACTTTTGGTCATATTTGATACCTTATTGTATCAAAATGTGACCAAATCCACCATTAGGGGGTATCAAATATGACCAAATCCACCATTATCTAATCAACTGGTTTTGAAAATCCACCATTTTTAAAAACAATGGATATTAATACAAAATGATTCAAAATTCTCAAAAGTGAAATTTTATTTGAAAACTTAATCCACTGGTTTCAATTGTGGATTTGGTCATATTTGATACCCCCTATTATCTGATCAACTGGTTTTGAAAATACACCATTTTTAAAAATCATGGATATCTATATCTGCAAAGGGTTCAGAATTCTCAAAAGTGGCATTCTGTGGAAAAACCTAATTCACTGGTTTTAATTGTGGATTTGGTCATATTTGATACCCCCTAATCTACTAAGCAGGACACTAGTAAGTATAACTGGTGGAATGCTGGTTGTAAATATGATAAATCTGGGGAATCAAAATAAAGGAGGAAGAAAGGACCTCTTAAATGCCTTTCTGGAGCCCTGATGGCAAACCACAAGGTGTTCTTGTGGCAATGGGAATACCAAAAGGAAGGAGTTAACCTTAGTAGAAATAAATGATGTCATTGATCAAATTACTATGTGTACAGGCTGTCAAGAAATAGTAAAGAATTTCAATAATCTAATGAAATCATCTGAGGGTGCTTCAAGAGCTCCTGTTTGAATTTATAATATGTATTGATCATGTGATCAATAAATGTCTCAAGCAAATGATCAAATTACTATACAAATTTCTTGTTATGTCTGTTGAGTTTTCTCTGTTCCTCCTCCCCAAAAATTCACTCCTTTAGTTATAACTTCTTTTATCAACTTGGATCAAACTAGAATACTACATTTATATACTAAGTTTTAATGTATTTACAAACTCTTAGTTCTATTTGTTTGATTGTTCTCTTTTTTGACTCACTTTCTGATATTAAAATTTGATTGATATGAATTAACACCTCATTTTATCTGTGATTTATAAAAAACATTTGTTCTTGATTAATTTGTCTTGCATGACTAAAAGAGACTGAGATTTCAGTATGGTCAATTATCTTACAAGAACTTATTTTTTATGTCTCTCAAATTTTATTCAAAAATTTCTTTATTTGTTATTATTATTTATTCATTATCCATTACCACAACTTGATACACTTGTATCTAGACTATAAATACATAGCCTAGTACCATCAATAACACACTATCAGTTCTCCTCATAATCATTCAGTCCCAATTATTGAGTCCCCCAGAGTCTGTTCATCACAATCATCCCTCTTTCTCTTTGCCAAATATTTAACAATGTCTAATTTGTTTACGCCATATATGAAGCTCTGTACCATGAGAATTATTGGCTTAATTGCATGATGTGCACTTCTCTAGATCTCCATTCAATCATTTGACTAGCAAGTATCCTGGGAAAAGATGTCAGCATTCATTGTTTCCCATGATTCAATGAGCTTGTCAATTCTTTTTGATTAGGCAAGGTTTCTTTGGTTTATTAAAGGTATCTAATTGTATCTTCCTCTTTTATTTCTTGGTCTTCATGTATCATCATATTGTGTAAGTTATACAACATGTATTTGTATTAGTTAAAAGTATTCAGACTGCTATAAACAGGGTGATATTTATGTCAAATGCTATATAATATTTTATTGATGGGTCTAAGGGATAATTACATAGTTTATTCAATTTATTATCCCATATTTTACGGAGTTCCAAATACTTTTGTAACTATATATTACATATCTTTATACTTGGTAAGTATTTTTGGCACTTAGTAGGAGTGTTCTTTAAATTAATTTTATTAATAGAAGGGGTAAGTTTTGTAGGGTACTTTGGCTAAGGTACCCTGGGTTAATTTGTGTGCTATATCAGAATATGAAATAATAATATATTCATTTATCTCACTGTTTAATGAGTTATAATTTATATTACTGTTATATATTTACTTTACTTGTTTACTTGTTTATGACTTCATTAATATGTAATAATGTATCTATTATACAAATGTTACTTTCTTCTTATTTCTATTCTGATTTGTTATAGAACCATTAGATTATTTAATAATTTCTCTTTCATGTGCATTTTTATTATTTATTTATTTTTGGTCCAGTCAGGTTGTCTCTGAACTAGTAGCAAGCTGACAGAAGCTTTCACGGGGGCTCTCTATTTTTCAGTTTTCAACCTTGCTCCTCATGTAAAAATGAAATTATCAAGTGAGAAATATCTCTTTTTAGTCTCCGTCCACAAAGCCCCACTCACTGGTTAATACTAAAAAAGAATCTCAAAGCTCCTTTTTAATCCCTGGACTCCTTCCTCTATTCTCCAATGTCCCTTTAGAGCCAAAGCTCCAATACTGAGAGTGGAAAGTGCAACACATTAAATGGAAACAGTAATTTTTATCCATGACACAATGGCAAAGCTGGCCAGCTGTGATTTTCAAAACCCTTCATACCACAAACTGAAGATCATTTGTAAGACTTTCACAAAACAATTCCAAGTCATTCAAGTTTTATCTACACTTCTTTTCATTAACCTGATGCATTTACTATGATCAGCTTTGCAGTTGAACTATGATGGTATTATTGTAATTATTTGATTTCAGACCAACTAATATTTCTACAATTAAGTAATTGAGCTCCCTGCACTAGTGACTCAATACATGATTCAGAAAATAAGAAAGTAACAAGACAATATTCTTTACCTAGAAGCAGATCAGTATGTAGTTTCATTTGTGTACATATTTGTATTTTTAAATGAGGTCAAGCTTCAGAGAAGAGATGAAGTTGAAGACAATATGGGAATAGTTGAGACTCAGAAAGCAAAGAGGGTGAACAAATTAAATCTGTGTTGATATTGAAAACAGTTTTTTGGTTAAGTAATAGTGACAAGAGGAACAAGTCATGATAAAGCAGATTAATATACAAGTCAAATTCCTATCAGTTGATCTGGGTGTTGGCTTCTTACATTAAGTATGCTGTTTTGAGTCTTTTCTGGATTCAGTATTCTCAATGTGATTCATTAAATCTACAGGGACAGTACAAACTGTCTCAATCATGCTATGTAGAGCTTTTTTTTTACTTCCTTTCTTTGACCTGTCATGTCATTTTGATTATAGTCAAAAACCCACAAACTCTATCACTTACTGGGAACAGTGGTTTATTAATATTTTGATTGTTTGGGTTCAATAATTGCTTATTAGTCTTTGGTTCTGCTCTTTTGTTGTGGGTGTAATTGGCACATCATGCATGCATATGCAAGATGGGCTTAGTCAGCTAGTCAATGAAAATTCTCAACTCAACTTGCAGGTACTCTTGTCTGTGCTTTCTTTCATTTCACTCAATACAAATTGTGAAGACTCAAACATCAAATCCAAGAAGAACTTGAAGAACCAGATCAACAGGTAACCTATTGTTAGAATTAACAAAGCATTTTTCAGACATTTAGCAGAAAATGATTGAATTGGGCAGGATTTGAACCAGCGACCTTAGCAGAAGCTAACACAGCTGTCAATCAGCTGTTGCAACAGCCTGCTGCGACACATGTCGCTGCGGACGGGTTTGCAAGCTCAAGCCCGCGTCCTGCTGCAACAACTGCAGCAACAGGCCTGATCTGTTTTGCGACACCTTGAGTTCCTGATGCAACAGGTGAGGTGCCCGGACAACTCCGCTCAACACTCGTGGGTCGTCTGACCTCTTCAAGGCCTCGCATTCATCAAATTGGGCCGCCTACCTCATGAAATTCAACAAATCGACCATTCCAATTAGTAATTCATATCAAACAACCTTGCTTTCGCCACCAGTCTGAAAATCGACTCAATAACTTGAATTTATAAAATCTAGAACAACTCGCTAAAATCCCCCTCTCAGAAACATACCTACCACAATCTTGCGGGGACCTTGTCTACCTTCTATCAAGATTCTTGAGCGATTTTGAAATGGTCTTATGTCAATGTTTAACTTGCAGCCACAATCTTGTTGGTTACAATTCAGACGGCAAGGATCTATACGGAAAATACATCTCTGCTCAAAATAAAGCCAAACATTGCCTTTCAGATCTCACACAACCTGCTGAACTTCTTTCCGAATGTGAAACCACCAACGACGAAGAGATAGAAGCTACTTTAAGCACCAACTCTTTGGAATCCAATGAAACATTTCCTTATGAAAGACACAACCGTCTTGTTTTTGAGTGCTTCTCTATCATCTTACAATTATCAGGCACATTCAAATTATCTGATTACTGATTATGTTTTCTTTTTGAAAGAATTTATTTACATGTTTATATGTTGGCTAAACATAGTCTGTAATCTTGGTTGGGAAAATTGCGCTGTTGCTCTCCGAATTGTTATGAATATCATCAATGAATCTCAAAGGAACACTATACCAATCACGATCCTTAACAAGGTACCAAAGGATCCTTGTACAATTGTCAAGAATGCCAAACTTGCTGTTACACTAGTTGAAGAACTCTGTTGTCGTGAATGTTTCAAGACCTACAAACTCGATTGATCTTCTCCTCTTTTTTGTGGATATAAATGGTTTCCCACCTCAACTCTGTGCAATGAATCTTTGTTCATTCAAAGGAATTTATTTTGTGGAATGAAGGATCTCAGCTTGCATCCTCAAAAGCCCTTGGATGTTCAACCTCAATCAGTTGGCGTTCCACGGTGTCTATATGCTAGGCAGACTATTACTGCATGGTTAACCTGGCTTCTCGGAAAGGAGGGGATTGAGGACTCAATTGAGAAATGGTCAAACGAGATTAGAAACAGCAATCAAATGACAGACATACAAAATGGTAGCGGTTTCAAGAACTTGAAATGGCTCAACCAACCGAACTTGTTGAATATTGCGTTATCTATGTGTATTGATTGGTTCAATCCAAGAGGACTGAAGATCACGGGTAAGATTGAATCAACTGGAGTGATTACATTTTCTTGTCTCAACCTTCCTCCAGACATTCACAACACTTCCTCCAGACATTCACAACAAACCCTCTCACATATGTCTGGCTGCAATCTCTCCGGGGCCCAATTCACCAGACCCGCAAACTGTAAATCATCTCATGAATCCACACATCGGTGAGTTAATCAAACTTGAATCTGGAATCCTGATTCCAACATATCAATATCCCAACAAGCAATTTGTTCAAGTAAAACTTCTATGCGTTGTTGGCGACATTCTTGCCACAAAAAAAGAGGCTGGTTTTGCAAACCACAATGCAACTCAGTTTTGCTCTTGGTGCCTGGCTAAATCAGTTGATATTCCTTCACTAAAACTTGGACGGCCGAGAACAAAGGATTCAGAAATTTTGGCTGCAAAAGAAACAAAAATGGCAACATCAACTTACGCTCAAGATCAGATGCTGAAAAAATCTGGGATCCGATGGTCAGATCTTAACCGGCTCACCTATTGGGATCCAAGCAAGAACGTTGTCTTGGGAATGATGCACAACTGGCTCAAGGGAATCCTACAAATGCACTTTTGATACCGCTGGGGATTCCATCTCTCCTCCTCAAATATGAAAAAACGGAACCAAAAAATCAACACATCAACTAACCAACCACAGAAGCGTGCATGGATTGATGAGTCACTAATGTGGCTTGACTCAGATTCTGCAAACGGTAGCAGTGATGATGACAAGGACAAAGACATTTTGCTCGATGCCGGCCCCGACAGAAACCTCTTTTCAGAGGATGATATCAAGCGATTCCGGCTATCCATGAAGAATGTAATTCTCCCATCTGGAATATCAAGATTACCACCCAATCTGGGTGAAGAGAAGCATGGCCGACTTAGTGCAGCACAATGGTATAGCCTATTTGCTTATATCATTCCCCTGGTAATTTTCGATCTCTTTGTTGATCAACCGGGAAATCTACCAAAGGAATCAAATTGCTGTCAACTTCTGTACAACACCGGCTATTTAGTTCAGTGTACAAATATCGTCTGCTCACAATCTCTCAAAGAATCCAACATTCATTGGTTTGAGGTTAACTACAAACACTACAGTCAATTCATTTTGGATTTGGTACCTGAAGCTAAGATCCAGCCAAACCATCACTTCTCACTTCATATTCCTGAGCAACTAAGGATGTGGGGACCACTGCTATCAATTTCCGAGTTTGCGGGCAAGAGACTTATTGGTTCCTTGCAGAAGATTCAAATGAATCATCAAATTGGTGCGTGTTTTTTTTTCTGGCTTTTCATTGGTCTGATTGATAGGTTTACTGATAAATCATGCACATGACTCAATTTTGCAGATAAAATGAATGTTACAATGATGTATCAAGGAGTTAAGCTGCAGAGGCTACTTGATAAGAAGGAATATGGTGAGTTGATACAAGAAGAGAAGGAAAAACACCTTGATGATCACTGGAGATCTGTATTGCAGATATACCTTGCAGATGAGGTTTATGAGGCCCTCCTGATATTTGTCAGAAGGACCGATGCATCCGCTGAGCACAAGGACACTTTTCCCGTTCCAAAAGGTGTGAAGCTTCTCACAGGACGCGCGAATCCAGTTCAAAGTATTATTTCTGGGGGCAACATAAGGGTTTTGGTTATGAAGCCAAATAACTGTGTACTTTGGAGAGATAGTACGCAGAAGGTCCGATATGCTCTGGTTCAACAAATCTACAAGTTCCAAGATTGTAAGCCTCTGTGATGCCAAGAACTGGATTCTTCTAGCTACACAGGGTGCAAGGTAAAAACAGCTGCAGGTTGTGCAGTGAAAGGTGGGTAAAAAAGGTGAAAAGATAAAAAAACTATAAAGTTTTTATTAACAGAGGGGCCTGAGTTACAGGGGTATTTACTGTGCCCTCTAAAATATTCAGGACCTGTGTGAACAGGGAGTATTTTGGGTACCTGAAAGTCTAGTCCTTTGAACAAGGAGTACACCTAGAGAATAACTACTGAAGGAATGGAGGAAATAGACTTACTGATTCTATTTCCTGTCAGAGGTTCTTCAGGGAGTTGTAGGTGGTCCAGAAGCGCTCACAAGGTTGAGTAACAGGTGGCTGTTGAGTTCTGAGAAATGTGAAAGGGTTGTTGAATGAACTTCAGGTATAAAAAAAGCAAAAACTGACTATATAACAGGCTATAAGGCTGGTTGATATGGTGGGTAAAAGCTGGTAAATGTAAATGAAGATGGGGATATCATTTCGTGGGAAGGAAGGGCTGTTTATATATCCATTCTGGGCTCTTGGGGGCGAAGCAGAAGCTCTGTTTTGCCTGGTCTAGTCTTCTACTAAGCCCTAGTTACCTGTACAACTGGTTTGGTTACGGTAGGGCTTAGTTACATGTTTCAAAAGGCCCAAAGTGGTTTAATGTTCCCAGTAAGGTGATTAATTTCGTGTATTCTTTCCTTTTGGACCAGTAGTCTATTTACAACTAACCAATTGGGCTATCTTGGCCTTAGTAGGAAAAGTATGGCCGCGGCGTTGGTTGTGGCTTTTATTCCAGGGGCCAGGTACATGTAACTATGGAAATGATGATGTAAACCTTATTGATGCATCATACCCGAACTCTATTAACCTTAATTACATAGTCTACTAGCATATATTTAAGGTTATGTAGATCTTCAAGTCATATGAAAACTTGAAGGCCTTGTGAAGGGATATGAAGGAGTAATAATTACAGGGTACTTTTGCTGAGCTACCCTAGGTTAATTTACCTGTAGATTCAGAATCTGAAATAATATTCTAAGTTTTCTTTGCACTTTAGAAGTTATATCTAGATTCTGTGTTATATGTTTTGTTTTAATAATTTCTTTTGAAACAAAAAGACGTAAGGTGTGCATTCTTTTGAGACTAAAAATATAAGTTGTATATTGGTACAATTTGCTATGGTCAGGTTGTCTCTGAATTAGTAGCAGGCTGACAAAGATCATTTGATGAGGAACAGATGGGTCATCATGGTCTCTGAAATACTCAATCAATACCCCAAACAACACTATCTACCAACTACCCAATTTCGAAATCTACTATACCTTCACAAGTGCGTTGTAGGTAAGCTTGATTCCCAAACCAAGCTGTTTGTTGGTCCTGATGATATCATCTCACTAGCAGCATATCGCTTCTTGCCTATCAATACACTGGGAATCCCCACCGATGGCATCATCCTAACTCCTTGCGACTGCAAACCATTCCTTGATATAACAACTAGTTGACTCCTTATTGTCCCCAATTTTACATCCCTCTTTTCTTATTTTTTCATTCCGTTTCTTTACAACAATGCTGCCACTTCCTGCATCTCAGATTGAACATGTTATAGATATATATTTTATTTCAGCTAAATCAGAAAAGTATCATCAATAAAAACAGTGCATAATCAAGTGCCAGACGCGTGTATTGCTGAGGAATAGGTTAGCGCATGACATTATGACTAGGAGGGACAAGAAAAAAAACATTCATTTGTAGTGTAAGCAGAAAAATCATGAGTACAAAAGGCAAGAGGAAGAACATTTGCGTGTTTCATTGAGAATTTTTTTTATTCATTTTTCTGAGTGATGTTATACAAGTGGATGTGAATTTTATTTGTTTTTCTGAGTGATGTTATACAAGTAGATATGGTTCACTATAGGCAAGAGAAAGATGGGTTCCCAAGTTTTATTGAGAAAAAAAATATAGTTTTCTGAGTAATGTTATACGAGTCAATATAATTCACTATACAATAGGGCAAGAGGAAGAGGGATTTGCGAGTTTCATTGAGAAAAAAAAACTTTGTTTTTCTGAGTAACGTTATGAAGGTCTATATAATTTACCATTGCACTGCTCCATCCAACCCATACATCTCTTCATCATAATCGTCATTGTGAACAGCCCCAATGATGTGCCCATTGCTATCTTCATATTCATCACCATCATCATTGGTGTCTTCCTCTTCCTCACCATCATCTGAGTTGTCTTCATCGTCAATAAACTCCGCTGGTGGACCATAGAGGTCCCCAGCATCACCTTTGGCAAAACATTCGTCTTCAGAAGCATCAGGGCTTGGACCAGTCAAATTGATTCCTTCACCTTCTTCATTTTCCTCGGCATTGCTTTCTCCACTAGACAAAACCTCATTGTTGTCTCCATCAAGAAGTCCATAGGCTGCAGCGTGTATATCAAAGTAAAGCGCTGTGAAAGTGCTATCGGCTAGTTTTTCATCTCAATGGGTTTGGCCTTTTGGCAAGAGTGACTGGCTGGCATCCGGAAGAAGGGCAACTTTATGAAGGTTAGGGATTCTGTTTTGTTGATTTTTGGGTAGCTTCTTGAACCAAGTGGGATCGTAAAAGTCAAGAGCGAAGGCCAATCGGTGCCTTCTTGAAGTCAGAAATGATGGGTTCTCTAGGCAATCGACAAACTCGGCGCTTGTGGTTGGGCTCTTGGATAAACAATTCCATCATCAGCTTGTCCAATTGTTGCATAAACTTCCCAACGTTTGCTGAGCGATACGGCAGAGTCTTGATTTTCCAAAAATTTCCTTTCTCGGATTCCTTGTCATCACTGTGGGCACCAACGGGCTCCAACAGCTCAATGTAGCGAGTGCGGAACTTTTTTGCTCTTGAAAAGTCAAGTCAATCATCTCTAAGCTATTTTTGGATGGAATTGATCAGCAAAAGTGGAATGCTAGGAGGATGAGGAAATTAGTTACATGTTCTCGATTCTTCTGGTGTTTTTTTTATCAGAATCCTTTTGAATTTTCCCACTTTCCTTCTTTTCGGTCTTGTACTTGTTGAATAGAATGAAGTGGACATAGTGATTGTAGGCTTGGATTAGCAGATTGATCACATTTATCATTTGGGGATTGATGTTGAGATAATCGTATGCATGAGTCACTGCCATTTCTTGAAATGTAGTGATGGGGGCAATGCGAAAAGCTGCATTATACAGGGAGGATGCTTCCTCTTCAAGGTTTGGGCACCAAACTCGCATGCCCAGGCGGGTCAGGAGTCCACGGGCGTACCAAATCTGGTTGTCCGGAATGTGGATCATAGATCTGCCAATTTTGATCCGGCCAGCTTGAGCGTCCTTGAAGCATTGGACTTCGTTTGAGTTGATAAGACCGGGTGCCCGAGTCGAAGTCGCCGCAGTTTTCACTTGTTCATTATTTGAAAATTTGTTGTAGAATTCCTGAAGATCACGTAGTTTGGGGGCCTTTGGGACAGATAACTGCTTGAGGAGACCCCATAGGATTTTCACATGAATGAACATTGCGTTCTGCAAAAAAAAAAAAAATTAGTATGAATTAAACAGTCAACTATAATCTATGAGGATTTGACATACTTTTGTTGTTGTAAACTCTGATGGAAAGTTGTCCGTTTGCATCTGTTGAGGGTGCCGCTTTGGTGAGGACCCCTTGACTTCAGAAATTCGCTCTCTCACCGACTTGAGAGTCCCTTTTAATTTCTTGTTCGGGGTAATGTTCACAGTTTGAGGAGGGGCTGAGGAAGCCTGATTGTTTTTACAAGGGGTAGAAAGTGGTGGCGACTTTGGTACAGTACTGGCCTTCCCTTTTGGACGATTTGAGGAGCTGGATCCACTTGGTTTCTGGCTGGTGGATGGCTTTTTTTTGTCGGAAGTTGGACATTTTTGGCCTTCAATAATTTTGGCCTTTAATTGTTTGCTTAACTTGATCATGTCTTCTGCGTGCTTGGCAGCTTGGCAATCAAGAGCTTGTTGAATGGCTCGGCTAACATCTACGTGATTATCTTGGGCCGGGCCAGGCAGCAGGTTGGGCAGCGGCACCTGTCCCCCATGGGTTTAGAAGGACCTTGCATATTAGAAGTATGAAATATGTATGCCGTGATGATGGTAGACTATCTATGTATGTAAAGGGCTGTGGGTAGTACAAAATATGTTGAAAAGAGGGTTTGGACGGACTGCAAGCTGATAAAGCCTTGTATTTATGTGTGCTGATTTTTCTGGGGAGGATGGCCGGGTCTCTGAGGTGACAGATGAATGTGTATGTCAGCACAAGAACATTCATTTATATGCAATTCTTTTTTGGCTGTCCAACTGTTGCATACATTTGATTCACTGTTGCATACACTCAAGCCACTGTTGCACGCAGCTGTCACTGCAGATGATCTGTCGCAGCAAACTTTGATTTGCTGCAACAGGGTGTCGCACGCAGCTGCTGCAACAGCGGGTTGTCAGTTGTGTAAGACACTATACTAGAAGTGCTGCCTTTACCAACTAGGCTACCAAGTCATTATCCAATGTGCTGATATTTGGAACACTGTGGATCACAATATTCAACACCTATGTACAATACTCAATCTATCAATTGATACTCATCACCATCTTATTGAATCCAACTCACAGATTGCAAACATTGAGTTCAGGAGGAGAGGATAAGAGCTAAAACACTCAAATCATTTATCAACTAGAGGTATCTGAGCAAATATTTTTGTTTATTTATTTCTTGTTGGTTTTCCTAAATGTGCTAAATTGTGTTTTCTATTTATCTAGCTGTTATTTTCCTTGTTGTTGTGTTTTCATAATCACTGTTGTCTGAGTTTTTTTTATACCTGTCTGGTCTTTATGTTGGTCTTCAGTTTCTTTTATCTCTGTTCTTCCTTGTCTTTTTTCCTGATCATGTTCTTGTTGTTGGCTGTGTGTCTCTTTATCTGTCTTCCTCTTGTAGCTCTCTACTACTACTACTGGCTGTGTATAAGATTTTCAATAAAGAGTCTCTCCCCAACAATCACATCTTTCCTTTTGGTTAGCTTGGAGAAGGCAAACAACTTAGCAAGGGCCACATTGTTTTTTATTTTGCCTAGAAGGTCTTGGTGACATAGCCCTTCTAGGGGTTTTTAAACCCAAAGATGCTAGGTTTGTCGGCTCTGGGGTGATGGCAGATTTAGACAGGGTCTTTCAACACCTGTGCCAGAGCTCTATATCATGGTTCTTTCTCCATTTCCCATATCTTTCTTGACACCCCATATTTGGGGGCTTCTTGTAATCTTTTATGAGTTCACTTTATTGCAGCACAGTAATAAAAGACTAATAGTAGTTAATAGAACTTAAAAAGAAACAGAAAGAACAGAAGAAATAAGAAGATAATAAAAGCTAGCAAACTAATAATCATATCTTATTACAGTCAGACCCTAACTAGTACTCAATAGAATCAGTGAAGAAACAAATTTGGAGATAGAATTATTCACAAGCCTGAATCAGAAAGTTTTTTATAAGAAATACAGTCAACATTTAATTCATAAGATAGAAATAGAGAAAAAATGAAATCCAATCAAGTACCTCCACTTAGAATAAAACCCGACTCCTCCTGAATCTTCAGAGTTCTGAGTTGAGTAGTTGAGTTGGGTAAGACCTTGCAGATAGTGTGCTTGACGGTGGATTAAGGGACTCGATTGCTGCTGTTTAGGTTGGTTGCTGAGTTGGTTTCTTCTCAAGGTTGATCTTCACCTTTTGAACTTTTGAGGTTGAAATACTTGAACACGTAGCACATCGCCTCATGCATGCTCTACATATTGAATATGCTCATAATCCAGCGCACAAAAATTAAAACCGCAACACTTCTTGGAGTGGAAGAAGCAATGGTCCAAAGGATGTCAGTTTGAAGTATTTGATATGGGACGTTGCATCACAGTCAGCTCAAGATGCAAGTAGCTCATTCCTTTTCAACCGGTTCCAATGGCGGACCAAGCTATTCAAAGGTAAAAAACATAGTAGTATACACACAGCGTAATGTCATTTTACTGAATGATGTAGGTCCACAAAACATAATACTTTGTTGAAAAAAACAAACAGTGTAAGACGTATAGAAAATGCAAATACACCAGAGCCCAAAGCGACAGGATGCAGAAAAGACAAAGGCATGAGTTAGGAGATCAATGAACAATTACATACAGAGAGGGAGCTAATAGCGACCCGCCGTTTACAATGGAAAACTAATCATACAAGTTTTTATTACACTTTATGACACATGTGTAGACACAAGTTTTGCGTGGAGACGTTCGAAAAATGAAGACTGAAGTGAGTTGGGCTCTTGGCATTACGGAGTCTGCTGACTTTATCTCGTGTAGTTCCTCTCCAGAGGGTGGCGCAGGGAGATGAACCGAGTGAGTGGGCTTCGGGGATGGGGTCGAGTTTGCTTTGCGGGATTGCCAGGATGAGGGTTTGCGGAATTGGTTGGGTTGTGGTGGTCTTCAAATTGTGGGGGTGAATAGCCGGGAACAATCGAAGATTTTGATCTCGGCCGATTCCCAGTGACGTGATTGAGGTTATTCTTTTTCTTCTCGGCAGAAGGATAGTGATAGTACATTTTTGAATGAGGGTTTAATAGTTTTGGAGTGAACAGATTAATTCCAAATCTGCTCCAATCTTCATACGAGATTCGTGGAAGGCTTGGCGGGAGCGTTTCGTCATCCATAGTGCTGATGGGCGTTGCAATAGAGTGTTGACTGTCCTGCGACGATGTCGATGATGAAAATGAACCTGTGCTGGAACATGCTTCGCTGAGTTTCGAGCTTTGAGATGTGGACCGGGATCGATTTGTGCTTTCATTGGTGGTGAGTGCCGCTTCTAAAGCTTTTGCCTTGGCTCGCCCAACTGGAAAAAATGCAGCAGCCAAGTTCCAAATTCGGAAGCGACCAAACCCCCAAAGAGCACGAGTCAGATGTGATTCTATATACCTCCATTGGATGAGGTGCTGAAGCTAAAACTTACGTGCACATTTTTTGGCTCTTTCATTGAAAAATGGGCTGAGGGGAGAGACTATTGCACCAAGAGGAAGCTGGCGCTTACGTGATGTAGGTTCAGAACTGTGGGTGTCAGGGGTTGGTAGTACTTGGGCCATGCTGCTTGATGTGACCACAGATAGTGGTGAGTTGGCTTTTTCACTGCTGCTTTGACTGGTAGACATTTTCGTTTGGAAGCAGAATTATTGAATGTAATGTGTAAGATTATATAGTTGTGGGGTCCCTGGAATGAGGTGCTGAAGGTGATAGGAGAAACGCTCGAAAAGAATGGCTTGAATTGAGTCAGTGCGGATAGCTAGATTGTGCAACCCAAGCTGTCTTGCGGTCGAAAGAGTCAGGGTAATTGCGGACGACGATATTATGGAGCAACAAAGCGACGGGTAATTTGGCTTCGATTGGATAGCCTATCAAGTCCACAGGGGATTAAGTTCAAATTAACGTCAAAGGGATGATGAAGACAATTTATTAAGAGCGACTTGGGCTGGACAATGAGGCGGCACGAGGATGGGTTCAAAACATAATCAGTTCTCAAGGCGATAGTGGCGTAGAAGGGTAGCCTATGGAAGAATTGCGATGCGAAAACTCACTCAGAAAGGGACGGGGTCGATTGGTGACTGAGAAGTAGGGAGGTGAATGAGAACGAGGTTGCGGCAGAAGGATATTAATTTTAATACGTTAGTATCCTAATAGGTGCTCAGAAGCGTAGCAAAGCAAGGGTTGGGAGACGGGGTGAATACAGACAAGCTCTGATACATAAATACCTGTTTCTTTTTCTGGAAACAGCTGAGAAATCGGGACAAATCGGGATAGAAACTTTTATGAAATCCCAAAGGGACCCCTGTACATGCTGAGGACGCTTCCAGATGAATTTACAATGCGCTCACTCATTAAATTAAACGACGCGGATGGATGTGCAACTTTTCTGGCTAACAACGCTGGCAGGTTGAGAGAGGTGTGCTTCTGATCAGCTGGCCGTTAGCATGCTCATCTAGAGTAACTGTCACCCTGTCACCGCTAGGACACAGATGCCTGTAGCATGCGGCCGTGGAAGATGCAGTAGCGGCGGGTTGGAACAACCAAGAACCTGATCAAGGTTAACAAGTCCACAGGCATGTCTTATATTATACTGACTTTTGAGGACAGAGTGCTCGTTGAGATGAAGAAAATGATGCAGTCCTTTACGTGACTCATCTCTCAGCAACGGCGAGGCGGCCGCAAAGAAAAATCCAGGGGCAATAGAAATGTGTAAGACAGGCCACCGAAAGGGACCCGTGTTGGTAGATCAGGGCTGATCAGGGTTGATCTCAATTCTCCACCAGGGTTCAAACTTCACACCCAGAGGAAGATCTCACTTCCCCACTTAAGCAAAAGCTAGCCTAGCCGGCCTTAGCTCGATCCATTCCATCAAACAAAGCACTGTTGAGCAGTCGCCCGACTCCTCACATGAGATTGAGCCCTCCGGCAGACTAGTGGTAGATTGTGAGACCGCTTCGGGCCTGCCGATGTCATTTTAAAGAACCGAGCACAACCCGATGGATTGCCAGTGCCATTTCGAAATTTGAAACTCCACCGTTTTTCTTGTTTCCAGTCGCAGCTTACAGGCCCAAGCCTATGGGCTTCAAAACCATTCCACGCAGACTCACTCGATTCGGCTGCCTCAGTTATTTTTTTCGCGAGATACCAGGATTCAAGATGGGCCGGATCATCCGACGCATTTTGTCCGCAGATTTTTGTGGAGGGAAAGGTGGGGGAGAGTCCTTGCCTTTCAACCACGCTGCCGCAGAGGTGGGTTAGAGCATCTCAACTGCGGCTGCTGAAATCGGGGTGCTATACTTAGCAGCGCCACCGCGGCTGCCAAACCTGAACTAAAAATAGAAATCCAGCCCTTGACCGAACTTAACGCAAGTCCCATTTCCCTGCTGTGCGCGGCACTGGAAGTGGCCTTGCCCCTGTCGCGTTGCGCCGACAGCAGGGAGGGACTTGCATGCAAGCCGTGCCAAATGGCCTGGATCCTGAGAGCCAAATCTAGAATTTGGCTCAAAAATCACTTTTGACCACCATTACACATCTTTGACCGGTGCCAAATGATTGTAACCTGGCACCAAAATGATCACTGGCTTCTTGGCTTCAACCTTACCCTCCTCTCTACATCCTAACACCACCATCTGAGGTCCCATGGGCCCTCAAAGCTGAAGACACCCCCAAGATTACCCTATGTGTCCACAAAATCTGTATTTTACAGTTTTGAGAATCACAAAAACCCATAATGTGTTTATGATGGGGGTTTGTCCTATTATTTTATTTTATTTTTTTAAGTGTAATTTGGCCTATGGCATTGCACACTATGAATCTAAGTAACAACAAATTTTGTATATACAAACATAAACCTCTGACAAAATTTTGGATTTACCGCTAATGACATAGAAAACAGGCAAGGAGATTAACAAAGGAAGACAGAGAGAGAAGGATGAAAGATAAAGAAAAACAAGAAGTTTTTAGGCTATTATTCAGAATCAGAGTGGAAGTTGCTCTGAGAAACAATTGATTTTCTTCAAGAATCAAGGTACTGGTTTGTTGGCCTTCCTGTTCCATAAAGATTTTTCATGTTGGTTGGGATTAAATCAAATTTTGAGACAACAAAGTTCCCTCCTTAACTCCATCCAATGCCCTTTAGTTGCAAGACAGAAGTTCATCAAATGTTCCACCATGTTTCCCTACTCCCACACTTAGTGCAAAGAGGATCAAAACTTCTATGAATGTGAAATAAAAAGGTGTTCATTGTACAGTTCCCTGATGCCAATTGATTAATCAATGAGCTCAATGCAATGTGCATTTTAGAAGGCAATTGCCATCCTACAGCAACTCCGGGAGCCAAGACCATCCATTGAATTTTGCCAAGATTTCCTTTGATTGGTAGCCGCAGAGTGAAGGGGGACTCCACCGCTTCTTTAGCCAGTTGATCAGCCATTTTGTTCCCGCTGATATCCGCATGGCCTGGACACCAGACAAAAATGACCTGAGTCTCAGGTGGAATTTTTGAAATGACTTTGTCAATCTCCCCAAACAACCACTGCCCCGGCAAGGGCGCCTTTGGATTCTTGGTCCTGAAAATGACTCCCTGGTTATCCACATAAATCAACAGTTTGTCAAACAAATCTGTCTTGCAAAGTTCACTTTCAAGACCAACCGCCAAGACAGGAAGCCAGCCACCTTGCCTTCATGATTGGATATTGCTGTTGGTCTCCCCAGGCAGAAGGCGCTGAAAACATTCCACTTTGGACATATGAGTTCCTCCTGGCTGACAAGGTTATACAACCTTGTCAGCCGCAAGGAACTCCTCCTGGCCGGCCAAAGAGGTTTCCCACATGCCAAAAATTGGCACGTGTGGGGACTTGCTCATGTAATCAAACCAGTCCACCGGTTTGATTACATGATATATATGTATATCCCACACACCAAAAAATTGGTGTGTGGGACCTGCACACCAATTTCACTTGGCGTGCGAGGCCTGCACACCAAAATAAATTGGCGTGTGGGAACGCACACCAATCTTCTGGCGTGCAGACCCTACTTGCCAATTTATGTTGGTGTGTAGGCCCCGCACGCCAAAAAAAATTGGCATGCTGGTGGGTGTTGGCGTGCGTTTATAAACACCCAAATATCATGGGCGTTGATAAACTTTTTTTTGACACGCCATTTTTTTTTTGGCGTGTAGGGTCTTATCACGCCAAAAAAAAAGGGCGTTGAGACCCACACGCCAAAAATGGCGTGTGGTTCCCACACGCCATTTTTTTTTGGCGTGTGGGCCCCGCACGCCAAATAAAATTGGCGTGTGGGCCCCGCACGCCAATTGTTTGGCGTGCGGGTCCCCCCTCGCTCACTTCTGGGAGGGACACTCGAGTGAGCGAGGCCGGCTGACGAGGTTATACAACCTCGAGCCGGGATTCCTCCCGGCACGAGGCTTATAGCCTCGTCAGCCGGGAGGGGCATAGTTCCTCCTGGCCGACGAGGTTGTATAACAACTTCCTCCTGGCCGAGGGTTGTATAGCCTCGTCGGCCGGGAGGACATCCTCCTGGCCGACGAGGTTATACAACCTCGTCGGCCAGGAGGAAGTCCTCCCGTATACAACCTCGTCATTCCTGGCTGACATTGTATAACTGCAGCCGGGAGGACTTCCTCCCGCCGAGGTTATACAACCTCGTCAGCCAGGAGGAAGTCCTCCTGGCTGAGAGGTTGTATAACAGCCGGGAGGACTTCCTCCCGGCCGGCGAGGTTATACAACCTCTCGGCCAGGAGGAAGTCCTCCTGAGGGTTGTATAACCTTCTTTATACAACCTCGCAGGAGGACTTCCTCCTGGCTGAAGGTTGTATAACCTCGCCGGCCGGGAGGAAGTCCTCCCGGCTGACGAGGTGACCAGGAGGACTTCCTCCTGGCCGACGAGGTTGTATAGCCTCCCAGGAAGTCCCCCGGCTCGAGGTATACACCTCGTCAGCCGGCCTCGCTCATTCACTAGTTGAGCGAGGGGGGACCCGCACGCCAAACAATGGCGTGTGGGCCCCGCAGAATTGTTTGGCCGCTCCCAGCAATTGTTTGGCAGAGCGCACGCCAAACAATTGGCGTGGCACACGCCAATTTTATTTGGGTGCGGGGCCCAACCCAAAAAAAAATCGTGTGGGACCAACGCCATTTTTGGCCATCAACCAATTTATTTTGGCGTGTATGGCGTGTAGGCCACGCCAAAAAAATTGGCGTGCGGGTTGGCGTTGGCGTGCGCGCTTGGCGTGCGTTTACAGAAATATCATGGGTTGCTGAGGGTGAACATTTGAAGATAAACAACACTTGCCATGAATTCTTGGGGATGTGATCAAAGGGTGTGATTGACTTGAATCCAGCAATTTTTCTCTTGAGGCCTTCTTTGCATAAGGCACATGACTTGACGCCTCCCAGGCCCTCTGGGCATTCATTAGTTGAGTGAGAACCAGCACATGGCACATTGGGCAACCTCCCAACACCATCAACCAAAAAGGCCCATACAGAGACATTTGAAGCATTGCAGGGGATGTGGCTTGAATCTAGCAGTTCAATGGAAATTGTAGTTCAGAAAGTTCCTTAATTTCTTGACCTGTAGCGCGAGGTCTTTGTTGTTGAAAGAAAGCACCAGTGATCTGTCTTTCTTATCATTTGGTTCATTGGAACCCATCCATCTTACATGTACAAAATTGGTGGCTTGAAAATTATTTTCTGACGTGAGAGTGGCCAGATTAGCAGGTTTGGTGATTTCAAAGCCTTTTGAGACTCTGTGTGCCATAACCAAGTAGGTTCTGGGGGATGCTTATAAATCCGGGTGCAACTCCTTGGATCAGAGGTGTTTATTTTCAGCAAGCCAATTCTGATGACTTCTATTCTTGATGTAACAAGATACATCTCCTGACGGGAGCATGCTCACCCCTAGAATGGTAATGTTCTCTCCATAAGCCATGTTTCTCCAAGCTTTAATAAGGCCTCATTTGCTTTCTGGACAAGGGCTTGTTGCAGTACATCCTTCAAGGATGCGTTCAGAGGATTTGAGTTTATGATAACTCTCTTTGGTATCAGGGACTCCAAGTTTGGGCTCGGGGGCGGGAAAACGGAGGGAGTAGAAGGGGTCAATTTTATTGCAGCAACATTTGCAAAAGATTTCTTGATACTTCCAGGGGATGAGTGCCCTCCTTCAAAAACAAATTCATGGTCTGAAAGGTGTGTCCACACAGCAGACAGCTGATTGTTATTTGCCTCAAGCCGGAGCATCATTCTTTCAGAGCTGGCTGATAGTTCCAAGATGACGTCCACAAAATGAGCCTCAATCTTGACGGAACCAGATGCTTCTAGAATTGATTGATCCAACAGGAGTTTGACCAACAAGGTATGAAGGCTAGACAAGGGTGGCATGACTGCTGGTTTGGGGGGAGGTGCGTCCTGGGCAATGTTGGTCACCAAGATTTAATCCCTCATTGATTTGTTGCCATGAGAGGTTGGATTGGGGGGTTGGAGATGAGGGAGTATGAGAGCTCAGCTGAAGGGAATGGGAAAGGACTTTCTGTGTGGTCTGGGGGGGAGAGGTGTTGGGTTGTTGGTGGGGGTAAAAAGGGGTAAAATTTTGGTTGCAAACAGAAAGCGTCTTGTCCTATATTAGGGGGTATCAAATATGACAAAATCCACCATTATCTAATCAACTGGTTTTGAAAATCCACAATTTTTAAAAACCATGGATATCTATGTAAAATGGTTTAGGATTCTCACAAGTGGAATTTTGTGGAAAAACCTAATACACTGGGTTTAATTGTGTATTTGGTCATATTTGATATCCCCTAATACGGGCGTTGATAAACGCAGGCCAACGCCAACCCGCACGCCAATTTTTTTGTAGTCATATTTGATACCACCTAATACGGGCTTTGATAAACGCACGCCAACGCCAACCCGCACGCCAATTTTTGTTTGGCGTGCGGGGCCTACACGCCAATTTTTTTTGGCGTGCGGGGCCTACACGCCATTTTTTTTTTGGCGTGTAGGGTCTACACGCCAAAAAAAAAGGGCGTGTGGGAGCACACACCAATTTTTGGTGTGCGGGTCTCACACACCCTTTTTTTTGGCGTGTAGGCCCCGCACGCCAAAAAAAATTGGTGTGCGGGTCCCACACGCCAATTGTTTGGTGTGCGGGTCCCACACGCCAATTGTTTGGTGTGCGGGTCCCACACGCCAATTGTTTGGTGTGCGGGTCCCACACGCCAATTGTTTGGCGTGTGGGACTTTCTCACGTTATCAAACCGGTGGACCGGTTTGATGACGTGAGCACGTCCCCACACGCCAATGGTTGGCGTGTGGGAACGCTTGTCAGCCGGCCAGGAGGACTTCCTCCCGGCTGACGAGGTTGTATAACCTTGTCAGCCGGGAGGTATACAACCTCGTCTGCCGGGAGGACTTCCTGGGCCTACACACCAAAAAAAGGGGCGTGTGAGACCTGCACGCCAAAAATTGGTGTGCGCTCCCACACACCCTTTTTTTTTGGTGTGTTGGCATGTAGACCCTACAAGCCAAAAAAAAAATGGTGTGTAGGCCCCGCATGCCAAAAAAAATTGGTGTGCGGGTTGGTGTTGGCATGCATTTATCAACAACCCCTCATACCAACTTTCATCACCCACATCAAACTTGGCATGAATTGATCTCAATAAACCTTACACAATTTTGATAAGCCTGTTCATATTGGGAGGTTTTGCTTCCTGATGATGGTGGGTAAATTTGGTGTGAGTTCAACTCAAATTTCATGCCACTATTTACTGATGCAAAATGAGTTTTGCTATTTCAGACTTAGAGTTAAAACATCTAACCTAAAATCTGTCTTATTTTGTTAGTTCTCAATTTTTTGTCACAAATGTTTTATATCTTTTACCCTTAATCTCTAACCTTTTTTGACTTAAAAACTCTGGTTCCTTCTGAAATTTTAACCCTAATATAAGCTGACCACTTTTCAATTCCTCTACTCCTTCATAGGCTTTTCCATCCCTGGGGTACACACTACAGTGGCCTGGCTAGAGGAATCAGGTCAGAAAAACATGTACATGTAATATTACACAAGTGAGTCTTGGAAACTTCCAAGTTGGTGCATCCCACACTGCAGCAAAGATAAACAACCTTAAGACACCCAGAACCACAAAATCAGGACCCAAGAAGGAAGAAATTTAGAACTCACCAGTCTAATCAACAAATTTCTCAGCCTCTGTGATGTCTTCTAGTTACATGTGGTGCAAAATGATATTCTAACATTCAAAATAGGTCTGGAACATGTTTAGAATCTATATGAAACATTTCCAGGGGAATTTGATGCGCAAAAGATATGGATAATTGAATTGATATATTAACATAATGTAAATAAAATAAAATAGAAAGAGGGCCTGATAAATCAGGGGTGGTTTGGATCCCTCTAATTTATCTTGAAAATGAAGAAGATTTATGTACCTTTGAAACACTGGGGCCTATTTAAACAGGGGTGGCTTAGAATCTCAGATTTATGGAAAGGAATCAGAGAGGAAAAGTTCCACCAAAGTTGAAGGGACTGATTAAATGACAAGGTATATAATCATTTGGGGATGGGTGAATTTCTTCCTTGAAATTCAAGGGAATTTTAATTAACAACTACTTAAAATACTTACCAGGCAAGAGGCTGGTATAAGGGATTGTTTTGAAAGCATGTAATTTAAGTAGGTATATGTAAATAGTTGGGAATTCTTTCTTGGGGGAAAAGGGAGCTCAAACTAAAAGAAAAACTGGATCAACTTTCCAGCAGTTGACCATGCAGCATGCTCCAACCAAGCTACCATTACATCTCCACCCATTTACATATGAAGCTGTTTGGGCACAGTCACTGTGCAAAAATGCACAGTTGGCTGTGCATTGAAGCTTGGTTGATTCACCCTTTGAGAAAGGTTGGTGTAACACCACCAGCTTCCTTAGAGTTTCCACATGTCAACTGCAGGCAGTTGAGCCATTTTTTGCAGTGTCCTTAACTACCTTTTTTTACAGGGGAGCACCCGCTTTTGCAGATAATTGCCAGTATGTGGGCTAAACATTTTATTGGCCAATTTGTGGTTGCATTTTGGCATTATCTGGCTGGATTGTGGGTGAATAACCACAATTATTCAGTGGAATTTGAAGTTTATTCATGTTTCATCAAATGTTTATGCATTTCATCTATGATATTTTGGGATACTTCATTATTATTCTGTTCCATGTGTTATTATATAAAGAGGTATGGTACATTCTAGAAAGATCTGGAGTGTTTCATGTACAGCGGTTCCAAAAACACTTGTGTAGTTTTGCACAAACTTTGAAAATTGGTGCTGCAGCAGGCAAACTTTCCTGCAGCCCAAATGATCCGTCCGCACAGGCTGTGCATGCAGGGTGTGCACAGGTGACCGCAGGGAATGGGTCCTGAGTGGGGATTTTATATATACTCTTGAATCAGCTCCCCCTGCCACCATCACCACCACCACTATCCACCACCACCCACCATCCATTATCAACCACCACCACCACCATCCACCACTTCAATTGATCCCACATTATCTGGCTCTTGGAGCCCTTTGGGCTACAATTGACCAGCCACATAAGTAAGTGCAACAAATTAACATCCACTGTTGCTATTAGTATTACAAATAGTGTAGGTTCTGACATGTATTGATTCTTAGTTCTGGATTTTAGGATGTCCCCCCAGCATGAGTGTTCATTGAATCCATCCAAGTATAGTGAATGGCTTCACCATCCTATCACCCCAACTTCTGAGTGCCATGTGCCAACCACATTCAATGGGACAGCTTTCTTGGCCAAATAAACATAGCCGCCACCGGGAAACCTTCATCAGAAGCCAGAACAGACAGGTATTGGACCCTTCTCCCTTTCCCCGCACAAGCCCAGCTTATCAAAAATATATCTCAAACAACATTGGACAATCTCTCTCAAGTAACCAACTCAGTTGATGTACCTGCTCTCAGGTGCTCCCAGGTTACCCATCCATGTCAACTTCATTTTCTTCATTCCAATGGCCAACCCACCCTCAAACACCTCTTGAAAAAGACTTAATGCTACCCTCAAAATGCCCCAATTCAGAAAGGTAACCTCCAAAGCCGGCAAACTTTTCCTCTGTTGGGGGACCCATGATTAAAATCCCAAACATTTCAAGGCAGCCGTCATCTTATTTATTGAAACCGACAAAGACAAGTGATTCAGGGGTTTGAAAAGAGATGTGGCCTAAGGCCAAGTGAAGAGAGGAAGAAGAGATAGAAAAGATCAAGAGTGCAGTACGCTCAGGGACTCAGATCACCATAAGAGAAGTCTTGAGAAGAGCAGGTCTCACTGGTATGGGCTCAGAAATAAGTGGGGATTGTAATTAAGATGGGAACAGATTAAATACAAGACTAGGAAGGGGACTAAGTGGAGGGGCTAGCTGAGCTAAGGAACAGAAAAGAACAGAGAAGAACAAAAATGAATAAGCCCTCTTTTGGGCATGGGGCAAAATTCTAACAGGGGTTTTTCCCAGACTCAAGACAACAAAGAGGAACTTACCTGGAACCTAATCATCCCACACGGTGGAAGCTTCATAGAAGCCCATAGAAGTGGCTGGATTTGCCTGAAAAATTCCGGCAATTCCGCTTGGGTGCCAAGGGTCCCCCAAGAGTTTACAGATTTTCTGTTTCTTGGTGCAAATGGACCCAAAATCAGGGCTCACATAAGTTCTTCTCATTTTAATCAATAATGCTTTTTGAATTGTTTGCTGATTTTCTTTCTATTTGCCCTCATAAAAAAATCTGCTTACAAGCACCTCAAGAGAAATCATACAGGTTCAACTGCCAACAGAAATCCACAAAAAGAGCCCTCCAAAGGGGCACAAGCTGCAGCAATGCTCAGCAAATTGATTACTCAACTTAATTGAATCCACAAACCTGCAGACCATCTCACCAGGAGTCACATACTGAATGTTTTCATCAATCCAAATAAATCAAACAAATATTTCCATTTAACCATGAAACAGGAAGCTGCATGGGCTAAAGAAATAGTAAGTAACTTCATGTTGTTCAATTGGCTAAGTTGCTGTTTTGTGGGCTGATAAAAACTTAGCACAGAGATCAAATCCAACCAAGGTGAAATTGAGATCCCCCCCAAAGTCAGATCTGTTTCAATTCAGGACCAGGGAAGACAAGGCACCACCACCACCACCCATTTCTGCACCATTGGCTCCTGTCCCCATATCAACTCTGATTCCAAATCCATACAGCTTCTTCTTCCATCCTTCAAGAATGCCCATCTCAAACTTCCTGACTTCTGCAGCTGCCTCAGCAACACCCCAGCTCCCTGAATTGCCTGCAAAAGCACTCTCCCCAACTACTCCACCTAAAAACACAAGTAACATTCACAATTTCCTACGCTTTTTGCACATGGATCCCAATTCCCCCAAGGTCCACGATGGAATCAGTACCCTTGGCATCACACACTGGTCCATGTTCAAATGGTTAAACACTGACAAGCTTCACAACAACGGCTTCCCCAAAGGCCCTGCCTAATCCATAGCTTACTACTCAAAAAAGTACACACATCACTTGATGCAGGGGTCTAGAACCCAATGATTATAATCTTTCATTATTTTTTGCTGATTATCTTTCATTCTTTTTTTCTTATAATATTTCATTCTTTTTTTCTGAATTTCTTCCTCTCATTCTTCCCCATTGCTCCACACTCCTTGATCAAGTTTATATTATTTCATATTATTTTGTAAAATTTCTCTTGTCTCATTTTAATTTTGGTAAGTGTTTTCAAATAAATTATCTCTTCTTTTGTGGTAGGTATTTTTTCATTTATGATATTCTATTTGTCTTGCAATTGAATCTCCACTTTAGAACTCAAAAACTATTGACCCAATTTAAACAATTGTTTGTCAGTGAGGTTGAGCAAATAAATGCACTGTGAAGATGAGCACATAATGACAGTCATGTGCATTTCAAAGGTGCCTCAGGAATCAAATGATGCAAAATGATCACTCTGTGTAAAGAGATAAAATAAAAAAAACAATAAGATAAAATATTTAAATACCAAGAGAAAAGATACCTTGGATCAAACCCAAGCCTCTCCTCATTAGCTGGGCGGTGAAGATGAGCCTGGTGAATTCATTGATTTGCTTTCCATCTGCTTTGCCCCCGTTAAGTTCCCCATATTGTTGTAGTGCTCTTTAATACACTGAAGGCCTTCTTGATTGGATTTATTTTGGGGGAGTAAGCAGGAAGATAGAAAAGGTGACAGCAATGATCCTCAAAAAGCTGACCAATTTTTCTATTGTGATGAATTTGGGTCCCCTAGGAAGATTATTCCTTCTATTACATAAATAATTGTTCTACTAAGCACTAAAGAACTTACCAGATATAAAAATAAGTAATATTTAATTATGCTACTATATTGAGCTTAATTAAAGAAGTGATAATCCTGTTCTTAAACCACACAATTACCCTATACACACATCAACAATATATATTACTAATACTTTAAATAAATAGTTGATTAATACAAGTACATACTGTATAAAGTAATCAAAAATTCAAAAAAATAAACATCACATAGAGCAGGAAGGAATTAAACCTTGAATACCACAAAGGAGTGGAGGATTACCTGCTCAATTGAAAAAGAAATGACCAGCACATTACTCATGGGAATATTAATAATAATAAAGAAATACACTTATCATTTCCCAGGATACCTGCATAACAGATGTTGAATGGAAAATTCACAGGAGCCCAAAATTCAATTATTCCAAGGAATTCCCAAGGAAAAGGAAAGTGCCTGTGCATAAGCAATTCTATACTACAAAGGAAATTTGTATAGAAATTTGATCCTTGCTTCTAAAAAACAAGAGCTTCAAAAGCACCTCCAGATGATCTCATAAGTGGAAAAACAGGATATATCATTTATTGACAGCCTGTATATGTAGAAATTGGATAAATGACCTCATTCATTTCTAAAAAGCTTAAATCCTTCCTTCTGGCACTCCCATAGCCAAAAATAAATCTTGGGTTTTGAAATGAGGGCTCCAGAAAGGCATTCAAGAGGCCCTGTCCCTGTGTTTTGATTCCCCAGCTTTATCATATTTTCACCCAGAAATAAACCAGTCCTGCTTACTAGTGTCCCACCCAGTAAATCATTCTTCAAGACTCAAAGCCTCTCACCCCTCACCATCATATCTGTTCAGCATCCAGAAAGCCTTTATTTCTACTGATTGTTGCATTGGTTTCAGTTCCAAACAGAAATATTCTTAATTGTGGGAGACCACAAAAGCAAAGTCCAAACTTATGAGATTCTTATTGCATGCATTAATCAGAACCAGACAATCAATTGAATTGTCAGAGAATTATGGATTTTTCTATTTTATCATGAGACTTTGGAAATTGAAGATTGATTGAACTACATAGAATGGATTTGGGGAATTTCTCAGCATTTGAAAAACAAAGTCTAGATCTTTCTAGTCGATTGAATTGATTTGAAGCATCAAAATTTACCCAACAATTTACACTAGGAAAAATAAAAGATCACTGGTCTGAAAGTGAAATCAGGAAGTAAATCTTCTATGTAACTTTTTGACAAGTGATAATTGGTTTTGCCTGGTGAATTTTAGGCATGAAGAAACAGAGGAAAATATCAATGATGAGTTGGTATATGTGGAGTTTTATGATGAAAAATATGAGTGCAATTTGAGGGAATAGGGGTTAATGCTTTCAACCAATGTCAGCTTGCTACTAGTTCAGAGACAACCTGAATAGAACAAAATAATGATAAATAAATAATAAAAATACTTATGAAAGAGACATTATTACACAAGTAATAATGTGACATAAATGAAAATAATCAACTTAAGAAAAGGATAACACTTTAGAATATATACATTATTACATAGTAAGAATGTAATAAACAAGTATAATAAATAAAATAATATTAAAATAAATCATATCTCATTAACCTATGAGATAAGTGAGAATAAAATTACAAATTCTGATAGATAAATTAAATTAAACTAGGGTACCTCAGCCACAGTATCCTAGAAAACTTAATCCTTCTATTAATAAAATTAACTTAAAGAATACTTCTACTAAGCACTAAAAATACCTACTAGGTATACAAATATGTAATATAAGAATATTCTAGTATTTAGAAGTCCTTAAAAAACACAACTTAAATCAACTGTGTAATCATCATTTAAACATATAAATGAAATACTAAATAAAATTTGACATAAATATCACACTGTTTATAGTCTTTTGAATATTTTTAACTCATACAAATACATACTGTACAGTGCCTAGACAGAAAATTTTGTTGTAGGGGGTTTTTTCTTCTTCTTTTTTTTTTTTTTTTTTTTTTCTTTTTTTGTGTGTGAAATTTCAGTGAATCCTCAATGGTAAGCAGGGTACTGACTGGTCTACAATTCATCCCAAATCAAATTTCTTCCTTCAAACTTACAACAAACTTTGTTGGCAATCAATCAACGGAATAGAAGGTGATTTTTTCACAATACTTTTCATCTTGGATTTTATTGATGTTTTTTGTTTTTGTTTTGTTTTTTAGATGACTAGGCATCATAACTCAACCAAACAAAAAGCCAAGATTGTTGGCATGGCGGCTGCAGGGATGACAAAGATGTTGATTGCACATAGGCTTAGAATGCCATGATTGACTGTTTCATTTATTGTAGCCCAAGGGGCAAACCAAGGCATTGTTTCCACCGCAGCAAGATCTGGGCGGCCTTGCAAAACCAATAAGAGGGATCTGCGTCACCTCAAATCAATACTTCAGGCAAATACTTGAATGAAGATTGCTGAAGCTAAGGATCAGCTCCCCACAACCATTTAGACTCGCACTACTTGTCACCAAGCTCATGACCTTGGATTCAATAACTGGGCTGCAGTAAAGAAACCCTTTCTGAACAATCTTTACTGGGAACAACAACTTCAATTTTCAAAGGACCATGAAACATGGACCACCAAATACTGGAAAAAGGTTCTCTGGACAAACAAGTCCTTGTTTCAAAAATAAAAAATAAATAAAAATAAAAAACATTTTTTTAACTTTTTCTCTTATAATCACTCTTCCCCACTCTCAACACTCCCCATAGCGCTTTCCTTTTTCTCTCAAAATAATTATTAAACAATGGAAAAAAATAGCCAAAACTTCCTGGATTTTTGTTATTATTTTATGTTGTTTTGTAGTTAAAAATGTTTCAAATTCATACTTATCAGTCCCTGAGGACCGGGCATTGATAAATGCACGCCAATGGGCGCACGCCCACGCTCATTGCACGCCGATCAAAAAAAAGGTGTGCTGCCCGCACACCTTTTTTTTTATTGGTGTGCGGGCTGCACGCCCATCTACAGGCGTGCAACACTGCAGGTGTGCAGTCGCACGCCCTGTTCAGAACAGGGTGTGCGGTTTGCACGCCCTTTCTATGTATATAGGAAGGGGGCACGCCCCTGCCTATACACATAGATTGGCGCACCGCTGACCTATGTATATAGGTAGGGGCACGCCCCTTCCTATATACATGCTGATGTCATGCGTACAGCAGAATGTACGCATGACATAAGCATACCCCCCTGCCCCCCACCCCCCCTCCCCCCCAGCGGATTTCAACCGCAACCACCACCTCACTCAACAAATCACTCGATTGATCCGATCATTCCCCCCCCCTCCTCACAGCCATAATTCTCCCTCCACACCAACCCCCCAGCCAAGCCGAGCCAACCCGATCCGAGAGAGCCTGCCAACCAACCCGACATGGAACAACCGGACGAACCCCTAAGTGGGTATTTTTTCTTTTTTTATCATGAGCCCCCGTGAGGCCCCCCATGCCCCCGTGAGCCCCCCGTGCCCCTGTGAGCCCCCCGTGCCCCCGTAATATAACATAAAAAAATAGAAAAAATAAAATAAAAATAAAAATAAAAATAAAAATAAAAATAAAATAAAAATAAACTAAAATACAACAAAAATAAAATAAAATAAAAATAACATAAAAATAAAAGAAACATACAAATAAAAATAAAAATAAAATAAAATAAATAAAACAAGAAAAAAAAAGATAATGATAAAAAAAACTAAAAATTTAATCAGGGCCCATTAGGCCCTGTATTGACAGTGGGACAAGCCCCAAAGGGCCTAGTAAAGGGGCCAACAGGGCCCACTATGAATGGCCAAAAGGAGCCAACTGTAGGAAGCCTCATTCCAGCTGTCAATCCTTGAATGTCAGCTGCTGCTCCTGGAATTATGTACCTTTTGCAGTGGGAATATCAGCCCTTGCGGGGGGTTTGGGGGGGCACTTTGGGTGTGTAGGGGGCTTAGACAGGGGACTTGGGGCCTGATATCCATCTGTGGGCATTTCCCGGGGCCCTTTAGGCCAAGATGTGTCCCTTGCACATTTTTCCTGGGCCTTGGGTGCAATGGGGGGCTTGGGAGGGGGCCTAGTGGCACATTCACACCTTGAATGTGTCCATAGGGGCCACTGGTTCTAGTTGGCCCCTTTTGGCCAGGCCCAGGTGGCCCATCTGGCCCCTTTTGGCCAGGCCCATCTGGCCCCTCTGGGCCAGGCCCAGGAGCGGGTGGGGTTTTGGGTGGTGGGCAGGGGGGACAGGGGGAGGTGGACATTGACTTACTTGTTGATGTCCTGGCGGCTGGCTCAAGGTTGTCGGGCGGCTGGGTTGTTTTGGCGGCTTGAGTTGTTGGTTGGCTAGGCTGGGTTGGGTGGGTGGTGGGTCGGAACGGGCGGTGGCTGGTCTGGAAGGTGGATGGGGGCGGCTGTTGGCTGGTGGGGTCGGTGAGGTGGTGGCTGGGGAGGGATTTGAGGAGGGGGGGGGAGGTCCGATTGGCGAAGGATTGGGGGGAGGGGGCGGGGGGGGGGGGGTATGCTTATGTCATGCGTACATTCTGGTGTACGCATGACATCAGCATGTATATAGGAAGGGGCGTGCCCCTACCTATATACATAGGTCAGCGGTGCGCCGATCTATGTGTATAGGCAGGGGCGTGCCCCCTGCCTATATACATAGAAAGGGTGTGCGACCCGCACACCCTTTTCTGAAAGGGGCGTGCGACCGCACACCTGCAGTGTTGCACGCCTGTAGATAGGCGTGCAGCCCACACCCCCATCCACAGGCGTGCTGATTCCCAGGGATGGGCGTGCAGCCCGCACGCCAATAAAAAAAAGGCGTGCGGGCAGCACACCTTTTTTTTTATTGGCGTGCAAGGGGCGTGGGCATGGGCGTGCGCCCATTGGCGTGCATTTATCAATGCCCCTGAGGACCCAGTAAGAAAAATTTCTGGTGAGGATTTTTTTGCTTCCTTTTTTATCAAAAAAAAACCTGCAACAAAAAAATTTGTCTAGGCACTGTACAAGTTAAACAGTATTATAATGGATGAAAACCACAAATTCAAGGGGGAATTAACCATTAGATAAACTGCAGATAACTCAAGAGAACCTTGATCAATGAAAAGTGAACTGCCAAGCTCTTTAACCACGGGAAAAACAATAAGTGCTGACACATTTCTCAGGATAGTTGCTTGTAAAATAATTTGAATGGAGAGATAGGAAAGCGCCCATCATGAAATCATACCAAGAATTCTCATGTTACAGAAATTTATATATGAAATAACCAAACTAAATAGAAAGAGACATTTGTACTGTAATTTGATTATTTGTTTTAAATATTCATTGATCACATGATAAATACAGGTTGTACATTTACATCAGAGCTCTTTAAGCGCCCTAAGATGATTTCATTGGATGATTGAAAGGCTTTAAAATTGATTGACAGCCTGTACATGTAATGATTTGATAAATCACATCATTTATTTCTACTAAGGATAACTCCTTCCTTGTGGTGTTCCCATAGCCAAAATAAAACTTGATGTTTTTCCATCAGGGCTCCAGAAAGGCATTTAAGAGGTCCCTTCTTCCCCTGTATTTTGATTCCCCAGCTTTATCATATTTACAACCAGCGTTCCACCAGTCAATCCTACTAGTGTCCTGGACAGTAAATCAGTCCTCAAGACTCAAAGCCTCAAAGCCTCTTTTTCTCAACTCCAACTCTATCCAGCCTTCACTCCCACCTTTCCAAAAGCTTCCAGCTGCCCAGTTTACCATAAGAAAGCTCCCCCACATCCTTCCCTCAAAGCCTACAGTAAGTCTTTTTATATTAGGATTTGTGACCCTTTCTTAGCCACTATATCCACTGGGGATACACACCCCAGCTTGCAGGCCCCTGTTTTAAAGGTTCTTAAGTTCCCCTGATTCTAGCACAAACACCTTTGGAGGGAACCAAACACCCCTGCTTGCAGGCCCCTCCATAAAATACTCAATTTTATAAATATTAATATAAAAGATTAAAACCATACATATATATATTTTTGTCCCATATTTTTTCCTTGAACCTTGTTTAGCTAGAAGGATATTAGTCCTTGGCATCACAGAGCGTGAAAATCAAAAGGAAGGAAAGATTTCCTTACTTTCTTAGAGAGATATGGCTGGTTGAGGAATAAGGAAATCAATTGTAAAGATAAAAAGAGCTACTATCTAGAACGTTACTACAGTGATTAGTAAGGTGGGCACATTTCTTCTATAGAAACCATACATTGATACCTATACCACATGAATTACTGACTTTGATATAGGCTATAAATATATCTCTTTAGTATTACTTATCTCCTAATGTATCAAGCTAGGTGTTGCATATATTGCAAAGGTTTCAAATAATACAAGGTAAGGGTGTCTGCTCCTATGGATTTACCTAATCTTCACACTATCAGGTATGTCCTTAGTTATTTTGAAGGCATTAGGACAATGAATGATGGCCTAAATTTTATTTTCACAGGTGGCTCCGAGCCCCGATCCTGTGGCCCCTAAGGATCAGTGCTCGAGGTTTCGGGGGTTGGTCGTTATCTCCTGAACAGTGACCAAGAGGTTTCTAAATATCGCTGCTCACGACCAACAGCCGAAACCAGCTGGTCTACATAGCAGGTAATCGGCTCGAGCAGTGGTCGTAATCGACTCGGGCAGTAGTCGAAGTTCTTCCCGCAGATTATGTCAACTTCGACAAATCAGTCCGAACACTCATTCTCCAAGGTTTTCCTGAAAAGAGAACAAGCTGCCTTTTCGGTATGTAAAAAGATATTTATATATGAATTAAAAATGTATCATGAAATGGTAAAGCTAATATTTGATCTGTTTGTGCGCTTGTTGGAACCGATGTCTAGGTTTTTACTTCGATTGTTGCCAGCCTCAGCCTCAGTGTCCGCAATAAGGCTTGTGTCACACCACACTGATTGGCAGATCACCATAAGAACTCAGTAGAACATAAAGGCAGTGTACTATTCAAGATTGAAAGATATAACCAACTGGACGACCGAAGAAGCCTCAGAGTAGATTTTTGACGCTCAAGTGCACTCAAAGACCGAAAAAAGAAAATAAGGACCAAAAGCAACAAGATGCAGCTAAAACCGAACTCGAGCAAAGTCGAGGCAAAACTCAAGACAATTCATACGGCAATAGATGCTCTGAAACAGAACTCGGGGGACCGATGGAAAACAATCAAGCAATTGACAAAGCAACAACAGATCCAACAAGTACGAGTGAGATCATTCATTGATTGAAGCGCACACTGATTCTGATCTGCCTTCTCACATCCAACAGAATGCAACCAACGAGCCTGTCCATCAGCGTGACCACCCCGCTATTCCCGTATGGACCCAGCGTATGGAAACTTTGTTCGGACCCTGCAACGATCAACTCAGGTTGATCAAATGCGACAATTGCGGAATCTTAACCCGAGAGACCAACTCCAAAGTTGGCGTTACTCACAAACGTTGGCACATCTCTCCAAGCTTCTCATGTGCTTCTTCTCCAATCAAATCGCACACTTTGTCTTATTCATTTAAAACTGTATAAATTCCCCTCGTCGGAGACAGTTAATTGCGAAATATTGAGGAAATCAGGCTCGATTGGCATCGGTGGGATCACGAATAAAAAGTTCGGCCTTGGTAGTCACTTTTCGAATCTAGAATCTAACTCCAAAAAGAGGGCTTCATCAGAAGGTATGCCTCGATTTTATCTCTTACTTCGTTTTGCTATTGACTGTCGCCATGTCACCATGCATACTAAACCATGGACATGAAATCACCAAATTGTCCATACCTATTCAGCAACAATCGCGACTAACTTCCTTTTTTTTCCGAACTGTTTTCAAAATAAAGTATCATTAGATTCGATACCGATGAAGAAGAAGAAAAAGACGACGATCATCGACCATACTCAAGCAGGCGGGATCGACCCTGACGGTCCGAACGTGATTAACGGGGTCCCGATGACCCAAAAGCAGATGAAGAAGGCCTTAATGGCTGCAGAGCGCTTAGAGCGAGAAAACGAGCGGAGGGAGAAGAAGAGGTTGGAAGAGGAAGCCCGCAAAGCCAAGAAACTTAGCCGTGCCAAAGGTCTGCTGCCTCTTTCATCATTATCTTTTTGGTGCTGCTAAGCCTCGCTTGGTCATATTTTTTTTAAAAAAAAAGAAGCGGAAGTTCTAATTTTTGGCCTCATCTGTTGGTTTACCTAGGAGGTCCGGTGAATGTTAACGAGCAATGTGGAGTATTGGTGCCTCCTAACGATACCCCTTGTGCTCGGTCGCTGACCTGTAAGACTCACTCGATGGGGGCCAAGAGAAGTGTGCCCGGTCGAAGCGCTCCTTATGATGTCTTACTGTAAATCAACAAACTCATCAAAGAAAATGCAGTTTCTTTCACGTTTAATGGGCTAATGATCGATAAAACCTATTTCCAAATTACAGAAACGAATGGCAAAAGAAGAATAACCCGAACTGGGGTGATCGTAAAGTGGTGACGCCCCGAGTAGGACCGGGAATCGAGCCGGGGCTGTCGAAGAAGAAGAAGAAAGAGCTGGCTGGTCATGGAAACAAGAATGCGAACAACGGTGGCAACAAGAGCGGCGAGAACGACCCAGCCAATCCCTCTAATACCAATAATAACCACAGCAAGAACCAATCAGGGAATGGATCGCACGGACATGCTAATAACAAATCGAACCAAGCCAAGGATAAGGATAAGTCGACCCATTCGACCAATCACCCTTCGAAATCGGGCCATGGAGCTTCGAAGTCGGCAGCGGGGGGTGGGAGCCAAGGAGGCCACGGGTCTGGTTCGACCAAGAAGTCAGGCGGTCACTCAGGCCAGCCGTCGAAGGGCGAGAACGGACGGACGACATCTGCGAAGCTGTCGGCAGCCAACGAGGCCAAGTTACTGGGCGAGGTGGATGCAGATTTCTACTTAGTTGTGCCACCAAGACCGGCGGCCAAGAAGAAGGCGACTCCAGGTGGTCCTCGACCCGGGCCGCCAGTTGATGGAGACGGGGACACAATGATGGCTGGATCGGGTCCCGAAGCTCCTTGCGAACATCGACCTGTACTCATCGAGACTAAGGAGGAGAGCGACGATGATGGATCAGGTAACGAGAGCGACGAGGAGTTCGAGGCCGTCATCCGCGGCTTGATCGTCTCCCAAAACTTCCTCAAACCAATCACCCTACTCTCATCAGATGCACAATCTAAGAACCCCTTCTATCCTCCTCCTCCTTCCTCTTACTCATCACACTCTACCCAATGGTCCAAGTTCTCTAAGTTGGGCGTCAAGGAAAGCTTCAAGAACTCGTTAAAACTTTAGTAGCCTCCAATCCCTCGCGCATTCTCTTCTCCCTCTCATTCATTCTTCTTAGACGGATCACATTTACCCCGTCTGGTGTTTCTATTCTATCGTTGATCGGTTCGTGCATTAATTTTTTAATTTCGAAAATCAGTCATAGTCGTCGGACTTTCCTTTCCTTTCCTTTCCTTTTTTTTTTTTGCTCGGGTATGTTCCAATATTACAAAACTAACTTAGAAAGATGTAATAATGTTTGTGTGTGCATTTTTCCGTATGTGTGTCAACAACAGATATACATACTGTTTTCGTTCGAGCCTTGAACTCTTCTACCATCATCTATTTATGTATTTTAAGACCAGGTTCGGTTTGTGTGTGACACCCCACGGGGGGGTCCCGTTGGATCGCAAGTGTCATTGGGGGATTATGATGTCATCGACGTGATCGGAGTGAAGTCAAACGAATATTTTTAAAATATTAAGGTAGGATGGTCATCAAAGCATTGAACTCGGAAAATTTGAAACAACTCGAACGAGAGAACAACAATAACGAAACCTGCAAGGACAACAACGGACAGAATTCGACTAGTATCATCAACCGATTCCTCAGCAACCAGATACAACAACCAGAGCAGTCAAAGGAGAGAGCAAGATCGATCGCAAACCGATCGACTGGCTCATCTATACCATTGGAGCCACGAGTACCCAACTACTACCATCGTCCTAAAGCCCCAGCTCAAGCAGACCATCAATCGTCAATCGTCGATCGAACTGAATGCAAGTCTCTTCTTATCTCTCAATCAATCAATATATCTGTTCAACCTGATTTGATCCTCCGCTTCTCCATAACTCCAGTGTTAAAGTCAAGGGCAGAACTACGATTAGAAAGGAAGAAGAAGAAGAAAGCCAAGAAAAGCTCGGATCTTCAATCACAGAAATCTTCGGAGCCGAAAAAAAAAACCAAGACGAAAATCAGCGCACTGTCCTCGAGTATCAAGCGCTTACCAGATAGTCTTCCCAACCCAGGAAAATCTAAAAAAACACGCTTGACGGTACGATTCAGTCATCTTAAAAATCGAACATGTTATGTATGATGCTGATCAGTTCAGACCTGCCTCAGCTCGACCGCCATCTTCACTCGCAAGTAATCTTCAAAAAGGCTGTCTCTGGCTCGGCGGCGAGGCGTAACACGTGGGGTCAGTCTCCATGATTTTTAGTTTTTTTTTTAATGCCGACCTTGAGCAAGTTGACTTTTTTAATGGAAACAAAAATGTCACATCTACTTTCAGGGGGAGATTTAACGTTTAACGAACTGAGTTTCTTAGATAAAGGACGTAAGTCTCAGCGGAAAGCCAAGGAGAAAGTGACAACAGTCAGCTGTGAGATGAAGACCTCATCCCACTCGATCTGTTCTCAGAAAAAGAAAGACACCATCTCTCACGAATCATCGAAATCCCCAATCCATCCCTCGGGCATCGATCCTTGTAAGATTCGCCAAGAAAATCCTCGTCTGGAATCTATCAGTCGCTCTGCTCGGCATTCCAATCTGCCATCTTCGGGGCACTCCGCTTACTCATTATGGATGCGGGAAAAAGCCGCGAGACGATCCTCCCAACCTATACCATCTACTTCCCATCAACCACATTCCGAAGGAAAGAAGAGTCCGCAGTCTCCTTCCCTGTCACAACACCAGACTGAACCCGATAACCATCCCCGGGATGGTCGGCAAACTTCTCGTGTAGAGCAACCACCCGATGAGAAGAGTCAATCGCATGATAATCACCATCACAAAACCCCAATCCAATCACCTGATCAGAGCTCCTCTAGTCACACGCGCTTGATTATCAATTACCCGTTGTCTACTTGCTCGAGCTTGGCCTATTCGGTGGTGGCATATGGAACCAAGTCGTTTACACACAACAGATCGTCCATCAGCGTTCTCAATCCAGATGATTGTGTGTCTGCACGCACCGTCGGTGATGATTCTCCGGGGACATCCATTTTTAATGATTACGTGGACGATGAGAATGATGAACTTCCAGTCTACGATCGGCTACCTATCTTTCCCGAAGGATCTGAGCTTGGACAGAGTGACGAAAACCTGTATTATCCTTCGGGGCAGATTCTGGAAGATCGCGATCCTCGACGGTATCGATCTGACGGACTCGCTGAATTGGCAGACGCATACGATAGAGTAGAGTATCGGTACCCTGATTTTCCGGGAGGGTGGACTGAGAGCGAAGGCTACCAGGAGGATGTCCTGGGAAATGGTCCAGAACTCTTGTACGATGACGACGACGATGAGTTTCACGAATATCAGGACGAAGATGCTCTTGGTTTAGATGATTACGATCAAGGATATCCGTTCCCAGATGAAGAAGACCCGACGTATCAAGCCCATCACTACCAGCCAGACGGAGGTGAAGACCAGAGTCATTGGCCACAAGTTGATCCTCCGACCTTCGACCAGTGGTACCAAGAAGATGATCATGGCGTAGCCGAGCTAGACTACGCCGGACTGGACTGGCATTCCGATCCTCCAGCCCCCCCAGACGACACATACTTAGTGGAACCAGTCCGAGGTCATCTCCCCGTTTGGACATCTGAGAATGATTGGCCTCTTAGCTCTGGTGGCTGGTACGACTGAATTCTCTCTCTTTCAAAGCCAACTACTCAGTTCCGTTGTCTTCTTCTTTTCTTTCTTCTTCTTCTTTATATCGTTTATATTTAATCTACGCAAGTATGTACATCTGTTGTTGTTGTTGTTGTTGTAAAGTTAGGTTGGGTTTGGAAAACGTTGAGTGTGATCATTTGTGGTGGTTGTTAACCAGGCCTTCTTTTTTTTTCTGGTTATGTAAGTTGATCGAGTAAAAATTGATGGTTGAGATCTTCTAAGGATGGATATTATGCAAAAACTGAATCAGCTGGAATAATCTGCACTGGTTGATAGAGATCGCTGTTTTTTTTTTTCTTAATTAGCATGAGATTATCACTTCAGAGAGTGTGTCAATGGTGACCCTCAGTCACGCTTGTCTTAGTTGACAGAACAATTCTTTCTTACTAAATAACTAACCAACATATATAGGGCTAAAACCAATCCCATATCTATATGTGTAAGACTCTGTCCACTACCAAAAAATTATATACAGTACACACTTAGTTTCTAAAATTTGGGATGATCTTTGTCAGCCTAATAGTAAAGCTATCCTAAAACTCACTTTTAGGCCTACAATTACATATTGTCCTAAGTAATTCCAACAAATAAGAATATTACCTTGCAATAGGTCATCATACAATGCAACATATCTATGTAATGAGAAGGCAAAAACCAGAAAGAATATGTATATAATGTTAAAGAGATGAAAAGACTGGTAGGGACAGATGAGAAATGAGGTCCAAGGATGGAGGATGGAGACGTGAGGAGATGGAGCAAACCTGTGGTGACAGAGTAAGGGAACAAAAAGAGGATGATTGAATTTCAAGTATTTGTTGATGATAAAGAAAAATGACAAGGCAAACAAACCTGGTAGGGACAAATGAGAAATGAGGTCCAAGGATGGAGGATGGAGACATGAGGAGATGGAGCAAACCTGTGGTCACAGAGTAAGGGAACAAAAAGAGGATGAAGATAAAAGAAAGAAAGCAAAAAGAATACATGTAGTTGACTAAATAACTCTAGTTACATTAGACCCAGTAAAGTCTCAAGCTAGACCCCTTTGTCCACCTTTTAATTAATTCCCATTCTAATATATAATATAGCTTATAATTTGTGCAAACAAACCTATGGGATAATCACCTTATCCATGCAAAAACATGGATTATGTATCCTCTGGATAGAATACATGAACTGTATGTATTGGGACTGTAACACATAAATAAATACACAGTGCTAATTAATTGTTTCTGTACTAAGCTCACCCATGAAAAAAAAAAAAAAAAAAAAAAAAAAAAAAAAAAAAAAAAAAAAAAAAAAAAAAGAAAAGAAAAGAAAAGAAAAGAAAGAAACAAAAAACCAAAAACCAAAAACCAAAAACCACAAACCACAAACCAAAGAAACCAAAAAAACAGCTGTCAGTTGAGATGCAAGAACCAGGTTCATACTTTGACCTCATTGTCAGCTATGTGTATGAAACACTGGCTTAATTTCTATAAATAAGCCAGGTACTATCACTGTGCTGAAAGGTTATCTGAATAAATATGTATTTTATTCTCTCTATAGTGTCCAAACTATGCATAGAGGATAACCTAAAAATCCTTATAATTGTAGATTTGATACACAAACCAATCAATTGGAGAAGACCAATAGTTAACCGTGTAGGTTTGGCTATTCTTTGTCTTTTTGGGTAATATATAGTAATATAAATTGCTATTAAGCAGCTGGCAAGAATTTAAGCTGATTGGCTACTGTCAGAGGTGGTAGTCTTGCAGCAACTGTTTCATAAGGAATAGATCAAGGCCAAGGATGGGGAATTCTCAGGTAACTTGAGACTAATTCCAGTAATAAAAGGTTGGGTTGGATAAAGGGAATACACTACTCTAATAGTAGGAGGAGAATATTCAGGGTACTTACTAATGTGGTACTAGGTGAATATGCTGAGGAACCAATCCTAGGCCAGAAATGGCCTCCTTTTATATTCTAGAGATTCTTTGTAGAAGGTTCTAGAATATTATGTCAAATTCTACTCTAATGTATTACAATTCAAATGTACTATGATGTAATGGGAATTGTATTATGTTGAGTACAGTATTTTCTATTTCCCCATGACCTCATGACATGTATGTATAACCAATCACATCATGGGACAATTCTTATGATAGAACAATTCTGGGAAATTACCACACACTTAGGTGGTTTCTTTCTTATTAGCATAATTTTATTATTCTTATATTTATGCAAATAAGCATATTGTCCCTCAGCTTTTATGACAAAAATTTCTAATCCATAATTTATACTTTTGATTCCCTTTTCTTAAAGTATCTTTATTCTATAATAAAGTACTAGAAGGAGTAGGAGTTTAGTGGTGGTTTGAGTGAGCTACCCCACTTAATTTTACTTTCTGAGTTGATTAATATAATAATATGTTATAATATGTTATTATTTACAGTATTAATACAGTATTTTAATTGTATTTTACAGTTTAGTCAGTTCTTAGGATACTCTGGAGTATCTCTAGGGCTGACAAAAGGGGTATGCACAAATGAAAGGGGTATATAAAGATTCTGGAAATTATATGCACATATGAAAGGGATATTTACACATGAACACTGCTAGCATAATTGCCTTGGATGAATTCATCCCAGTTAAACTGGGATGCACTCAACCAATTTAAACTTGGTTGAAATTAACTGATGAAATATAAATCCAAGGGACCCCTTGGTTTTATATTTCATTGGTTGAGGTCAACCTAATTCAAATTGGTTGTTTGCATCCTAGTTGAACTGGGATGAACTCAACCTAGGTAATTATTCTGGCAGTGTAAAGGGATATGTAAACATGGAGAGGGGTACATACACATGAAAAAATGGATATGTACACACAATGAAAGGGTTATCTACAGATGATGGAAGGACATGAAAGGGGTGTGTACACATGATGAAACAGACATGTAGTATGTCCACATGATGAAAGCATTTTGAAAGGGTTTATATGCTGATGCACAAATGAAAGGGATGTTTAAACATGAAAGGGATATTTACACATGCTGGAAGGGGTATGTATACATGAAAGGAGTATGTACACTGTCACAGGTATTTAAAAATGATGGAAGGGATATGTAAGCTTGCAAGGGGTATCTAAAAATAAAAAAAGAAGTGTCAACTAACTGGACTCTACTCCACTTATTGTGGCGTGTAAAGTAAGGAATAAAATGGTCTTACACTTTAAAAAGTGTAATAAAAAGATATAACTGTATCAATATTTACTTGAGTGTTATAAAAACACGAAGTAACAAAAATAAACAGGTTATGACCCTGCTGCCAGACTACTGTTAAGGAAACTCATTCCTCAGAAGAGCTAACCAGACTAGGACACGGTTCTTCCAATTGAATTAAGGGTTTAATTTAATTGGGACATATTTGAGGAGTTTTATAACTATTTAAGATAGTTATAAGTAAAATAAGGCCAGTCCTCCAAACTTACAGGAGAAGGTGAGTGCCTTGGTAGCTTATAATAAGTTATCTAAGCATGGGTTAAAATTGATGGGGAGGTTATCTTCAATTTGGTGAAGAAACCTCCTCCTTAAATAATAATTATATTTGGATTAATCCTTCTGCAATTTATTTGTCAGTGGGGATTGGGGGAAATTTGGCAGGTGAATCTGATCAGCCTGTTCATGGTAAGAAGTGAAAAATGGTGTCATTTGTAATTAAAATGATGGCATAGTTATTTCACATTAATTGAAATAATTTAATGTTTATTTCACTTAATTAAACTAAATAATTATTAAAGACATTTACATATAAATTCCTTGAGGTTTAGTGCTTGAAAAAGCACTTGCTCTGGAGAGCCAACCAGGTGGGAATTAATTTATAAGTTTGTATTGCATATTTAATATATTTTACATAAAGATTTACCTTAATTTATGTGTAATTTTATACTATAAATTACTATGTGTTGATCTTGGATCTTCCAGGATTTTCAAGAAGAAAACTATACCAATAAATGGTTCTTTATCCATTTATTGCATGTTTGAAAATTAATTTTCCAAAGATTTTCATTAATTAAATTATAACTTCTTTTTGGTAAAAAATAGATATAATTTAAATAAAGAATTTTTATTCAATGTGGTCATTGAAGTCTAATTTCCCTTTTGTTGATAATGTCAATTTAAATAAAATATAATGAAAATGAAGAATAATTATAATTATTCAAGCTTGCAGTTTCAAGTGTTACATGTTACATACTACATGTAATATCTTGGTGGCTGACAAGAATTGTGTATAAATGATGAAACACTAGGAAAAATGAATGATCACTTGATTTAAAGTGACACAAACCTTTGTACGTTTGTATGTCACTTTACATCAAGTGATCATTGACTTGTCCTGATGAAAGGGGTATGTAAACGTCAAAGGGGTAAATCAGCATAAATGTGAAAGTATTGTGGGGTAATGAATTGAAAGAGGTGCCCCAGCTAGCCATTTTCCTCAGTAGTTTCAAATAGGTCTGTAGCTTAGACTGGGATTTGTGTACATCAGACTCATTCTTGTACACTGAGAGCTAGATACAAATTGTGCAATGTGCATGCGTTGCAGGTTGTAAAATTCTAGGTTTTGTCTTGGTACTATCCTTGTTTAAATGGAGTATTAATGTAAGTATGCTGCATGTCAACTGGAAGCAGTTTTTGCAGTTTTTTTTTATCTTAGTGAAGACAGGTGGCTATTCCAGATTAAGAATTTCAAGCCGCTAGTCTTAACTATAAGCCTCAAACAAAATGTGCTGGACTAATTACAAAGCAGATGGTCTATTTAGTAGCTAAATACTTCTAAAGCCCACATTTTAATTCAAAATGCAGGTTAATAAATACACATGTACTTATACAGGCAATAAGGAAACCAGAACAGCACTATAAAATGAGTGCTGTAAGCTGGAGGGGAAAGGTTTATATATCATTAACACACCTGTTCACTGCAAAAAAAAAACTGGCTCAACTGCCTGAATTTGACATGGAAAAAGTACAAAGGTGCCTTTTTACTTTTGTGCAGGCAGTTGAGCAATTTTTTTTTCAAGTGGTTACTACCTTTTGGGGCTTTCAGCCAGATTTCTAAGCCATCACCAAGAATTAAATTCTTATTACTGCCTTTATAAATCCTTGAAGTAAACTTTTATCTGGTATCTTTTTTTATCCTTACCATTTATTACCTTATTATTCCACAAAACAATTCCCTTAAACAAAGGAAGAAGATCTATCCTTCTTATTGGTTAACATACCCATTTTACTCTTTAATATCACTCTGCATACCTCTATTCTAGGTTGAAGGTTGTCCATTGACAACTTGCTCCTTTTTTTGAATATCTGACTGACACACAAGGCTTTGTGTTCAAGCCACACTCATGACCACATTCAGAAAGCAGTAATAAAATTATTTAAATTATATCTATTTTTTATCAAAAATAAAAGGAAATTTAATTGAAGAAAATCCTTGGCAAATCAATTTTCAAACACACAATAAATGGATAAAGAACCATTTATTGGTATAGCTCTTTCCATGAAAATCATGGAAAATCCCAGCATGACCCATAGTAATATATACTATAAGATTACATATATATTTAAGTAAATAGTTTATGTATTATGTATTATATACATAGTACATGTGATTTTAAAACAATAATACTTCAGGGCAAGCGCTTTTTCAAGCTCTGGTCCCTAGATAATTTATTCACAAGTATTTCTTAGTGAAATGAATAATTATTTCTGAAATAAATATTTACTACTAAATATAGTTAATGTGAAATATTTATGGGGTAATTTCAAATAGAAATGACACCATATTTCACATCTGATCACGAAAAGGGTGATCAATTCCCCTTGGTGATCTTACTCTGATCACTGCTTCCAACAAGCATGTGAAAGAATAATTATTTTATTATTTAAGAGGAGGTTTTCTTCACTAAATTGAAGATAACCTCCCCCATCAATTTTAACCCCTACTTAGATAACTCAATATAAGCTACCAAGGCGCTCACCTTCTCCTGTAAGTAAGGAGGACTGGCCTTTTTTCCCTTATAACTATCTTATTAGTTAAAATTCCTCAACAAACTCCCCCCAATAAATTAATATTAATTAATTCTATTGGAAGAACCGTGTCACATTCTGGTTACCCCTTCTGTGGAACTTTCTTTCCACCAGAAGTCTGGTAGCAGGCATTTAGAACCTGTTTATTTGTTACTTAAGTGTTTTTACACTATAGTAAATATTTTATGAACCTTATAATCCTTTATTTACACTTTAAAAGTGTAACATCTTCTTTTATTCCTCTCTGTACACGCCACAATCAGTGGAATAGAGTACAGGAAGCTGACACAATTTCACAGTGAAAATGGATGAGATTTTCTGGGTGTTATGTGGTAGCATACAACAGTAAGCTCTGTGACATGTGAACCAGGCTACACTTCTCATCAAAAATATCCTTCAAGGAAGAAAAGATTTGGATTGGAGTATCCTGCATGTTGTGGAAATAAGTATGATCCCAGTTAGATATGTACAAAGTCTACAATTCTCCATTTATAATAGCTCTGGTTTCCATTTCATTGACAGTTTGTATCCTAGAACCTAATCCAGAAACTGGGTAAAAATCTCTCCAACTCAATTGAATTTGTGTTGAGCCTTTTCTACAAGCTAAAAGCCTCTAAGATCCTCTTTGTCTGCCAACACTACATTAATTTGCCTTTATTCTCTCCATAATCCTCCTCTGAAGATTCTGCACATACGCTGGTTTTGTAATAATAATTATAAGAAAATACAAATCTAAAACTGATAGTTTCTAACATAAATTTAGGATAGAATAATATAATAATAGTATGATACACAATAATTAAAGCAACCCCAAAATCAATTTATCCATGCATTTTGAAATGATTTTGAACCAATATACTTATTTTTCCTGCATGTAGTATGTTGTCACTGTGTTTCTGTTTCAGATGCTTCAGTTGATGCATTTTACAGTTCTTCTTTGTGTATGCAAGTTTCTGTGTATATCAGTGCTTATCTGGAAACTGTGGTGGTATGTAAACCACTAAAATGTCAACTGGTGACAGTTGAAGCAGATTTTCTGGCAGTGTGATGGACTAGAAAAAGTTTAAATTGGTCAAGCATAACTTGGAAACTAGGGCTGACAGTGTCATGTGGCACACAACAAAGTGCACCCACCCCCTCTGCATGCATCCACTGCAAAAAAAAAAAAACTGGCTCAACTGCCTGCTGGTGAGATTCAGAAACTCTAACAAATCTGGTGGTGTTACTCCATCCAACCTTTCTCAATGGATGAATCAACCAAGCTTCAATGCACAGTCACTGTGCATATGGCTCAGTGACTGAAAAAACACAACATGTGTAAACAGGTGGAGATACAATGCCAGCTTGGTTGGGTCATGCGGCATGTCAACTGCAGGTAGTTGAGTCAGTTTTCTTTGAAGTGATCTGCCATAAAGTTATTAAAAGTACAGGTGGTGTGCACCTGAATTAGCCCAACCTTTGAGAGAAAATTTCAACACACTTTTTATTAGAATCCATACCCAATGTAAACCTGAGGAAAACAAAAGTTGACCTTCACTTCAATTTACAAATTGGTTCCTTACCTGACTGTAATTATTGCCCAACAGCAAGGCTTTTACTCTATAAAATGAAATCATTTGACATTTCAAATCATTTTTCCCATAAACCATACAGGAAATCTACCAATATTTGTATTACTGGCTGGAAACTCCACACCCACCCAAGTCAATATTGTTGATTTGAAGAAAGTTGCCATTAATTTCCTTAAATTTCTTCCCCATGCTACTGATTATGCCACGTCATGAATGTGATTCCAGACAAAGCTTGAAGTTTCAAACATCTCTCATCCTTAAGCTCTTGGAAGGACATCTGCTAAATCATAGAGGAGTTCCTTGATTTAGTAGAAGTCTTTCCGATTCTGAATCTGGAGTTCCAGATTCCGGAATCTGGGCCTGAATCCAGTGGAATTTGGATTTTCTACTTGGTCCAGATTTGGATCTGGAAGGAGTTTCCTCCAGCTCGAGTGGATGGCCTCCAATAGATCTGGACCTGTTTTAGTTTAGCTGACATTAATATATTGTAAATAGTTGCAGGTAGTAATGTTTGAATCTTAAATGTCTCCATATTTTGTTTAGTTGGCAATGGTTTGGCATTATGTACTCGTGAGTGGGACTGGTTACAAGGTGAGCCTCGGTTGTGACGTGTCCCAGATTCCAGCAATACCACCCCGCCACGTATCGACCACCAACCAACCAGAAAATACCAACCAACCAACCAAACCACAATCTCTCTCCAACAACAACAAAACGACACACGCACGCACACACAGGCCAGATTTTGACGAGTCTATCTACTACTCATGCACACGATCGCACAACGGATCAATGCCGTCTCGTTCGTGCTACCCACATGAATCAGATAAAAATTACAATTTCTCACCTAAAGCTATTATTTTTTTAGGGCGGTGGCAACGACGACGATCATCTTCTTGGTCGCTGGGATTGCGCTGATAGGCTTGTTTGAGAAACCAGTGTTTGAGCCGGCTCGTGTCGAAATCTCCGATGTCGAAGTGTTTGTCTACTCTCTCTTCATCTTTCGTTTCGAAAGCGCATATCTAAAAAAAACGCTCGCTTTGTCGTATAAAATACAGATTATGGGGGCATGATAGGAGAGATCACTTCGATCGAAGAGACCGTGAATGGACCAATTTCCGGTTTGCAGTCGAAGCAGGTAAGCTATACAAATCCGCAATCACCAGAAGAGAGACAACGGCGACCTGGAGGAGAAAACAGACAAACGTGACTGACTGAACTTATTCTTGAACAACGACAAAAAACAAAAACAAAAAAGACCTACGGCCTATCTTCCGATACAACACTAAGCAAATCTTCGTCTACTTGGTAGCCAATTACTCCACCCCAGAGTTCCCGTCGAACGAAGTAATGCTATGGGACCGGATCATCAGGAATGCGCGGGATGCGAAGATCAACTTAAGTGGGGCGCGTAACAAGTATGCATTCAAGCATATCGGCGGATCGTTCAAGTTGAGTATCATAGATAAACCCACTCTTCTCTCTTGACAATCCACATCGGCTGACTCATTCTGACACTCATTTTTGTTGCCGCGGGTTGCGTTTCAAGAGAGGTTAATGCCACTTATACCTTGCATTATAATCTCATGCCTAAAGTCGGCGCTCTTACCTGGGGCATCGCCGGTCAAACTAAGGCTTCCGTTCCCTTCCCTCCCGTCAACTATCGCAAACCTCTCAACCGTTAACCCCCCTCCCCCCTCGCCAGAAACAGCCCCTGTCATCCTTTCTTTTAGTTCTAGTTTTTTTTTTCTCTTTCTTTCTTTCTTTCTTATGTTTCAAAGTCAATCGACGAAAAGTTTATTTTTTTTTAAAAAAAGAAAGATGATTGTCAGTTAAATACATGCGAGAAAATCCATCCACATCCATATTTTGCTTGATCATTCTGTTATTTTACATTCTAGAATCTTAGCATCACTTGATAGCTGTAAGAATAAGCAAAACAGAGAAATTTGTTTTTCCTTTTGTTTTGCATTACTTGGTCTAACTCTCTCCACCTCCCCCCCTCTCTCTGGCTCTCTAGCTTTCTGACTCTCTGACTCTCTCTCTCTCTTTCTCTGCTATCAAAATCATTTTTCTTCTTCATTATTAGAAAAGAAAGGAATGTCTAACTCTTTGTTTGAAAATACATCACAAATGAGTAACCTTCTCATAATAAAGTTGAAAGTGAAGAAAAGCACTCAAGTGCCCTCCTCCCTCACTCACCCTGTCTAACAAATGGGTTCCTTCAGAGGTTGTGAAAATGCTTGCTCAGGCTCAAGAAATTATTTCATTATTGACTTCTAAACTCTTCATCAAGAGTATCCATCACCAGATCTACTAGTTACTAGATATCTTCTGATGGACTTGTCTCATCTAGCTGAAAGAAACATGGAGCAGCTCTGATTCAAATCTACAATTTAATACATGAAACATTGCGGGCAGCTCATTGAACCTAGGCTGCCACCTGTAGTCTAGTGACAATTCATTTTTCCTGGTGCTAAAGCTATGCGCATAGTGCAAACTTGGGAGCTATGGAAGTACAATGTGCATTGTATCCCTAACTAAATAAGTCCCTCTTGCTGCAAGTCAAACTGCTTCAACTGTTGCTTCCAAGATCATGAACTTCAATTTTTTTTTTTTTTGCAGTCTTGGATCCCTCTTGAAGTCTGTTTTTGTGGTTGATGTTTTTTCTGCTGCATCCTGTGTTATACATTGCAAAGACAAGTAGAAATTCTCACCCAAACTTGTGAATTATGAGAAGCCAGGACTTGATCATTTCATGTCCATGCCAGGGGCACACTACCCCATAATTGTGAATTTTCTCATACAACACCCAATGGTGGGATGTTTGGGCGCCACACCAAGGTTTGCCTGCCAGTGCACCAGGTCTTGGTGCTCTGGGTGGGGCTGATTCCCCCCTTTGGATTGGTGTGTATCCCACACACCAAAATGTGTTGGCATGCATGCTTTGGCTGACCTATGAGAGAATTAAATCTCCCACTGGCCATATTCCATACACTCTATGGTCTATGGCAGTTTACACTCTGATAAGCCACAGCTGTATGACATATAAATTGGTGTGCCACTGTTAAACCAATCAATAGCCATGCTAAGGAAAAAGCTTAAACTGCTATTTTGTTTTCTTCTGTTAGTTTTATCATGAGGCTCTCCCCCTTTTTGGTTTGACTGAGTCCTGACTTGTTGGAAGTATGGCTGATGTGATCTTCTGAGATAATGTGTTCTGTGAAAGAAAACAAATGACAGTCAGTGCTATGTGCTTTTATTGTGACTCAACAAGGAAAAAAAATTGCCTCTTCCTATTTTTCAGCCTTAGATTCATCACATCTGACCTAAAGTCTGCCTTGTTCCCATTTTCTGTATATTTAATTAAAAATTGCTTTAGATCTTTTCATCCTTAAACGTAATCTTTTTTTTTGAATCCATGTTCTTTTTCCTCATAAAATTTTAACCATAGTGCTCACTGAACACTTTGTAATCACTCAAATCCTTCACATAGTAATTAAGTAATGAATTCTGAACTACAGATGGCGAGGCAATTGAAAAAAGACCAGCCAAGCACATGTACATATGCAACATGAAATAATCAAACTGTGATTTTTTTTTTGTAGTTGGTGTATCCCCCATTGAAAGCAGGGTACACAGACTTCAGACACCCAAAACCACTACCACAGAAACCCATGGATTCATCAAGTTACAGCTTGCCACTCTAACCAAAAAGCGCCTCTGTCACCAAATACTTCAAGTATTACCAGTCAGCCCCCTTTTTGAACCTTTGTTATCTGACAGTAGTCTGTCTCTGTATCCCCCTCCTTTTCACTCTTCCCACTTCCCCTTTTCTCTGTAATCAATCAAAGATCAATATCAAATCTAAAAATCTACAAATTATAATCTTCAACAGGTTAACCTCTTCCAACCTTGACCACCTGTCTGAAAAAGGAGGTATACAAGGGAGTAAGGTTATCTGCCAAAATTTTGTAGATCAGGGGATGAAAGAAATTAGAGAGATGTGGGAATGGTGAGTGTAATATATTGTATAGCAGAAGTGGTAGTAGGACTAGGTAAGTTCTACTATGAGTAGCCTTTATGATGATTATTGAGAGAAAGGTGATGGGCTCTATACAGTGTAGGGTAGGTCCAAATGTAGTAAGGGCATATGGTACACTACATCCATATTCAGATGTTTTAAAGGAGATTAGTGTACAGTAGATATCAGTCACCAAGATATTACTAGGTAATACTTGAAACTGCAAGCTTGAATAATTATAATTATTCTTTATTTTACTTTGATAATTCTGAACAAAGTAGAATTGAGACATGATAATTTCAACCAAATGTCTCATAATCTAACAGTTAAGAGCAAACTGAGAGATAAAACCTTGAAAAGAAGGGTCTGAGTTCAAGCTGCACTCATAACCAAGGATCAAGATTGTTATTTGGGGGTATCAAATGTGAACAGATCCACAATTATCTAATCAACTGGGTTCAAAGTACCACAATTTTTAAAAACCATGTATATCAATAGAAAGATTCAAAATTCTCAGAAGTGAAATGTTGTTGAAACCTAATTCACTGGTTTTAATTGTGGATTTGGTCATATTTGACACCCCGGGTATCCAAGCTTTTTAATAATGGTGGATTTTCAAAACCAGTTGATTGGATAATGGTGGATTTAGTCATATTTGATACCCTCTATTATACATATTATTATGGGAGAAAATCATTGATATTAGGTGGTATAAAGTCTGACCAAATACACTTTTAAAACCAGGAATTTATCCAAATATTATAATTTTTCTCACCAGTGGGTTTCAAAAATTGGTAGTTACAGGACTACCATGATGTTAAAATTATGGATTTTTTTCAAACCAGTCAATTAAATAATTGTATATTTGGTCATATTTGATACACCTAAATAAATATATCAATTGATCTATTATCAAGTAATACTGATATCATAATAGGGGGTATCAAATATGACCAAATCCACAATTAAAACCAGTGAATTAGGATTTTCCACAAAATTTCACTTTTGAGAGTTCTGAATCATTATATATATATATCCATGGTTTGTAAAAATGGTGGATTTTCAAAACCAGTTGATTAGATAATGGTGGATTTGGTCATATTTGATACCCCCTAATGTTGTAATTAATTTTCACACATTTCAGTAGTGGAAGTAGTGTGAGTATAATATATGCACTTCATTATATAATATCAAATATTTTTTTTTTTTATAAATTTAATGTTCCACTATTGGATTTTTGGCAGACTTGTGAAGACTCACAACCAACCATCTCAATGAACCCAAACCAATCCCTTAATCCATTTTCAATCACCCTAATGGCCAGATCTTCTCCAAATCACCCCTCTCAAGAAACTCAAAGAATTTAGGATGAGTTCAGCTTTAACACAGGTGGAGGTGCTTGATCAATTTATTCTCTCATTTTTATTTCATTAAATTTCTTTGGTATCTTCCTTTCAGTTTATTGACACTTCTCATTTCTTCCAGGCTTGCTTTTTACTGTCTATTATCTCCATAGATATTCTTAGAAGTTTCTTCCTGTGGTTTTGTGAGCATTAGATTATAAGAAGGTACTATTGATAACAAGATTTTTTCCTTTCTTTATTATCTTGAATCTATCTTTTCACTCACTATTCTTTCTACTCTATGTTTTTTCAAGAACTTTACTACTATTAGCATTTACAATCCAGTTGCAATAAATTGATTTGAACTCAAACACCTGCAACTTATAGTATTTTAAGTTGAATTAATTAATA